>JANUWF010003387.1:1758686-2375736 GCA_026120185.1 Voacanga thouarsii
TCTTTGATTAGAGAAAATAGACAAGGTAACAGCTGCCCCTATCCACTTCCTTCTGATTCTACTCTCACTCAGGGCCTAGTCTTGACTTGTTAAACATATTATTCATATCTATTGGTTGATTGATGAGGAAGTTATAGACTTACTTGTTTGGAAACGTTCTAATTTTCCTTTGAATAGCTTACTTGTTTGAGAATGAATTATCTACTATTTTAGCGAGCGCATGCATGCACACACACATTTATAACATTTATTTTTGTGTTGGTTGTAAGATTAATTGATTTGATATTGAATTTTATGATATGAAGATGATGGTAAATAGTGGTTCTACTTGTACAATAGAGAAGAAGGAAGGAGAGGGGTGGAAGAATACTATTACTATCGGCAAAGATGATAATTCTTAGCTTCATTATGGGGTTTGTGCAATATGTTTGAATAAGATAATACTTCAAGAAACTGCATCATTAAATGTTGCGAGCATGCATATAGTTTTGTCTATTATCAAATCTCCTTCTCATTTATTTGATTTGGGGGACTATGTTATTTGTTGCACGGTGTCTATTATAATTTGAAAATATAATAGATTTTACTAAGCATTGATAGAAAACTAGGCTGAAATTTGTGGTTAAATTGCAAAATTTAGTCTAATCCTCAGTTTCATTATGGGGTTTGTACAATATGCTTGAATAAGATAATTCTTTAAAAATATGCTCTTGTGAAAGGTTGAAATCATGCCCATCAGTTGTCTATTATCAAATCTCCATCTTATTTGTTTTATATTTTTTTGGCACAATGGTATTTGTTCAGTGTTTGTTATGATTTGAAGCAATAGTAGATTGTACTAAGCTTTGGATAGAAAACCAGGTTAAAATTTGTAGTTAAATTGCACAAATTTGTCTAATCCTTGATTTCATTATGGGTTTGTGTAATATGTTTGAATAAAATAATGCTTCAGGAAATTGATCTTTTAAAAGGTTGCAGCAGCCATGCCTACTGGTTTTTTTTTTTTTTAAATCAAATCTCATTCACATTTTTTTCTTTTTTATTTTTCTTAGGCAATAATATTTATTGTATAATATCTACTATGGTTTGAAACTACACTAGATTCTACCAATCTTTAGATGGAAAACTAGGCTGAAAATTATCTTTATATTGCTAAAACTTGTCTAATGAATAAATTAAGCATGGGTATCCGATGGAATTTCCAAGTGGAAGCTAAATTATCCTTATAACTTAACTAGGACAAGGGTAAAATAATGGAAAAGATCAGGGAGAATGCTTAGCCTCATCGTGTTGAGGGAAAAGAAATCCTTAAGACATTAAATTACAACAAAGCTATTGGAAATTCTTTTGATTCAAACTTAAACCACCTATTTAGTGGGTAGAGAGTTACATTAGTGGTAAATCAAAGACTAATCTAACTAGACCTAAAATCTTTTTAGGACATATTTTCCTAAATGTGTAAGTGCATAGCTGATTTCCCATTCTTAACCTTTCACCAAATGCTCCAAGTAAGACTGACTAATGCACTTTGGATTGTCTTATCTTAACCTCAGTTAATAGCTATCAGTGTATGAAATTTGCAGGTTATAGTTCTTTATTTTTCTACTTAGTTTACCTGGTGCTTAGCTAGAAAGTTCAATGGATAAGCAAAATCTTTGATCCTTTCTTGAATGGATAGCTTTCAACTTGCCCTCTAATTTAGCATTTTTGTTATAGTCATACCTTGGTCTTGCTACTCCAATAGCTGTCATGGTTGGCACTAGAATTAGTGCTTTGAAGGTGCCCTCATTAAAGATGGTTAGCATTGGAAAGTGCACATAAGCTTTGTATAAAATTCCTATGATTGTATTACCGCTATTTGAAGAAAAAATCTATCTTGCTTAAAGTAAACACCCTTATGTTGTTGAATTGAATAGTTTCTTAATGTTTGAACAGAACTAGCATGCAACATTTTTGGCGTGTTTTAATAGTCGAACTCCAAAGTATTTAACAAGGTGAGGACTCTCACAGTTAATACGGTTGTTGTTATTGGAACAATGCTTTTACAAACTATTGCACTTTGTGAATTTTGTGAATCAGTGAGGACTTTTTTTTTTTTTTTTCATTTAGAGCAAAACAAAATGATCTTTACTACATACTGCTACACTATGCTAACGTTGGTTTAGGATACTTAATTTATTATTGACATTTATATTATCTACTGTAAATTTGATGCTTACCAATTTTTTAATCATACTTAGACTGTTTGTTGTACCTTTTTAGGCATGGCAATAGAATCTCATAAAAGTACAATACTTATAACTAGGTTGAGATAAAAAAATTTGAAAGTTGAACTTATTTGAATTGTATTACACAATGTGCTGTTGCTGAATATTTCAAATTACTATACTTGAAAGATCTTCTTTATACTTCAAATTAAAAGAAATAGATAAAAGTTTCTTTTTAATTCATCAGGTGAATAGTGAGCACCCTTTAGCGAAGGCAATTGTTGAATATGCTAAAAAAGTTCGAGAAGATGAAAAGACCTGCGCTTGGCTTAAACCTAGGGAGTTCAATGTATAACGGGTCATGGTGTGAAGCCTATAGTTTGAAATAAAAGTTATTGTGGGAATCAAAAGCTTAGTGTTGAAGAAGAATATTAATGTTCTAGTTGATGCTGAAGAAATGCTACAAAAAACTGAAGGACTGGCTCAAATTGGGATTCAAGATTTTATTGATTATGAACTTATAATTCCTACCAGAAAATTAATGTATTTATTACAAATATGGACTTTCAATTTGTAAGGAATGTAATTGTATTATAACATTTTATTTTCATGATTATAATAACCATATTTGAGTTTCAAGTTACAATTGATATCGAATGAGATTATAATAACCATATTTGACTTTTGAAGTAGCAATTGATATCAAATGAGATTGAAAGATTGGACATATTAAGTATTCAATTAGTATATGTAAGTTTGTTTTTTTTAAGAAAAAGAATATTACATATTAATACTTTATTAATTTACGATATTATTATTGGTTTTTTAAAAATTAATTAATTTTGGATAAAATTATTGTACTTAAAAAATTATTAATTTTTTAAATACGTAGACTAACCAGGCAAAATTTTTAGGTGTAGCGTGGACACATCCACTAATTTGGAATACAAATAGAGCCGTTTTTATTATAGGTTTTTTGTAAAATAAAAAGTCCATATGTATTTCCGTCAATAATTGATCAGAAATTTTAATTTTACCATGACACTACCAATAGATTGCGAACAAAAAATAAAAGAAAAATTAAATGAAATATAAAATGAAAAAGAATTTTAGTAATCTATTGGTATTGAATAGTAATGATTTTAATTACTGACAAAATACTATCAAATATTTTAGACTTATAATTTTTTAATAAATAGTATTTATATTAATTAGTATTCAATCAATATTTTGTTAGCAAGTTTAATTGTACTGTGTTGATAATGGTTTTAATTGTCTAAAAGATTATTAAAAAATAAAAATAAATATTTCTATCCGTTGATATTTTGTTACTTTTCTATTGGTAGTTTTAATTTTACTGAGAGATTACCAATAAAGTACCAACAAAAATACAAAACATAAAAAATAATAAAACAATCCTATTAGCAATCTATTAGTACCACGTTAGCAATGGTTTACTAATAGAATATTAAAGGAATTTTGGAACACAATAGAAAAGATATAGTTCCATCATTTAGTATTTAGAGCTAAGTGAATATTAAATTATCTTTTAATAAATGTCATTCCTTTAAGCTTATTTTTACCTTTCCTTTTAGTATTTTACTTCTAAAATTAGATAAATGAATGTTTACTGAATAAAGTTAGATAAATGAATTTTCATAAAATTATTGCTGAGTTACATGTCAAATAAATTATAAATATGAAAACTAAGTAAAGTCATTTATATGGGAAAAAATTATTGAAATTTATCAACCTCCTTATATTTACTATAAATTCATATCCTTTTGCATTTAACCTTTGAAATAATTCATTCAACTCAATATAACTATATATATATATATATATATATATATATTACATTTATCTAAATATAATTTGTTATTATCTATAAAAAATACGTATAAATTATTGAATTTATCTAAATTAAAATAAAATATCTAATGAGATATTTATTATGAATGTTATTGTTGGATGGGAGTTGTGCGAAAGTATTAATTATTATATTATTTAAATCAAAATACAAATATCTAATAAGATATTTGTTGTGAATGTTATTATTAGATGTGGGATGGCGGGAAAATGTAAATATGACGTGCATGGTGCCAATCACAAAATATTTGATGGTGTGCTGGCATATTCAGGCTATGTAGCTTAAAGCATGTTGCAAGTTCGAACCCCTTTTGTCGGGCCTTTTTTATGTTGTATTAGTTGGTAATTTACTAATGAATTATAGCTAATAGAGTAAGAAAAGGCATTTCTTTTAATAGTTGCTAATTTAATAATGAATTAGGAGGAATTTTAAATAAAAACCACCAAAAAAGGTTTTTGAAATGATTAAAAAATTTTGAATAAAAACATTTCAGAGGCTATTTTTTTTTTAAATCTTTAGAAATATTTACAGGCCTAATCGGGCCCCCACTTCCTCGCTTCCCTATTGGGCTGGGATTAAGGATTGTTTTGTCCCCAGTGAGCCAGTGGTGGGGACGGGGAAACAGGGGGTATGTGGGGGAGGGGCCGGGATTTCTAGTCTCCGGCCTGACCCTGTTGACATCTCTATCCCTGATTATAGTATTAATGAGATGAGACATTATTAATGTACAAAGACCAACACGTGTTATACTTCTTGATTGGATCAGGAGGTGATTCTTATATCCGTGAGTATTGTGATACTCAAAGTTAATTTGTAAATACTTATTGGATAAACAAGATCATTGGATGACTTAGTCATGAAATAATCACATGGATAATTATTTAGTGCTAGTGATAGAATCTCATTATAGCAAATATGTAATTATCTTTAGACTTGAGATCTCCTAGGTACTTTGTATGTTGAGTGTTATATTTTGATTCCTATCCTTAGAATCTCTTTGAGACTGCCTATATATGGAGGATATTAGACACAACATAAAGTATACGAAAATAATTAAGAGACTCAACAAATGATTCATTACTCATAATATTAGGGAAATATATCTCATGGCCACTTGTAAGGAATCATTACTCAAAAAATCTTTGGCCAATACAACTATATGTTGGAAATAATTTCAAATGATACATATAATGAGTAATGGATTTTAGAAATAAGTACTAATAAATTCGGGTTATAATTAATTATATTTTAAAGGGAGTTACTACTAATTCTATATTCTGGACAGCATGAGATATAGAATGATGAAAGGAGTTTATTGTATTAGCATTTTGCTATTGAAAGGTTCACATCAAGCTATTTGATTCTTTGAACTTTTGGGTGGTCATGATGCATTGCTAGATACCGCTATTGATCTGCTAGATATGAATTTATTAATTACGAAATTAATAAATCAATTCCAATTATAAAGGATTGCTAATCCAATAATTATTAGAATTAGTTCATATTTTGCTGCCAATTGACTAGAAAACCTAATAAATCATATATAATAGAGGACTTAGTACTCAAGATATTATATGATAATCTTATGGGGTTGATTTGTGAGAATGAATAATTTTATAGACTAATTATAAAGTGGTTATAATTAATGAGTTTAATTGTAATTGTTAAATCCTTGTGGGTCTAATAGCAATTATTAAACCCTAAGCCCATAATAATCATAAAAGGGCTTTTCGTTTGTCTATTGTAGTTTTGCACGTAATAGATATAAAAACAAAAAAGAAGCCATCTTTTGTGGAGACGACTGGAGCCTTTCTTGTTCTTCTCTAAAAAAAAAAAAAAGCCCTACATCCACCATAAATAACTTAGCTAGCACTGGTTAATGGCGCTTGGCTTGAGCACAATGTAGGCAATCTCATGCAAAATCAAATTCGCGCAGCGAAAAATATGAGATATACCAAAACCAGAATCTGCAAGGTGTGAAGAACAAAAGGACAAGAAGAGTAATATACCTTCTCTGTGTGGCACTCTAAATTAAAAAAAAAAATTCAGTCGAATACTGAGGCACGATCCAGCACAACCAGAGCTCCACGTCTTCGCCACTGGAATCTAAATGTAAGATTTCCTCTAACAATATCCACACAGAGGATGCTTACTCAAGAATGCCAGAACACAGTTTCTATACTAGCAGAGAAAGAATGGCGGCCAGGGTCACTCACAGAGAAAAAGAAGGGAAAAAACGTGTGTACAAAAAAATCACAGAAAACAATTTTCTTTGTCATTTTAAAAAAACAATCACAGCTTATTCTAAAGGAAAAATCCTAGAAAATAGCCGTTGATTAACGTCTTTTGAATTCTAAAAGAATTAAAATTCTTTAATTGTAATTGGAACCTATAAGTTCTCACAATTATAATTTAGCCTAAAAATTATAAATAATTATAATTTGACCACAGTAACTTTTTCTTTTCACAATTAACCCCATAATGTTATTAAATAACATCTTGGGTACTTAATTCTCTATTATGCGTAACCTATTAGGTTTCCCAATCTATTAGTAGCAAATATGAATTAATCCAAACGACTTTGGGATTAATAATCTTTAATAATTTAGAATTAATCTATTAATTCTAAACAAGATTGGTTTATTAATTCATCAATTAATAAACCCATATTTTGTAGATCATGAGCAGTATCTAGCAATACATCATGACCACCCAAGAGTCCAGAAAGTCAAGTGGTTTGACATGAACCCTTCAATAATAAACTACAGTGCCATAAATTCTCTTCATTATACAATACTTTATTTGGTTTGGAATACAAAATTAGCGCCAAATCCCTCTAGAATATACATTAATTTTAATCAAAATATATTAGTACTTGTACCAGGAATCCACTACTTTATATGTGTATCAATTAGAATTGTTTCCAATACACAATCATCTTAGCCAAGAATTTCACGAGTAGTAATTCCAATAAGTGGCCGTGAGATATTCGCCCCTACTATTAAGAGTGGTGAATCCTTTATTAACCCTCTTAATTTCTTTCATTTACCTCACATTGTACCCAATATCCATCCCATAGGTGACCCTCGATATGGCTGCAGAGATTGGAATCAAAGTACAATGCTCAACAAACAAAGTACCTTGGAGATCTCAAGTCTAAGGATACTTGCACGTTTGCTATAACGAGATTCTATCATTGACACTACATAGTTATCCATGTGATTATCTCATAGTCAGGTCATCCAATGCACTTATTCTATTAACAAGCATTTATATGTTAATTTTGAGTATCTTAATACTTATGGATATGAGAACCATCGCTTGATTAGATTAGAAAGTCTAACACGTGCTAGTCTTAACACATTAATGATGTCTTATCTTATTAAAACTACGATTAGGAATTATTTAAGTACTAACATAATTCAGTGTAGTAGGAATCTCATATCATGATCTCTATCATGATTTTCTTAACACAGTGTTGTACCAGGAACTTTATCTAACATTTATTTTACATGAAAGTAACGAAGATAAACTAAAAGATAAATAATAACTTGTATTATAAAACAAATGTGTCATCTACAAAGTACAAGTGATTGCCTCTAGGGCATAACATTAACAAACTCCAACTTGCACTAGAGCTAATCATTCATGTATCTAATACCGAATAACTCAGCAAGCCTATTATGTTTCTTCTGGGATAGTGCTTTTGTAAGCGGGTTAGTTATGTTCTCATCCGTGAAAACTCTCTCTATCTTTACATCTTGTTTATCTATGATCTCCCGGATTAAATGATAGCGTCGTAGCATATGTTTGGATCGTTGATGAGACCGTGGTTCCTTTGCTTGTGCAATGGCTTCGTTGTTGTCACAATATAAGGATATTGGTCCAACAACGCTACGGACCACACCCAATTCCATCACGAACTTCTTGATCCAAACGGCTATCTTAGCTGCTTCAGAAGCGGCTATGTATTTAACTTCTATCGTAGAGTTAGTAATAGTCTCTTGTTTGGAATTCTTCCAACTTATTGCCCCTCTACACAACGTAAACACATAGCCAGACTATGATTTGAAATCATCTTTGTCAGATTGAAAACTGGCATTAATATACCCATTTACTTTCAAATTACCTTTTCCATAAACCAAGAACACATCTTTAGTCCTCCGCAAGTACTTAGCGATGTTTTTTATAGCCGTCTAATGACCCTCACCAGTGTCAGATTGGTATTTGCTCATCAAACTGAGAGTACATGATACCTCAGAACTTGTATATATCATAGCGTATATGATAGATTCAACTGTCGAAGCATATGGAATCTTATTCATGTGATCCCTTTCAACTTGTGTCTTGGAAGATATCGACTTTGAAAGGCTTACTTCATGCGTCACGGGTAAGAATCCCTTTTTAAATTGATCCATACTAATTTTTTTTAGCACTTTGTCTATGTATGTAGACTGTGAAAGGCCTACCAACCTTTTTGATCTATCTCTATAAATTCTTATTCCAAGAATGTAGGTTGCTTCTCCAAGGTCTTTCATGGAGAATTTCTTAGACAACTAAATTTTAACTGATTGAAGGACAGGTACATCGTTTTCTGTTAATAATATGTCATCTACATAAAGCAATAAGAAAACGATTGTGTTTCCACTAACCTTTTTGTACACACAAGACTCATCTATGTTTTGAATGAAATCAAACTTTTTGATTGTTTCATCAAAACAGATGTTCCAACTCCTAGACTTTTGCTTAAGTCCATAGATAGACCTTTATAGCTTGTACACTTTTGTGCTATCATTAAATGTGAAACCCTTAGGTTGTGTCATATACACTTCCTCAATCAGATTTCCATTTAGGAAAGCTGTTTTCATATCCATTTGTCAGATCTCATAATCATGATGAGCGGTAATGGGTAGGAGTATCCTGATAGATTTTAGCATGACTACTGGTGAAAAGGTTTAGTCATAATCAATACCATGTTGTTGATGATAACCCTTACCCATTAATCATGCTTTATAGGTAACTACGTTACTATCCATGTCGATTTTCTTCTTAAAAACCCATTTGTATCCAATAGGTTTGATTCCTTTGGGTGGATCAACTAAAGTCCATACTTGGTTGTCATAGAATCCATCTCTGATTTCCTGGCCTCAAGCCATTGTCAGATTCTGAATTGTTCAGAACTTTCTTGTAGATAGTAGGCTCATTTTCATTTATGAGCAATACGTTATTGTAGTCACTTATGAGAATCTATATCTTTCAGGTGCCACACGTATCCTACTCAACATACGAGGATCTTATGTAGTAGAAGATTCATCTATTTTCATAATAGATATGGAATCAGATGATTGATCCTTATTTGTTTGTTCTTCTTGAACTTCACTAAATTCAATTTTACTCCTATTGTCCCCTTTGAGCATGTGCTTCTTCTCTAAGAAGACGACATTCTTCGAAACAAATATTTTATTTTCAGAGGGGAGATAGAAGTAATACACGAAAGATTCTTTCAGATATTCCACAAATTAATAAACACTTGTTAGACTTACTGTTAAGTTTGTATGATTGTGGCCTTTTAACAAAAGTAGGAGAACCCTATACTTTCAAGTGAGATAACCTTGGTTTCTTGCTAAAAAACATCTCAAATTGGGTGTATCAACCGTTCTTTATGGAACTCTATGTAGAATATAAACAGAAGTCTCTAGTGCGTACCCCCAAAATAATTTTGGCAAGTCTGCATCCAGCCATCATGGTTCGTATCATGTCTAGAATGGTTCGTTTCCTTCCCTCAGATACACTGTTATGTTAAAGTGCATATCGTGGAGTCCATTGAGATAATATCTCATTATCTCTAAGATAATCTTGAAACTCTTGGCTTAAGTATTCATCCCCTCGATCCGATCTTAGAGTATTAATACTTTTGTCAAGTTGTTTCTATACTTTATTCTTGAAGTTTTTGAACTTTTCAAAAGCTTCAAATTTGTATTTGATTAAATACAAATACTCATATCGTGAATAATCATCGATAAAGGTTATTAATTATAACATCTTTTTGCTTGTATAGACATTGAGCCACATACATAAAAATGTATGAGTTCTAATAACTATTTAGCCGTTTCTCCTTTTTCAGAAAAAGGAGTTTTAGCTATTTTACCTAGTAAATAAGACTCGTAAGTGCCATATTATTCATAATCAAATAACCCTAAGTCACCAAACTTGTGTAACTTAGAAACACGATTTTCATTTACATGGCCTAAACGACAATACTATAAGTAAGAGGTGTTTGGGTTATTAGTATTTTGTTTCTAATTGTTTATATTGAGAATTGAATTATCCATGTCTAGAACATATAAACTATTAACCAAAGTTATAGAACCATAATGAATATCATTCAATGAAAAAGAACAATATTTATTCTTAAATATCGAATGAAATTCATACAAGTCTAAAGATGCAACTGAGATAATGTTTTCATCAAAACTGGTACAAAATAATAGTTTTGCAATTCTAAAACTAATCTTGAAGGCATGTTCAGCTCATATGTCCCCATAGCAAGTGCAACAACATTTACTCCATTTGCAGTATGCAGGTTCACATCGCTTTTCTCTAGCCTTCTACTACCCTTTAGTTTCTGTAAGTTATTACAAAAATGAGATCCACATTTGGTATCCAATACCCATATTTCAATCATAAACATACCAGAAGTAAACGTAGAAGTGCCCGCAAGCTTCTCCTTCTACTTCTTTTCCTTGACGGTCTCTAAGTAAACTTTACAGTTGTGCCTTTAGTGGCCTATTTTTCCACAGTGATGGCATAGGCCTTTGGTGGCTGCATCCTTCTTCTTCACACCACCTTTGGGCTTAGCGGGAGCCTTCTTCTTCTTCCTTTGAACTTTCTTCTTAGAAGAAGAATATTTTACCATCAAGACCACATTGAAATCCTTCTTCATAGAGGACTTCACAATGTTGAGAAGATTGATCAACTCAGGAATGGTGGACTTAATCTTGTTCATCTGATAGTTAATCACAAATTGTGAAAAACTATTAGGCAAATATTATAGAATTAAGTCAACACTTAATTCATGGTCCATTACGAACCCAAGAGATCTAGGCTTCTCAATCAAGGCCACCATCTTCAGCCCATGAGTGGCCACAAAAACACCCTCAACCATTTTACAGCGAAATAGTTTCTTTGAGATTTCATATCTCTCTATTCTAGCTTAAACGTCAAACAGCTCTTGGAGATGGAGAATCATCAATTGAGCATCCATATGCTCTTGCTGTTTTTGCAGCTCAAGAGTCATTAATGCCAGCATGATACAAGATGCCGTGTCACTGTCCCCCTTGTGCTTCTTATGGACAACATGCTCATCAGCATGAGCATCTTGAGCTAGTGGTGGCAGAATATGAGCATCTAGCATGTAGAGCAACTTTTCTGACTTGAGAACGATTCTCAAGTTTCTATACCAGTTGAGATAGTTCGATTCAGTTAGTTTGTTGGCCTCCAAAATGCTACGTAAGTTTAGGTTGGTTGACATGATGCACGCGACCTAGATGTAAAGATAGAAAAAATTAGGTAACTGTATATGCACATGTAATGCAGATAATTAGGTCTTTAATTAATGGCATTGTTGCTCCACTATTTTACTCAAACTAATAGTCCCAACTATTGATTCAAAAAAGCCAATTGAAAGCTTTCCTAGTGGATCGATATCCAAATCCCTCAAGAATAACTTTGAGTTTGCCCAACAAGCCACCATTGAATTCAATAGTAGGTATCCAATACTAATTACATCGTATGAAATTACCGAATCATTAGGTGATTAACATCTTTTAATCTTAAAGCCTTTTAGGCTACCTCAATATTTCTTTTAAATTTCTTTATACTTGAGTTAGCCTAACCAGGATAAAGAATTTAATTAAACCCGACCCATTAATTAGGAATTTAATTCTATAAGAATTTAATTCCATAGCTTGAACATACTCGATGTCAAGTAGGCTTGGGTTATCTCAATAACTTGGTCTCGAAAAAGGACTCTTGTTCTTACTATATTAACGGAAGGAATTAGGTTTAATATTAATTGAGAGATTTAATCCTTTTAGTGATTTTATCAAATGACATGTATAAATATATCAATAAATCACATAAATTGATAATCATGGTAATAAAGCGATTACGTGGTATGGTTATGGACTTCCCTAAATTAATTTTCTTGAGTCAAAAGGAAATTAACATGGTTAATCCTATGTGTTCATACATGTTTTAAGTAGAAGGTCTTACCCTTTTGCCTTATTTTGGTCGCCATCTCCAAAAATTGAAATAGTTCTATCCCTATCTAACCTATGTAATCTAATTACATAAATTTCCTAAATAGAGAAACCTTGAATTACATTTGAAGGGAGTTAGATAAAAAGAGAATTACACAAGAATTTTAGAGAAGACAGGACTCGCAAGTCCTATTTAATAAAAACTAAAACTGTAAAAATGCATGATCAGATATAATTTGGTTTTAGTCCATAACCATCCGCTATGCCATTAATTATGCTTAAACAAAATTAAACATATAATTTTATTATTTCAAAATCGCTATTTTGGAAAAATAAAATAAATTTAGACTTAATTTCTAAAATCAAATTCTAGAAATTAAATAAAGATAAAATCTAATATTAATATTTTAGATTTAATTTCTAAAATCAAATTCTAAAAAATTTAATTAGGATAAAATCTTAAATCAATATTTTAGAAAATTTATTAATTGCTAAAATCATATTTTAGGAATTAAATAATAATATATAATCTAAAATTAATATTTTAGAAAATATATTGATTTCTAAAATATAATTTTATCCCAAATCATGGGTCTCAAATAAAAACTAATCATAATTAGATTTAATTCTCAAAACGAGAATTAATAAAAAAAAACTTATTTATTATTATTTTTACATATCTAAAATAATTATTTTAGATAATATATATTAATTTCCGAAACTAATTTTAAAAATTAATCTTGGTTAGTCCCAAAACTTAATTTCTGGGAAGCTTTGGGCGCAAGTGGAAAAAGAGAAAAAAGACTTCGTGGGCCACCAGAAAGAAGCAACCGAAATGGAGTAAAATTTTTTTTTTTTTGTTTTAATATCAAGCCCATAAGAGACAAAATAACATCCTCATCCTCCCCATGATGAAAGCCGTGCATGGGAGCTTGTCCCATGCGAGCTGCAGCTTAGGGCCATTTGTGCCTCAAGCTGCGGCTTGGGCAAAAAACCTTTTTTTTTTCTTGCCACTTCCAGAAACAATTTCTAGATTGATTTTCTTCAAATTTTGTAGCGAATTTCAGAGAACAATTCTCTGTGCAAAGACCGATTTTATTGCCTTCAAAACTCAAACAAGGATTCTGTTAGTAGATAACAAGAACAAAGCCAAATAAAGAACAGTTTCTTCACAAAAATAGTTTCAATAACCATTGAAAAAAATTTCCAGCAAAGGTTCTTTTAGCAAACAAAATCACAGAACGTTTTTTGTGCAAAACAAAACGATCCAGAAGATAGTTTTACAGCAAAACTCTCTGTAACATTTACAAAATAAAATGCTACAACCAAAACCCACAAAAATCTTTCAAAAAAACATTACAGAGACCATTCTGTAATAGCGTTAACCCCGAAGATCATGAAACAAATTTCACAGAGAGAACCAGTGACATATATGAAACAATTTTTCATGGCACCAAACATAGAAACGATTTTTGCTAATCCTAAAACACAATCACATGAGCAATTTCAGGAAACAAGTCATATTCAATTACACAACAGAGACCCCACGATTCTTGAAACAATTTTGAGAATTAAACTGAAATAAGCTCTGTGAAACAACTTTCACCAAAGACAACAAAGATGCAATGAAATGATTTCATAACACATAGATGATATGTAAATCACATACAAGTATTGGCTCTGATACCATTGTAGGAAATCTCACGCAAAATTAGATTCGTGCAGTGAAAAATATGAGATATACCAAAACCATAATTTGCAAGGTGTGAAGAATAGAAGGACAAGAAGAGCAATATACCTTCTCTGTGCGACACCGTAAATTCAAAAAATTTTAGTTGAATACTGAAACGTGGTCTAGCACAACTAGAGCTCCACGTCTTCACCACTAGAATCTAAATGTAAGATTCCTTCTAACAATATCCACATAGAGGATGCTTACTCAAGAATGCTAGAACACAGTCTCTGTACTAGCAGAGAAAGAATGGCAGCCAGGGTCATTCACAGAGAAAAAGAAGGGAAAAACGTGTGTATAAAAAAATCACAGAAAATAATTTTCTCTATCGTTTTTAAAAAACAATCGCGGCTTATTCTAAAGGAAAAATCCCAGAAAAATAGCCGCTAATCAACATCTTTTGAATTCTAAAAGAATTAGAATTCTTTAATTGTAATTGGAATCTACAAGTTCTCACAATTACAATTGGGCCAAAAAAATTATAACTAATTATAATTTGACCGCAGTGACTTTTTCTTCTCACTATTAACTCCATAATGTTATTAAATAACATCTTGAGTAGTTAATTCTCTATTATGTATGACCTATTAGATTTCCTAGTTTGTTGGTAGCAAATATGAATTAATCTAAACGTCTTTGTGATTAATAATCCTTAATAATTTAGAATTAATTCATAATTCTAAACATGACTGGTTTATTAATTTATCAATTAATAAACCCATATTCTGCAAATCATGAGTGGTATCTAGCAACACATTATTACCACCCAAGAGTCCAGGAAGTCAAGTGGCTTAACATAAACCCTTCAATAACAAACTACATTGTAATAAATTCCCTTTACTATACAATATCTCATTTGTTTTGAAATATGGAATTAGTGCCAACTCTCTCTAGAATATACATTAATTCTGGCCCAAATATATTAGTAATTGTACCAGGAATCCACTACTCTACATGTGTATGAATTGGAACTGTTTCAATACACAATCATTTTGGCCAATGATTTCACGAGTAGTAATTCCGACAAGTGGCTGTGAGATATTCACCCCTACTACTAGGAGTGGTGAATCTTTTATTGACCCTCTCAACTACTTTTGTTTACCTCACATTGTATCCAATATCCATCCCATAGGCAACCCTCGATCTGGCTCCAGAGATTGGAATCAAAGTACAATACTCAACAAACAAAGTACCTTAGGGATCTTAAGTCTAAAGATATTTGCACGTTTGATATAACGAGATTCTATTACTAGCACTACATAGTTATCCATGTGATTGTCTCATAGTTAGGTCATCTAATGCACTTATTCTATTAACAAGCATCCATGTGTTAACTTTGAATATCTCAATACTCACGGATATTAGAACCACTGCCTGATTAGATCACGAAGTCTAACACATGCTAGTTTTAACACATTAATAATGTTCTATCTCATTAATACTACGACTAGAGATTATTTCAATACTAACACAATTCGAGTTGTAGGAATTTCACATCATAATCTCTATCATGATTTTCTTAACACAATGTTGTACTAGGGATTTTATTTAACAGTTATTTTACATGAAAGTAAAGAAGACAAATTGAAAGATAAATAATGTCTTATATTATAAAACAAATGTGTCATATACAAAGTGAAGGTGATGACATTACAGAGCATGCAACAATGGATGAACAAAATGGAAGAAAAACATTAAATATGGCATGGTAGCAGCATGGAGGCTTAAAACACATACCTCTTGGAGTCTTAAAACTTGAAGATTGAAGAAGAATGGCTTGAAGCTAAAATCACAGCTTCCTTCTCCTCCATCCAGTGAAGCTTCCGGTTTTGGTTCTTTTACTTCTCCGATGCAATCCTTAATGCTTGACTTTTCAATTCTCAGAATATAACCACAGCTTAATCCAGTTGGTGAACACATCAAGGGATAGAGAAGATGATCCGTTTTTGTTTTTCACAGCTCTTGGTTTTCTTTGTAGACTTAGCTGCTTATGTAAAAACAAAAGCCAGAGAAGAAAATCAAAAGCCAGTAGGAGAAAAGCCACGAGAAAGACAGAGAGCCAAAAGATTTCGGAGAAATATTTTTTCATTTTTTCCCTTTTATTTTATTTTATTTTTTCACATAGAAAGCCAAGAGTTATGAAACCAAAAATAATTATTTTGATAAAAATAATATTCTCAGAATTTATTATCCGAATATTATTAACAAAATAAATTTGGCTTCACCCTAAACTCTTTCGAACTGCGTCCAAAAAAATCCTATGGTCCAGGCTATTGGGCTAAAATAATATTTATTATTTTTCTTAGATCCAAAAAGTCCAAAATAATAACCATTAATTATTTTCCTTGGGATTAAATAAATAACCTAATAAATAATTAATGAACCTAAATGAACAAAAAATAATTAAACTTTAATTATTTATTTCTTGAGATTTGATTAAATAAATATCCCAATAAATAATTAAGTAATAATTATTTTTCTCTAATTTAAGTCCCGGTTAATTTTTTATTTATTCAAACTGAACTTAGGCCCTGAATAATTAATTAACCAATTAATCCAGATAATCAATTTCTCTCCATTTATTTTATTCCAGTTCAATAATAAATTAGACTTCCTGAATAAAATAAAACCCTCTCAACTGAGATCATTTTCTCAACCCAAAAATTAATTAGAACTTACAAGCTATTCCGAGGACAAAAAAGACACATCACATTGACTACTAAAATGACCAAAATACCCATACTATATAAATAGATGTATTTTATATTTTAAATATTTCTTAATATCACCATAAGAAAATATTAACCCCAAGGACAATGTTGCATTAGCAAAGTCTTCGACCTATAGGTGAAATGACTAAAATACCCCTCTACATATCGTCGTACATTTAGAGAGGAAGAAGTGTATTAACATCTCTCTAAATGACATCTACCATCCTTAGGCTTCTAGTCCAATGATCCACGACTTCCTGGAGTATTTTCGCTTTCCAAGGGAGCTACCCTAAAGCAAACATCCAAGTCATGTTTCCCAGGCCTGGATATTTAGATTATTCAGAGAACCACAAGGGGCGATATAGTATAGAAACTATCTTGTACAAGTCTGTCTTAACTAACTAGTCACACATACCCAACATGCAAGTATATTAGCCCTACTATAGAACCTCACCTATAGCATATCAAAGTATAAGCTCCCAGCTTCGTCAGATCACCAACTCATACTTAAATCATAGAGTACTAGTCCACGCTATAGTGGTAGTAGTCTAGATTTTAACCATATAGTACTTTTAGAAACCACTATTACAGGTCATGTTCTACGTATTCGAAATACGCTTATGTCATGAAGTGAGTGGACTACCCACTGGCTAAAGGTAAGCCATTCCCCATTTGGAATCCATAACATAATAACCTAAATATGATGAGATTCCCATTCTCATCAATCAATTAAGAACAAATGTTTATGTGTTTAAATAACCCATGATTCATACCTTACTGTGAAAGATCTCCATTCACATGGATCACTTATTTAAATACAATGGGTCTGTTCCAAACGAAAATGTACACAAATAAAGAAAATTATTTCACAAACGATGTCCGACAAATAAATTCTTTTATTAAAAAATATTCGATATTTTCATTAGAAAACTAGTCTAAGAAGACATATTCCCAAAAATCTCTCACTTGCACTCTAAGATTAGTTAAGTCCATAGGTGCCCACCTCAATAGCGTCTAAGTGTCTCTTGAAGACCCTCTCAGCCAAAGGCTTGGTAAATAGATCTGCTAGATTGTTATCAGAGGCAATCTGTATCATCACGACTTCCCGTTTCTAGATGAAATCCCGGACCAGGTGGTACTGCCTCACTATGCGCTTCCCCTCCTTGTGGTTCCAAGGTTCCTTTAAGGTACTTGAGAATATACTTTACAACTTGCCAATGAACCTCCCCAGGGTTTGATTGATATCTGCTAACTAAGCCTACGGAGAAACAGATATCTAGCCTAGTACACAGCATGGCGTACATGAGACTTCCCACAGCTGAAACGTAGGGAATTCTACTCATTCTGTCCTTCTCTTCTTGAGACTTATGACAGTCCCTTAAAAAAAGAGACAACCCATGTCTACAAGGGATTAAAGTTCCCTTACATGAGTCCATGCTGTACTTAACCAATATCTTGTCAATGTATGCGATTTGGGATAATCCTAACATTCTCTACTTCCTAATTCTAAGAAGTCTAATCCCGAGAATGTAGTTGGCTTCTCCCAAGTCCTTCATACTGAATTGACTAGATAGCTAAACCTTTGTAGATGATAATGACCTTACATCATTTCCAATGAGTAGAATGTCATCCATATACAAGACAAGAAAAATCACATTAAACCCCTCAAGTTTCTTGTACATGCATGGTCCATCCTTGTTTTGAATAAAATCATAAGACTTTACAGCCTCATCAAAATAAATGTTCCACGCTCTTGATGCTTACTTAAGTCCATAAATGAACTTTTTAAGCTTGCAAACCACATATTCTTGGCCATCAGTAATAAAACCTTCCAGTTGGGAAATTGATACGTTCAGACTTGGGTATAAAAATCATACAAAACTAAGAACATTCCCAATCAAGTTCAAATTAAAATGTTAAACCCAAATCACACATATGAGCAAGCGTACCCATCATTAACTGAGCATAGGATTAAAACAAGTGTCGATCCTCAAGGAACAAGTAGACATTAATTACCTTTCTTTCATTGTTTAACCGACTCGATAAAGTGAAAAATAAATAAAAAGAAAGTTAAAAAGAAAATAAAAATAAATATATGTATATGTCAAGGATGTAGATTTATGCAACTCAAGCTATTGTTTAGACAAACATGATCTTAAAGAACTTAACCATTATCATAACCAATCATTCTCTTAGCACCATGAAGGATAAATGTAGACTTACTTTGATGGTCAATCCATGAAATCACTATCTTCTAGATAAATTAGAATCACTTGGTCCGTCTCAACTAATTCATCCAAAAAACGTATTAAACATAATCCTTAATTAAATTCCCTCGGTCTCGGCAAATTTAGAACATGAAATTAATCAATGAACCTTTGGTCTCAGAAGACATCAATTAATCTTCAATTACCAGTTCTTAAACAATCAACCCCCTTTAGTCCAGCAAGTCAATTGCTAACAGAATATGAAATTAATAAATCGAAACACCCATCAACCCTATTTGGTCAAGCAAGTCAATGGATATAATCAACTAACTAATCTCGTAATAAGCATGAGTAATTGAATACCAAGAATAATAACCAATTAATCAAAAGATCAAATAACTCTAAAAATCATGAATGTCTAAAATAATGTTGAATTACAATAAAATAATTAACATATCATTGTCAAGAAAAAGAAAACAAAGTAAAAGAAAGAACTCATAAACAAGCCCATTTCTTCTTCATTTGAAAACCTTCTTGTACAACCCTCATTGAACTTTGAAGAATTCTCCTTGGACTGAGTGATTTTCTATGATAATCAATGAATTCTCCCATTTTCCTTTGTGTTTTCCATCTATTTATAGGCTTAAGAGGTGCCTAAACTCGTAGGTACAAAGTTCTTGGCCGAGTAGAAGTTGGAAGCTGCTAAAACTCTTCAGATTTCAAAAAGCGCGTAGAAAGATCGCAGCACCGCCTCAGGGACAGACCACAGCCGGCGCTACCTTGGTCCTTTGGAGCCGGCGCCGCCTGGTTATGTTTCTCCACTCGTCGTCGATTTTTCTCCGAATTGTGTGCATACGTTCCAGAATGTAGCCGGCGCCGCCTCTACTCTGCTTCGCAACGGTTTTGCTTTGTTTTACCCAAAATCCTGAGAAAATGATCAAAATACCTTTCCAATGGTAAAATTTCAAATATGAAAGAATATATCCAGTTATTTCACAAAATGTATTACAAAAGAGCCTCAAATAACTAAGTAAAGTATAACCAATGTAGCTTCTATCAGGCATATAGATGTTTTTGCTAAGATGGCCATTTAAAAATGCCATCTTGACATCCATTTGCCATATCTTGTAGTCATAGTGACATGTGATGGTAAAAAGGATATGGATGGATTTAAGCATAGCCATAGTGGAAAGGTTTCTTCATAATCGATCTCTTCTTTCTGAGTATATCCTTTTGCCAAAAGCCTAGCTTTGAAGGTTTCCACCTTCCCATCCGCTCCCCTTTTCCTCTTGTACACCCACTTACACTTAATGGGTTTTATCCCTTCAGGTAAAGCTACAAGATCTCAAACCTGATTGAAGTACATAAACTCAATCTCGGCTTTCATTGCTTCATGCCATAGATTTGTATTGGCAACAACAATTGCCTCCTCGTATCTAGTGGGGTCTTGTTCCTGATGGTCAGAGATCAGTTCAAAAGCTTTTCCATACCATCTATCTGGAACCCTAGACACTCTCCCACTGCGACAAGGCACCAATTGTACAGGCTCTTGAGGCTATGCCTCTTCTTGTTCTATAATCGGGTCAGAAGAAGTTGCTTTCGAAGATAACTTCTCCTCGAGTTCCAACCTAGTTGAACCTTTTGTGGAAGTACTTTGATCATCCTCTAAGTATCTAGTATTGGTACTAACCAGTACTTTCTGCTCCTTAAGATGATAAAAGTAACCACCATTTGTTCCTTTTGGATACCCAATAAAATAGCATAATTCTGATATGGGTTCCAAATTGTCTCCCTTGATCAGTACATAAGTTGGACAACCCCATATCTTGAGATGATTCAGACTTGCCTTACACCCAGTCCACATCTCATAGGGAGTTCTAGGTACTGACTTGGAAGGCACCAAGTTCAGAATGTATGTTGTTGTTTCCAAGGCATATCCCAAAAAGATACAGGAAGAGTAGCATGAGACATTATACTTCTGACCATTTCTATCAATGTCTTGTTCCTTCTCTCAGCTATTCCGTTCTGCTGGGGTGTCCCCGGTGCAGAGAGTTGGGATACTATCCCATGATGTACCATGTAGTCCTTGAATTCACTTAGGAGGTACTCTCCACCATGATCCGATCGTAAGGTCTTGATTAATTTACCTGTCTGATGCTCCACTTCAATCTTAAACTCCTAGAATTTATCAAAAGAGTCAGACTTGTGTCTCATCAGATAAATATAACCAAACCTTGTACAATCATCTGTGAAAGTGATGAAATACTCAAAACCTCCTCTAGCTGGTGTAGAGAAGGAACCACACACATCAGTGTGAACAAAGCTCAGTACCTCTTTGGCTCTATCCACCTTTGGGATAAAAGACCTTTTGGTCATCTTTCCCATCAGGCAAGATTCACACTGAGACCAATTTTCCAATCTCAATGAGCCCAAAGGCCCATCATGGATTAGCCTCTGAATCTTGATTGAGTTGATGTGACCCAACCTCAGATGCCAAAGATATGAGTCATTTACATTGGTCTTTCTCTTCTTAGTTAAAGGTTCAGTTTAAGCGTTATTTGATTGATTGTTAATAGGGTTTAAATAGAATACATGTGCCCAGTACATAATATTTCTCCATCTCTACTGATAGAAATACCAGAATGGAAACATACAGAATATTCTTGATTTATAAGTTTTGCAACAAAAATCAAATTCTGACGAAAATCAGATACATATAAAATATCTATTAAAACCACTTTTTATTATAATAAAAAACAAGATCTAGCTCTCCCACTGCAAGGGCCCAGATTTATGCTCCATTTCCCACGCATAATCCCTATTCACCCTTCTTGAGTCTACTTATCTTTTTAAATTCCTGCAAGGAGTTACAAATATGATCAGTGGCTCCTGAATCAACAATCTAATTGGAAGTTGATCCAACCATTGATATAGACTCTAGATAAAAAACATTACCAGTGTGATTTTTCTTGGCTTGAAGATTTGGACACTCTTTTTCCCAGTGTCCTTTCTTTCCATATTTGAAGCACTTGCCCTTAGGTTTATCTTTGGGCTGGGCTAATACGTTTCCCTTCTTCCTTTTGAACTTTTGGGCTTGGACCCAGTTCTTGAGGAAGAAGCCTTACCAATCATGGCCTTTAAATGTGGCTTCATGACCTTCTCTGCCATCTGAAGTTCCTTCATCAACTCAGTCAAACTCATATTTAACTTGTTCATATTGTAATTTAGTTTGAATTGAGTAAAGGAACTCGGTAGAGATTCAAGAACCATGTCCACTTGGCTCTCGGGGTCAATGATAGCCCCTAAGATTTCTGCCTCATCGAAAGCAGCAATCATCTTGAGCATATGCTCCCTGACTGATACTCCATCAGCCATCTTAGTGTTTATTATAGTTCGAAGAGCTTCCTGCCTTATGGGCGGCTCTTATCTGCGAACATAGTGGCCAATGAATGACTAATATCATACGCAGAAGCCATGTGCTCGTATTTAGACTGGAGCACATTAAACATGGAGGTTAGCATATAGCAACGTGCCATTTTATTAGCCTTCTTCCATGCATTTTCAGCCTCTCATTCTTCGTCGGTGGAACCTTCCCCGATTTCAGGGCAGGTTTTGTAAAGGACATACTTATACTCCTCGACTGTGAGTATTATGTCCAGGTCCTCTTTCAGTCCATATAGCTTTGTCCCGTTAACTTATTCTCACGGAGAATAACGGCCAAAGGATTAAAAGAACCTCTCACCATTTCTGAAAGATCGAAAAATAAAAGAAAGGATATAGTTTGTGAAAATAAATTTGTGCACTGAAATTAATTTGGCTCTTAGAAAAACTGACATAGCTTCTTTGGAAGATTAACAGTTCCCTAAGCTAAGTGTAATAACCACTACAAATTAATTTTCCTTCTAGGTAATGATTTAGAGGATAACTCCATCGTGGGATGGCCGTTTCCTCTAATTTCCTACGGACATTCTCGCACTATAACCTCCAACGTGGGCTGGCCGATTATAGTACGTGTCCTGAGTTATCAATTACATCATTCCATTAGATCTAGATCCTTGTGGTATCCCCATCCTATACGGGTTCACTCCCAGGGTGACGCGAGGGGACCCACGATCTTTAATGAGGATCGTGATGGAAGTTGTGGGGCCATTGGAACCCCTCTCCCACTTAGTCTTTTAAAATAAAGTTTTCTGAAAAAATGTCCTTTTGAAATTTCCATTAAGTTTTCCTTTAACTTAAAAATAAAATATCCAAGTCCATTAAAATCTCTATGTCAAGGATTATATCCTTTGAGAGATTTTTCCATAGACTAATTTCATTAAGTTAAAACTTAATGATTTCAAAAATTTTCCAATTAAAACTTTTCTCGAGACTTTTGTCTCAATTTTATTTAACAAAACAATTTTTCTTATGTAAAATAAAATAAAATAGCTTTCTACTTTAAATTATAAAAATATCTAAATTCAATATATTTTTTATGTCAAGGATTAAATCCTATGAGAAAATATCAAATGATTAATTTTTGTTCAAGTTAAAATAACCATTTAATTTTTTAAAGAAAAATGTTTTCCTTGTATAACTATTCCCAAAGACTTTGGTCTTTGAGAAAACGCGCACATAGGTACACAAAATAAATAACATGCCAGAAAATAATAAATGTTTTCATGCTTTTCTATTTTTAAACCTAAGTGGCCAAATAATAGAATTAGACACATTAATTAATTAATGATTTTGTTTAATCCTAAAATTCTTTACTAATATTTTTCATGCAAATATATTCTAAGAATATAAACTATTGTAAAAATATTAACTTCGCCTGGTATGGGACCCAAATTGAAAAAAAAAATGATTGGCGGTCCACGTGCATCGGATTCGCGTCCAGTTGCACTGCGGTCCACTTGGCGCCCGGTGCACCAACCGCATTGGAACGCCGGCAGCTTCAACCCGCGAATTGTGACCCACACCTCTCTCAGCTGCTGACCCGCGAGTCCACCCGATAACCCGCGAATGCGCCCGAATAGCAATTGCAATTGCATGCAATTGCAAAACTTCAATCGGCTTCAATTTCAGCAAATTGGCTTGGCTCGTGCGTGCGTGTGAAGCAGCTCGTGACATAGAAACATCAGCGCGGCTTGGCTCCATTTCGCGGCTTTTAAATAGTGTTCTTCTTCTCCGAGAGTTTTCTGCGTTCTGTTTCTTCATTTTCTTCTTCAGATCATTCCCTTTGGCTTCTTTGGACATTTTTCATTACAAAAACTCATCCAAACCAAAACAACAACCGCCTATACCCATTTAAATTAGGTTTACACGATCCAAACTCCAAAACCAAATTTTTATAGAATGCTCTGTGAAGATTACAAAACACATTATCCCATACCAAAATAGCGAAGGATCATATGTTTAAGCTCCAAACAATGTTCTTCTCCATTTTTATTAACTAACATGCTCCCTAAGTCAATCAAATTCATTTCTCTGATACCACTTGAAGGTGATGACATTACACAGCATGCAACCATGAATGAACAAAGTGGAAGAAAAACATTAAACATGGCATGGCAGCAGCATGGAGGCTTAAAACACATACCTCTTGGACCCTTAAAACTTGAAGATTGAAGAAGAATGGCTTGAAGCTAAAATCATAGCTTCCTTCTCCTCCGTCCAGTGAAGCTTCCGGTTCCGGTTCTTTCACTTCTCTGGTGCAATCCTTAATGCTTGGCTTTTCAATTATCAGAATATTACCACAGCCCAATCCAATTGGTGAACACAGCAAGAGATAGAGAAGATGATCCGTTTTTGTTTTTCACAGCTCTCAGTTTTTCTTTAGAGACTTGGCTTCTTATGTAAAAACAAAAGCCAAAGAAGAAAACCAAAAGCCAGTAGGAGAAAAGCCACGAGAAAGACTGAGAGCCAAAAGACTTCGGAAAATATTTTTTCATTTTTTCCCTTTTCTTTTATTTTATTTTTCCACACAGAAAGCCAAGAGTCATGAAACCAAAAATAATTATTTTGATAAAAATAATATTTCTGGAATTTATTATCCGAATATTATTAACAAAATAAATTTGGCTTCACCTTAAACTCTTCCGAACTGCATCTGGAAAAATCCTATGGTCCAGGCTATTAGGTCAAAATAATATTTATTATTATTTTTTGACCCGAAAAGCCCAAAATAATAACCATTAATTATTTTTCTTGGGATTAAATAAATAACCCAATAAATAATTAAGTAATAATTATTTTTCTCTAGTTTAAGTCCCGATTAATTTTTTATTTATTCAAACTGGATCTAAGCCCTGAATAATTAATTAATCCATTAAACCAGATAATCAATTTCTCTCCATTTATTTTATTCCATTCCAATAATAAATTAGACTTCCTGAATAAAATAAAACTCTCTCAACTGAGATCATTTTCTCAACCTAAAACTTAATTATGACTTACGGGCTATTCCGATGACCAAAAAGACACATCTTCTTGGCTACTAAAATGACCAAAATATCCCTACTATATAAATAGATGTATTTTATATTTTAAATATTTCTTAATATCACCAAAAGAAAATATTAACCCCAAGGACAATGCTGCATTAGCAAAGTCTTCGACCTATAGGTGAAATGACTAAAATACCCCTCTACATATCGTCGTACATTTAGAGAGGAAGAAGTGTATTAACATCTCTCTAAATGACATCTACCATCCTTAGGCTTCTAGTCCAATGATCCACGACTTCCTGGAGTGTTTTCGCTTTCCAAGGGAGCTACCCTAAAGCAAACATCCAAGTCATGTTTCCCAGGCCTGGATATTTAGATTATTCAGAGAACCACAAGGGGCGATATAGTATAGAAACTATTTTGTACAAGTTTGTCTTAACTAACTAGTCACACATACCCAACATGCAAGTATATTGGCCCTACTATAGAACCTCACTTATAGCATATCAAAGTATAAGCTCCCAGCTTCGTCAGATCACCAACTCATACTTAAATCATAGAGTACTAGTCCACGCTGTAGTGGTAGTAGTCTAGATTTTAACCATATGGTACTTTTAGAAACCACTATTACAGGTCCTGTTCTACGTATTCGAAATATGCTTATGTCATGAAGTGAGTGGACTATCCACTGGCTAAAGGTATGCTATTTCCCATTTGGAATTCATAACATAATAACCTAAACATGATGAGATTCCCATTCTCATCAATCGGTTAAGAATAAATATTTATGTGTTTAAATAACCCATGATCCATACCTTACTGTGAAAGATCTCCATTCACATGGATCACTTATTTAAATACAATGGGTCTGTTCCAAACGAAAATGTACACAAATAAAGAAAATTATTTCACAAACGATGTCTGACAAATAAATTCTTTTATTAAAAAATATTCGATATTTTCATCAGAAAACTAGTCTAAGAGGGCATATTCCCAACACAAAGTACAAGTGATTGCTTCTAGGGCACAATACTAACACACAATCCTCGTGTGGACTTCATTAGAGGCGTCTCTATTCTTGAGATGTGGTGGTGGATCACGAATGTGAAAAGCAGAGAACGGTTCTCTGGTTTGTGACGGTGATGCTGAGGAATTGATTCTACAAAAGGAGGGTGATTACAAATTTCATGGAGATTGCCTTTGCTGCGAAGGTTTCTAAAGATTTTTAAAATCTAAGGTAATCTACTGAACTTTCTTGGCCCATAATTTGCATGAGAGTGATCCTATTACTTGGGTTTTGTATTTTTGTTCTTTAATTCTTCCACTGCATATGTGATATGCATGTGCGAAACCCAACAATGGTATCAAAGCCTTCTCGCATGTGTTTTATGAGTCTGTATCTTGATTGAAATTGTTTCATGAAGTTTTTTGGGTTTTGGAAAAATTCGTTTTCAGTGGATTTTGTTCTTTTTGCACGCAAGTTATTGAAATTACTTTAGTAATGGTTTATGTGCATTGGCGTTGTTTTGTTTTGGTTTGTATGAAGAAAAAGTTAGCCGATACAGGCTATGTTTCATGTTTAATGAGCAGTTTTTGGTCTCTGAAAATATGTTACGAAAGACGAAAAAAGAAGAAAAAAAATTACAAGTTTAAAGGCAAAATGCCGCTTGAAAAAGTTCAAGCCGGCAGCCAACGTTACGTAGTCGTGAGTCAGCTAGAGTTTCTTCCAGTGGGCAGCCGCCAATGCAAAGCCGGCGATCAGCTAACAAAACCTAGCACCAATTTTCGTTAATAAAAAAATTATTTATTTAAACTCACTCAAATATTTTTTCTTATTTTAAAAGGGATCCGAAAAGTTTTTCAAAATTTAATTTTGGACTCACAATTTTTCCAAAATTGTGATTTTGGATTTAAATTTTATATATATTATACTTGAAGCATGTTTTGGCATGGTGACTTGATTATGGACTATGAATTAATTTTTTGGTGTTACATGCATGTTTACTGCCTTGGTTTTAAATAAATAAGGTCTGTGTGTCCTATTTTTCTCTATAATTCTTATGTAATTTCTCTTTTCATCTAATTCTCCTTGAATATAAGTCGAGGTTTCACCATTATAAATTTATGTAATTGGATTACACAGGTTAGATAGGACTAGAAATTATTTACATGCTTATGGAGATGGCGACTAAGAACAAGACAAGAGGATGGTAAGACCTTTTTCTAAACATGCATAAACACATAGGTTTGACCAAATTAATTTCCTACTTAGCTCAAGAAAATTAATCTAGCAAAGTCCATAACCAAGCCACATAATTATGTCTATTACCAATTTTATTAATACGTTGATTGTTAAAAATTATGCATGTCAAGCGATAAGACCATTAATAAAAAAAATCTCTCGAATAATATCTAAAAGTCTTTCATTAATATAGTAAGAACGAGATCTCTTTTTCGATATTAGGTTATTGGGCACACACAAACCTACTTGACATTGATTGTGTTCAAGTTATGAAATTTAATTCCAAATTAATAGGTTAGATTTAATGAATATATTTATCCTGATTGGGCATACCCAAACATAAAGAATATTAGAGCTAAAATTGGATCAGCACTAAATACTTTAAGATTAACATATGTTAATCGCCCAATCATCCAATAGTTGTATTTGATGCAATTGATATTGGATATCTACAATTGAAATTAAGAGTAGTTTGTTGGGCATACCTAGAGTTATTCTTAAGGAATTTAGATATCAATCCACTAGAAAAAGCTTCAAACGGGCTTTTTCGAATCAATAATGGGGGATATTAGTTTGACTAAAATAATAAAATAAATACGCATTTAATTAAAAACATAATTCAATGTATTTCATGTGCATGTACATATTCTGATCTCTCTTATCTTTCATCTAGGTCATTTGTATCATGACTATAAATTTGAACTTGCGTAACATTTTGGAAATGAACAAGCTTACTGAATCTAATTTTTTGATTGGTATAGAAATTTAAGAATTTTTCTCAAATCAAAAGAGTTGCTTTATATACTAGATACTTCTATTCCACCTCCTCCAGCTTAAAATGCTCCTAGTCAAGAGCATGATGTCCATAAGCATCATCAAGACGATAGTGACACGGCATCTTGTATCATACTAGCGTTAATAAACTATGTTCAAAAACAACATGAGCATATTGATGTTTATTCTATCATCTTCCATCAAAAGGAGTTGTTTGATGAACAAGTAAGAATGGAGAAATATGAAATCTCTAAAAAATTATTCCATTCTAAAATGGTAGAGGGTACTTTAGTGGCTACTCATGGACTGAGGATATTTAGGTTGATTAAAAAACATGGATCACTTGGGTTCACAATAGGCCATGAATTAAATATTGACTTAATTCTTTAATCTTTGCTAATTAGTTTTTTGCAATTTGTGATGAACTACCAGATGAACAAAATTGAATCAACTTTACCTAAATTGATCAATCTTCTCAAAACTGCAGAAAGTTCTATTAAGAAAGAGAATAATGCAGTCGTGTTAGTTGATTCTTTAGCTACTTCTAAGAAAAGGAAGGTTCTAAGAAGAAGAAGAACTTAACCCAGCCCAAAAGTGGAGTGAAGAAGAAGGAGACTGCAACTAAAAGATCATATCACCATTGTGGTAAGATGGGCTATTGGAGACATAACTACAAAAACTACTTGGAGACTGTAAAGGAAAATATGGAGAAGGAGAAATTTGTTGACACATCTACTTCTGCTCCTAGTATGTTTATAATTGAGATCAATATTGTCGTTAATAATGAGATGTGTGTATTAAATATTGATTGTACATCTCATTTATGCAATAATATGCAAGGACTAAAGAGCAATAAGATGCTAGAGAAATGTGATATGGACCTACGAGCTGCAAATAAAGCAAAGATTGCTGCACTTACTGTGAAGACTTATCATCTGCACTTGCCTTCTGGATTAATTATAGAACTCCAAAACTGTTATTATGTACCAGTTTCATTAAAAAACACTATCTCAATTACTTTTTTGGACATGTTTAGTTTTTATTTAATTTTTAAGAATAAAAATTATTCTTTTTTATTAAATGATATCCATTATGGTACTGCAAATTTGATAAATAGTTTGGATATTGTAGATATAGATAATCAAATTCTCAACATAAATGAAAAAAAAAAAAGATAACATAATCCTATCTTCCTTATAACATTGTCATTTAGGCCATATAAACAAGAATCGTATTTCTAAGTTGCATAAGTTTAGTGACTTTGGATCATTTGATTATGGATTATATAGAACATGTGAATCTTGTTTACTTAGTAAAATGACTAAAACTTCTTTTTCTAGAAAAGAGGAAAGGGCTAAGTAGTTATTGGAATTAATACATACTGATGTATGTTGGCCAATGACATTGCAAACAAGAGGGAATTATCAATACTTTATAACATTTATCGATGATTATTCATGATTTGAGTATTTTTTATTCAATGAAATACAAATCTGAAGTATTTGACAAGTTCAAAGAATTTAGAAATGAAGTAGAGAAACAATTTGGTAAAAGTATTAAAAATCTAAGATCCAATTGAGGAGATAAACACTTACGTCAAAAGTTTCAAAGTTATTTTAGAGATAAAGAAATATTATCTCAGTGGACTCTACCACATACACCTCAGCATAATGGTGTATCTAAGAGAAGGAATATAGTTCAAACCATTATGGCTTTTGCAGACTTAACCAAGTTGTTTTGGAGATATGCATTGGAAAATGCTGTTTATATCCTAACCAATGTTCCATAGAAATGGTTGATATCAGCCATTATGAGTTATTTTTTGGTAAGAAACCAAAATTAGCTTATTTAAGAATTTGGGAATGTCTTGCTTATGTTAAGAGGACAAAATTAGACAAATTTGAAATAAGTCTGATAAGTGTTTGTTTGTTAGATATTCGAAAGAGTCACACGGATATTATTTCTATCTTTTTTTAGAAAACAAAATATTTATTTCAAAGCATGTTGTCTTCTTAGAGAAAGAATTCATGCTTAAGGGAGATAGTGGAAGTAAAATTGAATTTAGTAAAGTTTAAAAACAACAAAAAATGTTGATCAATCCGTTAATCTCATGTCTATTGTTAAAATAGATGACACTTCATGTACCCAAGAACTTCAAAGGTCAAGTATGATACATATAGCACCTGAGAGATATAAATTTCTCATTGGTGACTACAATGACATATTGCTCATTGAAGAAGATAAACCTACTACTTACAAAGAAGTTTTGAAAAGTTCAGAATTTAACAAATGGCTTGAATCAATGAAGTTAGAAATAGATTTCATGTATGACAACCAAGTTTGGATTTTGATTGATCAATTTGAAAGAATTAAGCTTATTGGGTGTAAATGGATTTTCAAGAAGAAAACTAACATGGATGGTAAAGTCATTACTTATAAGGCATGATTGGTTGCTAAACAATATCGTCAACAAGAAGATATTGATTATAACGAGACTTCTTCGCTAATAGTAATGCTAAAATTCATTAAAATACTTTTAACACTTACTGCTCATTATGATTATGAGATTTGTCAAATGGACGTAAAAATGACTTTCCTTAACAGAAATCTAACCGAGGAAGTGTATGACACAATTTGAAGGTTTCACATACAAAAAAGACACTAAAACATGTAAGTTGCAAATGTTTATTTATGGATTGAAGCAAGCTTCTAGGAGTTGAAATATCCATTTTTTTGAAACAATTAAAGAATTTGATTTTATACAAAATATGGATGGACCTTATATATATAAGAAGATTAGTGGGAGTGCAATTGTTTTCTTGTTACTATATGTAAATGACATATTGCTAATGAAACAACGTCTCTACTTGTCAATTAGTAAAAATATAGCTATCAAAGAATTTCTTCATGAAAGACCTTAAGATACAACCTACATTCTAGGGCTAAAGATCTATAGAGATAGATTAAAAAATTTGCTTGAACTTTCGCAGTCTACATGCATAAATATAATGCGAAAGAGGTTTAGTATGAATCAATCCAAAAGATGATTCTTACCCATAACTCAAAGGATAATTCTTTCGAAGTCAATGTATCCTAAAATACAAAATGAAAGGAATCACATGAGTAGAAGATCATATACTTCGACAATTGGATCTATCATGTATATTATATTATGTATTAGGCCCGATATATCATGCGTTGGAATGTATACTTTCTTTGACTAGGTTTCTAATGTAATTTTGACTTGTAGTATTTTTCTCATAATTTGGTTGTGAAATCTTCTTTATATTTGTACACGATTTTATTGGAAAAGACCCATTGGGTTTAAGTAAATAGTTCATTTGAATGAAGGTCTTTTGCAGTAAGGTATGGACCATGGGATGCTTAACACATAAACTGTTGTTCTTAATCGGATAATGAGAATGAAAATCTCATCATGGAAATGTTATTATACTATGAATTCTAAATAGAGAATGGGCACATGTATGAAAATCTATTCTTTATTAATCTTATTAATAATCAATTGAATAATGCTCAATCAAAACCTTTAAATAGGAAAAGAAATACCAATGTCAATGATTCATATCTTTGGCATCTAAGATTGGGTCATATTAACTCAACCAGGATTTAGAGGTTAATCCATGATGGCCTTTAGGCTTATTAAGATTGAAAAATTGGCCTCAGTGTGAATCTTGTCTTATAGAAAAAAAATGACCAAAATGTCCTTTACCTAAAAGGCAGATAGAGCTAAAGAAGCATTAAGTCTTATTCACACTGATGTGTGTGGTTCTTTGTCTACACCAGCAAGAGAAGGGTTTGAGTACTTCATCAGTTTTACAAATGATTGTACGAGGTATGGTTACGTTTATATGATAAAACGCAAGTCTGACTCTTTTGACAAGTTCAAAGAGTTTAAGGCTGAAGTGGAACGTCGAATAGGTAAGCTAATCAAAACCTTATGATCAAATCATAGTGGAGAATACCTCCTTGGTGAATTCAAAAATTACATGGTACATCATGTGATAGTATCTCAACTCTCTATGCCAAGGACACCCCAACAGAATGGAGTAGCTGAGAAAAGGAATAGGACATTGATGGAGATGGTTCAAAGCATGATGTCTCATACTACTCTTCTAGTGTATTTTTGGGGATATGCCCTAGAAATAGCAGCATATATTCTGAATTTGGTACTTTCCAAATCAGTACCTAGGACTCCCTATGAGATATGGATCAAGTGTAAGCCAAGTCTAAATCATCTCAAGATATATGGTTGTCTGGCTTATGTACTGATCAAGGGAGACAAGTTAGGACCAAGATCAGAATTATACTATTTTGTAATGTATCCAAAAGGTACAAATAGTGGTTACTTTTATCATCCTAAGGAGCAAAAAATACTCGTGAGTACTAATGCTAGATACTTAGAGGATGAACAAAGTACATCCACTAAGAGTTCAATAAGGTTGGAACTCGATGAGAAGTTATCTTTTAAATCAACTTCTCCTAACCTAATTAGAGAACACGAAGAGGCACAACCTCAGGAACCTATACAGATGGAGTCTCGTTATAGTGAGAGGATATCTAGAGTTTTAGAAAGATGTATTGGAGAGGCTTTTAACCTAATTTTCAACCATCAAGAACAAGATCCCACTAGATATGAGGGGACTATTACCGATATCGATGCAGACCTATGGCATGAAGTAATGAAAGCCAAGATTGAGTCTATGTACTTTAATCAGGTTTGGAATTTTGTAGCTTCACCTAAAAGGATAAAACTTATTGGGTATAAGTAATGTACAAGAGGAAGAGGAGAGCGGATGGAAATGTGGAAACCTTTAAAGTTAGGCTTATGCTTGAAAGGGTATACTAAAAAAAGAATGGATCGACTATGAGAAAACCTTTTCCCTGGTAGTCATGCTTAAGTCCATCTTGTATCTTTCTTGCCATCGCATGTCATTATGACTATGAGATATGGCAAATGGATGTCAAGACGGTATTTTTAAATGGCCATCTTAGTGAAGACATCTATATGTCCTAACCAAAAGGCTTTATTGCTAAAGGTTAAGAGTATATGGTTTGTAATTTTAAGAAATCCATTTATGGACTTAAGCAGACATCCAAAACATAAAACATTCATTTCGATGAGACTGTAAAGTCTTATGGTTTTATTCAAAACAAAGATGAACCATGTGTGTATAGAAAATTGAAAGGCATAAATGTGGTTTTTCTTGTCGTGTATCTAGATGACATTCTACTCATTGAAAATGATGTAGGAATACTGTCATCTACTAAAGTTTGGCTATCTAGTCAATTTAGTATGAAGGACTTGGGTGAAGCCAGTTAAATTATCGGAATAAAGCTTCTTAGAAATCGGAAGCAGAGAATGTTAGGTTTATCCCAAATTACATATATCGACAAGATGTTGGTCAAGTATAGCATGGACTCATGCAAGAGGATATTGATCCCTTGCAGACATGAGTTGTCTTTTTCTTCAAAGGACTGTCCAAAGTCTCAAGAAGAAAAAGATAGGAGTAGGATTCCCTATGCTTTAGCTATAGGAAGTTTCATGTATGTCATGTTGTGTACTAGACCAGATATCTATTTTGTCGTAGGCTTAGTTAGCAGATATCAGTTAAACCCCGGGGAAGTTCGTTGGCAGGCTGTAAAGCATATTCTCAAGTATCTCAAAAGTACGAGAGATTATATGCTGGTTTACAGAGCTGATGACTTGGTTCCTATAAGATACACGGACTCAAACTTCTAGGCGGATAAGGATGAGAGAAAATCTACTAGTGGATATGTTTTCACCTTATCTGGAGGAGCCATTTCATGGAGGAGTATAAAATAATCTTGCATTGCTGACTCAATCATGGAAGTTGAGTATATGGCAGCTTCTGAGGCATCCAAGGAAGCAGTCTGGCTTCGGAAGCTCTTTTTGGAACTTGGAGTCGTGTCACAAATGGACAAACCAGCTGTGATGTATTGCGATAACACTAGTACAGTCTCACAATTTAAAGAATTTAGGAATCACAAAAAAGCAAAGCACATAGAGAGGATGTACTAGTTGATTCAAAATTTCATCCAGAGACGGGAAGTCGTGGTGGAATAGATTATTTCGGAGAACAATCTAGCAGATCCTTTCACCAAACCTTTGGCGGAGAGAGTCTTTAGAAGATATTTAGATGTCATAGGAGTAGGCACTTATGGACTTACTTAGTTTTAGAGTGTAAGTGAGAGATTGTTGGAATGTTTTCTCTCTTAGACTAGGTTTCTGATATAATTTTGACTTGTAATATTTTTCTTAGAATTTATTTGTGAAATCTTCTTTATATTTGTGCACGATTTTATTGGAAAAGACTCATTGTATTTAAGTAAATGGTTCATGTGAATGGAGGTCTTTCGCAGTAAGGTATGAACCATGAGATACTTAACACATAAATTGTTGTTCTTAACTGGATGATGAGAATGGGAATCCCATCATGGCAAGGTTATTGTGTTATGAATTCTAAATAGGAAATGACTTACCTTTAGCCAATAAGTAATATACTTATTTCATAACACAAGCGTATTTCACTGTAGTAGTGGTTTCTAAAAAGTACTATGTGATAGAAACCTAGACTATTACTGCTACAGTGTGGACTTGTACTCTACAGTTTGAGTATAAGTTGGTGGTCTAACAAAATTGGAAGTGTTTGCTTTGATATACTATAGTTGAGGTTCTTGAGAAGGACCAATATATTTGTATATTGGGTATATATGACCAGTTAGTCAAGACAGACTTGTAAGAGATAGTGTTTACACTATATTCCCTTTGTGGTTGTCCAAATGATCTAATTATCTAGAGCCCTGGGGAACATGACTTGGATATTGGCTTTAGGGTAGCTCCCTTGGAGAGTTGAAATATTCCCAGAAGTCATAGATCATTGGACTAGAAGCCTAAGGATGGTAGATGTCATTTAGAGAGGTGTTAGTGCATTATTTCCTCTCTAAATGAACGGCGATGTATAGAGTGGTATTTTAGTTATTTCACCTGTGAGTCGAAGACATAACTAATGCAGCATTATTCTTGGGTTTAATATTTTCTTATGGTCATATTATGAAATATTTAAAATGTAAAATACAGCTATTTATATAGTAAGGGTATTTTAATCATTTTAGTAGCCAAGGCAATATGTCTTTTTTGTCCTTGGAATAACCCGTAAGTCCTAATTATTTTAGGTCGAGAAAATGGTCACAATGAAGAAGAATTTTATTTTATTCAGGAAGTTTAATTTTTTTTTTGACTTGAAAAAAATAAAGGAATGAGAGAAATTAAATTTATTATCTAGTTTAATTGGTTAATTAATTGTTCAGGGCCTAAGCCCAAATTGAATTATTAAAAAAATTAACTCAGCTTAAACTGGTTAATAAAAGGCTTAATAATTATTTTAGTTCATTTGGGCTCATTAATTAATTATTAGGTTATTTTAATAGGCTTAGAAAATAAATAATTAATGGTTATTATTTTTGGACTTATTGGGTAAAAAAAAAATTATTTTGGCCCAATGGTTTGGACTAAAGGATTTTTTATTATTCACAGTACAGAAGAGTTAAGGATTACCTAAACCTTTTCTGATGGCGTTATCAAAACACCGGGGTTGGGGTTATCTGATGGCGTGAATAGGAGTTGAATAGTTTAGTTGTGTGGGATAGAGCTCACGCGACAATGAAAGGAAAAACTTCAGAGTTTTTTTTTCCCCTCTGTTCTCTCTCTTTCTTTCTCTCATTTGCTCTATTTTTCCTTTTTTATCTTCTTGTCTTTGTTAACTAATAGCAAAGGATCAAGAAGGACTAGTTCTCGCCTAAGTTGTTTCACCAACATATATAGGCGAAGGAATATTTTGAGAAGCGAAAAGCTTCGCATACATGCCAAGGAGAAGTTGGTGAATCGCTAGTTTCTCGCTAGAATCGTCATCGAGTCAGGTAGCTAGTCCCATGGTTGGTGCCTCATCTTCTCAGCCAAACAAAAAAAAGATACATAAAGGTATTGATTTTCACCTTTCACTGTGTCGTGTCTTTGTTTTCTGGGTTTTGTTTCATGCGTGCATGCATCCTCTATTTTTCGTTCCTACAAGTGCTCTTAGTTGACAAGTAGATACCAATTTGACCCTATATAAGGTCATTGGGTGGTAATTAAGAACATCCTTTTGTACCTAAGGAACACAAATGATGTATTCTTGATATATGAAAAAGGTAACTTACAAGTCAAAGGATATATTGAAGCCAATTTCTAATTGGATAAGAATGACTACAAATCTCAATCAGGCTATGTGTTTACTTTGGGTAGAGAGGCAGTTAGTTGGAAAAAGTTCTAAACAAGAATAAGAAATTCATAACAGAATTAAGAGTGGTACCTAGTATTGTTTATCTAATATACTTTGTATTGTGAAAACAATAGAGTTATTGCACAACTAAAGGAACCCTGGTCTCATCAATGATCCAACTATGTACTTAGACGCTATCATTTGATACGAGAGATCATAGACAGGAAATATGTAATACTCCACTACCTACGTACCCTAAAAGGGGTGGGAATGTCGCCACGTCTTTAGGATAAGGGGTCTTTATAACTAAGTAATAGAAAATATAGAAGAAAATAACTTAATAATAAACTTATTACAATCCCAAAACAATACTTATACAAGCCCTAAAACAAATAGAAGATAACTAAAATCTCCTACGAATAAATACATTAAAATAAATCTTCCAAACTCATGGCAATATAAGTAAATCAACATTCGAAGCAGGATTGACTTAAATACATGGTATAAAAAGGCGGTGAGAAACATTTCTCAATAAGTCCTGTATGTGCTCATGACAGTTTAAGAAAACATTTTATGTATACAAATTTTGAACAAGTCACAATAAAAAGTCTACAAGTCCAGAAATTTATATTTAAACATTGAGGAGTGTTTTATTAGTATTTGTAAAATAAAAGTTCTCAACTTGTAAAGAAATAAACCACTCAAATAAAGTTGACTATAAAACCCTGCATCATAGTTATGGCCATGAAACCCTGCATCATGACCGTATGCTGTAAAACTTTGCATCAAAATACAAATGGGTGATCGGCCTACTGGGTAAGATACTTTTTCATCTCTACACCCAAACTTATTGGTTGTCCACTCCTAAAATAAATAATACACTTGAATTATACTGCTATCTCGAACTGGCCTGACCAATTAGAACTGGCGTATTGTCCAGGTAGAGTTCACCCATCAGAAGTAGTCACTTACTGAGAGACTTACACGACCCTTCAAAAACTAGTCCTAGTAGTCTACCTTTATTGAGTATTCAATTTTACGTTTATCCCACTTGGGAAGAGCAAAATCAACAAAGTGTTTTCTTTGAAATAGCAATTATGGTTTTCAAACAATTTTAGTTAAAAATTGGTTTAAGAAAAATTTAATGTTTTTCTTGGGAAATTGTTTGCTTGACTAAAATTTATTTTATTTTAGCAAAAGGAATAAATTATCCATAATTGCATCCCAAAGTATATCTTCCATGGTAATCAGTACATTTGTAGAAGCGTTTTTATTCAACAAACACCTTTATGCAAGGACTTACTTGATCTCTTAATTTCACCGAAAATCCTCCAAATCTTACTTGAGGCAACCTAACCCTATTTGGGATAAACACAAGGTATATGTCATTATTGGTGGACAACTAAGCAACGAAATTGCATAGGTACAAATAACTCCCAACTTTACATACACATGATCAATAGCAACACTCAAATATGATATTAATGGTTTAGGAATTCTAAAATTAATTAATAAAATATTTTAAAGGTTAACATTAATATAAGAATAATTTGATCTTATAGTAACATAAGTAAGTGACATAAGTATTAATTGAGTACAACAAAAAAGAATAACATTGTTAAAAGCATTGACAAAAATATTGATAATTTTATAAATAATAATATTACTATAAAGACAACAAAAATAATAACATAAATAGTAATGATTATATATATATATATATATATATATATATATATATTATAATGTTTAATAATAATAATAATAATTGTTATTATATTAATAATAATATCGTTAAATAAAAATAACATGACTAATGACGATAATAATCGTAATAATAATAATTTTATTAATATTTCTCTAAAATGATGATGTTTAGTAATAATAATAGTAATACTAATAATATCGGTGATAATTAAAAATAGCAATGCTAATAATAATACTTATAATATTATTAAAAAAAATAATATTAATAGTAATGTTAGTAATAAAATAATAATAACGATTTAAGTATAAAAAATAACAATAATATTACTATTAATAATTAAAAAGTAGTAATAATTTTGCTATTAATAAATAAAGTAGTATCATACAAGTAGGGCAATAATAATATTTTGCACAGCAAAAGTAGTATCAATAGCAATATAAATGTTTGCATGGTAATTGATAGCAAGATTAACAATATTAAAACATTAAAAAAGATAATGATAGCAACAATCTCCATTATCCACCATATCATCTCATGCTAGTGTCATATAGACCCAATTTACAAATCATAACCTCATATTAAAATCAAAATCAAAATATACCTCATAGAATAGTCCTAATGCATATCTCAACCTACATATCATAAAATCATCCATATCATATAAACATGCATTTATCTTCCCCAACACCACTAGATCATCAACCATCATATCAATACTTTTGTAAGTTGTCATCTTATTGATCTTAAGTTAGAAAATAAATAAGGGAGTTTAAGGCGGAATACTTGTTTGATGATCAATTCAAGTTGAAGATGTTGTTTTGATAACCGAAGAGCCTTGATGAGTCCTTATGGTGTTCTTCTTGACTTGGTAAGAAAAGTGCTTGTTTGATCCGAATGAAGGTAGAACTTTAGTTGTTTTGGTGTTATAAAATGTACCAAAGGAAAGAATAGAATGCACTCTAGTTGATTTGAAGGTTTTAGAGTGGTTTGGGATGTTTAGAAGTGACTAATTGGTTGAAAGAGAGTAGTGTGTGTTCTTGGTGATTTCAGTGTTCTTGAGAGAGTAGAAGAGAAAATTAGAAGAAGTGGGAGAGTGTTCTTGGTGGTGATGGCCGAATTCCTTATTGAATGTGTGCATAATTTCTAGTTTGGTTTGATAGAATTGGTTGCTAGATAGGTGAGTGTTTGATGGAGCCAAATGTGGAATTTAATTTTCAAATTCAAAGTATTTTGAATGGAGAGAAACTAAGAGAGGTTTGAGGGGCTTTAATGGAGTTTTGTTGGCCATGGTTGGTGAAGAAAAAAAGATGTTAGCTATGTACCTAGTATGGCCAAAAATACTTATGGAGAATTGAAGGAGAATTGAAGAAGAATTGAAGAGAAATGCTAGCTAATTGAAAATTGGAAAAGCTGGAAAAAAAATTCTGGTTATCTAGCTAGAAGGAATGATAAGATTTAGGAAGTTTGTTAGCTAAAATTCAAAATATTTTGAATTGATTTTCAGCTACTAAATAGGAGTATCTCAAGGTCTTTTAATGGTGATTTTTCCAGCCATTACCTTGAAGAAGAACAAGAACTATGAAAGAACTAATTCATGGTGTTAAATATCCAATGTTTCTTGGTTAAGGTATTTACTTGTTTGCTGGAAATTTTTTGGTTTAGACAAGTTATGAAAGGTCCGAAATCCTCATGCTTGCTTCCAGCTTTTGCACACAAAAAGGGAGTTCTTGATTTGCAAAGAAGAAATGATGCCCAAGTTGCCCATTGTCGAAAACAAGCTAGGAAGAAGAATTGAAGTTAATTTTTCAGCGTTTTACCATAACAATAACAACAAAAAATGGAGTTCTTTAGGTAAATAATTTGGTGATTTAATTTGAAAAACAAACCATACTATTAATCTTCTTATGTTTCGGCCAAATGATCTCCAAAAGTTGGATTTTTTTAAAAAAATTCCAAGTCCAAGATAATCTAAAATATTTTATAAGAAAAATAAAAGAATTCAAGATACAAGAATATTTTGAATTCAAATAAGCTAGGACATGGGTTGATACTTAGTTGATGAGATTTGAACTTAAGACCTTAGGAATTAGCCACAAAGCTCTAACCATTTAACCACATTAACTCTTATTCTTTCCTAACCTAATTATCTTCCTTTCTACAACCTAAGTCTCTTCTTATCTCATCTCTAAGAAAAATTTCCTAATTGCCTCCAACACTTATCTGGCATAAATAAATCATAAAAGTCACATATAGCAATTTAAAAATGTACAAATTCACCCCGAAAGAATATATTCATGCAATATGCTATGGAATGCAATCCTTCCCTCTAATTCTAGGGTAGTCTTAGGTGGGGTTTTACAAATTATGTAAAGCTAAAGAGTTCTCACTAATGAGAATATAGTTGATTTGCTTACTAAAGCACTATCCTGGAAGAAACGTGATAGTCATGTTCAGTCATTTGGTATTCGATACATGAACGATTGGCTCTAGTGCAAATGAGAGATTGTTGGAATTGTGCCCTAGTGTTAATAGGTTGTATAATGTATTTTACACATTCATTAATTAGAAGGCATTCTCTATCTTTCAGTTTATTTGATTACTTCATATGTTTATGTGTATAAAATCGATAGATAAAGTCCCAAGCACAATATACAGTGTTAAGGAAATCATGATGGAGATCATGATGTGAGATTCCTACTATACTACGAAGTACTTGTACTTAAACTATCCCTAATTATAGTATTAATGAGATAGTACATTATTAATGTGGTAAGACTAGCACATGTTATACTTCTTGATTGGATCAAGCGGTAGTTTTCATATCTGTGAGTATTGTGATACTCAAAGTTAATATATGAGTACTTGTTGGATGAACAGAATCATTGGATGATCTAGCCATGGGATAATTATGTAGATAACTATTTAGTGCTAGTGATAGAATCTCATTATAGCAAATATGTAAATATCCTTAGATTTGAGATCTCTAAAGTACTTTGTATATTGAGTTTTGTACTTTGATTCCTATCGTTAGAATCTCTTTGAGATTGATAGGGAGGATATATTGGGTACAACATGAAGTATATAAAAGTAGTTAAGAGGATTAACAAAGAATTCATCACTTCTAATAGTAGGGGAGTATATTTTATGACTATTTGTAAGGAATCATTACTCAAAAAGTTCTTGGCCAAAGTAACTATGTGTTGAAAATAATTCCAAATGATACATATAATGAGTAATGGACTCTAGGAATAAGTACTAATAAATTCAAGTTATAATTAATTATATTTTAGAGGGAGTTGACACTAATTCCATACTCTGGACCGAATAAGATATAGAATGATAAAAAGAGTTTATTGCATTGATATTTTAATATTGAAAAGTTCATATCAAACCACTTGACTTTCTGGACTTTTGAATAATCATGATATATTACTAAATACCGCTCTTGATCTGTTAAATATAATTTATTAATTATGAAATTAATAAATCAATCCTAATTATAAAGGATTGCTAATCCTATAATAATTAGGATTAGTTCATATTTTATTGCCAATTAGGTCACACAAAATAGATGAATTAGTACTCAAGATATTATATGTAATATTATGAGATTGTTATGAATTATTGGAATCTCCATTAATTAGTGGAGGCTCCACTAATTATGGATTTATGTGAATTATTAGAGAAGATTTTTATGGATGTCTACCATTTAGTGGAGACACCACTAATTGAGATTAGTTGAAGATGATGTATGCCATGATGTATTCTACTAATTAGAGCTCTATAAATAGAGTTATTCTCTAAGCTTGTAAGACACCATTATTTTGTGAAAGAAAGATTAGTGAAAGAAAGATTGAAGAAAATTGTGAGAGAAAAGAAAGAGAGAAATTCTTGTGCAAAGAATAGTTAGAATTTTCTTAGTGTGTAGTGTGTAGATTTTATTCTAACACTACCCTAATTTTATAACACGTTATCAGCACGAGTCTCTGCCGTTATTAAAGCCAGAAGACAGGTACGCATTTATTGATCTCTATGGCTAACCTCGCTAAATTCGAATTTGTAGCCCTTGATATTTCTGAAAAAAAAAATTATATGTCATACAAAGATGCATCTAAATGCTAAAAAAAGGAGATCCATATGTCATGTGGATAAAAAGAAAGATTTGACCACCTGAAGATAGTCGTACTACCCACTGCACGGTATGAATGGTTGCACCTGAAGTTGCAAGATTGTAAAACCGTGAACTCCGTGATGTATAAAACTACATCTTAGTTAAAAATTTTACGGAGAAAAAGTTACTGATGAAGTTATATTGGAGAAGACATTCTCCACTTTTCATACCTCGAATATTGTCCTGCAGTAACAATATCGAGAAAAAGGGTATCCAAAATTAACAGATTTAACATAAGTTATTATTGAGAAATCATGAAGCCAGATGAACTGGCTCAATAGCACTCCCAGAAGTGAATGCTGTTGGCTCTAGCAGAAGCCATCGTTATAGTCGTAGTTGTGGCAGTGGCCGTGGTTATGGTCATGGACACACTCGATATTTCTCTTACCACAGAGAAATACTGGCCACCTGAAGTGGAACAGAAAATATAATAAGGAAAAAAGATATTTCCATTAATAATAAGCATCACATCTTTTATTCATATCACTAGTGTTCATATGAACTTGAGGATACATGCTTATAGTTGCTCTTTTGTAATTGAACTGACAAATTTAAGATGAAGGTTTGTAATTGTTCTTTTTCAATATTTACATTAGAGAAGGACAAACAATTAGTAATTATGGACTTCAGCTCCTCTTTTTCGACATCCTCCTCATTTTCTTTCCCCTTTGAGCCAGCATCGAGACTAGCAGCAGAATTAGCCGTAAAATTACTGCGAAATGAGTCTTGGAATTTTATGATCCCCTTAAGTTTATTATAATTAAATTTCTTATTATATTTGACTTTGAAGCATGCTTGTCTCAATTTCTGTGTTTAGTCCTCTAACTGCGTATTAGGACTTTCTTCCACCAACTGTTTTTCACATTCCAGTATCGCAATGGCTTCTTTCAACTTCTTCTCAGTCATATGTCCTCCTTCTTCTTTATTTTGCATCTCCTGTAAATCGAAGTGATATCATCGGTTATTTACTTATAAATCTTTCATAGTTTCATACTTGCAAATTATAAGTATGTATGAGAGAGAACCTGAACATTCTTGATTATGGTCTCCAAGCTCACCAACTTCCTGTGAGGCCATCGACGAATTCCTAACTCCCTACATCTTTTCTTGAGACGGGTTATGCCAATATTCAGTTCTTTGGCTGCGCTCTTGATCGGTAGGTAAAAGTATTGCGAAATTGTTTCTCTTGATAGTGTCTGGGAGTTATTGCCCTTCTTCTCTCTCTGCCTCTTAATCATCTTCTTCTCCCCAGGAATTTTGTCTGCAATAATATCTTGAACTTCGATATTATGCATTTCATGAGTACTTACTCCGACTTCGTTGCCAAAACCACTCATTATTTCTCCTAGAAAAAGAAAATAATATCAGTAAAGGTAATACCATGCAAAATCCATGTTTAAATGTATAATAACCTGGAATCATATTCTGGTTTTGTTCAAAATTCATTAGAGAGTAGAAAGGATCTTGCACAAGCATATCCTCATTCAAAGGAATAGCATCAAGAGGAACAGTATCAAAAGCAGTCTCTTGTAGGGGCAGATCAACTTGGTCCAAAGCAGTATGTTCAAAACTTCCACTGATTTACATAAAAAACAAACCAAAAGAGAGTTTAATTTTATTATCAAGCACACTAAAAACAAATGGAAGCCCTCAAAGGTATCTCACCTGAAATTAGGAGGAAGCGGATGGTTTGGAAAGGAAAACATATCAAAATCTTCTGCGTTCGAATTAGGCAGAAGCAGTTGGTTTGGAAAGGAAAACATATCAAAATCTTCTGTGTTCGAATTAGGCAGAAGCGGTTGGTTTGGAAAGGAAAATACATCAAAATCTGCTGCAAAAACCGAGTCAAAATTTGACCATGTCTCAAATGAATTACGAGTCTCCATATCTGCTTTGTGATTTTTGTTTTTGATGTTTACTAATGACTGATGACTGAGATATATATCGATACATATATATATATATATATATATATATATATATCTGTATGAGGAAGAAGAAGAGGTAGATGGTAGGTAGAGGGTTGGAGGAGAAGAAAAGACAAGAGAGGAAGAGGAAAAGTCGGTACCGGGAAGAGTGAAAAAAAAAAGGAGATATTTTTCTTGGCATTTCCTGCTTATCATCATTTTCTTATATTTCTTTTCTTATTCTCTTGTGAAATCATTATTCCCTAAATTAGGGGGAGAACAGAAACCAGTACAAGAAAGATCGTGATTGGACAACATCATTAAATTATCTTGATCCGCATACAAGCGCGTGTGAACTTGAAGTTCAAAAGATAATTCATTTGTAAAGCATTGCAAATCAAATGCCAGACGCTTTTTTTGACTCTAGAAGAGTAACAAAATCGCATATGCCAACTATAAATGCTCCTATTCTAATTGAAGTTCCAACAGAACAAAAGATTTTACATATAGCTGCTGAGCCAAAAGCATGCCAGAAGCATGGCCGACCTCTTGGTTCTAAAGATAAAAATCCTCGAAAGAAGAGAGGATTAATGGTCCAGATGATCATATTAAAGCAAAGAATGATAAAGACCAAGAGAAAACTTATGACAAAGAACCAGACATAAATGAAAGTAACATTGAAATTTCTATCCATTATACCACTTCCGGTAGAAGTTGGAATCGGATAGAAACAATTATTGATCATATGTTTGCATATAATATCTCTTGATGTTATACAGGATAGTGATGATCCTGAACCAATATCAGTTGATGAATGTCGGCGTAGAAAAGATTGGCTGCAATAGAAAGATGCGATTCAATCGGAGTTAAATGCACTGACAAAACGTGAAGTCTTTGGACCTGCAGTCCGAACACCAAAAGGTGTAAAACCTGTTGGCTACAAATGGATATTTGTACGAAAGCGTAATGAAAAGAGTGAAATCGTTCGATATAAAGCGCGATTAGTAGCCCAAGGTTTTTCACAAAGACTAGGTATTGATTATGATGAAACTTATTCTCCTGTTGTTGATGCTATTACACTCCGATATCTTATCAGTTTGGCAGTATATGAAAAGATAGATATGTACCTATTAGATGTTTCACTGCTTATTTGTATGGAAATTTAGAAAATGATGTTTACATGAAAATCCCCAAAGGATTTCATATGCCAGAAGCATATACACATTATCCTCGTGAAAATTACTCTATCAAATTGCAAAAATCATTATATGGCCTGAAGCCATCTGAGCGCATGTGGTTCAATTATCTTAGTGAATATTGATTGAAAGCGAGATTTAAAATGACCAGGTATGTCCATGCGTTTTTATTAAAAAATCTGGTTCTAAATTTGTGATATTAGCTATATATGTTGATGATTTTAATCTTATTGGAACTCTTGAAGAGCTCCAAGAAACAATTGATTATTCGACATCAAGGATGGTCGTAAAAGTATACTTTGCCTTGGTTTACAAATTGAACATTTGGCAAGTAGAACATTTATTCAACATATACAGCAAAAGTTCTAAAAAGATTTGACATGGACAAAGCACATCTATTGAGTATTCCAATGATCGTCCGGTCCTTTCCGACCTCAAGAAGATATTGAAGAACTTCTTGGTCCTGAAGTACCATATCTCAGTGCAATTGGTGCATTGATGTATCTTACTAACAATACACGACTTGATATAGCCTATGCTGTCAATTTATTAGCAAGATTTAGTTCTTCACCAACATGACGACATTGGAATGGAATTAAACAAGTCCTTCGATATCTCCAAGTAGCCACTTCTTCAAATCATGCTGAAATTATAACCATTCACGAAGCAAGTCGAGAATGTGTATGGCTAAGATCCATGATTCATTATATCCGAGAAAGTTGTGGATTATCATCGATCAAAGATATTCCAACCCCTCTTTATGAAGACAATGCATCTTGCATAACTCAATTACGAGGAGGATATATTAAAGGAGATCGGACAAAACATATTTCACTAAAATTCTTCTTTACTCATGAACTCCAGAAGAAAGGTGAAATTGATGTGCTATAAATTCGGTCATGTGACAACCTCGCAGATATTTTCACGAAGACTTTACCGACTGCAATATTTGAGAAGTTGAGATATAAAATCGGTATGCGTCGGTTTAAAGATTTAAAGGAATCATCTCATCAGGGGGAGTAATAAACAGACATATAGAATAGTGTACTCTTTTTCCTTCACTAGATTTTTTTTTTCCCATTGGGTTTTTATCTAGTAAGGTTTTAACGAGGCATATTCTTTATGTATAGATGGACATCCAAGGGGGAGTGTTATGAATTATTAGAATCTCCATTAATTAGTGGAGGCTCCACTAATTATGGATTTATGTGAATTATTAGAGAAGATTTTTATGGATGTCCACCATTTAGTAGAGACACCACTAATTGAGATTAGTTGAAGATGATGTATGCCATGATGTATTCCACTAATTAGAGCTCTATAAATAGAGCTATTCTCTAAGCTTGTAAGACACCATTATTTTGTGAAAGAAAGATTAGTGAAAGAAAGATTGAAGAAAATTGTGAGAGAAAAGAAAGAGAGAAATTCTTGTGTAAAGAATAGTTAGAATTTTCTTAGTGTGTAGTGTGTAGATTTTATTCTAACACTACCTTAATTTTATAACAGAGATTGATTTGTGAGAAAAAATAATTTTATATGCTAATTATAAAGTGGTTATAATTACCAAGTTTAATTGTAATTGTTAAATCCTTATGGGTCTAATTGCAATTATTAAACCCTAAGCCTATAATAATCATAAAAGGGCTTTTCGTTTGTCTGCTGTAGTTTTGCACGTAACATATATTAAAAAAAAAAATTAAATGTCTTTTGTGTAGAGGACTTTAGCCTTTCTTGGTCTTATCTAAAAACAAAAACCCTACATCCGCCGTAAATAACCTAGCTAGCACTGGTTAACGGTGCTTGGCTTGAGCACAATCATCACTTGAACTCCATTAGAGGCGTCTCGATTCTTGAGACGTGGTGGTGGTTCACGAACGTGAAAAGCGAAGAACGATTCTCTGATTTGTGAGGTAATGCCAAGGAATCGACTTTACAGAAGGAGGGTGATTATAGACTTCGTGGAGATTGCCTCTGCTACAAAGGTTTTACTAGTGTCAGATGGAATGGTCTTACAAAAACTACCCCAATAATTAGGGTTACTGTAACCATCAACTAAAATTACATAAAATTGAAATTGCCTTGTCTTCAACTCGAAAATTAGTAACTAATGTACAATTAGAGCATCTATTTTATTGACAATTATTTCTAAGTTGCTGCTACAATGAATTTTGGCACCTAGCACCGAAAGCCAACAATCCCTACATATCAACAAAATCTTCAGACAAAGAATGTGTTAACTAGAACCAGAAGCCTTCTGCATTCAGATTGTAAGACATCTGTGATGGGCATAACTTTTAAATCAGCAGCACCCCAATTTGGAATATGCAACCAAGCTAGGAATATGGCATCAATATCAAGTTTTGATGGTAGGTCGAGTTTTGATAGGTTTGAGCTTGACACCCAGACTTTCAGAAGAAAGAAGTTCCGGAGCTATGCACCAATGTCTTGAAGGAGTTGGGTTTAGCGAGCCATTACTTGCCGAGGAGGCAACTGGTGTTTGCCTATTGAATCCAAATCCCATTAAAAAGAATTCAATGGGTACTAACATTGCATAGGGGAGTTCCTCCGTCACTAGAGAGCCGCACGATTGGACCTGTTATGGATGAACATAAAATATAAATGAAACATTTCATTGTACCACAGCGAAAAGATAATGTTCAATTCCTTTATTGGACGATGAATGCAGGAAAATGAACTAGAAGAAAGTTCAGGGTAAATAAGCACAGTTGGTGATAGAGAGGCAATAAGGACAAGTCCTCACATTTCATGTGTTAATTCTTTTCCATTTTGTGTCACAATTTTGTTTGGTTGCAAAGAGCTTATAAGTATATGTAATAGTTGATCACTGTGGCAAAAACTAAAGCTACTTGTAAGGAAAAATGAGGAAACCCAAAAATAAAATAAAATAATAAAGAAAAGAAGCAAAATTTAATCGCATTATCCCAATTCATTCCAGGACCAATGATATCCTCTACAAGTCAGAAACAAAAAGTATACTGAATTGTATCTTCCAATGAACAGAATAACTGCATGCTTTCTATACATTTGTAACATTTCACATGAGGTAAGGTGCATGTTTTATTCACATTAACATGATCTCTGGTAGAACAGAAATATATTGACATATCTCGTCTTTTAGCTCAACAAAAGCTGCCAAGAGTTACTTGAAAGCAACCAAAAATTTTCTGTTAAATTTTGTACTTTCTTGTTTTCTGGATTCCCCACAACCTCCCTGGCAGCGTCAGTCCATTTTTCAGTTCTTGTTTCCTTTGTTCTCTTTTATACCTTATCACTGTAATTACATAAAATTCCGGGAAGAAATACCCATCTTCTAGAATACATTGTTATTCAACATCAGAAAAGGCAAAGACAAATCACAAAACAGTATTGTGCCTGGTTCGCAGAGTACTAAGATCTATTTTGAAACATGTCTGGAACAAGGCAAATGGACTCATCTAGAACATGAAGACAATTTATTACCTCAACAAGCGCACAAACCTTCTTGGTCCTTACATTACTCATATGCACGGAATCAGCATGGAAAGGACTGCTTTCACCAACAAAAATAAGAGTCTTACACTGCAGATTCTGTAACCCCTCTGTAAGGTCATGTCTCCTGCCGTTAGGAATTTGAAAGAAATGTCATTTTTTTTTTTTTTTTGGACAGGGAAGGGGGGGGGGGAATGAATTTATGAGAGGATGGTGACAGACTGACAGGCAACCACAGAAATGAAAAAAAGTAGAGCCACAGTCCAAATTAACAGTGAGGAACACTTTGAATTCCCCTTGTGAGACAAAGCTACAAACTCTGGTAGCTACTTCTCAGACTCACATCATCAATCCTATAGGCAGACTACTTACCGCAACAAGTTTATATGTTTCTTTCTAGATGCACAGTGACCAAAAGGAGACCTAAACATAGACTGATCACAAAAATAAATAATTGCTTCTGATATTCTGCAAAACCTTTTTTCCTGAACTGCCAATTTGAAAAGCAATGAAAGGAGAAAGGCTTTACTCATTAATTGCATGAAGAAAACGCATGACGTTCGAACTCTGCATCTCACCCAATAACTGTGAAAACATTACAAAAGGACAAAGCCATGTTTCAGTTCGGGGAATGTCAAAAATCACAGAGGCGTGTAACACAGAAAAATCAAAAAGCATTGGTTGCAAAGACAGATGAAAAGGCAAATGCAATGGATATTAACATATGCAGCTTTACATCAGAATCAAAGAGCATTTCCTTAGCCACAGCACTTCAGCTATAATGCCATGACTAGAACTTTAGAAACATATGCTAGCCCAGATACAATGCATAAGAACATATCAATGAAGGATGTCATTAGCATAAAGAACTAGAAGGCATTGTTGTTAGTTGATGAAGCTCCCATCAAGAGGAACATGGTCTGAGAACTCAAAAGCAAACACCAAAAATTAATCTTCCACAGAAAGCCCAAATTGATCATCAAAACCCTTATTCAATTTTCTCAATTCTTATATCACTCAAAAACCTACTTTGATCAATCTCTAATACCTACAAAACTATCTTTACAACCACATGAACTCACTAAATTTGGTTCTCAAAAATGTCGCTATTATACATTCCATCAGGCATGGTTGACAACATGCAGATTGAAATAAGATGTGGGCATTAAAGTAGAAAACCACTTCTATGACATGCATATGGTGGTCAACTACAACTCCAGCACATTTTATTTCCTAGTTATCTCAGGTTTCATCAGAATGCAACTTGCATCTAAATCACAATAAGAACATACTTTCTAACTTCTCTATGTTCTATGACAAGTTCTGCCCTATATTCACTATTTACACTTGGAAATCACACCTAAGGTGAACCATAAGTCTTTGAAGATTAAAAAATTAATGATGGTAAATAGGTTTCAGTTGAACTTGGGGAAATCAATGGTTGGTTGTCTTGGACAAATGTATCTGATATTTAATTTCTTATCTCTTATAAGGCTGCATTTCTACATCCTCTCACAAAAACCATCAAATGAACAAATTCACCAAGTGTATGCAGTGATGCATTGGTTAATCATTGCTATAAATCTATGTTCTTCAGCTAGAAAAGGAACATGAAATCTAATGCCTAGTCATCTCTACTAGTTTTACTATCTAAAAGATGGAGTAGCTTGTTTTCCTTGATTTGCTAATTCACATGAAGCAAGATTGTTGACTAGTTACTAGATGCTTGATTGATCTTCATGAACAATATACTATCAGATTTAGACCAGCAATTCTTCTTTGTTTTCAGAATGGCAATAAATCATATATTGTCAAAACTCTAGGATTTTGATTTCTTGTAGTAAGCATCCGGGGAGGATAATAAAAAAAACAAGGCAGACTTTATAGCTAAAGGCTAAGTCATATGATAAGAGTTATATTTAAATTATTTTTTCCCTTCTTTTCCTCTTTTTGAAGTCTTCTTTTGCTTCTTTCTGTGTAAGGCTACTTTTCAATAGACTGTTTATCACTATTTGCATAGTTTTACATAAAGTGAAACCTGATTGAAAGGGAACTCATTTTATGAGGGGAGTGGAAGCTTCAGCGAGACCTCAAAAAATCCTGTGTTACTAGCAGTATATCCCTGTATGACCAATGCATTCCTGCACCTTCCAGCTTTGAAGTTGCCATAAGTTGAAGGACCATGTGCAGCTTAATAAATAAATTACAAGTTTTGATCTGTACTCGAATTATTTAATCTCACTTATATGGTTCCAAATATAGCTGAGTCAAGTCATATTGAAATAGCTTCTACATTCCTACTTTAAATGAAATTTCAAGATGCTGTCATCAGAATTATCTTTAGCTGCATAGGAATATAGACTAGTTTGTCACTTGGACATCCAGTGGATACACACAATGGCTGCAACTTTTAAAATCCTAAACTTTTTTTTTTTTTTTTTGTGTGTAAATACATGTCCTTTAGACAATCTTATGATGATGGTTCCCATAATATGAGAAATATTTTTAAACAGTATAAAAAACACTTATGCTTATATTTCTATGACCTAAGAAAATGAGATTATTCCCAGTTCACATACCAAAAAAGCGAAGTTGCAATTGATATCCTTACCCTTCGACAATACAGTACTATTTCTGCTTCTGCATCATGTATGCTATGCCTTAGTTCCTGGTAAAAATTTGGAATTATTCTGCTGATAGAGATAAAAAAATCAGTAACATCCAATTTTAATAACCACAAATACCTTGCTGAAGTAGCGCTGGAGAAGGCAGTCCTTCAATACTCCACACATTCCATAGAAGTATAGTAAGTTCAACAGTATCTGCACCAGTAGGTTAGGACAAGAAGTATTAAATGGGATATAATCTACTGTCATCATAACGTAAGTTTGCTCAATTGAAAAAGTTCTAATCATATTTCAGGACACTGGTTATGTGCTATTCATCAGTGAAGACGACAAAAGAACCTATTTTAAAGGTAAACAACATATAAAACTCCAGGTGGAGATTTGAGTGTTCCATTTTTCTTTTTAGAGTCAGCACATTTTTCTTGCAACTCAAAGTACACCTCAAATTGAGTGGAAATCAAGTTGTGATTTCTTAAAGCCTCAATCTTTCTTCGGTTTCTGACAATGTTTTATGCATGTGATGACAACAAGGAAAATCTGACATGCATCCAGGACGTGTTGATCATGTGCATGGATAACTAAAATGATGAAATAATTCTTCTTGAAACTTTTTGGTCACCTCTCCTAGGATGATGACTATTTCACGACCAACAGAAAGTGGCAGTTGAATTAAGAGAGTTTAGCAATAAATTTAGTTGACTTTACGTACTAATCTATTCTACATTAAATCATGCACAAATACTTATTGTAGGAATACAGAAGAAAGGGCATATGCATACATCCTTCTGTAGTCTCTATGAACATCTGCAACTATGAACCAATCCTAAAAGTTAATGGCTTCTTATTGGACTAACCATATTAGGATCCGGCACCCACGGCCAACCCCCCCCCCCCCACAACACAAAAGAGGAGCAGAAAAAGCAGAAGCCTTAGATGTTCAATCATGGTTGTTAAGAACACCTTCATGCCATTTTGCTACTCTATGTTCTTAGTGTTAGATTCATCCAAATCTTTGCATTGTGAAAGGTCTGACTTTCCATCCATAACTCGTGAATACACATGAAAATCTCATGTCTTCAGTGATTCAGGTGCCAATGATGGAGATGCTTGCATTTTCAATTTTGTCTTGTTCTTGCTTTTCTGATCAGTTGCAACTTTCCACTTGAAATCAGAATTCACTTCATTGGATGTCACTTATTACTAAAAGTTAATACCTTGTTACAGATCCATTCAGTCCATGATGGTGCTCTGCATATTGGGGAAACAAGTATCAAAGCAGCTACACGATCTTCATATTTCATCTGCCATTCACAGCCAAAAAGCACTCGGAGTCATAATCAAGATTTAAGCAAATATCACAGAAGAGGAAGAAGATGATTCTTAAACTTACAGAAAAGAGTGTCAAGATGTAGGCTCCAGCAGTAACACCCAAGCAGAATACTTTTTCCAGTCTAGGTGAGAAAATTCACCCCATAAGACATAGGATTTTAAATTTATATAATAAAGAAAATAAAAATTAAATAGTATATGGAAAAGAGATTTATAACACTCTCCATCTTACATCTAGATGAGTTATACAAAATATTCTTTTCATCTCAAGTTGAATTCCCACTTTTAACTTTGCACCAACATGTAGAGAGGATTTGACCACCTGTAGTTGACACTTTACCTCTAATGATTATTGTGAAACCTATGCATGAGATAGTGGCATATATCATCCTTTTCTTATCAGTCAGGCAAATGGTGGAAATTTTAGATTGATAGAATGTCTATTTTAAGAAAGTGGACATTCATTTTGGGACACTCAAAATAGAGATGTCAAAATCTAATTTTGGACATTGGAAATGTAATTCGTCTGCTTGCATTAGGAACATGCAGACTATAGCACTTCTTCTTAAATCATTTCTGTTCATTTTCCCTAGAAGCAAGCAAAATCTTAGTAGAGGAACCTTTATGATTTTCAAATTGGAACTTGCAGGAACAACAATTACTATACCATCTATATCAGAGTATAGATGCCAATTATCTGTTCACACGTGGATTGATATGAATTAGGTTAGAGCTGAAAGAAGTTAGCTAATATATCTAATTAACTCAATAGGAAGCAGAGCCAGATTTCCGAACAAAAGAAAACATAATGCATCCTAAAGTTACATGAACATACTAATAGCCAAATAAGAATATTAAATTGGATTTCACTCAGCATAAGGTTCAACTCAAACAGAAGAGAACTAAGTTCTTAATGAGGAAATCTAGATTGGATCACTGTAAAATGATAGACAATGTGAACCCCAAAAAGGAGAAAATCATTACATACCCAAACAAGTCAAGCACCTCTGCTACCTGGTCTGCAAGGTCATCTACACTAAGTAGAGGCATGTCTGAGGATATAACATCTGCTCCTAACTACACAAGCTCTTAAAGAAAATGAGAGAATAAGTTAATAACACGTGAAAAGAATTGCAAAGTATGAATGCGCAATTGTACATAAACAACCAATAAAACAAATAATTAGCAGTAAGAATTAGCAAACCAATGAATTCCATTCTATTATACATCTGAAATTTTTACTGACCTCATGCCCTGGGGCATCAATATGGTAAATGCAGAAGTTGTGAAGCAACAAAGATGCAGCATCTTGGCAAAAGAAAAGACCTCGAAAACAAGACATGTCTGTGGAAAAAATAATGGCACAAATATGAGGAAAATTCTACTGCAACCATGAAAGAACATGATTACAGACTACCGGACACATACAAAGGACCCCATTATACTCGCATTCAAGAAAATATGGATTATCACACATAAAAGTTCAAGAAAAGGGAAATACCACGAAATGATGCATTAAATTTGCAACCCATTATAGCAAAGTTCAAGAAAGTAATAGTACATATTTACCAACCTCTAACAACATTGAAAAGATATAGGCAAAAGAAAACTTCAAGAATCACAATAACTTTGCATTCGTACACCACAAAAATACAAAGAAAAGATTCGTACAGTTGAGAGCAACATCTGGATACGTTATTAAAGCAGGCTTTTCACGATCCCCACTCACAAAAACCGAGATTGAACCTTTGCTAGTTTTTACACGAACTTCCTGCAAAGTTAATACTTAATTAACACAAAAAGGAAATAAAAAAAAAAGAAGAAAATCCCTCAACAATGCCGTTATTCAAACTTCACACGATTGAAAACTCAAAAATAAGAACAAGTAGATTTTCAAGAAAAGCATAAAAGTGCTATCAATTCAACAAGTTAGTTACCTTGCCTCCAAAAGGAACACTATCATCAATATCAATGGACACTGACTCACTATAAACCTCCATAATCAACTATTTGCTTCCCACAGAAGGTCCAAGAAGAACCAGCACAATTCTGCAGCAGCAACTTGAATAACAATCGCTGTGTCTCAACCCCCACAGAAAATGACAGAACCCTTCTACCCCGATAACTATGCACAATTATACACACCTCAAATCACTGTTGTAAGTTATTATGGCTTCTCAATTTTCGGCTGGATTGTGATTGGAAAATTCAGGGCTGTATTAAATAGTTGAAACAAAAAAGGAAAAAGAATTGCAGGCCAAGGCTTACAGCCCACACGCTTTCCATTGATGGGCTTCATTGACGTCTTTATCCTCAAATCAGCTGCTTGATCAATCTTTGGTTTCATAGTCAACAGCCGCAGCGGTCCGTTTGAACTTGGGGTAGAATATGTTAACATAAATTTTTATTTTTATTTTAAAATTTTAAAATATATTATTTTAATTTTTAAAATTTTAAAATACTTAAAAAATAATTTTTACAATAATAAAAATTCAAATACAATATAAAATTATCATATTTTAGCTCTTGTTTCTTCATTTTTTATTTTTAAAATATTATTTTTCAACTTTAATTTTATTCTATTCTTTTTAAATTTTTTTATTTATCAACAATAATTTTAAGAACTAATTTTAAACCTTTTATACGACTCAATAATTTTGAAATTACTCTTTTATATTTTTTTGAATCTAACTATATAATAAAAATAATATATTTTACCCTTTAATAAACAAAATTAAGGCACAAAGATGAAGAAGAAAAAAAAATGATTTTGTTCTTGACGAATAGTAATTTTTTTGATATTTCTACAAAAAGAAAGAATAAATTTAAAAGTAGAAGTGAATTATTAAAAAAAATCTAAAAAAAAAGTGAGAGACGTGTAAGTCACAGTAACTTTTTTCTGTCATATATAGAAGTTATTTTGTAAGAATTAAAAGGATGATACCACATTATGAGAATTGAATGAATGAAAATACTTATAAAATAGGTCATGTAAAAATCATGTGATGAATTTTCGTGAGCACTTAATAGTTTTAATTGATAAAAGAATTCTTATTTTTAGATATTTTAAAATTTTAAGAACTAAAATTATATATTTTAAAATTTAAGAATAAAAATCAAAATTTATAAAAGTTAAATGTACGCATAGTTTGCCTTGAAACTTAAAATGAAAACGACGATGCAGGAAAGTGTGCTATTTGGGAAAAAAAAATAATGTGGGCCCACAACTCCACAAAAACTTTTTGGGCCTCACGTGGGTGATGGAATTATGAAAAAAAATTTATAAGCTTTAATGAGTTATTCAGCGTATGGTACAGCTGGATGCCACCTGGAACAGCAAAGAAAGGAGTGAATATACAAATTATTATTGTACAGTTTCTATCATAAATCAGATTCGGCAGCTTTGGCATGCTTAATTTTTGTAGAATGGATTGGTAGGTTGATTGATTGATAAAGGTAATATTAATCTATATATATAAAGAAAGAATTACAGCGGTTGAATGTTTTTAAAGTTGAATTTAAATGAAGTGTTACAAAATATTTCATAATGATGCGTGACAAAATTAAAAATAAATTAAATAACATATATTACATTATATATTATTAATATAAAAAAATTATTCTTATGAATATTTTAAAAAAATAATTAATATAAAATATTTTAAAATTATATATTATTTTACAAAATATAACTTAAATTATAAAAAATAAAAATAATTTATTTCGAATAATACTCGAGCTTTATACCTAATGGTGAATGGTAAAGGAAAAGTTTTTAGCCTCTTCGGAAATGTGAGAAGAAACATATGCTAGGTCTTTGAAAAATTTTACCACAACTTTGGTAGCATTTTTCTTATTTTTTTAAAGTTATTTTGATGTAACAAGATAAAGTGTATCGTAATTTTTTTAAAAAAATTAACTTTTTATTTGTAATTTTTCTCCAAGTAATATATTTCCAATTACAATGACCACGTTGATTGTTGGCTAGTGAAATCAATCAATAAAATCGTGATCAAAAGTTAAGAAAATTGTTAATTGTGATTCACAATTAAAATAGTCAATCAAAACAAGCCTAATCTATCCGGTTGCGGTTGGAAATAGTTTCCAACCATTAAGGGCGGTTCATCCTTTTTCATAATAATAATAATAATAATAATAATAATAATAATAATAATAATAATAATAATAATAATAATAATAATAATAATAATAATAATAATAATAATAATAATAATAATAATTTTAAATATATTTTTTACTTTTTTATACAAATTTCTTTTAATTATCTCTTGCGTATCTACATTCTCACTTCAATTATCTAAAAAATTCTCATCATTCATATTTTTTTCTTAATTTTTTAAAATGTTAACATATTAAATGAAACTCGCTCACTATAAATTCATTATTTTTTAAATATTGAAGTGAAAATTGTAAATCTTTTATCATTATTTTTTTCTTTTTTTCTTTTTGCCAATTTTTTAAAGAATTAATAGTTTGGTTAGTTAATCAACCAATCATAGCCAATCGAAATTAAAAGATTAATTACAATCACCTCTACTCGCAACAACTCAATTTTTTATATATATTTATTTAACAAACAATTAAACATAAATTTTAACCACCTTTACAACCGCCACTTACTTGCTGTCCAAGATCAAAAAATTTAAAAAAATTATAATATAAACTTAGGTTACGCAAACGACTGATAAATGTGTTACATATACTGTAACTTATTAATACGTACAATTTACAAATTTATATTCACACAAAAATTTTCTATAGATTACTTGCCACCTTCGAAACACAAAAGGCAAGAATTGCGCTCCCCCCCCCCCCTCTTTTTTTTTTTTTCTTTTCCCCTTTTGAATATAAATAGAACTCCATAACTTATTGTTCAATAAAAAATAAACTTTTAATTAATTAAGTTTCGTTACATGAATCGATTTAGATTATAAAAATTTAAAACACTAATTCTATTTTGAAATAACTAAGGTTGTAATGTAAGAATTAAAAAAGTTATTAAAAATTCTTAACTGTAAGATAAAATGACTATATGATATTAAAAAATCAATTAATATGATGATTTAATAAAATATTATAATAAATAAGACAAAATTATACGTAAACATTAGAGACGAAATCAATTTAGGGATAAGAGGACAAATTATATGAAAATATATATTAGATGACAATGTTATAATTTTAAAAGATGAAAAGTAAAATTTAAAAACTTTTAATTTTAAAAAAATTATAATTTTAAAGAATTCTTGAAAGGAGTGGAGTCACCTCCTTCTCTTGTAAAAAAATATAGTAATAAATATATTTTTTTAAATTCAAAATCGACATATGCTTTGAAACATTTTTTTTAAAGTGAAAATTATTTAAATTTTGGTCCATCATTGATAAGGCCGCTTGATAGTAGGATAATGAATAAAGTTTGGTGAGACGCAATGAGTGCCAACCAAGCCAAGGGTGGAGAAGAAAAACTAAAAAACGCGTTTCAAAACGCCAATCACGGATTTTCATGCCAAAAAACATAAAAAAACGCCAATCACGGAGATTACTTTGGGCTCTATAATTATCAAATGCCTTTAAACAACACAGCATTCCTCCTTTTTAGTTCTCAAAAAAAAAAAAAAAGGACCACATTATATAATACGTACACCCAAAAAACGTACCATGTCATGATTTCCTTTCCATTTTCTCATAAATAATTTCTAAAACTAATAATGAGAAGATATTAGGGCCAAATAATGATAGATACAATAATATTATTTGTTTTTTAATTTCTTCGCAATATTCTTTCTACCATCTTCTAAGATATTGATAGTTTGACTTAACCAAATGGTTGAATACAAATATGAAAAGAAAAGTTAATCTAATCGTATACATTTGTTCGATGTTTTAAAATTGGAAACTGAACTGGTATGATTTTAATTCGTTCGATCATTTCATTAGTTCCAATCGAATTTTACACAATATTAGGAATGACAAATGGTTGGTTTGCAATTTGACGAATCAAATTAGCCTCCGATTTTCAAAACACTGCATTTATTACATTTTTATTACTACTTATTTCATTTCATAATAAATAGTATTTATGAAATTCTTTACATACAGATTAAAGACTTTGAAATCAATATTATAATTCAAATAAAATTATTATTCTATCTCTATTAAACACTTGCTAACTATTGATTACTGAAAATTCACAAGAAGTAAGAAAAAAATAATTTTGAGAAGTTGTGTAGTTAATTTAAAATAAATAAGAGTAAAAATAAAAAAAATTAATTATTAGTTTTAGAGATATATATATAAATATTTATTTAAAATAAAATTAAAAAATTTTATTAATATCTATTTTGAAATGGAAAGAGTATAATAATTTAACTATTTTCAATTCATACTTAGCTATCAAGAATTGAAATAGAGAGTAAATGTTAAGAATAAAAAAAATGTATTTACATAATTTAATTTTTTTATTTTGAAGTCGAGCTTAATTTCAATTTAGTACCTAAAAGAAAAGAATATCCATGTAAACTTTCAAGACTAGTATTTGCAATTGGTTTCAACAATTTTAATTACGTTATATATTTTGTAGGTAAATGTTCAATAGAATATAGGATTAAATTGAATGAGTATTAAAAAATTGAAAAAGCTAAAAAACATAATATTTTTTGTTTTTAGAAAAGAAATATAAAAAATTTATTAAGAAACATTTGCCAAAGTTACAGATAAAATATCATCTTGATACATTAAAATACCAATAGAAAGGAGAATCTAAATTTAAATTATGAGCAAACCAGTTAGATAATTTCCAAATTAGCATACAAAGTAAAAGCGAAAAATTAAGATGAGGAGAGAAAGTGTTTTGCTAAAAAGACAACCCCAACCTCCACGGCCTAGTTTACGAGTTTAGAAGAGAAAAAAAGAGAAGAGAAATTTGGAGAGAAAAGCAGAGAAGTGATATGTGTCCAAAGTTGTTTGAGAGTTTAGGAGGAAAGCAAAAAAAAAAAAAAAAAAAAAAAAGAAGAAGAAGAAGAAGAGCTCTTTTATTCATTTGGAAGTTTGGAGAGAAAAGAAAAAATTATTCTCCATTTACCAAAATACCCTTTGGAAGTTTATAAATAAAATTGAAGGTATGGAACACTTAAAACATGATGTTAGACCCTGGCTTTTGTTGCAATCGTAGGGGAAGCCACCAACTGACACGGTAGGGAATCAAATATGCAGAACACATAGAGTGAAGAATCCCACGTTACCAGTGGACTACAATGAGTTGTCCTTAAAACCCTTATAGCAAAACATGCTGTAACTTTTTCCTTCAAAATAGCTTTTCAATGGAATTATAAAATCCATCATAATTTAGATTTAGATGATGAATTAACCAAAACCAAAAAGAAAATTGAGAGCCAGTATCTATTAGCCAAGGAAAGAACACCTGTTCAATCACTCAAGTCATGCCAATTGTACTAAACTCTTGTTTTACATGGTTGAGGACAACCCATTACATCTTAGATTTGGTAAGCAAATGAAGAAATTTGTAGCAGCTAGTCTTAATGCGTAATAAAGGAAACTAGAGCAACAACATTCCTTAAATTTATAGAAGGATTTAGATGATGCATTCCTTAGATTTTCCGGCATGTATTTTCACTCTGCCAAGTTCCGCAGTAACTTTATTATCCTTGCACAGTCTAAGTAACCACCATAAGAACATTGGCCCTGCATACAAAAACATCCATTTCTTTTAAGATATAAACCAACATTTGGTGGGTAAATACACTACAAAATATGATCCTATTATTTCCAAGTGCCTCCATTTTGAAAGGGCCCAAAAACATTCAGAGAAATTTCCATTTTACAACAATTTATACTCTTATTATGCATATTGACTCGAAAAACATAAAAATGCATACATTCATGAAATGAATCACCAAATAAGCCTTATATGCACAAGAGGCACACATAGACAAGCCCACAAATCCTAGTCTTGTTTCTGAGTGTGCTGTCACAAGGGATATATTAAAATAATAAAAAAAATTAGTGCTACTCCATAAACAATTAAAATAAAATAAAAATAGTGCACTTGTATTTATTTTCATTTTTGAGCACTCGTTCTAATTGTCTTTACTTCTTAATATGTCCCTTGAAGTATTTCATTTGTTTTCATTGTAATTGGTTCTTTCTTATGCTCCATGGTGCTCTTAGTAAGTTCATTTTGCCGGTCTTTACTTTTCAATATGTCATCAATAAATGAGGATTCCCCTCACTGAACATGGATGTTGAATGTTTCCTAATCCAAATACATTCTGGACATGGGTGTTCAAGGCAATTGATGAAGTAGTTTTCTTGAGGAGATTTGTAGACCATAGTTAAAAAAGCTATTGCCTTGGTAAAAAATGCCTCTCAAATAAGTATGTTTTGTTTTCATTTGAGCAGGTTCTTTGGCATATCTGTACAATGCTGGGCCTCTTTCAAAAGATTACTAAGGGCTTTTCAGTGACTAAGCCAATGGTAATACAATTGCTACCCTTTTCCTCTGCTTGCTATAAGTTGACCATCCATTTTTAGCTTGAAACTGCTACATACTATTTGTTGTGATGTTGAGGATACTCATAGGTATCCTCTAAATCATATTTTCCTGTGAACATAAATCGATGAATCTCTTTTTAACCCTTAAAATGTGTGAACATTATTTTTTATTCATGTAGGTAGGAAATTTGTAACTTCAAAGATAAAAATGAGTCTCTGGGAATGAAAAGATACAAATAAATTTCATATAGATGATACATTCATACATTGTTTGGAACCTTTCCCTTCTTGTTTCTTGCTTTTATGCATTCAATTATGTGTTTATTTGGTGCTATAACTAGCATTTCTTGTTTGGGCAAGAAGGATATTGGAAACCATATCTAGTTTGAAGTGTTCAGAAAAACAATAGATCTACCTAGTTCAACTACTTAAATGCAGTAGATTTGGTGTTATTGCTACATGTTACTCTCCATAAAAGAGCTATCTCTAGTCGTAGTCTCTCACAGGCTTGGGGCTTCACTGGAAAATTATCAATTGTTTACAACTTTGATTTATTTGTATATCACTCATGTACGAGAAATCACCAATTTCTCAAAGTTCATTATGGTGGAAAATCCCAACATATCATCAAGTGATTGCAAAAGTAGATTCATCTGTTTAGTGTAGCTCCAATAATTGAATCATCAAAACCCATTTTGAAGCTAAACAAGTTGAGAACACATGAAGTACAAAGATTAATTAAACCTAAATTTATTATTAAAAATCATAAGCCGTTGATTTTGGCCCTCGAAGTTGGCTCTCGAAATTGTAAAATTACCTAATTTTGGAGGAAGTCATTGATTTTGTAGAGTTGTGAAGTGGCGGAGGAAAGAAGATGGCGGGAGAGAGGCGGCAGCGGGAGTCTATACCTCTTGAACTAGAGAAGAAAACAAGGGAGGGTTTTTATTTTGTAGAGGACATGGAAGGCAATAAAATTTATAAATTGTTACTGCAAGGAGTAAATTTGCCATTAAAAAAAAAAAATTACTTGAGAGCCATTTCTTTCCTTTCCGTTTCTCTCCATTTTGGAGAGGAACATTTTTTGCTGTAGGAGTGATCTTAGATCACTCCATTTCTCTTCCTTTCTTTCTACAGAAACGCTACCAAATAAGAGAAGAGAAGCCACTTCTCTTCTTTTCACTCCTTTTTTAAACTCCAAACTAGACCTAATAGATCCTCTCCATTGGTGGATAACTTTTGAATGACATCGAAGTAAAAATCTTCAATGGCGGCTAAAAGGCTCTACATCGAGAGCAGAAGTTGCCCCATGGGCAAGTTTGGAAGAAGTTAAAAGAATTGGTCGTGCAAAATAGCACCATTCATGTGCTGGCTTGGTTTGGCAACTAGGCACCTACCCTACCAAAGCCATCCATATGGATGGTTATTGAAGAACTTATCTTGTATTCCACCAATAAAGATAGAAATACTAGTTTAAATTATTTATTATTTTATATTTTAATCCAACTTTTTAAGTACTCATTATTCTATAGGAATTTGTTACTAATACAGTTTAATTTTGAATCATCTCAAGAGTACTAATATATAGTCTCTGAGAATTGGATTAAAAATAGGGGTTATAAAAGCTACTTGTTGGGTTTTTGTTAGATTGTGAGTTTTGATTGTATAGTTATTTTCGGAGTCCCACTTTTTTATACTATTCTAATATGTGTTGGTTAGTAAACAATGCTTCTTTTTTGCAAGTGTAGATAGGTTGCTTTGACTAAATCATGTTAAATTTTAACATCTTGTTTATTTTTTTCTCACATTTTATTATTAAATAATATATTTACTACAAAGTTCTTATTACTTGCTAACAAGTGGTGTTAAAGACTAATAGCCATGTAATTATCAACCAAAGCGTAACCCTGATAAGGAATGGATGCATATTGTAACAAAAAGTGCTTGTTAATATTCAATAAAGGAAGACATGACGTTATCCAAATAACTATTTAAAAGAATATCCATACATTAGATTATATAGTTTCCTTGTTCGGTTGAGCTCCATACCTTATCCACCAAGCTGCAATGAGTCTTTATCAGCTCCACCACAAATCGCACATCTCAAATGGTTAGCATCTTATTATTAAGACTATTATATCCAGGGAGATTATTTCAGAAGTAATGCCATAAGAAGTCTCGAATATTTGGTTCATGAGGAGTGCTCATCATTTCTATATTTTCTGTGTTATTACACTTGATTTGTTATGAAATTTGACTTGGGTGATTACTCACCCCGCTCTTTTTACTTTGTTTTGTGTAGGAATTGGTTGAATGATTACATGATGGAGAACAAGGTGAAAAGAATAAGCAGGAACATTGAAAAACTCAAGAATATGGCTAGTAGGCAGAGCTTCTTTGTCCACCCTAGGCAAGACCGCCTCCTCTCAAAACTTCAAAAGAGAAAAATAGGACAAAAGTTGGATAGAACATCTAGAACGAGGCAAGACCGCCTAGGTCATCCTAGAATGTACCGCCCATAAGGTAGGGCTTCTGGGTGGCACTTCCTTTTTGCTAAACTCAGAAAAAAAAATGAAAGGTAGGGCCACTTAGCTCGACTCAAGCAAGGCCACCTCACGTCGTAGAAAATCTCTCTTCATGAATTTTTAGGTCTTTTCAAGGGAAAAACTATACATATCCCTTTATAAACCCTATAAATGAGTGCTTGGGTAAGGGGAGACCCCTAGAGAGAGCTAGAGGACTCGAGGAAACACAAGAAGAAGGAGGATCAAGGCAATCAAAGAAGAAAGAAGGAGAGTTGATCAAAGCAGATTTCAAAAAAGATGAAGAAGAAAGCTTGTCTATGAGTAAGTTTTTTTTCTTCTCTTTGTAGTCTTACTTTATCAATATAGATCTAAGTTGATTTCTAATTGTATTTAAAGGGATAAACACTTATCTGTATTAGGAATAGAATTGATATATTTATGCATCAACTAGATTAAACCTTATAAATAAATAAGAAACAAATTATACTTATGTAGATATCGTCTTTAAAAATATGACTCGAGAAGTTTATGGCCTTTGGTAATACTATAGACCTTCAAGCCTTCTTTAGTGTAATCTCTCAGGACTAGAAAATTGCCTATCTATTTTTCTCTTTCTTTGTAGATAGTGGACTCACACAAAAATTAAGAGAACATTATTTCTCACGTATCCCTGATATAGAGTCTTAAGCCAATATATATAAATATAAATATATATATATATATATATATATATATATATATATATATAGTTGGCTATTTTCAACAATCTTTATATATTTGACTCTATACCAAATATGCATCCTGATAGAATAAGATAAGCATAGTTGGATATAACTATCTCTACTTATCCTATTCCAACTCAAATACTTATCTATATTCGGAATAGAATTGATATATTTATGTATCAACCAGATTAAACCTTATAAATAAATGCGAAACGAATCATACTTATGTAAATATCGTCTTAAAAAATATGACTCGAGAAGTTTATGGCCTTTGGTAATACTCCAAACCTTCAAATCTTCTTTAGTGTAATCTTACGAGACTAAAAAATTACCTATTGTATTTTTCTCTCTCTTTATAGATGGTGGACTCACACAAAAATTGAGAGAACATTATTTCTCATGTATCCCTGATATAGAGTCAAATATAGAGTCTCGAATATATATAACCGACGCCTGCTGTACATTGGATGCACGGACTGCAAAGCGATGGAAAAATTGGAGAAGCAGAGTAGAACAGAGCCTAACCGGCGCCAGCTGTAAGGCTAGAGGCGGCGCCGGCTGCATTCTGGAACGTATGCGCAAAATTCGGAGAAAAATCGGCGAACAAATGTAGAAACAGAACACAGGCGGCACCGGCTCCGAAGGACCAAGGCGGCGCCGGCTGTGGTTTGTTCCTGAGGCGGTGCTACGATCTTTTGACGCGTTTTTGAAAATCTGGAGAGTTTTAGCATCTTCCAACTTCTACTCGGCCAAGAACTTTGTACCTACGAGTTTAGACACTTCTTAAACCTATAAATAGATGAAAAATACAAGGAAAAATAGGAGAATTCATTGGTCATCATAGAAAATTACTCAGTCTAAGAAGGAATTCTTCAAGTTCAAGGAGGGTTGTACAAGAAGGTTTTCAAAGGAAGAAGAAGGAGGCTTATCTATGAGTTCTTTCTTTTGCTTTGTTTTCTTTTTCTTGACAATGATGTTTTAGTTGTTCTATTGTAATTTGACATTGTTTTAGATAATCATGATTCTTGGAGTTATTTGATCTTTTGATTAATTGACTGTTCTTCTTGGTATTTAATTACTTGGGCATATTTCGAGATTAGTTGGTTGTTTCTATTGTTAACTTGCTAGACCAAAGAGGTTAATGATGGTTGCAATTGATTAATTTTCGTATTCATTGGCTGTTAACTTGCTAGACCAAAGAGGTTAATTGCTGAGGATTGAGTAATTAAAGGTTAATTGATTTTTGTCAGACCAAGGATTCATTGATTAATTTCATGTTTTAAATTTACCAGACCACGGAAATTTAATTAAGAATTGTGTTTAATGCATCTTTTGGGTGAATTAATTGAGACAGACCAAGCGATGCTAATTTATCTAGAAGGTAGTAATTAGTTGAGACAGACCAAGCGATGCTAATTTACCTTAATCCTTCATGGTGCTGAGAGAATGATTGATTATGATAATAGTTAAGTTCTTGAAGATCATGGTTGTCTAATCAATGGTTTGAGTTGCATACTTCTCCATCCTTGACATGTACATATTTTTATTTTATTTTCTTTTCAGTTTTCCTTTTTATTTGATTTTCACTTTATTGAGTCGGTTAAATAATGAAAAAGGGGTAATTAATGTTTACTTGTTCCTTGAGGATCGACACTTATTTGAACCCTATGCTCAGTAATGATGAGTACGCTTGCTCATATATGTGATTTGGGTCCAACGTTTTAATTTAAACTTGATTGGGAATGTGCTTAGTTTTTGTATGATTTTTATGCCCAAATCCAAACGCATCAAGTTTTTGGCGCCGTTGCCGGGGAACAATAGCATGAAAGCCTGGACTTTGTTGATTTACTATGTAAATATGTATGTTTGTTCTTGCTGCAAAACGGTGCTATCTTTTGTATTTCGTGTATTCTTGTATAACCTCGTAACCTAACCTAACCTAACCTAACCAACTAACTTAGACTGAGTTTAAATTACTAACATTGTAACCTTATATTGGTGTATGTTAACCAGTAATTATACCTCTAACTTGCTTCTTATTTTCTTAGGTATTACCCTTGGTACATGACCCGAAAATCCAACGACGAGATAGTCACTTTTGACCCTGAAATCGAGTGGACATTATCTAAAATTCGTCGAACAATTCAAAGGAATCTGATTGTCGAAATGGATGGTGCTCAACAGAACAATGCTGGGAATGATAGGAGAGTTATGGACGACTTTGTAAAACCCACAATCTTGGGCACAGGCTCGAGTATCACTAGACCTAGGGTAGATGTCAACAACTTTGAAATAAAGCACAACATTATTCAAATGGTATAGAATATGGTTCAATTTGACGGGCTACCGGAAGAGGATCCCAATGCTCACTTAGCCAGTTTTCTTGAGATTTGTGATACCTTCAAGATGAATGGTGTTTCTGAAAATGCCATTAAATTAAGATTTTTTCCTTTTTCCTTGAGAGATAGAGCTAAATCGTGGTTAAAGTCTTTACCTATAGGTTCCATTACAACTTGGAATGCCTTAGCTGAAAAATTTTTGGCCAAATATTTCCCTCCAACTAGGACAGCCAAGCTTAGGAATGAAATCTTCGCCTTTCAACAACTAGATTTTGAGCCCTTATATGAGAGTTGGGAGAGATTTAAGGAAATGTTAAGAAAATGCCCATACCACGGATTCGAGTTGGGAATGCAAATGCTTATCTTCTTGAATGGCCTCACGTTTGCAACACGACAAGTGGTGGACTCTTCTGCAGGGGGTTCCATCAACCATAAGACCCTAGAACAGGTATTTGAGCTTATTGAAAATTTGGCTTCTAATAACTATTCTTGAAGAAGTGCAAGGTCAAAGGCTCGTGTTCAAGGAGTGCACAAAGTGGATGCCGTGGTGGCATTAAAGGCTAAGGTAGACGTCTTAACTCAAAAGATGAAACAGTTGGTGATGCCTCAAGGCCAAGTGTTAACATCAATTGCGATTTCTGTGGAAAGGGGCACCCCAATCATGAATGCCAAAAGATGGGGTCACTCTAAGAAACTTCTGAACAAACGGCTTTTGCAGGTAATGTCCGGCCAGGTAACAATCCATATAGCTCTACCTATAATCCTGGCTGGAAGAATCACCCTAATTTCTCTTGGAGCAATAGAAATCCACCTAGGCAAAGTTCTTTCAATTTTGGAGGTAACCAAAGGAATCCAAATTCCATGAACAACACAGCAGCACTTCAAAAGCCACATTTGGAAGAATTGATTGGACAATTGGTAAGTACTACGGAGACTAAGTTCCAAGGAGTCGATGCGACAACAAGGAATTTAGAGGTTTCCATGTGCAATTTGGAGAACCAGATTGGTCAACTAGCCAAACTCCTGGGGCATCGTCAAGCCAGGACACTACCAGGGAATACGGAGGAAAATCCACGGGATCACAACCGTGGAAAAGCTTGAAGCAGTTTTTTTTCTCTCTATTTTCTTTACTTATCATTTTTTTTGTTAAGGACAATTTTTTATTTATAGCATTTTTCTTCAGCATTCGTGTGTTTTCTGCATCATCATTAATAAAAAAAAAATTTGCAACCCGGACAGAACAGAGCCGGCGCCGGCTCCAAGAGCCGTGCCGGCGCCAGGTCCTGTCGGGAGGACCCCAATTAAAGGGCCATTTTGGCCACTTTTTTCTTCAAAACCTTCCTCTCCCTCACAAATCCTTTCCAACTCGCGCCGGCTTCACATCCATAAATGCCCAAATTTTGATTTTTTCAGCTTCTAAACAGCTCCATAACATCTTTTACCTTCTTCTTTGTTGATTCTACGGATCACACATATCACAAGCTTCAATTTTTCACACCAATAGCACATTCAATCCACAAGAAAAGGGAGTAGATTTTCGTAGAAAGTTTGCATCTTTTGCTTGCCCATGCATAGAAAAGCTTAAAGGTATGATTTTTACTTAAGTCCTACAGTTGCATTGATGGAATTGATTTTATCTAATTATATGAATAGTGTTGGCCGAAAATTGATATATATATGCTATGATTGTGTATTTTTCGTTGAGTTTCATTCATTGAATTACCTTAGGAGTTATTGTGCTTTTACTGCTTGTTCATGCTTGTAAACAATCAAGAATTCATATAGCTCGGGCTAGACTCATGGTTATTGGTGGTACTTAAATATATTGAAACTGCATTGTTGATCACATCATACCATGATATTGCCTTCATTCACATGATCAATGTTTACTAGCATGTCTTGAGGATATCAGCATAAGTTATGCTTTACAGTGGATTTTTACATGCATTGTGTAGGTTGTGTTGAAGTGGTTGACAGTGATTGATTGAGTGGGTGTTGGAGTTGATATACATTGAAGGAGTTTGGGGTTTGTGCGTTGTGAGCTTGGTTAAGGGTTGTGTGCCATTTTAGGATTTGTTTTGTGCGAAGGTTGCTATACTCTCTCCAGTGATTGAGCATCTTAGTTCCCTCTTCCTATTGTTCCATTCCTTCTTTAGCCATGTTTAGAGCAAGGAGTCAGCCATCTAAATGGGCAAGAACTTCCTCATCCTCAGTTTCATCATCTGTTGACCCCTTATCTCTTAGATCTACGGAGTTTGTTGATGTCTCGTGTGAGGAATAGTATAGTAGGCGAGCTTCAAACAAAATTATTGTTGAGCGTACCTTTTCCCCCACCTTAGATCGGGCACTTAAATTAGGAATGATGTTTAGATGGCTAGGTTGGGGATCCATAGTCCAATTGAAAGGGAGGTATTGTCCCGTACTTGTCAATAAATTTTATGCTAATATGACGGATAAGGGGAATAAGCATCTTCCACATATTGAAACACGAGTGAAGGGAGTTCCTATTGTCATCACCTAAAACCAATTAGCTAACCTCCTCCAGGTCTTTGATGATGATATTTGGCAAGGTATTGATGTAAATAATCAAAAGATTCTGTCGGATCTGGATTGGGATGTTAGAGGGACGCGAGCAACCTTAGGCTTATATAAGCATAATGCCTTCCAAGCTAACAGTTTTTATTCTAACAATGATTTGGCAGCCAACTTTCGTGCATTGGTGTATATGTTTGGGTTTAATGTTGTCCCCTGGGCTAGTGGTTTTAATAAAACTAGGCTTATCGACACTTATATTTTGCACCGGATGATGAACACATTACCTATCCCTCTTACTCATTTGATCATTCAATCTATTAGAGAAGTAGTTCATCATCGTCTTTCCACGAAAGCCTTTATTTTTCCCTTGGTTATCATGAAGATTCTAAAGGACTTTGGGGTGAGTCTTGAGGGAGAATTCATGGAGGCTACCACTGAGCATGATATGGTCACCGAGCAAACTCTTATGAGTTGCGGATATAAGTACAGCCCAGAATTGAAGAAATGGCTCACACCCTTCGAGGTCCAATATCCCGGTCAGGTAAGACCATCTACAGTGGAGGAGGAGCAGCCACCACCACCGGCACGTGCTAGAGCTGGCAGTTCTTAGTCCCATTTCCGAACTGACTTTGGGACCACAGTACTGGGGCGCATCGACCAGCAAATGGAGATGCTCCTACGCTTGTAGGGTACTATGGAGGATATGGCACGACGACAAGCTACCATGGAGCAACATTTGACTGAGTTGAGGCAGCATTCTTCTAGGCCATACGATGGTGCGGACACTTCCACACTTGTCGATGAGGAGGAGGATGAGGGTGATGATGCTGCGGCGGACTGATGATGCAGTCTTGCTCACTCTTGTTGTTTCTTTTCTTTTTCTTTTCATGTTTTTGTTCTAGTTAGTTTGACTTTCTTTTCATTGTATTTTCTATTTTTTCTGTTTTTGCTTTCTTTTCTTTTCTAGATTTATGCTTTGGTATCTTCTTTTGTATTGTTTATAGGTACTTTGATGATGCCTCCCTCTTCAAGTATTCAGCTCTTGTACAACATGATTAATGGAAGTTTGTTTTTCTTATCTTTTCTCCTTTATCTTTTTGGTCCATTGGTATTGATTGTTTTGATTCTATTTATTTGGCCATTGAGGATAATGTCCAATTTAAGTATGGGGGAGTGGTTTGATTGACAAGTCTTCTACATACTCTTTAGCTTTCTTGGGAGAAACTTTCTTACTCTTTAGCTTTCTTGGGAGAAGCTTTTTTGGGAACAAAATTTTTCAAAATTTTCTGAGAAATTTTCTGATTTTCTAGAGATTTCAAGCCATATTTTTAGTGCATGTCTTTATGATGAATTATAGAGCATATGTTCTAGATCATTTATGGCTTATGCATGACTTTTTGCACTCACTTGGACAAAGTAGTTCTTGATCAAATGCTTTGCATTATTCTTAAACCTGTTTTTTTTTTTTTTTTCTAAAATGCGTGGAGCATTCTAGAACTTACTTGAATACCTTTTGAGGTGAAATAAGAAAGACATTCATGATTTAACTTAGGGATGACGGTAGTAGGCCTTCTTTGGATAGTTTGAGCTTTTCAAGCCCACCTAGTGCTATATTATCCCTAGTGCCTATTTTGAGCTTAAATTGGTGATTTCTTTCTTTACAACCTGTTACAATATTTTGTCTATTACTTGTGCTGAGAGTTTGTATCATTACCAAATCTTTATGCTCTTCAAGGATGAAAGTGTATGTATGTTGAGAACAATGCAGGGAGAGAGATCATGACTTGTTACTTTCAGTCATAGATCAATTACAATTAGAGCTGGGAAAAGAGAGGAAGTGGAATGAAAGAAAGAAGTTGAAAGATTGAGAAAGAAAAGAATGCGAGCTGAAAAAAGATGAGAAAGAAGAAAAGAAACGAGGGAAGAGAGAAAACAACAAGCTGCTAGAAAGGAAAGTAAATAAAAAAGAAAAGAACAGTAGCAGAAAAAGAAAAAAGAGGAGTAAAAGAAGAAAGAATTGAAAGAGATTGAAGACAAAAAGAGCGAAAAAATCACAAAAGGGATGGTGAGTGAACTGTAAAAGTAAGTTCATATACGATACTTGCTACCATTGCTGGAAAATTGATTGATCTTGTGAGGAAAAGAATTGATGATAAGAAGAGGTGAAAGAAGAAGAAGAAAAAAAAAAAAAAGAAAGAAAAAAGAAAGAGCAATGCAGGATTTGCTTGAAATGCGTAAGGGTTGTTATATAAGGTTATGGTTTGATTGGTTCTTGGAATAAGAGAGCAAGAAGAGTTGGGAATTATAGGTTTATTTTGGTTACCCTTTTCTTGCTTACTCTCGGTTTTTCTTTGACTTTTGATGTTCCTATATCCTTCGTTTGCTAAGCCGCATTACAAACCTTTAGCCTTACACTATAAGCTTAAAAGTCCTACTTGATCTAAGTAGAATTATGATATGTCTCGGATTAGTGGAGAGAGTGTATGAAAAGTAAGCATATGGAATACATATTCTTTTTGAACTAACTTCTTTCTAATGGTTTGAGAATATTGTGAAGTATTGTGATGGTTCTACTAAGTTATTTATCACTACACAAGTCTTGCATTGGCTGTGAAAGATTTAGTATCATATGTTTTATGTTTATAAGTAAAGAAAGCATTGAAGATATGTTTTGGGAATTGATTGAGTGATGTGAGTAAAACCTTATGTTTTTCTACTTGTTCTTGATGCTTTGCTTGAGGACAAGCAAAGAGCTAAGTGTGGAAATATATGATAGGGGCTAATTTGGTTATATTTTGCGTAGTTATTTGAGGCTCTTTTGTAATACATTTTGTGCAATAACTAGTCATATTATTTCATATTTGAGATTTTACCCTTGGAAAGGTATTTTGGTCATTATTTTAGATTTTTGGGTAAAACGAAGCAAAATCATCGCGAAACAGAGCAGTGGCGGTGCCAGCTGGAAGCCTGGAACCGGCGTCGGCTGTACACTGGATGCACGGACTTCAAAGCGATGGAAAAATTGGAGAAGCAGAGTAGAACAGAGCCTAACCGGCGCCGGCTGTAAAGCTGGAGGTGGCGCCGGCTGCATTCTGAAACGTATACGCAAAATTCGGAGAAAAATCGGTGAACGAGTGGAGAAACAGAACACAGGCGGCGCCGGCTCCAAAGGACCAAGGCGGCGCTGGCCGTGGTCTGTTCCTGAGGCGGTGCTGCGATCTTTTGATGCATTTTTGGAAATTTGGGGAGTTTTAGCATCTTCCAACTTCTATTCGGCCAAGAACTTTGTACCTACGAGTTTAGACACTTCTTAAGCCTATAAATAGATGAAAAATACAAGGAAAAAGGGGAGAATTCATTGATCATCATATAAAATCACTCAATCTAAGGAGGAATTCTTCAAGTTCAAGGAGGGTTGTACAAGAAGGTTTTCAAAGGAAGAAGAAGGAGGCTTGTCTATGAGTTTTTTCTTTTGCTTTGTTTTCTTTTTCTTGGCAATGATGTTTTAATTGTTCTATTGTAATTTGACGTTGTTTTAGATAATCATGATTCTTGGAGTTATTTGATCTTTTGATTAATTGACTGTTCTTCTTGGTATTTAATTACTTGGGCATATTCTGGGATTAGTTGGTTGTTTCTATTGTTAACTTGCTAGACCAAAGAGGTTGATGATGGTTGCAATTGATTAATTTTCGCATTCATTGGCTGTTAACTTGCTAGACCAAAGAAGTTAATTGCTGAGGATTGAGTAATTAAAGGTTAATTGATGTTTGCCAGACTAAGGATTTATTGATTAATTTCATGTTTTAAATTTGCCAGATCATGGAAATTTAATTAAGGATTGTGTTTAATACATCTTTTGGGTGAATTAGTTGAGACAGACCAAGTGATGCTAATTTACCTTAATCCTTCATGGTGCCGAGAGAATGATTGATTATGATAATGGTTAAGTTCTTGAAGATCATGGTTGTCTAATCAATGGTTTGAGTTGCATACTTCTCCATCCTTGACATGTACATATTTTTATTTTATTTTATTTTCAGTTTTCCTTTTTATTTGATTTTCACTTTATCGAGTCGGTTAAACAATGAAAGAGGAGTAATTAATGTTTACTTGTTCCTTGAGGATCGACACTCGTTTGAACCCTATGCTCAGTAATGATGAGTACGCTTGCTCATATGTGTGATTTGGGTCCAACGTTTTAATTTAAACTTGATTGGGAATGTGCTTAGTTTTTGTATGATTTTTATGCCCAAATCTAAACACATCAAAACTTTAGTAGAAGGATTAGCAAGATTTTCAATAGAAGAAATCTTACATACTTCTATACCTCCACATTGAAAAATCTCCCTAAGTATGTGATATTTGTGTTCAATGTATTCACCACGTTGATGGCTATGTGGTTCTTTCATATTTGTCACTGCACCACCATTGTTACCGAATAAACCAATGGATTGAAATGTAGAAGGAACCACCTTAAGTTCTAACAAGAACTTCTTCAACCATACCGCTTCTTTCGTTGCCTCACAAGCTGTCATATATTCATTTTCCATAGTAAAGTCAGCAATACAAGATTGTCTTATATTTCTCCATTTAACTGCACCACCATCTAGGGTGAAAATAGAGCCAAAAGTGGACTTGCGAAAATTCCTATCAGTTTGAAAATTAGAATTAGTATAACCTGTAGGTATCAATTTTGGAGCACAGTAAATTAGCATATATCCCTGAGTTCTACGAAGATATTTAAGCATATGCTTTACGACTGTCTATTGTTCCTATTCTGGATTTGACTGATATTTACTGACTATTCTAACAGCATAATAAATGTTTAGACGAGTGCAAAGTATAGCATACATGAGACTTCCTGCAGTTGATGCATAAGGAACTCGTTTTATGTATTCCGCTTTATAAGCAGTTTTAGGACTATACTTTTGCGACAACTGAATTCTATATATGAAAGGCAACAGACTTTTCTTAGAATTCTACATTAAAATATCTCTAGTATTTTGTCAATATAAGAAGCTTAGGATAAAGCGATCTGTCTTTTCTTTCTATCTTGAAGGATCTGAATGCCTAGAATATATCTTGTTTCTTCGAAATCCTTCATATCAAATTGTTTCCCAAATCAGTTTTTCATTGATGTTAATGTTCCTACATTATTACCAATGAGAATGGATATTATCAACATACAATACGAAAAAAATCACCTTACTATCTATAATTCTTTTATAGACACAAGGTTTATCAGGATTCTGACTAAAACCATAGGACTTAGTGGCTTGATCAAACTTGATATTCTAAGATGTAGACGCTTGCTTAAGCCCATAAATGGACCTATTTAATTTGCAAACTTTATGTTCTTGAATTTCTTGAATAAAACCGTCTAGCTGTACTATATAGATACACTCGTCAAGATTTTCATTAAGGAATGTTGTCTTGATGTCCATTTACCATGCTTCATAGTCAAAATGAGCTGTAATGGATAAGAGGATTCTTATAGACTTTAGCATGGCCATAGGTGAGAATGTTTTCTTATAGTTAATACTTTCTCATTGGGTAAAACCCTTAGTAGCCAATCTAGTTTTGAAAGTTTCTACTTTCCCATCTATTCTTCTCTTTCTTTTGTAGACTTATTTGCACCCAATAGGTTTCACCCTATTAGGTAAGTCTACAAGTTCTCAGATAGAGTTAGTGTACATGGATTTCATTACTAAATCTGATTCACTCCTCTAATGTTCTGTGTCTATATCTTCTACAATTTCTTTATAAGTAGTGGAATCCTCTTCTTCCTTAATAATAATTGGATGAAAAGCCTCTCTATAAAGTAAGTATCTAGAAGGACATCGAATGACTCTTCCACTACATCTAAGTTGTGGAGGTTCTTGGACGATCGGATTTTCTTCCTCCTTATTGACTGGAACCTATTCTGCTGATTTCTTAATGACTAGAGTTTGAATAGGGGTAGGAGATTCTTCCACTCTATGTGCGGAAGAGTTAGTAGGTATAGAAGGCATAACTTCTATTTCTTTCTTACTAGAATCTGGTATATTAAGTGACATAGATACAAATCACCATGAGAATCTTGAGTATGAGTTTCTATAACCATTTGTTTGGGATTATCTCTCTTAGTTTCTTTCAAAATAACCCTACTCTTGGATCCGTATTCTTTTATGTACTTGTCCTCTAAGAAAATTGCATTTGTACTTGTAAATATTTTTTTATTATGAGGACTATAGAAGTAGTGTCCCCTAGTTCCTTTTAGATATCCAACAAAAAATAGACATAAATTTAATCTTAATTTCATCTTATCCCATCTTTCTTTTTATCACATATGCAAAACAACTCCAAATTTGGGTACGTGTTAGATTAGGCTTTTGCCTATTCCACATTCCAATGGAGTCTTAAAGATAGATTTAGATGGAATTGTATTTAATATATATATATATATATATATATATATATATATATATATAGATATTGCAGTTTGTATAGCATATCCCCCAAAAGATGTAACTAGTATAGAGAAGTTAAGCATTGATCTGACTATGTCTAACAAGGTCTTGTTTCTTCTTTCGTCAACTCTATTTTGTTGAGGAGTTCTTGGTGACTTAGTTAGAATAAAAACTCATTTTCTAACAAATATATTCTAAAGTTGTGGGATAGATATTGTAACACCTCACTACCTAGGCCCAACAAGGTCGGGGATGTCGCCCCGTCCAAAGGACAAGGGGTCTTTATAACTAGGTTACATGAAAATAAAATAAAACAAAAGACTTTAAAATTAAATTTATTACAACCCAAAAGATAAATACTGGCACAAATCCAAAATAAATTGTTTGCAACAATCTCTCAAACAACACTTAAAGTAAATAGCATGAGTCTTCAAGCACAGGTAACATTCTAGCTAATGATCTCCACAGCAGGATCTTCTTGAAAATATGGCATAAAAGGGTGGTGAGATGAAAATCTCAGTAAGCCCGTGTGTGCTTTGAGTGTCTCAGGTAAAATGGTTCATGTATGCAGGTTGTAAAAGTTTCATAAGAAAAGGTGCTGTCAAGCATAAATAAGTGTTGAAAATAAAGAGTGGTGTTTTGCTTTTCAAACCATACATGTGCACAATAAATACAACCACTCAAATGGGTAGCTATGGGTTACCACACGTTGGGCCCCATGACTAAATAACTGTCAGAATGCCACACTTTGTGCAAGCTGACAAAAGGTAGGTGTACAGTCTACTGGGTGAGATACTCCTCCATCTCTACACCCAAACTTACCGGTTGTCCACTCCGGAACACACAGTCCACATGATTGAAACTTGCTAGCTCGGACCGGTATGACCTACCGGACTGGCATCCTATCCAGGAAGGACTCACCCCTCAGAGGTGGCCACCTACTGAGAGACTTACCCTAACCCTTCAAAGATTAGTCCTGGTGGTCTACCCTTATTGAGTACTCAACGTTGATTGTTCCCCTTGGGAGAAAATTGATCAAACTTTGCTTTATTTGAAAATAGCAATTAAGGGTTTCCAAAAGTCTAGTCAAGTTGGGTTTTAGAAAAAGTTTAGATTTGTGTACAACTACTTGTTCAATTTTCAAATGATTTGCTTGACTGAAATAAAAAGGAAAAAACAGTCCTTAATTGCATTTACAAATAAATGTCCATATACATTGCATTTACTTGCCACAATAACTTTTGGACTTCACAAAACTCCATGCAGGAGCTTACCTGCTTCTTTGCTTGCTCAAACTCAAAAGTCTTCCAAGGCTGACCTAACCCCGTCTGGGGTAAACACAAAACATAAGGTCACATTCAGGCTATACCTGCCTTACATAAATAATTTTTAGCTCAACTAGCTACAACCATGATTAACCATGACCTTAATGTCCTAAACTTTAAGGCTAGATGCTAAAGAATTTTATAAAATAAGTCTAGTTTGATAAGTTAAAATAACTAGGGGTTCTAAAATAATTGTTAATAAATTATAGACTCTAATAATAATTCTTGAGTGTTATTATTAATAAATAAACCAAGGTTTGAATTTTAAATAATATTAAGTCCTAAATAATTTTAATAAATGATAATTCAAAAATAGCTTTATTATAAATAAATAATAAATTAAATAATTTTTAATTTAAATAATTTTTTAATAGATAATAATTAATTAATAATAAATAAAATTAAGAATAAATGAATTTTATTAAATTTTTGTTTAATAAAAATATTAATAGTCTAATTAAATATTCCAATCCAAATCCCCTAGTGTTTCGAATTTTGAAGGAAAATATAGCAATAATTCTAGGTTTTTTGCGATAAATTTTGTTAATGAATATACCCTAGAATTAATAAGAAAATAATCTCTTATCATGATTTTCCTAGTGCTAGAAAAGATTCATGATCACATTCTCCATCATCAAACAATAAATTAATCCATTCATGAACATACACTTGAACTATCTCATACCATCACATGGCCAAAATCCTACTAAGCATAATCATCAATCATGGTTTCCATAGAAAAATAAGAACATAAAAGCCTAATCACCTTTGGTGTCATAATATCTAATCATGCTTCAAATATCCATAAAATTCATTAAGCATGAAGAACATACAATGATTCGAAAGGAAAATACATATATCCTAGTCATCATCATGTCTTAACCCCAATCCCTTTATGCATATACTCAATCTCCCATTCATATTCCATCTCCCTATCAACACCTAAGAGACATGATTTCAGAATTTAATAAGAGAGATTTAAGAATGAATACTTGATTGTCGAGTACTTCGAAGAAGACAAAAGAAGGTCCACGCTCAATGGAGTGTCTTGAATGGTCCAACGAAACAAACGATCATGGTTGATGATTGATCAATCATTTCGGTTAGAAGAGAGAGAGAGAGAGAGAGAGAGAGAGAGAGAGAGAGAGAGAGAGAGAGAGAGAGAGATCATTAGAATGATATAATCGAATGGAAGAAGATGAATAAGAAAGTTGTTCTTGACTTACCTTGTTGATGTTCTTGTGATCTTCAAGAAAAAGGTTGATTTCGATCCGCTTGAAAATTTTTTTTTGCGAGGTTTTGTGTTATAAATACCAGAAATGAGGTTTAGGGATTAAATGGAAGTGATTTGGAGTGTTTGAGAGTGATTGGAGGTGTTTAGAGTAAGGTTAGGCTTGAAGAAGGTTAGTGTGTGTTCTTGGTGTTCTAGGTGAAAATGAAGAGAATTTAGAAGAATGCTGCACGAATTTTGGTAGAAGGCTGGCCGAATGGTATGGAATGAGTGAGGGTTTCGGTTTTCAGCTAGAAAGAGAGGGGATGATCAATTTTTTTTGAAATTTAAATGGAGGAAATAGTGGAGAGGTTTAAGGTAAGAGGTTAGCTATGGTGTTTTGATCAAGAGAGGTTTCTATGGTCTTCAATGGAGCCGGTTGAACATGGAGTTTTTCCTGAAATGATTGAAGGTTAATGTTGCTCAAGGCTGGCCAAAATTCAGTCCATGAAGGCAGAGAAAATTCTGGTTAAATAGCCTAATGCAAGAGTGGTTTTAATGGAGTAAAAATGCTGAAAATTATTTGAAGTTCAAAAGAGTTTGAATGGAGTGATCTTAGGAGTGTTTTGTGGTGCAGCTATGGAGTCTTTATGCTCAAGGTAAGAGTGGGGTTTATGGTGTTCAGTATACAGCTGAGCAAGCTCAATTTTTACAGAGGTTGAAGATGATTTTCGGCCTTAGGCTAGAAGGAAGCAAGGCTGGAAAATTCTGGTTTCATGTTGTTCAGAATTTTCGAAGATTGCAGAATTTTGCACACCCTTAGCTCGATTTTCAGAGGTTCTTCTGGGGTGTTTGAGGGTCTTCCAAGGTTGGTTTTTCAGCCTTATTTCTGGACAAATACAGAAGAGATTTGCTGGCTTGAAGGTGAACTAAAAACAGCTTCATTTCCATGATTGCAAGCTGCGAAATGCCCAGAATTTTTTTCTGGTTTGGTGCTGTTTGTGCAGTCCGAAAATTGCACAGTTTTTCCAGCTTTCAAGCCACATGAAATGACCATTTTCTTGGCAGAAAATGAGTGGTTTTACTGGCTGAATTTTCAAAGAGAAGGTCTGCAAAATATTTGGAAAATTTCTAGATTTTTCCTTCACTAAGCTATGGACAACATGAAGGTGGAGTTGAAGGTTCTTTCATGGTGATTGATTTTCTCTTGAAAACCCTTCCTATTTCTCCTCCTACTTTTGGCCAACTTCCCAACCACCATAGCTGATTTTTGAATTTCATGGTGGAGGAGTTATCACAGATTTTTTTTGGAATTTAAAAGAAAGGATTTAATGGTTTTGAATTATAAAGATGTTAGGACAAGCTAGTGGTAATAAAAAGGACAAGAATTCCTCTAGAATTCTTTTTAGGACATGAGGATAAGATTAGGACATTCTCTTCATGTCTCTCCTAAGACAACATTCCTATTTCCACGAAATGCAAGAAAACAAAAATTCAAACTTACTGAGGATAATCATGATAAAAGCTTAAATGATGGGATTTGAACTCATGACCTTAGGAATTAATTCACCAAGCTCTAACCACTAAACCATACTAACTATTGCTCTTATTTTCTCACCTACATATTTTTCTTATTTAATCCTCAAGCCATCCTCCTATTTTGACCTCAAGCAAAATTACCATTTTACCCATCCTACTCAATAAGCATAACTAAGCATTTTAACCTATAAACCACAATTCTAAAGCACATAAAATCATTCAAAAACATATATACTCATGCAAAATAATATGATATGCATTTCCGACCCCCTTACTCTAGGGTTGGCTTTAGGTGGGGTTTCACAGATATTCTCCACATTGATCTGATCGAAGTGTCTTAATGTTTTTACGTAATTGCTTCTCAGCCTTGACTTTAAATTCTTTAAAATTTTCCAAGGTATCAAACTTATGAATCACTAGGTAAACATACTCATTGTTGGGGATAGGCCCTAAATAATTTGTATTTATCATTTAGTATTTTCATAATAAATATGAGGCATTTATTTTTATGAATATTGTATTTCGCTTTATGGTCATTAAGTACGTGACTTGATAGTAAAACCCTATAGCAAGTAGAATGACTATTCTTAAATATTCCTAATTGATTATTATTGGTAAAATAATAATAAATTAAGATTAGTATGTTTATGACTAGATGATTATGTTTTACTGGTCATAGATATATGGGATATTAAGTCAAAATATAAATAAATGTTACGAAATATTGTATTGAACATGACCCACTATGATAGTATTTCATGGGACATGTCATAAGTACTTCTTTTTCAAATTATGATATTACATGTCTTTTGACTTGAATTCATTATTATTTCCTACTTGATGAATTCTATATCTTGACATAGTATTAAGTTGTCTTTAATCAGATAATTAAATGAGACTACCGTTGAATATAGAACTAGTCAAGGAGAGGAATGTGAATGAGAATGAAGGAATTTTTCTCTCTCTGAATGAAAGTGAAGGAATTTGTTCTTTTTATTCTTGGGAGAGATATTCATGGGCCTCTTGATGAGTTAAACTATTAAACTGCATGGCCGTACTCAAATGTATCAATTAAAGATATTGATATTATTTGTTTGAGTAGTTTACTTAAAAATCAAGAAATAGTTGATTAAGCTTTATAAGGATGACATGTTCTATGACTTATGCTTAATCAGGTTATTGTGAGACAAAGTAATTAAATATCAAATTTTGGTTTAGTTTAAAAAGATCATAGATCTTCGTTTTAACTTGGGTAGTTACAATATTTTGTTAGAAACTGCTTATAACTTGTAGGCCTTATAAATGTGATATGGGCACACTACTAGTGCTAGATGAACCTACAAGGTCACATATTAAGCGATTTTATTTTCGGGGGCTAGATTCGTTATGTTTGGAAATGTGTCCAAATTCATCGTATCAAGAAGTATGTCTAGATACATTATATTTAGAAAAGGCGTCTAGGTTCAATATATTTAAAAGACGTCTAGATACCTTATATCTAATTTGGTAGATCAACCAGTAACTACTGAAATTATCTGGTAAGATAATTCATACTTTTGAAATTCAGTTTTATAAAGATATGATCGATATCAAAAGATATGATGTACCAGATAGAGAGATTGGTTGAGAGAAGAACTTTTAAAAACACTTTTAAGAGTTCAGATGTTTGAGATATAGGCTCGGTATTATAAAATATAAACCCTAGCCATTGCAAAACTTTCTCTTTGTCCAACACTCTGAATCTCCAGAAAATATATTTTTTTTTCCGAGGGTACTAGCACACTTTGGTTGAAAACAAAGTTCCATGTGTGCAACTATAGAGGGTGTTCACAGAGGCAGCACCTGTGATATGATCGGACATCAGAGTTTTCTTCGTATTAGATCAGATTGTTCGACATTTTAAGGTATGACCTTCTATCAAGTCCTTAACAATACGTTTTAGCATGGATCCTAGAAGAATTCGAGGGTATTTTCTGTGTTTGAGGAGTCCTCAAATTCTAATAGTAGTATCAAAGAAACTTGCTAAATACTTTAGCGACTATAATGTTTTCATGCATGAATATATATGTGATATATCCATGATGCTTATACATAATCTAATATGAGTAAAGAGCATGTTAATGTATTTACTTTTTGTTCATATGATATGAGATTATTTCAGAAAGTTATACTGTTTTATGTTTTTTTGCATGATCTTTGTGGCTGGTAATTAGATCAGATTGTCTGAACTAGTAGTCATAATCTGGTTTAGAATAATTGCAGGTTGTCTATAATTACATGTTTATGGGTTATTTTATGATGACTAAACAAGATTTTTTGCGAATGTTAATTTGATTAACGTTCTATAATTGGAAGGCAGAATCTCATTCAAGAAGAGAAGGAAAAATTAGTAGCGTTGCACATGGGACCCTGTCTAACTATTCATTGTATGTTATTCATTAGCGTATTTTGACTGTTTTATGTAGTGCATAGCATGGCCCTTTTTACCCCAATGTGATTGGCAGGTTTATTTTTGGTTATTTTTAGATTGTAATATTTTAAATATGGAATGTGTGTCATTTTTCACTGTTGTAAAATTGTAGTTGCTTTCTAGAATAGGAATTATTTGCTATTCAATGTAAAAGAAGAAGGAGGCCTACAATTACAACCAAAGAGGAGTATGCTCGAGGCATTAGAGAATACTCAAGAAGTTTATTTACCTAGATTGATCACTTTGATCTTCACTTTGCTTGTAAAGATCAATATAGGTTATGGGCTATGCTATGTTACTTTTATTTATGTCTTATATGCATATTTGATATGTTTATTTCATGCTTACCATAATCAAAATGTTTTTATAAAAAAAAAATTTAAGTTTTAAATGCCTTCCAAAATCAAACACTTGTCATTACTTAAATCATCATATAGTCATTCATGCCAAAGAATGATGCTTTTGATTGTCTAAGTGAGACAAGATGGAAAATGATTTTCCTTATGTTTGATATAGTTTGATTTAACTAGGCCATCAAAACAGTTTTGGGCCTGGGGCAATAGATAAGACATTTAGCCGGGATATTTGATGTCTATCTCATTATATTCGAGCTTTAATTAATTATAAGATTAAAACCAAAGCTTACTTATGATTAAAATAAAATATTTTATTATTAAAAAAAAAAGGTTTGAGCCACTAAGAAACATCAAAATGTTAAAGTTTCAAAAGTTTATATACTTTTAGTTGGAGTTTTCATTAAAGCCTCAAAATTAATTACTTTGCATATTATTTTATATAGATAATGGCAACAAATAATTAGAATAATTCATTGCAATTTGTGCTCAAGAAGGATAATCTTAGTGGGACTAACTTTTTTGACTAGGCAAGCAATTTAAGAATTGTTCTTAAATAAGAAAAAAATCTCTATGTTCTTGATAAACTTATTCTGCCTGAAACAGCAAATAAAGCCTCGAGATCTGAAAAAGATATTTATAGTAAGTATAAAGATGACTCTAATGATGTCACTTGCCTCATGTTAGCTACAATAAACTCTGAACTTTAAAAATAATTCGAAAAAGTAGAGGCATACGATATGATAGTACTTTTCAAGAAAATGTTCTAAAAGCAAGTACATCAAGAAAGCTTTGACACACATAAGGCGTTAAATACTTGTAAGATAGTTTCTGGCACCTCAATGAGTGCTCATGTCCTTAAAATGAAGGGCTATCTGGACCATCTTTAGAAGCTTGGTGTTTCAGTAAATCATGACATGGCCACATATTTGATCTTAGGCTCATTACCTCATAAGTATGACCATTTTTGTCATGAATTTTAACATGCATAATATAGAGAAATGTATTACTGAGTTGCATGGGATATTAAAACAAGCTAAACTGAATATTAAGAGGAATACTCTTAGTGTTCTAATGGTTCAAAAAGAGAAAGGAAAAAAGAATAACCAAAAAGGCAATGTCATGGCTACTAAGGGCAAGGACAAGGCTAAGTCCAAGTTCAAGCCCAAACCAAAGGCTAAAACACCAAAGGAGAGCACTTGCCACCATTGTGGTGAACCATGACATTTGTTAAGAAATTGCATAGTGAGATTGTCGCTTCATGTATTTTTGTTATAGATATTAGTTTATCTACTCTGATTTATAGGTATTGGATACCAGTTATGGATCTTACATTTTTGTAAATGTGCAGGGTCTAAAAAGCAGTAGAGCCTTGGCAAAAGGCGAGATGGAACTACGAGTTGCAAATGGAGCAAAAATTGCTGTAGTAATTGTAGGAACTTTTGAACTTTTGAATTAATTTTGCTATGTGGGCTTGTTTTAGAACTGAATGATTATTTTTATGTTCCTGCTATGAGTAAGAATATTATTTCAGTTTCTTGTCTAGATTTAGAAGGTTTTAAATTAGTTATTAGGAATAACATTTGCTCTAATAATAAAAATATTAATTTTTTTATAGAGATGCCTCATTATCAAATAGGCATTATATTCTTAATCTTCGTGGATCTTTGAACAAGTCCATCTATAACATTAGTAGTAAGAGATTGGAATCTAATAATTTAAATTAGACTTACTTCTGGCATTGTCATTTGGGCCATATAAATGAGAAACACATTACAATGCTTCATAACGATAGGTTTCTAAATTCGTTTGATTTAGAATTTTACGAAATATGTGATTTTTGTTTATTAGGCAAAATGACTAAGGCACCTTTTAAGGGACAAAATGAAAGGGCTACTGATTTATTAGGCCTAATATATATTGATGTATGTGGACCAATGAATACATATGCTAGAGGAGGATTTCAATATTTCATTACATTTACGGATGATTTCAATAGATATGGCTACATATATCTGATGAAATATAAATCCAAATCATTCTAGAAATTCAAAGAATTTTAAAATGAAGTACAAAATCAGCTTGGCAAAAGTATCAAAATACTTTGATCAGATCGAGGCAGTGAAACTTGAGCTAAGAGTTTGATGAGCATCTTAAGAATTGTGAAATTATCTCCTAATTAACTCCACCAAGAACACGTCAATGGAATGGTGCATCTGAATGGAGGAATTAGACTTTATTAGATATGGTTTGATTTATGATAAGTCAAACAGATCTTCCAATTTCTTTTTTGGGGTTATGCCCTAGAGACTGCTATATTCATTTTGAATCGAGTTCTATCTAAAGCGGTTCAAAAGATACCATATGAGATATGGACTGAAAAATGACCTAGATTGTCATTTCTCAAGATTTGGGGTTGTGAAACTTATGTAAAGCATTTATTATATGATAAACTTGCACCTAAATAAGATAAATGCATTTTTGTGGGTATCCCAAGGAAACTAAATGATATCAATTCTATCTCCCAACAGAAAATAGAGTAATTGTTACTTGAAATGGATTCTTTCTTGAAAAGGAATTTATTTCCGAAAGAATCAGTGGGAGTAAAATACATCTTGATGAGATTCGAGAACCACAATTAGCATCTGAACCGAATAATAAACCTTGATTAGATGGCTCACAAATCCAAGGTAAGCCCACTTCTATAGAACAAGGTCCTCAAAGATTTGATAGGGTTCGTCAACTACCTGAGAGATATAGATTTCTCATAACTGACGATCACAATGTGGAGCTCATGGATAATGATGAGCCCACCTCTTATCAAGAAGCCATTAAGAGTTCTGACTCTGAAAAATGGCTAGAGGCTATGAAATTTGAAATGCAATCCATTTTTGATAACTAAGTTTGAACTTTGGATAATCCACTTGAAAGTTCAAAAATCATTGGGCGCAAATGGATTTAAAAAAAAAAAAAAAGACATGGAGGGAAATGTGCATACTTACAAAGCATGGCTGGTAGTAAAAAGTTGCAGACAAGCTCATGGTATAGATTATGATGGAATCTTTTTACCAGTTGCAATGCTTAAGTCTATTAGAATTATTTTTGCCATAACAATATATTATAGCTATGAGATTTGGCAGATGGATGTCAAAATAATGTTTCTTAATAGAAATTTACTTGAGGATGTGTATATGACACAACCTGAGTTTTTTGTTGATCCTTCGAATTCTAGTAAAGTGTGCAAGATTCAAAGATCCATTTATGAATTAAAACAAGTATCTCGAAGTTGAAATCTTCGTTTTAATGAAATAATTGAAGAATTTGACTTTATAAGAAATGAAGATGAACCTTTTATCTATAAGAAAACAATTGGGAATGGAATTATCTTTTTAGTGCTTTATGTTGATAACATCTTACTCATTGGAAATGACATTCTAACTTTACAAAGTGTAAAGACATAGTTAGAAAATTTTTTCTCAATGAAAGACTTAGGTAAAACTACCTATATTTTAGGTGTAAGGATCTATAGAGATAGATCTAAAAAGCTAAGTGGACTAAGTCAAAGTGCATATGTTGACAAAGTATTGAAAAAGTTCAGTATGCAAGACTTTAAGAGAGGTTTCTTACCAATGTCACATGGTATTAAGCTCCGCTCAGAGTCTTTTTACAAAGGATGAACAAGTGCGCATGAATAAGATACCATATGCTTCTGCTATAGGATCTATCATGTATGTCATGTTTTGTACTCGACTTGATATTTCGTATGCATTAAGCATGAAAAGCAGGTTTCAGTCAAATCAAGGAGAGCCACATTAGATTGCTGTCATGAACATACTTAAGTACTTAAGAAGGATTAAAGTTATGTTTCTAATTTATGGAAGATAAGAAAGCGAGCTAGTTGTAAATGATTACACTGATGCTAGTTTTCAGTCTGACATAGGTGATTTTAGATCGTAATTAGGTTATCTATTTTGTTTGAATGGAGGTGTTGTGAGTTGGAAAAGTGATAAAACAAGACACCGTGACTAATTTTACTACAGAAACTGAGTACGTAGCTGTAGCTAAAGAAGTTGTTTGGATAAAGAAGTTCATTACTAGACTAGATGTAGTTCCTAATATTGTGAACCCAGTAGACATTTATTATGATAATAATGGAGCCATTGCACAAGCTAAAGAGCCAAGATCACATCATTGATCCAAACATACACTCAGATGTTTCCACCTGATTCGAAAAATTATTGATAGAGGAGATGTAAAAGTTTGCAAAGTATCGATTGATGACAATATTGCAGATCTGCTGACAAAGCCACTCACATCGTCTAAACATAATAGTCATACTAGATTAATGGGATTACAATTTATGTCAAATTGGTCTTAGTGCAAGTAAGAGATTATTGTGGATATTCCCTAAACAATTTGTATTTGTCACTTAGTATTTTCACAATAAATATGAGACATTTATTTTCATGAATAGTATATTTCGCTTTATAGTCATCAAGACTTGATAGTAAAACCCTATAGCGAGTACAATGACTATTCTTAAAATATTCCTAATCGATTATTATTAGTGGAAGAATAATAAATTAAAATTAGCATGTTTATAACTTAATGGCTATGTTTGACTGGTTATAGATATATGAGATATCAAGTTAAAACATAAATAAATATTATGGAATATTATATTAGACATGACCCACTATAAGAGTACTTCATGGGATATGTCATAAGTACTTCTCTTTTAAATTATGATATTGTATGTTCTTTGACCCAAATTCATCATTGTTTCCTACGTCATGAATGCTATATCTTGACATAGTCTTAAATTGTCTTTAATCAGATAATTAAATAAGACTATCATTGGATATAGAACTAGTTAGGTAGAGGAATATGAATGAAAGTGAAGGAATTTGTCCCTCTCATTCTTGAGAGAGAGATCTATGTGCCCCTTAATGAGTTAATTTGTTAAAATGTATGGCCGTACTCAAATATGTCAATTAAAGATATTGATATTATTTGTTTGAACAATTTATTTAGAAATCAAGAAATCATTGATTAAGTTTTATAAGGATGGCATGTTCTATGCTTTATACTTAATCAGGATATCATGTGACAAAATAATTAAATATCAAATTTTGGTTTGGTTTAAAAAGATTAAGATCTTCATTTTAATCTCCGTAGTTATAATATTTTGATAGAAACTGCTTATAACTTATGGGTCTTATAAATGTGATATGGGCACACTACTAGTGTTAGATGAACCTACAGGGTCATATATTAAGCGAACAATTTATTTTATTTTCTGGGTCTAGATTCGTCATGTCTGGAAATGTGTCTAAATTCATCATATCTAGAAGTATGTCCAGATACATTGTATTTAGGAAAGGCGTCTAGGTTTGATGTATTTGAAAAACGTCCAGATACATGTATCTAATTTGGTAGATCAATTAGTAACAATAGAAATTATCTTGCAAGATAATTCATATTTTTAGAAATTTAGTTTTATAAAGATATGATTGATATCAAAAGATATGATCCACAAGATAGGGAGATTGGTTAGGAGAAGAACTCTTAAAAAGAGTTTTAAGAGTTTAGATGTTTGAGATATAGGCTTGGTATTATAAAGTATAAATCATAGCTATGACAAAACTCTCTGTGTGTCCAACGCTCTGAATCTCCAGAAAATGTTTTTTTTTCCCGAGGGTGCTAGTACACTTTAGTTGAAAACGAAGTTTCATGTATGCAACTGTAGAGGGTGTTCACATAGGTAGCACCTATTTTCTGACTACACATTAGAGTTTTCTTAGTATTAGATCAGATTGTCCGACATTTTAAGGTATGGCCATTTATCAAGTCCCTAATGATACGTTTTAGCATGGATCCTAGGAGAATTCGAGCTTATTTTCTGTGTTTGAAGAGTCCTCGAATTCTAACATTCATATATTTAACAATCATCCATAAAAGTAATAAAATACTCATACCTATCTCTAGCTTGGACACTTATTGGTCCACAAACATTCGAGTTTATTAATTCCAAAACTTCTTTGACTCTATTTCTTTTCAAAGGAAAAGATCTTTTGGTCATTTTACATTTCAAACAAGATTCGTAAACTTGAAAGGGTTTCACCTTTAAGTCACTTAAAGGACCTTCTTTTACAAGTTTTTTAATCCTATTTAAATTAATATGACCAAATCTAAGATGCTATAGGAGAGTCTCATTAGTAGTAGACAATTTAATGTGTTTGTTAGATTTAGTATAATATAACGAACTACTGGTAGGTTTTAAAACATATAGATCATTATTTAAATATTCATGACATATCAACAAGTTATTCAAAAACATCTCTACTAAAAATTTATAAAATTTAATAGAATATTTTTGTTTGAATAACAAACCAAAAGAAATCAAATTCCAGTACATGTCCAACAGCTCTTCTATATATCACTGATCCTATGGCAACCTTTAGAGTATGCTCTCCTTTATTGAGATGTTTAATTACTTGGAACTCTTGCAATGAATTACAAATATGATTAGTGGTTTTAGAATCTACTATTCAAGAATTTGTAGAATCAACTACTAAACAAGCTTCAATATAGGATAACTCACCAGTACATTGCTTTTGTTTGGCTAAGAAATCTAGGCATTGAGACTTCAAATGTCCTTTTTGCCTGCAGTGGAAACATTTGCTTTTGGGCTTTTCATCAACTTTTGCCTTCATAGCTTGCTGCTTAGGTCTTTTTTTTTTTTTTGCTTTATCTTATTTGCTCATTTGTCCCTAGGCTTGGAAGAGGAAGATCTAGCATGAGCCACAACAAAAGAGTTGTCACTTTCCACTTTTGGGATAGCCTCGGCACTCTCGAGTTCCTTCATCAACTCTGTAAGAGATATCTTCATCTTGTTCATATTATAATTAACTTTAAACTATGAAAACATCTCTGGAAAACTTTCTAGGGCTATATCAACTTGAGTCTCAGGCTTAATTTCAGCTTGTAAGCCCTCTACCATATTAAACTGAGCATCAATTCTGGCATATGATCTCTCACGGGCGTTCCAAGTTTCATGCACATATTCATTATGTGCCTCATTGCTGCTTGATGGGCCGGGCGTCCTTTGTACTCAAATATTTGCTGGAGGCTTTTTATGATATCTGAAGTGGTTGCTATATTCTCATGTTTTTGTTATAACACATTTGAGATGGATTCCAAAATGTAACAACAAACCATTTCATCAGAACGCAACCACTTCTCATAAGCTGCCATTTGTTTGGATGTGGACGGATCAGTAGGCTTAGGAAGACATGGTCCTGTTAGCACGTATTTGAGCTTCTCAGCACTAAGTACGATTATGAAGTTTCGTTTCCAATCAATAAAATTTTCTCCAATTAATTGATTCTTTGTTAAAATTAGGGATAAAGTATTGGTAGTCATTTTCTGAAATTAAATAAAATAAAACATATGAGCCAATATCATACCATGATGCATGATCAAAATATTATAACATAATGCATGATCAATATGATAATATTTTAAGTAGTAATAAAAATTATTATAAAATTATGATAACCTAAAACTCCAAAGTAACAAACCTCTATAGGAGATAACAATGTGATTTACAATTAGGTTAAGATCCACAATCTAAAACCCCAATGTAATATATACTTCTATAGGAGATAACAATATAATTTATAGTTAGGCTTAGACCCTCCCGCTAAAAAATTAATATGTCTTGTATCTAAATACAATATTAATTTTAGTCTCATTAATATTTTGGCCATTATAGACATAATTTGGATATTCTATAGGAAGTCTTTATAATGTTTTTGATTTAAGTGTATAACCTTTATATTAATATATTTTTTGAAGGTTCTAATTTAAACACATCACTTATATGATAATTATGAATAAATTAAACTTATAAAAATAATATAAAAAATTGTGCCCAGTCTAGTAACTAATATAGCGTAGCATTCTGATAGGGATACCATTTAAAATGACACAAAGCAAATGTTAATTTTTACTAATAGGCTAATAGGGGAGGCCTAAGGTTAAAAAATTAACCATTACACACTTACTTTTTTTTTTTTTTTATAAAAAAACTAAATTTATGGGCAACAAAATAGTGCCTAGAACGGTGTTAATAAAATTTATATGGCATGTTAACAAGAATGATACATAATTCAATAAAAATAAATAGTAAAAATTATAAAATAAAAATAATTTTATGACCAACCTAGACACAAAAATAAAATTACAAAATTACAATTAAAAATCTAATTAGCTAAGAAGATAGCTAACCTTCAATCTTATGTAATATTAAGTTGTTGAAATGCATCTAAGTCACAAGTTCTCCAGTGGAGTTTTGGTTAGCATGTTAGACCATCAAATTGTTGAGGGTTCAAAACCTAGCGCTAACCAACCAGCAGCTGCCCAGCCCAAGTGCAAGTCAGGCTGCGCAGCCTAAGCACATGGCGAGCAGGCCCAGAGTCGGTCTGGTCCAACGCCTATTAGTTCTTGGCTCAACCCAGGTTGTGACTAGGCATTGGCTTAGTTACTGGGCTAGCTTAGTGCCACCCCAGCCTGGTGCTTGGCTAGGCCTATGTTGTTGGGATTCGTGGACTCCTAAACGCGGAAAACATCTACGAATCCCTCCCGAGGACCCAAGTAAACGATTAAGAAGATCTAAGCTTTAAGAGTTACCTCCGGTTGCTTGTAATCGAAATCCTTCGATTACGGTTGCGTCTGTTGTACGTTCGACCCGAACAATCACCGGACGTTGCGGTATGCGAACGTCCTCTACGGATACACACCGCGAACTCACTCGATACCCGGGGAGTGCTAGCGCCTAGGGTTTGAGAGGTTTTTTTCCTCTGGTAGAGAATGGCACGAATGTTCTCAACCGAAAAATTGGACTATCGAAAGACGGCTAGGGTTTTCTTAAAAAACCCTCGAACCTCTTAGAGTCCAACCCTAATCATATCTTATCATATTCTAATTTAAATTCAAATTAAATTAAAACTGATATGATAAGATTCTGCCATTATCTCGGTAATTTAACTAATTATTTTACCGAGTCAGATTCTTATAATCTGGATATCATCCAGATTCATCGAACCTGGTCACCAGAAAAATAACCTAACAAGTTCGCTTATTGTGTGACCCTATAGGTTCATTTAACACTGCGGCGATGCCTAAATCGTATTTAAATGGCCCACAAGTTATAAGCGGTTTCTAGCAAAACATTATAACTATCCGAGGTTAAATGAAGATCGGTGATCTCTTTGAACCAAACCATAATTTTATATTTAGTCCCTTTGTCACACGATATCCAGATTAAGCATAAGGCACGGAGCATGTCATCCTTATTAAGCTTAATCAATTATTTCTTGATTTCATAGTAGAGTGTTCAAACAAATGATATCAATATCTTAGATTGATATATTTGAGCACGGCCATGCATTTTTTTAACGAGTCTAACTTATCAAGGGGCCCATGGATATCTCTCCCATAATTGAGAGGGACAAATTCCTTCACAATCAATCATATTCCTCTCCTTGATTTATTTTATATCCAACGAGTAGTCTAATTTATTATCCGGTTAAAGACAACTTTAGACAATGTCAAAATATAGAATTTATCAAGTAAGAAACTATGATGAATTTAGGTCGAAGGACTTTCAATATTATTATGGCTAGAAAGTACTTATGACATATTCCATGAAGTACTCTCACGAGTGGGTCATGTCCAATACAATGTTCTCTAACATTTATTTATGTCTTGACTCGATATCACAAATATCCATGGCCAGTAAAACATAGCCATCAAGTCACAAACATACTAATCTTAATTTATTATTATTCCAATAATAATAATCGATCGAGGACAGACTTTAGAATAGTCATTGTATTCATTGTAGGGTTTTACTATCAAGTCACGTACTTGATGACCAACAAAACAAAACTCACTATTCATGGAAAGGAAAGCCTCATATTATTATATAAAACATAATGACAATTGTATAAGTACAAATTGACTCTAGGGCATATCCCCAACATATGTTACTATGGGTGAACAATACCAAAGAAGGAAATCTTCTATGCGTGCTTGCTTTAGACTCCAGTGTGATGAAATTTGGTTTCTTTTGACCACGCTGCGAAATCTTCTTTATCTCCAACGACCATGTACATTTTTTTATAACATAATAAAATAAAAATAAAAATAAAAACTCAAAAATAAAATATGGAGATATAATCCACCATTTTTATTACAAGACTTGATAATAATTATACATATTTACTGAATCAAAAACTATAGCCATAAAATTATTTTGAATTAATTGAACCATTCAATATGAACATAAATATATTATTCCTATACCACTCAACCAATATATGCATAAAATATTTAATCTAATACATAAATATATATCAAATTAGAGGCTCTGATACTAATTGTTAGGAATAGGATCGATATATTTATGCATTAATCAGATTAAATCTTATAAATAAATGAGAAACAAATAATACCTACATAGACATCGTCTTAAAAAATATGATTCAAGAAGCTTATGACCTTTGGTTATACTCCAGACCTCTAAGCATTCTTTAGTGTAATCTCCCGGGATGGGAAAATTGCCTATCATATTTTTCTTTCTCTTTGTAGTAAGTGGCCTCACACAAAACTAAGAGAATGTTATTACAAGACTAAGAAAACATTATTTTTCATGTATCCTTGATATAGAGTCTTAAACCTATATATATATATATATATATATATATATATATATATATATATATATATAGTTGGCTATTTCCAACTATCTCTATATATTTGACTCTATATTAAATATAAATTCTGATAGAATAAGACAAGCATAATTGGGTACAACTATCTTTACTTGTCCTGTTCCATCTCAAATACGATTTTTGGTTTCCTATAATTTTCATTAAAAAATTATAAATATTTATAATTTATTATTATCTAATAATTAGGAGCTACTGAAGGGATCTGAACAGTTACAATTAGACTATGGTATAATAAACTATTTTGTCGACCCAAAACGATTTAATAATTACGTTCCACTCTACTAAAAGAACGTAACTGCACTCTTAGACTAATTAAAATTACTGGAGTTAATACGTTCATCCTATGATTGATTGATCTAACAATTTGATGTTTTGGATTGTAATTAACTTTGAATCTATGGAATTTCAATCTTTTATGTTTGATTACTTAGAATTTCTTGTGTTGGGTTGTTGATTTGGGATTCATTGAAATTTTCAATTAATTGGTTCACTCTTAGTGAATTCGAGAGATAGGGTTGACAGTTGAATACCAAAATAATTGATTTAATATTTATTTTCCTTCAATTAACTCGAGAGAGTTATTGTGGATTTTAAGTAATCAAATGGGTTGCTAAATTGCTTAGAGATAGGGATTTTATACCTTCTGGATGTTTATTTAAGTTGATCTTAATGTTTCCTAAAATTACTTAATTTGATAGAGATATTTGTCAATTAAGTTTGGAATTAGCAATTTTATTCATTGAGAAAGGATGAATTTACTTTTGAATACTCATACCGATAGTAGGGATTGAAATCAATAGTCTAGTTAAAACGTTTCTTGGTAAATACTTCTCTCCTGCTAGAATGGCTTGATTAAGAAATGATATCTTCTCTTTTGGCCAAATGGCGTCCAAAAGTCTCTATGACTGTTAGGAAAGGTGGATGGAGTTGCTTAGAAAATGTCTCCATCATGGCATGGATTTAGGCTTACGAATGGAAACTTTTCATAACGGGTTGAATTCTGCTGCCAAGCAATTGATAGATGCTTTCATGGGAGGAACAACGGGTAGTAAAACTCCAAAAGAGCTTTAAGTATTAATTGAAAATATTACCATGAATAACTATTCATGGGAGAAATCCTAGACCTAAGGCTAAAACTCAAGGTATTCATCAAGTAAATGTTATGGTATATTTAGAGGCTAAGCTTGAGGCTCTTACCAAGAAGATTGGGAAGATAAGTATGCCTCCCCAAGCTCAAGTAATGCACTACGATCTTTGTGGGGGAAACTATCCAAATCATGAATGCCAAAATATAAGATCATCTAATAATCAAATTATTGAGCAAATGGATTTTGTAAAGAATACATGTCAAGGGATTAACCCTTATGCAAAAACACTTACAACCCTAAATGGAAGAAGCACCCTAATTTTTCTTGGAGCAATTAAAGCAAAGTAAGACCACTTCCACCTCAAGGATTTCCAAATACAATACTTCAAGTCCTATTTCCATATCATGTGCAATAACTACCTCAACTACCATAGCCAACAAAGCCATCCTTGGAAGATCTTGTTGCTAAACTTGTCTCATTGATAGATACATGCTTCCAAGGAGTGGAAGCATCGTAAGGAACTAAGCAGCAAGTATCTATAATATTGAGAATCAAATTAGACAGCTAGCTAAATATATCTTGGATAGGCAAAACTAGACAACATAAAGGCTAACCCTCGCTCACCTGAGCTTGGAAAGTATGGAAAGCTTTTATCTTGCTTTATGAATTATTGGATAATTTTAGTTTTGCTTTCCTTTTATCTTTTGTTGGATTTTGTTTTGATTTTTAGTTTATTTCTTATTTGGATAATAAAATTGTTTTTTATTTTTGTATTTTTTGCTTAATTTTGATTAAAAAAGGAACAAAAAATTCTAACCGTGGACTGAGCCGCCAAGCTGCCGGGCAAATAGCAAAAAAATAAAAAAATAAAAAAATGCTAGGAGTGGATAGGGCTACCCAACTCACCCGAGGCTAGGCCGCCCAGTTGCACACCAACCACAATAATAGACAGCTTTTGCTATCTTTTTCTCACATTTTATCCCTTGTTTCTTGCATTGACTTCTTCATTTTCATTTATCCTTGTGCACCATTTTCTCTTCTGCATGGCCCACTCTCATTTTTCTTCAAACTTCACCATTTTCCTGTGAATTTCACAAGCTTCAACCATTTTTCTCCTTCAACAACTTATGGCTTTTTCAATTTCCACTCCATTTCTTTGATCTCTTCAACAATTTCTTCACTCCTATAAGCTGAAAAATCCCATATTTAGCATATTTTCAAAGCATGTATGGAGATCTTGAGCATCAAGCGTTGAGAAAGCAAGGGTTTTTTAAGAAATAAGTTTGGATCTGAAGAGGAATGTTCATTTAATCACAACAAAATTCTTAAGAACTTAGTGACTTCTTACCTCTAATTTTCTATTTTCTTAAAGAATTTGCGCTAAATATTGGTTTAAAATGATTTGATAATCTATTTTTGGGCATTTAGTGCTTGTGAAGCTGAAAATTTTTGACTTTATGATGATATTTGGGATTATTAGTGTTGAATTATGCAATTGTGGGTATTAAAATTTTGTTGTGGTAATTTGTTGCTTCATTGAAATTGGTGGAAGGGAATTATGTGTTTGAATTTTGAGGAGATTTTGGAGTTGTGGGATTAAGCTTTTAACAAAGGAAGTTTTTAAGTTTTGTTGAGTCCAAAATTTTTGTTTTTCAATTTTTTGAATTTCTCAACTATTCATTATTTTTATTTCCACATTTATGTTCATTTTTCATTTTTTATTTGTGTTGAAATTTTCTGGAAGCCATGTCTAGAAGTTAAAAAGAGAAATTACTCCTAAAAAGAAGGAGAGGAGAAGCTTCTTCCTCTAAAGCTAACCCTCTCTTAAATTCTAGATACTTTGTAGATGATGAATGTGTTGAATAGTTTAACCAGAAGACTATAAATAAGATTTTAGTGGAGAAAATTATTGTCCCTGAGTTTAACAAATCTTTATGAGTGTCTATCATGTTTTGTAGAATTTGGTGGGGGAATATCTTGATATTAGAAGGTTTATATTATCCTGATTTAGTACGAGAATTTTATATGAACATGTTTGATAAGAACACAGGGTACCTTTATTAATATTGACACCACTGTAAAAAGGATCCCTATTCACCTCACTAGAACTATATTGACTTAGATCTTAGGAATTTAGGATAGTAAAAATTGGGTTGCAGTGGATAGTTACAATAAGAAGATTTTATCTAGGGATTTATGGAACTTTAAGGCTTCTAGGATAGAATTATGTTTGGGCTATAAATGAGCTGACACCTCAACAATCCTACATACAAATATTTTGGAACCACAAATGTGCTTAGTTATTTATTTGTTAGGATTTAATATTTGCTGCCGTGCTAGTGCTATTAATGAAGCTCGTGGTATTGATGTCTATTGTACTCATAAAATGCTTTAATTCACTCTACATTCCATTACCATATATACTTATTTCTTCTATATGTGAGGTTATGGCTTCAAGCCAACCCTGTAAAACTTTTGTATTGCCTTTGGTAATTATGCAGGTTCTCTGACATTTTTAGTGGATTTCACTGGAGAGGTAGCAGTCTCTACAAAACCTAGTGATGTTGTTTCTAAACAAACCTTATACTAAATGGGTTATCAGTATGATGAGGATGAACAAAAGTAGTTGCTACCAAAAGAAGTGTGGCGACTTGAACCACCACCAGTGGAGATTCCTCAAGGCCCACGACTGAATCTAAGAAGACCAACTGCAACTACAGAGATTCAAACAGAAGTGTGAACTCAATTAGCACAGCTCACGATGGCTATCAACTAAAAAAGAACTACTCAGGCTAACATGAGACCCACTCAACTACAACACCAAAAATGGTTTGAGCAATAGGCCTAATTTACGTAACATGACCAATACTGGAGGCATGCTCATGATGATCACACATAGAACTAATCAAGAGTACTTTAGTAGTTGGGGGAATGAATGGATCAAGTATGGATGTGACAGAAGTCATTTCTAGACACCCAAGAATGTCTTGTAGAAGGCCAAAAGTGACATGAAGGATTTTTGGATAGCATCTGACAGATAATGTGTAGAGACCATGACCCACCTAGCGGCCCTGGAACCTCTGGCTCTGGCCCTAGATATTTTTGACTCATTTATGCAAAGGCTATGAATATTTCTTTTAGATTGCTTTCATAGTATTTTTTTTCATTACCTTAGATTTTCTTTTCCTTTCTTGTATTTTCTTTTATTTAGCATGTTTTGCTTTATCTTGTCTTCCTTATTTTCATTTACATTTTCATCTTTTGTTTTGCAGAGTTATTCCTTCACATTTTCAATCAATGATTCCTTCTCCAATATAAGGGCTTCTCTTTTTTTGTGCTTCACACCACTTAGGGAGTATTACTTACTCTTTTCTCCTTTTTTTTTTTTATAAAAATCTTTTTGGTCCCATTAAAGGTGCTTACATTATCTTGATTTTTAGCTGAGGAGGACATTATCCCATTTAAGTGTAGGAGAGGAAATTTGCAATATTCTTTTCAAGCATTATTCTTATCTTTTTTGTTTACTTCTTAAAAATGTGTGTTTTATGCCTTTTTTTTGTGGAATTTTTGGCTAATTTTCAAGAATTTTTTTCCCGCATATTTGTTAATATATGTTAGATTGATGGAGTTATTATCCTTTTTTTTTTTTTTGCTTGGGAATTCTACATAACACCTTTCTATAGAGTTAGTTTTATGTATACATATATATTGGGCATGACATAGGTTAAGTTTTACTAATTTGAGTTAACCTTATTTATGCCTTTACAAAAACCATGAGACTTGTTTTTTTTTTTTAAGAATAGATGAGAACGTTGTGATGAAGTATAAGTGGAGAATTATGATTAATTTATATTCTATGATCTTTTAGCTAAATCTTACTCTGACTTTAAGTAAATAGGGATTGAGATAAAAAAATAATGAGAAATGAATTAAAAAATGAAGAAAAAATAACGAAGGCAATGCAAAAGTTCAAAATCATTATTTACATGTTTTTATTAAGCAATTGCATTACCTTACAAAAGTAAAGGCTAATAAGGTGAGATGGAGTGCAAAACATACTCACTTGAGGCTAAAGAAGTAACAATTCCCTGTTTACTACTTATGATTATTGTAGCATAGAAGTCATAGAACTTAAATTTTTTATTTATTCCTAGTATATATGAATCATATTATTTGTATTCTTGACTCGAGAGGCATTGTGAATAGCATTTTATTAGTATAAACTTGTTTAATTAAACCTCAATGACCTTAGTTGTGTTTAGCATAGTATACAAATCTACATAGAGTTAACTTGGTTAGATAGATGTTGAAATGAATTCCATAGTAAAAAAGGGGATACTATCGCCATCATGATGACTACATTTGTACATATGCTAAGTTATTCTTGTTAATTTTTCTAGAATGCTAGTTTCAAATCATATACTTTGCTAAGGAGCTTTTTGCTTGTTGTGGATAATTGTGATTTGCTTGAGGATAAGCAAAAGTTTAAGTGTAGGTGAGTGATGAGTAATCATCATTTCTATACTTACTATATCATTTGCACTTGATTTGTTATGAAGTTTAGCTTGCATGATCACTTACCCACCCTTTTTATCTTATTTTGTGTAGGAATTGGTTGAATGATTACATGCTAAAGAAATAAGGTGAAAAGAATAAGGAAGAAAGCTGAAAAACTCACGAATAAGACTGGTAGGTGATGCTTCCTAGTTCACCCTAAGCAAAGCCTTCGTCTCTTAAAACTTCAGAAGAGAAAAATAGGGTAAAAGCTAGACAGAAGATTTAGAACGAGGCTGGGATGCCCTAAGTCATCCTAGGTAGCGTTACCCATTAGGTAGGGCCTCTAGGTGGCGCTGCCCCTTTACTGAACTTAGGGGGAAAAAATGAAAGATAGGACCACCTAGCTAGACTCAGGCAAGGCCGCCCCACATCACAAAAAATTTATGTTCATGAATTTTTAAGTCTTTTCAAGGAGAAAACTATATATATATATATATATATATATATATATATATCCCTTTATAAACCCTAGAAAGAAGTGCCTGGGTAAGGGGAGACTTGATGAGACTCCGCTTCATCATGAAGTTCAAGATCAAGGAGGGGGAGGCGTGACTGGAGGGGGAGGCGTAACCATGCAAGGACAAGGACCGATGACAAGATCTAGGTCCAAGAAGCTTCAAGAGGATTTTCAATCGCTTATAAAACCATGCTTGAGGATGGAAGAGGATTGAAAGGTTAACCAAGAGATCATTTTGATGACTATCCATGAAGGACCCCAACAAGAACTCAAGTCGGTTCCATCATGGCTGCCTCGTATTTTTTGATATTTTCTCCGATTTTTTCCAATTTTAATTGCTTGTAAAGATTTATTATGACCCTAAACTGTAATAGAACCTCAGGGATTACTTAGCTAGGGTTAGGGTAGTATAAATAGAACCTTTTGTGATTTGACAACACATTCACACACTTTAATTCAAATTTGAGAGAGAATCTTGAGAGGCCCTAGTCTCCTTGTTCATCTTGTTCAAAACCATGCTTAAGGGTTAGTTCTCCATATGAATGAGTATATAAATCTTATGGATAATCCAATGTGGTTTCTTTGAATGTGTTTTAGTTACTTTGTTCTTCTAAGTTTTGTTTGAATTCCATTACTTGGGTGTCTATTTTCTCTATTCTATTTGTTCTTGTTTGCATTTGTTGCTTCAAGGATATCAGGGTGAGATTATAGTAGAATTTTATACTATTCTTGAGGGCCTTTGAAGCTTAGTTCTTCAAGGGTTTGGTAGAGGGTAGGTTGTTATTCTATTTTCTCCTGTTTGTCTCTAGAAGAATCTATGTTTTGGTCCCATTGGTTGAGTTGAACACATAATCAACTAAACTACTCACAACACCAAGAAAAAGCCCACACAAAGTTGAAGAGTTTGGTATCAGAGCAAGGAAAAGATTTATTCCAATCAAAGCTTGAAAGTAAGAAAAGGAGCCCTTCAAAGTTGAATAAAAAGAAAATAGGAAAAATTCCGTAACTAAAAAACATGCTCCAAAAAGGTTATGAAATATTTGTTACATCTTGATTTTTCTTGTGGAAAATTGCTCATTGATATTAATATAATCATTGGGAACAAAATTTTCTTGTGTTTGTGGTGAAAATTAGCTTGAATATGGGTGAAAATGTTAGTTGTTCTTAAGTGACGGGATTGCAGCCAAGGTGTTTGATAAATGTTCCATGAGAATACTTTTGGCTATAGTTGGGAACTTTGATTCTTGATTCTTGATTCTTATTCCTTGGGATATTGTGACTTAGTATATCACTCTATTGTTGAATTCCATGCTCATTGAACTCAACTTATTTAGTGCACACTTGTGACCATCTTGTTCTTCATAATTCTATTTCTAATTGTTCTTGTTTCTTTGTTCTAACTAATTCTTGTTTGTTTCTTGCTTAGAAGTGTTTCTTGTGCATCTAGTGTTTGTTCTTGTGTTGATTAAGTCCACATTTCTTAAAATTCTTGATTAAAACTTGTTTGCTTGAGGTGCTCAACAAGTGTTTGTTGAAATTCTCCTAAGATTCTCTAATTGGAAAATTCTTTTGATTTGTGTGATTTACTAAGTTGGACTAAAATTTTAGCCATTGGGGAGAATTAGGATTGAACAAGAAGGCTTGAGTATTAAGAAAAAGGCAAGAGGGTGAGCCTATTATTAAAAGAGCCTAAGAGAGCAAATACGAGCGTGGAGTGATCAACCTTGAGAGCCAACACGCAAGGAAGTGAAGTGATTAACTATTTTTCTTTCTAATCTCTTTTATTTTGCAAGTATAAGTAACTAAATATTCCATTACCATGGCCCATGAACAAGAGATCTCTAGGCCTAACCCAAGTGGACCTAGTAGACCTCAAGAAGAACCAATTGATGCTAGAGTTTTACATGATGAATTGCAAGCTATGATGAGGACTATGCAAAGTGAATTTCAAAACATAACAAGTGAGTTAATAAATCATCTTGGACAATCTTTTACAATTGCACAAAGAAAATGCCAAGAATGATTTGAAGTACCTAGCTCAAGGATGAGAGATGGTGATGCCCATATTCCTCCATTAAATGCCCAGCAATGGGAAGAGTGGGATGAGCACTCTATCGGGGGATTCCAACAAGCTCCTATAAGAGGGGGGAAGACATGGTATGAGAGGAGGACGAGGTAGAGGATAAGGAAGGAATCGTGGAAACCACCTAAGGGGGTTAGAAAGAGAGTTTAAGGGAGTTGATGAATGGTACGAGGGGGAACAAGTTGAGGCCTTTGGGGAGCACCATAGAGGATGGGGTAATAGAGGAGGAAAGAGAGAAGCAAATGATGAGGAGAGGGAATTGAACCATATTAAATTAAAAGTACCTACATTCTATGGCAAGAGTGACCCCGAAGTTTATTTCGAGTAGGAAAACAAGATGGAGATATTCCTAGAGAGTCATACCTATAGTGAGAGATCAAAAGTGAGGTTGGCTATTTTGGGATTTTTAGAGTATGTTTTGGTTTGGTAGGAATAAGTTAGTGCACAAAGGAGACAAATGGGAGTAGAAATTGTGGCTAGTTGGAATTTATTAAAAGATATGATGAGGGTAAGGTTTGTACTGAAGGATTGACAAAATCACAGAGCATGCATCAACCCGTGGACAGTAATGAAAATGGAGAACATGAACATTAATATCAGAGTATGGCAGCATCATGGTGGGCTTGAAACATACCTGGTGGAGCCTTAAAAACATGAAGAACATGGTTGAATGAATGGCTTGAAGCACAGAAACAGCTTTCTTCTTCATCCATCCATGGACACCAGTGAAGCTTCCATCCACTGTCTTCCTTTCTTCCTCCTGTGAAAATGAATAATACTAGGCTTTTCAGTTCACGGAATCTTCCACAGCCTAATTTTCCATTGGTGAGCACACAATTGGAAGAGAAAAGCCTCTCAGTTTTTTTTTTCCAAAGACTGACTGTCCATTTCCCAGGCATGGTTTCTTCTGTTATAGAAAACGTGAAGAAAACCAAAAGCCAGGAAAGTTAAACAGCCACAAGAGAGAGAGAGAGAGCCAAAAGACTTGAGAAAATTTATTTATTTTTTTCCTTTTCTTTTATTTTATTTTTCCATACAAAAAGCCAAGAGTCATGAAACTAAAAATAATTATTTTGATAAAAATAATATTTCCGAAATTTTATACTCGAATATTATTTACAAAATAAATTTCGGCTTCACCTTAAACTCTTCTAAACTGTGTCCGAAAAAATCCTATGGTCCAGGCTATTGGGCCAAAATAATATTTATTATTTTTCTTGGACCCGAAAAATCTAAAATAATAAATATTAATTATTTTTCTTGGGATTAAATAAATAATCCAATAAATAATTAATAAACCCAAATGAACCAAAAATAATTAAACTTTAATTATTTATTTCTTAGGATTTAATTAAATAAATAACCCAATAAATAGTTAAGTAATAATTATTTTCTTCTAGTTTAAGTCCCGGTTAATTTTCTAATTATTCAAACTAGACCCAGGTTCTGAATAATTAATTAACCCATTAAATCAGATAATAAATTTCTCTCCATTTATTTTATTCCAATCTAATAATAAATTAGACTTCCCGAATAAAATAAAACTCTCTCAACTGAGATAATTTTCTCAACCCAAAAATTAATTAGGACTTACGGGCTATTTCGAGGACCAAAAGACACATTGCCTTGGCTACTAAAATGACCAAAATACCCCTACTATATAAATAGATGTATTTTGCATTTTAAATATTTTCTAATATTACCATAAGAAAATATTAACCCTAAGGACAATGCTACATTAGCAGAGTCTTCGACCTACAAGTGAAAATGACTAAAATACCCCTCTACACATCGCCGTACATTTAGAGAGGAAGAAGTGTACTAACATTTCTCTAAAAGACATCTACCATCCTTAGGCTTCTAGTCCAATGATCCACGACTTCCTGGAGTATTTTCGCTTTCCAAAGAAGCGACCCTAAAGCAAACATCCAAGTCACGTTTCCTAGGGCCGTGGATATTTAGATCATTCGGACAACCACAAGGGGCAATATAGTGTAGAAACTATCTTGTACAAGTCTGTCTTAACTAACTAGTCACACATACCCAACATACAAGTATCTTGGTCCTCCGATAGAACCTCAACTATAGCATATCAAAGCATATGCTTCCAGCTTCGCCAGACAACCAATTCATACTCAAGTCATAGGGTACCAGTCCACGCTGTAGCGGTAATAGTTTAGGTTTCTACCATATAGTACTTTTTAGAAACTACTACTACATGTCCTGTTCTACGTATTTGAAATATGCTTATGTCATGAAGTGAGCGGGCTACTCATTGGCTAAAGGTAAGCCATTCCCCATTTGGAACTTATAACATAATAACCTCAACATGAAGAGATTCCTATTCTCATCAAACGGTTAAATAACCCATGATCCATACCTTACTGTGAAAGACCTCCATTCACATGGATTACTTATTCAAACACAATGGATCTGTTTCAAACGAAATTGTACAAAAATAAAGAAAATTATTTCACAAACGATTTTCGACAAATAAATTCTGTTATTAACATATTCGATATTTTCATCAGAAAACTAGTCTAAGAGGGCATATTCCCAACATATACCACACCATTACTACAATGATCTTTACCAAATGTTCCAATCACTTAAGAAAGGGAATAAGAGTGTGGAAGATTACCATAAAGAAATGGAAGTATTGTTGATGAGAGCTCAAATCAATGAGGATCTTAGAGTAACAAGAGTAAGGTTCTTGGGAGGATTAAATAGGAAAATTGCCAATTTGATAGAATTGCATCCCTATGATCGATTAGAGGATATGGTACATGATGCTATGAAGATTGAGAGGCAATTAAAGAGGAGGGCATTTACTAGACCACCACTACCAAACCCCAACACTACTAGTAAGGTGCTAATTAAGAAGGATGAAGCCCCTAATCCATTTCAAAGGGACTTCAACAAACTAAGGGAGGCTTGGAAACCTAGAGAGGATTGGAAGCCTAGGAAGGATTGGAAACCTAGGGAAGGATGGAATAAGGAGAAGGGAAAAGCCATGGAGAGGCTACAAAGGAATAGCGATATCAAATGTTTTAAGTGTCTTGGATATGGACATGCTTCCCATGAGTGTCCAAGCAAGAGAACGATGTATACTAATCCCTATGGTAAGGTTTCTACCGACGAAGAAAGAAAGAAACCAAGGAGACTAAGAGGGAAATGGAGATGATGAAAATGATGAAGGGGAAGTTTTTGGTCAAGAATACTCTTTGGTGGGAGTCACAAGAAGGTCATTAAATTCACAAGCCATTGAGGATCAAGATCACCAACAAAGAGAGAATATTTTCTACATTAGGTGTCTAATCAATAGGACCTCTTATAGTGTCATTGTGGATAGTGGGAGTTGCACTAACGTGATTAGTGCAAACTTGGTGGAAGAATTGGACATGAGTTGGATTAAACACCCCAAGCCCTACAAATTACAATAGTTGAATGATAGCGGGGAAATAGAGTCAACAAACAAGTTTTGGTGTCTTTTGAGATGGGAAAATACAAGAATGATGTGCTATGTGATGTGGTACCTATGCAAGTGGGTCACTTGCTCCTAGGGAGGCCTTGACAATACGATAGGCATGTAAAGCATGATGGGGGGAAGAATACTTATTCTCTACTCAAAGAGGGAACTAAGTTTACCCTCATTCCCATGGCCCCTAGTAAAGTGAACAAAGATCAAAGAATCATGAAGGAGAAAGAAAAGAAGAAAGGAGCGCAAGATGTTAAGCAAAAACAAGAAATTGAGAGGAAAGAAAAAGAGAGGCAAGAAAAAGAGTAGAGAGAGAGGGTGGACAAACAAGTACCTTTGACAATCAAGGATAGGAGTGAGCAAGGACAAGAGAGGAGAGGTAAAAGAAGAGTGATTTTTTTTGCAAAAGAAAGTGATCAGGTCATAGAGACTATAGAAGTTAAGGAACCGGTTATTCTTCTTTTATGTAAAGATTCTTATGTTTCTACTAATGATTCTACATTGTTTTTGCCTAATGAAATTACAGCCATTCTTCAAGAATTTGAAGATGTTTTTTCAAAGGAGGTGCTCGGAGGACTACTACCCATAAGAGGGATTCAACATCAAATCGATTTTGTACCCGGTGCTGTCATCCCCAACCGATCGGCATATAAAAGCAACCTGGAGGAGTCCAAGGAGTTGCAAAAGTAAGTAGAGGCATTGTTTGAGAAGGGACATGTGAGAGAGAGTCTAAGCCCATGTGCGGTTTCGGTTCTCTTGGTGTCCAAAAAGGATGGGACATGGCGTATGTGTGTAGATTGTCGTGCTATTAACAATATCACGGTAAAATACTACTATCCTATTCCTAGGCTAGATGACTTGCTTGATGAGCAATTTGGTGCATGCATTTTCTCTAAAATTGATTTGAAATTCAGTTATCATTAAATTAGAATAAGAGAAGGGGATGAATGAAAAATGGCTTTTAAAACCAAACAAGGGTTGTATGAGTGGCTAGTCATGCCCTTTGGATTATCTAATGCTCCTAGTACTTTCATGCAGTTAATGCACCATGTTTTGAGGGAATTCATTGAAAAATTTGTTGTTGTGTATTTTGATGATATATTAATCTATAGAAAATCATATATGGATCATTTGAATCATGTTCAAAGTGTGCTTGTTGCCCTCCGAAGGGAGAGATTGCATGCTAATCTTGAGAAATGCTCTTTTTGTTTAGAGAGGATCACATTCCTTGGGTATGTTGTGAGTGCCAAGGGGATTGAGGTTGATGAGGGACAAGTGAAAGCCATCTAAGATTAGCCAACCCCTACCACCATTACCCAAGTCCGTAGTTTCCATGGGCTAGCTAGCTTCTATAGGAGGTTCATCTAAAATTTTAGTACTATAGCAACCCCTCTAACCGGAGTGGTAAAGAAAAAGGTTGGATTTAGGTGGGAGGAAGCCCAACAACAAGCCTTTCAAGCCTTCAAAGATAAATTGAGCCAAGCTCCAATTCTTATTCTTCCTAATTTTGAGAGGGCCTTTGAGATAGAGTATGATGCAAGTGGGGTGGGAATAGGTGCAGTCTTGACCCAAGATAGAAAACCTATTTCATACTTTAGTGAAAAATTGTCCGGGGCAGCCCTCAATTACTCTACCTATGACAAAGAGCTTTTTACCTTGGTGAGGACCTTAGAATATTGGCAATACTACCTTTTGCCAAGAGTGTTTATCATTCATATCGATCATAAGACCCTTAAACACCTTAAGAGCCAACAAAATTTGAACAAGAGGCATGCAAGGTGGATAGAGTTTATTGGGATATTTTCATATGTCATTCAATACAAAAAGGGTAAGGAAAATGTGGTAGTAGATGTACTATCTCGAAGGTATGCACTACCAAACTTTTTGGATGCTAAACTTCTTAGTTTTGAGCTTGTGAAAGATTTATATGTTGATAATGAGGAGTTTGGGGATATTTTCCATGCTTGTGAGAAAAGTGCATTTACTAAATATTATAGGCATGATGGTTTCTTGTTTAGGGAGGCAAGGCTTTGTGTGCCAAAGGGATCCATTATGGTGTTGTTAGTTAGGGAGGCCCATAGTGGGGGGACTAATGGGGCATTTTGGTGTTGCAAAAACCTTAGGCATTCTTAAAGAACATTTCTTTTGGCCAAAAATGAGAAAAGATGTGGAGAGACATTATTCTCAATGCATTATTTGTAGGCAAGCTAAGTTTAGATCTCTTCCACATGGTCTTTATACTCCTTTACCCACACCTAATGTGCTTTGGGTTGATATATCAATGGACTTCATCTTAGGATTGCCTAGGTCCAAAGAGAGTAAAGATTCTATATTTGTGATTGTTGATCGATTTTCCAAAATAGCTCATTTGTGGCTTGTTCTAAGACTAATGATGCGTCCTATAGTGCAGATTTATTCTTTAAGGAAGTGGTGTGAATGCACGGGATTCTAAGGACTATTATCTCGGATAAGGACACTAAATTCCTTAGCCACTTTTGGAGAGTTTTATGGAACAATCTTAGTACTAATATCTTATTTTCCATAACTTGTCATCCTCAAACGGATGGATAAACGGAGGTGGTCAACCGAACACTCCCCCAACTCTTGCGGTCCATAATCAAGAAGAACTTGAAAAATTGGAAGGAGTGCTTGCTACACATTGAGTTTGCTTATAATAGGGCTATTCACTCTACCACTTCTTATTCTCCTTTTGAAATTGTTTATGGTTTTAATCCTCTAACTCCTTTAGATTTAGTTTCTTTGCCTATAGGTGAACGATTGAACCTCAATGGAGCTAAAAAGGCGAAAATAGCGAAGGCACTCCATGAGAAGGTGAAAGCAACCATTGCAAAACGCAATGAAGAGATCGCCCATAAGCGCAATCAATGAAGGAAAAATGTGTCATTTGAGTCAGGGGATTGGGTATGGGTGCACCTTCGCAAGGAGAGATTCCCTACACAACGACGGAGCAAACTAGATCCAAGGGGGGAATGATCCATTTCAAGTTCTTGCCAAAGTTGGAGATAAGGCTTATAAGATAGATTTATCTAGTGAGTATCATGTTAGCGCCACTTTTAATGTTAGTGACCTCTCTCTTTTTGATGTAGATGATGGCCATGATTTGAAGACGAATCATTTCCAAGGAGGGGGAGATGATGAAACTCCGCTTTATCATGGAGGTCAAGATCAAGGAGGGGGAGGCGTGACCATGCAAGGACAAGGACTAATGACAACATCTAGGTCCAAGAAGTTTCAAGAGTATTTTCAATCGCTCATAAAACCATGCTTGAGGATGGAAGAGGGTTGGAAGGTTGAGGAAGCTAGCTAAGAGATCATTTTGCTGACTATCCAAGAAGGACCCCAACAGGAACTCAAGCCGGTTCCATCCTGGCTACCCCGCGTTTTTTTAATGTTTTCTCCGGTTTTCTCCAATTTTAATTGCTTATAAAGACTTATTATGACCCAAACTATAATAGAACCTTAAGGATTACTTAGCTAGGGTTAGGGTAGTATAAATAGAACCTTTTGTGATTTGACAACACAATTCACACACTTTAATTCAAATTTGAGAGAGAATCTTGAGAGGCCCTAGCCTCCTTGTTCATCTTGTTCAAGACCATGCTTAAGGGTTAGTCCTTCTTATGAATGAGTATATAAATCTTATGGATAATCCAATGTGGTTTCTTTAAATGGGTCTTAGTTGCTTTATTCTCCTAAGGTTTGTTTGAATTCCATTACTTGGGTGCCTATTTTCTCTATTCTATTTGTTCTTGTTTGCCTTTGTTGCTTCAAGGATATTAGGGTGAGATTATAGTAGAACTTTCTACTATTCTTGAGGGTCTTTGAAACTTAGTTCTTCAAGGGTTTGATAGAGGGTAGGTTGTTATTTCATTTTCTCATTTTTATCTCTAGAAGAATCTCTATTTTGGTCCCATTGCTTGAGCTGAACACATAACCAACTAAATTACTCACAATACCAAGAAAAAGCCCACACAAGATCATATCAAGGCCCTAGACCTAGAGGATTTGAGGAAACACAAGAAGAAGGAGGATCAAGGTAATCAAGGGAGAGAGAAAGAGAGTTTATGAAAGAAGATTAAAAAAAAAAAGAAAAAGAAAAAGAGGAATAGAGCTTGTCTATGAGTACTTTCTTTTCGTCTCTTTGTAATCTTACTTTATCTATATGGATCTAAGTGGATTTTTTGTTGTATTTGAGGGGACAAACCCTTATTTGAGGTTTTATATTGTGATTTACTTTAGATCTATGGAATTTCAACCTTTTGTATTTGATTACATGAGTTTTCTTGTGTTGGGTTTTTGATTTGGGATTGATTGAATTTTTCAATTAATTGGTTCATTCTTAATGAATTTGAGAGATGGATTGAGAGTTTAATACTAAATCAATTGATTCAATGTATGTTTTTCTTCAATTAAGGAGAGAGAGAGAGAGAGAGAGAGAGAGAGAGAGAGAGAGAGAGAGAGAGAGATTGTAGATTTTGAACTTGCTAATCAAATGGATTGCTAAATTACCTAGAGATAAGGATTTTATACTTTTTAGATGTTTATTTGAGTTGATCTTAATACTTCCTAAAATTAGTTGATTTGATAGAGATATCGATCAATTAAGTTTGAGATTAGAGATTTATGCCTTGAGAAAGTGTGAAATTTATTTTGAATACTCATATTGGTACTTAGGAGTGAAATCAATAGTCTTAAGAGAAATTACTTTTCTTAATGTCAAATTAGAGAGTCTCTACTTTTACATGGCATTTTTCTCTTTTTCTTATCCTTTGAGAAGTATTGTGATTTTTTCGTATATGGACATAGGTACTCTTTAGTTTAGTATATTAATTACTTTATTCTTGTTATTTATTTGGTTGAACAATAAGATAAGAAGGAAGTAATGGTACTTGTTGACGTTTCTGTAGATTTGATACTTGCTAATCTCTATACTATGATATGGGTATACATGACCTAGATTGTGTGATTTAGGGAATTAGTATTTTATCTTAAAACTTGATTTACTTGTGGCTTTTGTTGATAATTTTTCCAATCCAACACACTCGCAAACAACAATTCAACTAGCAAATGCCAAAGAGAACTTCAAGAAGACTTCTTAGAGGAAGAGGTGGTAAAAGCCCTATAAAAAGATCTTCTTATGAAATTACTACTTGCATTATAGGGAAATTTTATGGCTTTGTAAAATATTGCCAAGTAATTCTATCAAGGCCAAGCCTAAATTGAGATGAATTCTAATTGCCTCTATTTCCTAAGGGAGAAAAAGAGCTCTAAGACAATCCTCTCTTGAGTAGCCCAAATTAAAATCAATAAGTGAAACCTTGAACTCATAGAAAAGAGGAAATAACTTATTATTCCAAATGTTGACTAGTACTAATACCCCATCTAGGGCCAAGAGTTAGGAGGTTATGACTTATGACATTCTAAAATACTATACCAAAGATAAAAAGGATTAGTACACTACAAAAAAAAAAAAAAAGAAGGTAAATAAGGTGCAAAAAATTATGATGGTTGTAAAACGGTCATAAATAATGACTATATATGATGGTTTCATAACCATTGTAGTTAGTACATGATAAATAATGATTTAGATCAAACTATTGTATTTTTTTAGTAAATATGACAGTCCGTATCAACCTCCCTATTTGTTGTATAACAAATACGAAGTTTATATTAAAACATCGTAGTTGTTGAGACATGTACGACTGTTCTTGTTAAACTATTGTTTATGTTGAGACAAATATGATGGTCTCCATAAATTGTCGTATTTGTGAGAAAACTTTGATAGTTTGTTCTTAAACATTGTTTATTGCTAGACAAATAGGTTGGTTTTTTGCCATTGTATTTGTTTTCAAATACAATAAAATCAATCAATAACATTTCAAATTGTATTTGATTACTAAGGTCATAATATTTTTTTAATATTTTAAACAAATCTAATGATTGGATTATTAATTTGATAGACTTATGTTATAAATGAATTAGGGTTTGTGCTATAGTGTAGAGATTACACTAAATTATATGGTAACATATATCTGATTATCTTCAAATTTGGTCATAATAAATTACTTTATAATTTTAACAAATTTAATGGTTGGATTATTAATTTAATATATTTACTTTGTAAATACGTTAGGATTTTTTACTATTGTTGTTGACGTTAACTTTGCCGAGCCGACACAACGGTTACTTTGAACCGATGCCGATTTGATAAATTTGGATGAGCCGATGAAGTCAACATTTCGAGTAGCCGATGGTCATGGTCAACATTGGCACCACGGAGTTGATAAGAAGGAAAGCAGATTCCTGATCTTTCGGCGTAAGTATTCTGCACGACCGTTGGGAGCATTTTTAGCCGGAAGAAACTTCACAATCTGCTAAGGTCTCGTTTGCAGCAAGTATAAAATAGGAGCAGTGCCCAGAACAGAAAAGGACAACAATCCATCATCCAGCAACATTCAACTTCAATTTCTTCTATGTCATCGTCATTTACAACGTTTTAGTTTAGAATCTCATTTCCTTATAGCTTTCTTACTGCTTTGTTTTAGCTTTTTCTCTACCGTTTTGTTTACAGCTTCCTGTTCATCTTGTTTCGATATCAGACATTTTCTGTGCTTTCTTTTAAGCAAGTTAATATAAGTATCATTCTATTCTCCCAGAAAGGTCCTTCCGTTGAGCATTCTCAGCTGACTTTCTTGAACCCTTTCTATAGTAAGTTCAAGGAACTCGGTCCCTGATTCAAAAAAGATCTGATACCATTTTTTGTTTCACCATATCGGATCGTTTGTATTTATCGGATGTGAAGCCGATCCCCATTTACATCGGCTCCCTATTTTAACAACAACACAGATTGGCACGTCTAGTGGGACCAGAGGTCAGTATTCGCATGCTATTGCGGTCAGGACGAACAATGGCAAACAATTCACAGCAACCACAGGCACCGGAGACATCCGAGCGACCCCCAGTCCATGCTCTCCGGGGAGTCTTTGATCCTTCGGTCACTACTACCAGCTGTACTCAGGGTACTTCTGTGGAGTAGGGAGGTCAGTCCTCGCCCCCACCACCGGTGTCTCAGTCGATGCCCACCTCATTGACTGCTATTCGATATACCATGGAACAATGTACTGGCAAGCTGTTACAGGGGCTTATTCCACAGTTTGCTACTATTTTTTGACCTCTGCTTCAGAATGAGCTCCAACAATTTGCACAGAGGTAAAATTCGCAAACCTTTGCTCAGCCATCAGGTTACCATGCTCAAGGGACAAACACGACCCCTGCATACCCCATGCCTTTCAGCTGATGGTGCACCCTCTCATGGCTCAGTGCACGTCTTGCGAAGAGAAATGAGCTTCCCTGCTACTAAAGGACATCAAGCTCCAGGAGTGGTGGCTCAAAACATGGTGCCAGCAGAAATGTTTCCAGGCAGAAGTCCGGTTCCAATAATAGGGTTACTATCGACTTATGAAGTTGGGCCAAACCTTGTTAGGGGAAACATGTCGCCTTTTGGGGGGCATACGAGTTACTCTGTTTCTTACCCTCCTTTATATCCGGCAATTACAACAGCTAACCCATGGCAGGGAATTGGAAGTACTGAGCCGTCCACAAGGCAAGGTCTTCAACCTGTCATGCAAAATCCTTCACCTCAGTTTCAACAGCCGTACCAGCTAGCGGATATGGTAACGGAAACATTCTGACGGCAGTCACGGGATCGACTGGTATACCAAAAACTTTACCCTGAATGGGTGGATTCCATGGTAGTGCTCCCTCGAGGCTACAAGCTGTCGGAGTTTTCAACATTTTCTGGTGAAGATAATAAGTTCACCATAGAACACATCGGAAGATTCACAGCACAATGCGGTGAGTTGAGAAACAATGAATAGCATAAGTTACAACTGTTTTCATTGTCCTTGACAGGAGCAGCATATGCCAATCTAGTTCCTAATTCTGTATACTCCTGGGCTGACATGGAAAGAATGTTTCACCAACGTTTCTTTACACCGGTATCGGAAGTTTCCATCGCGGACCTTCTGGCAATAAAGCAAAAGGGATCAGAAGATGTTGCGGATTTATTGAACGTTTCCGACAAGCTAAGTCCAAATGTACAACCCAATTGCCTGAAACAGAATGTGCAAGGATTGCTATTAGCAGGATGCATCCACAGCTCAAAGAACGTCTTATTTTCCAAGACTTCTCGGATTTATCCCGGATGTTGTCTCACACTATCAGAATAGAAGAGATGATCAAGGAGAAAGAGAAGAGGCGTTCCGTCAAGTTTTCTCATGGCCAGACAATGATATCCGTTATAGACGACACTAATGAGGAAGATGGAGAGCAGGCTATGGAGGTAATGGCAGTAGAATTGGTAAAGGGCGCATCCTATACGTGTCCTCACTTGAAACCCGGTAAAAGAAAGGAGGAAATTGCCACATCAGGACCTTCCTATTCGTTTGACGTCTCAAAAGCTAAACAAATCTTTGAGCAACTGGTGGCAGATAAGCAGATTCGCCTAGCTTATGGATACATGGTCCCCAGCCAGGAAGAGTTGAAAGGAAAAAGGTACTGTAAATGGCATAACTCTTTTTCGCATAGCACTAATAGTTGTATTATTTTCAGAAACATCATTCAGAAGGCTATCCAGGACGGAAGATTGAAGTTTGCAGATAAAAAAGGAAGAGACTTTGGTAGACACGGATCTATTCCCGTTAGCCGACACATACATGCTGCAAACAATATGTGGGAAACAGGAAGAACATACAGGAAACAACAAGCCTGGGGGGATAGAACAAGCATTCCAGAGATTGGATGGTAAACCGTCAGTTTTTACCCGTTTATCTCCTCCCTCTTTTGTAGCATATTTTCATGGCAAAGAAGGGAAACTAATAGTGCAGGTACCCCAAAAGGAGACATTTCTACCTGGCCTCTGTTCCCGACCATCAAAGTCCTAAAAAAGACGAGAGTAGCAGAAACGGGCACAACAAAGGCGACTGGTTGATGCCTAGGTGGAAGAACAACTAGTTCTTGATAATGGCCAAAATATGCTCAGCATATTGCCATCAAGTTTTCGAGCTACCTCTCGTCAAGAATCCACGGAAGAGGATTTTCATGCGGAAGAAAGAGTCGCAGTAGAGCTGGTGGATGTCCAAATTTCCCCAGAGGGGATGCTCTTTCCCATTCCAACAGCCCAAAATGTTAACCACCTCAGGGCCCTGTACATCAAAGCACAAATTAATGGCAAGCCACTTACTCGGGTTTTTGTTGGTGGTGGAGCTGTTTTAAACATAATGCCTTTCTCCACCTTGAAACGGCTGGGTAAAGATAAGTTAGATTTGTCCCCTACTGATGTACAGATGGTTAATTTCATTGGAGAGGCAGCTGCGGCCGAAGGCATTATCACTTGTGAAGTTACAGTCGGGTCCAAAATTAGTAAAACGGTCTTTTTTATAATTGATGCGAAGCCAGCTTATTCTATTTTATTGGGCAGGGATTGGATTTATGCAAACCGGTGCGTACCGTCCACTTTACACCAGATGATGTTGATTTGGGATGGAGAACGGGTAAAGCAGATCCCAACCGATCTTAATCCGTTTTCAGTTGAAATCCACATGAACAAAACTCTATTTTATCATCTGACCTTCAATCCAAGCTATTATGCCAAGCTAACGATGGCCCATAACTTGATCACCACCGAGGAATTAGGTGGCCTACGACTGGAAGATCCAGAGGTACGACGAGCTCCTGGCTTCGTTGTTCAAGATCCGTTAATAGAAGTAGACATAGGAGAAGTGGGGGAAAACAGAACAGTCAAGGTAAGTTTACATTTAACCATCGAGCAAAGGGAGAAGATAACTTGTCTAATCCGTAGGTACAAAGATTGCTTTGCGTGGGACTATCATGAGATGCTCGGTTTGGACCGAAGTATTGTGGAACATCGCCTACTTGTGAAAGAAGGCTTTAAGCCCCATAAACAACCAACAAGATGTTTTAATCCTGCATTACTACCTAGGATCAAGAAGGAGGTAGAAAGGTTACTCCTATATAGGTTCATCCGTACGTGTCGGTATGTAGAATGGATATCTAACATTGTGCCGGTCATTAAGAAGAACGGTCAACTACGGGTCTGCATAGACTCCAGAAACGTGAACTTGGCCACTCCAAAGGATGAGTATGCTATGCCAATGGCAGATATGTTAGTAGATTCTGCTACGGGTAACCAGTTTTTGAGCTTCATGGATGGTTATTCAGGGTATAACCAAATATTCATACCTGAAGAAGATACACACAAAACGGCATTCCGTTGCCCGGGGTCTATTAGCTTATTCGAATGGGTGGTTATACCATTTGGTTTGAAGAACGCTGGGGCCACCTTTCAACTGGCCATGAATCTCATCTTTCACGACCTTATCGATAGCATCATGGAAGTCTACATAGACGACTTGATCGTAAAATCCCCCATGTTTCTACAACACTTAGTTGATCTAGAACAAGCGTTTCTCTGGATGCGTCAGCACCACTTGAAGATCAACCCGGCTAAGTGTGCCTTTGGAGTTACAGTTGGGAAGTTTCTTGGGTTTTTAGTACACTAGAGGGGGATTGAGATAGATCAGAATAAAGCTCGGGATATTCTACAAGCAAGACTGCCTCAGACGAAGAAAGAGCTACAAAGTTTCTTGGGAAAGATCAATTTTTTACGGCATTTTTTGGCAAACGCTGCAGGTAAGAAGAAGGTATTTTCTTCTTTGTTACGGTTAAAGTTATCTCAAGAATTTATCTGGCAGCCTGGGCATCAAGTAGCATTTGATCAAATCAAGGTAGCCTTATCACATCCACCGGAGTTAGCTCCTCCGCATGACTAGTCTCCCATGAAGTTATATATCTCAGCTGTGGAAGGATCTATCGGTAGTTTATTGGCTCAGAATGACCAGCAAGGGATAGAAAGAGCAGTATACTACCTTAGTTGAAATCTATCAGATACGGAGACCAGGTACACCCCTATTGAAAAGCTATGCTTATCTCTTCACTATGCATGCACAAAGCTAGAGCATTACTTGTTATTTAGGGAGGTACATATCCTATGTAAGATGGATTTAATCAAACTCTTGTTGAATCGCCCTTTACTAAATGGGCGGCTTATGAAATGGGCGGTCAAATTACATGCTTTTTTTCTAACTTATGTACCACTGAGGACTGTGAAAGGACAAGCTGTTGCAGATTTTTTTAGCTGAACATCCTTTTTTGGAGATACCACAAACGGATGAGGACAAGCCACAGAGGTACGTTTCTTTGAAACCATGGGTTTTACAATTTGATGGCTCAAGTACTCAACAGAAGGCTGGTATTGGTCTGGTTCTTGAATCTCCAAATGGACAACAAGGTAAGGTCCACTTTTAGTTAAAGAAGGGGACAACTAATAATCAAGCGGAATATGATGCCCTTTTGTTAGGATTACGAATTCTGAAAGCACTGGAAGCTCGAGTAATCAAAATTTTAGGAGATTCTCAATTAGTTATTCGACAAGTAGTAGGAGATTATAAATGTGCTAACCCGTTGCTGTTGGGTAAGTTACATGAGGTAAAAGGGTTACTTCAGCATTTCCAGGAGGTCATTCTAGTTCATGTTCCCAGGACAAAAAACCAAAGTGCTAATGATTTAACTTAGCTAGCTTCAGGTTTTAGGAAAGCAGTGATGTGCCAACAGATAGCAGACACAGAGTATCAAGAAGATTGGCGATAGGAGATTGTTAATTATTTAAGAAACCCGGCTGGACAAACGTCTTGAGAGTGAAACGAAAGGCCCTCAGCTTTACATTGGTAGGCAATGATCTGTTCCGACGGAGTCATACTGGAATTCTTTTAAAGTGTCTCTCCAAAGAAGAAGCATTATGCGCTATGGCAGAGGTACACGAAGGCTTATGTGGAGCACATCAAGCGGGCCCAAAGCTAAAATGGATGCTTCAACGTCATGGTTTCTTTTGGCCATCCATGACTACAGATTGTAATACTTATACAGTTGGCTGTAAAGCTTGCCAAAAGCATGGCCCTTTATTGCACACTCCTTCCACGGAATTGCATCCGATTATTAAGCCATGGCCTTTCCGTGGATGGGCCCTGGACATCATCAGAAAGATCTATCTACCTTTAGTAAAAAGGCACGCATTCATATTGGTGGCAACGGATGACGTCACCAAGTGGGTAGAGGCGCAACCATTGGCCAAAGTAACACAAACAACAGTCATCAACTTTCTCCAGTAGAGCATTCTCTTCCGTTTTGGAATCCTAGAGACCATAACAACGGATCAAGGGATGGAATTTATAGAAGACTAGGTACGTAATTTCCTGGCACAGTTTAAAGTTAAGTTGCTCTACTCTTCTCCTTATTATGCACAGGCCAACGGATAAGCAGAGGCAACGAACAAAACCTTAATCGGCATGATCCGCAAGGCAGTAGAAGACAATCCAAGAAGATGGCATGAGACGTTGTAGAAAGTGTTATGGGCCCATCAGAATGATGCTAAAACTACAACCGTCTTTACTCCATTTAGACTAACTTATGGGCAAGATGCTGTGTTACCTGTTGAGATATCATTGCAATCAGCTCGGATAGCCTACCAGCATGGTCTAATGACTGAAGATTACCAGATAGCTTTGGCCCTGAGCTTAGACCAGGTTGAGATGGACTGTTGGGTTGCCTTGGAGAATATAAAACAACACAAGGAGAAGGTAGCAAGGGCGTACAATTAGAAAGTTCGTGAAAGAAGTTTCCAAGAAGGAGACATGGTGTGGAAGACTATCCTCCCTGTTGCACCAAAGGATTCGAAGTACGGTAAGTGGTCTGCATCTTGGGAAGGTCTATTCTTAGTAACGCAGGTTTTTTATGGAGGAGCTTATCTCCTAATGACACCCGATGGAAAGGAAGCAGGTAAAGCAATTAACGGTAAGTTTTTGAAACGGTACTATCCGGCATTCTGGGAAGGGACTAGTGAGTAAAAAAAAAAAAAAAAGAAAGAGAGAGAGAATAACTTCTTGAGCAAAAATTTTGTCCTGATATGTTGATCTGATCACAAGAGGCCGATTAGATAGCCATAAATGTCATTACAAGAGAAATCAGTTATCATCGGAAGGGGCAGGGGCAATAGTGTAGGCCGATAAGGAACAATCGCCAGCCGATCTGGATCTTCTGACTCGACGGACGCTTGACTAGATGTCATGGCAGCTTTCGTTGGCTGCGGATCAGGAACTGGGAGCTCTTCTTCAGCCGTCTAGCCTCCGTTTTTGTTCCTCTTTCGGGAGGCAAGGCCACCTCGTCAGGGGACATCTCTGGAATGCCTGTTTCGGCCGTCGAAGAGGCCATTTCTTTAGTTTGAGTCCCGGAAGGGCCTGCTTCATCGGCAGTCGAAGGATGTAGAACTTTGTTCAGCTCAGCCACAAAATGGTCCCACCCGAACTTCATCTCAATCAAGAGGGTGGTAGAGTTGGATAGTTCAGCTTCGAGCAGTTCCTCTTCCGCTTCCAGCATTAGCTATGCTAAAAAAGGGAGTCATCAATGGCTTTGACTGTTTCCTGAAGCCCTTTCTCTGATTCAAGCCACTGCTCCAAGGCCTTTTTCTCAGAGGCAAGCTCTTCCTGGATTTCAGATATTTGACGTTCGAGCCGTTCAATTTTCCCTTTCCCCTCCGCAATATCAGTTTGTAGAAGCGTAAGATGACCCATGAATTCCCGGCGATCTTTTTCTGCAAATTCTGCGTTTTCTCGATGCAGCTTCAGAAGCTCTAACTGGTCGTGCACTTTATCCCGATGGCGCTGCGTGTCAAATAAGAAGTGACTGGTGAAGCGTATTTGCCCCAGGCATCTAATTGCTAAGTCCCGAATTGTGGGGGGCATGTTGGGGTCGGCTGATTGAACAATCCGAAGAAGGGTGCGGCTCACATTATCTAGAGTGGACCTCTCAGTAGGCAAGGAAGCCCCGATGAGGCCATCAAGAAAGTCCAGCGCCGAAGCTCACGTCAGCATCGGCAGGGAAGCAGTAGTTTTTCCAGTTCCCTGGCTAGGGGGAGGCACCGTTGTTTCGACATCATCGGCCACTGGTTGCTTTTCAGGCCTTGGAGGAACAGAGGAGGGACTTTCTGGAGCTGGAAGCTCAGCCGACGGAAGGGTTGTCGCCGGTAGGGAGGCCGACACATCAGTCGTAAGAGGAGGAGCTGTAGCCTCCACTGACGGGGCATCTGTCGTCGGATGAGCAGTCCTTTTAGCCGCCCTTTCGGCTAAAGTATGAAGCGGGATATCTTCCTACGAGTCAGAAGAAGTGTCGATGATAACGGGATGGCCTATCCCTTGTTTGCGTTTCTGCAGAAAGGATTATGTTGGTAAATAGACAAAATTGAACATTGGAGGAGCCAAGCACAACAAGAATTGCCAGAAGCAAACCTTGGAAACAGGAGGAGTCAGTGTTTCATGTTTTCTCTTTGATCGACGGAGCAGAGACGGGACCTCAATCTCTTCTTCTTTCTTCTCTAGGGCAGCACGAGCAGCAGCAGTAGTTTTCTACACCAAGGGAGTATGTAAGGTCGACATTATTATAGGACTTATAGGGTGTTTTACCTGTTTTTCTTTCTTAGCAGATGATGGTTCAGGCAAAGAGGCAGCCGGCCCGAGAATTCGCAGAAGCCAGACGCCTATGGGGGCAGAGAATAGGGCTCCGCTCAGTAGCCTCCATTATAAATCGAAGTTTGGAGAAGTTTCCAACACCACCTGGAAGGGTTTAAATTCGAAAGACCTCAGAATAGCTTGGGTGCTCTCGGCTAAAGTCTGTACGTCTTCAGCCGATAGCATCGGTCTCACAGAGAAGGAGGAAACGTGCCCCGGATCTGCGGGAATGTCTTGTATCAACCCAAATTGGCGGGAGAAGCAGTGGGACGCTTGGCCCCCAGGAGAATTTCCTGAGGGCACAGGATTCGAGCCCATAGAGTTTCTTGGGTGCTCTCGACTAAAGTCTGTACGTCTTCAGCCGATAGCATCGGTCTCACAGAGAAGGAGGAAACGTGCCCCGGATCTGCGGGAATGTCTTGTATCAACCCAAATTGGCGGGAAAAGCAGTGGGACGCTTGGCCCCTAGGAGAATTTCTTGAGGGCACAGGATTCGAGCCCATAGAGTTTCTTGTGTTGTCTCAGGGCTTTTCGACAGGCTTTTCAACCAAAGGAGGTCCTCTTGGCGAGCAGCATACAGAAAGAAAATAGCACCATGGAAGTCTCGACATCGGTAAAGATACGAGACGATGGTTTTGATAGAAGCAGTATTTACGGGGACCCGAAGTAGCCGATAGCCAGTCGCCCATTCGGAAGAGTCCTCCTGGGTGCCTGCAAGTTGACTGACGCCAAAGTTGGGCAAATACTGATATAGCCAGAGTTGGGCAATCCAGAGTGGGCCCCCAAGGTTGGTCGGGTCTTCCCCAGCGGCAAGAGCAGTCATCAGCTTGTTAATGGTGCGGTAGACCAAGGCGAGGACCAGAGAGGCAAGTTCACAGCGCCTCTTGCTCCGTAAGAGAGTTGATACATAGTATCGGTACTCATTACTAACGCCGGTAGAATGGGAGCAGATGACATACTTACACAGCCAAAGCCATAGGAAGGCTGCTTGTTCTTGATTTGAAGGAGTATTCTCCACCCCTCGTTGAGCGTTGATGAAATTGCCATATGAAGAGGAGGCCTTGTCCAGACGAGCCTCAACAGCTGGTAAGCTTTCTTTGTCATGAAGCCTCGAGAATCTCATTGCCTTCACATCAGAATCCAAGTATGGTGCAGATATCAAGAATGGTAAGGGAGAACATCCCATGTGGAAAAATGAAGCCGTTTATCGTCGAGGACCAAAAGGGAAGAACAACGGCAAACAGATTGCGATCAAACGCCATCTTGAAGTCGGTCATCATGATGTTGTCCGAAATTTGCGCCCAAATGGCCCCAAATTGGGCGTAGCAGCGGTCTCGCCATTCCCGGTAATTCTTGAGTTTGCGGGGCCAATGACGAAAAGAAGAGGGAAGATTGGTAGTTGTAAAAGTATCCTGTTGCAAAGAGAAAGTGAAATTAGCCGGCAAAACAAACCGCAGGTGTTCAGCGGTAACTTCTGCAGGCAAGAGACGCGGGCCCCAGGCAAACAGTCTGGCATCGACTTGGACCAGGGACAGAATATTCTTATCGGTAGGGGTTACCATTGTGATGTTGTTTTATCGAAAGGAAATTTACAGTTCGCAGGGAATTAGGGCAAGAAGGTAAAGGATCGATGAATTACTCAAGCAGTAGAATACTGAAGGAGATAGAAGTCGTAGGAAGTGAGGAGTTCCGATTGGGGACTACTGCTGTTTGTAAGGAGGTTTGAAATTGAGCCATTTGCGGGTTCTAAGGCCGAGGCATCACAACAATTCCACAACGTTTAGGACGTTTTGATTTTGTCAGAAAAAAAGAACGGCTGCCATTAAGAGTTGTACGATTCCCATCGTTTCACTGACTCGCGTCTGCTGAAACAACGAGACTCGGGGGGCATGTGTTAACGTCAACTTTGCCGAGCCGACACAACAGTTACTTTGAACTGATGCCGATTTGATAAATTGGGATGAGCAGATGAAGTCAACATTTCGAGTAGCCGATGGTCATGGTCAACATCGGCACCATGGAGCTAATAAGAAGGAAAACAAGTTCCTAATCTTTCGGCGCAAGTATTCTGCACGACCGTTAGGAGTATATTTGGCCAAAAGAAACTCCATGATCTGCTAAGGGCTCATTTGCAGCAATTATAAAATAAGAGCAGTGTCCAGAACAGAAAAGGACAACAATCCATCATCCAGCAACGTTCAACTTCAATTTCTTCTACGTCATCGTCATTTACAATGTTTTAGTTTAGAATCTCATTTCCTTATAGCTTTCTTACTGCTTTGTTTTAGCTTTTTCTCTACTGTTTTGTTTACAGCTTCCTGTTCGTCTTATTTCGATATCAGACGTTTTCTGTGCTTTCTTTTAAGCAAGTTAATATAAGTATCATTCTATTCTCCTAGAAAGGTCCTTCCGTTGAGCATTCTCAACTGACTTTCTTGAACCCTTTCTATAGTAAGTTCAAGGAACCCGGTCCCTGATTCAAAAAAGATCTGATACCATTTTCTGTTTCACCATATCGGATCGTTTGTGTTTATTGGATGTGAAGCCGATCCCCGTTTGCATCAACTCCCTATTTTAACAACAACAATTGTATAAAGATTATATTAAAAAATGTGGTATAAAACATATTAAATTATCTTCAAATTTGGTCACCAAACTTGTTTCAATTGTATTAACACATCTAACGGCATTGATTTACCGAGTAAATTTTTGTATACATCATACATCTTCATATATCTATGTTTAATTTGTATATGATAAATGTTAATTTAATCTATTAACTTCAAATTTTGTCATAGCATCGTTCTTAACTTCCATAAGATATTATTTTGATTAATATAATGATATAAATGCATAGATATTGAGCCAAATTTGCATAATTATATGTGTGTGTGTGTGTATATATATATATATATATATATTTATATTACCATTGCTTTTTAATTATTAATATATATAATAAATGAATTTTCTTTATAAATTGTCTTTAAATATGTTATTTACATGTTTATATAAGCACACTAATGTATATACTATTTATATGAAGATATATAAATAAATAACAATATGAGAAAGATAACAGTAGAGAATTAAGACAAAAATGGCCCTAATAAAAATGACAGTTTTTTACTCAGTATGTAATTAGGAAATGACAGTTTAAAACCATTATATTTATTTGTATAACCAAGTCATCGTTTTAGATTTGCAAGCAAAGCTAAAGCTCCCCCTCTTTTTCTCTACCATATTTGCCGTTCCTTCTCCTCCTCTAAGATTTGATTCTCTCTTTCTCCACGGTGGCAATAGAGGCAATTCTTCTCTTCCAGATTTCCTCTCTCCCCGGCACTCCCCCTCTCTCTTTCTTCTTGCTTCACACTTCAAGATTTTCTGGCTTCTTCCTCTTCTAGCTTTCTGTCGCTATTGCACTGCCAATGTGTGTTTTTTTATGTAAGATCGCGAGAAAATAAAAAGAACTCAGCGAAAGTATGTAAATTTAAAATTTTTCCTAAGTCAAAGTTTAGAAATACTTATTTTTAGGCCGTTTAAATTGAATAATCAGAGGATTTAGATATAACGGAATACTTTGGTTTGTTACGACTACTTGTTCTGTAGGAATACTGTCCAAACATCGACTCATTCGCATTATACATGCGTACCAAAATTGCTAAATTTTAATCTTTCAAAGTATTCTCGAACCTTCTATTAGTAATCTACTGATAAAAGTAGAATAATATATGAAAAAATATTAAGAGAGTTATTATTTTATTTTCAAAGGAAAAAGGATAAAAGAAAAACAAGAACCGGTGGCTTCACCAAAAAAAAAAAAAGAAAAAAAAAGAAAAGCACTATGTTTTTTTTTTTTCGGTTGATCAAAATCAACCTAAATCAAAAGTCAATAATTGCTATATAATTGGAATCAAATAAGAAACTAAATTGGAAAGTTTCAATTTCGTGTACATCACCTACACGAAAATGAAAACTTCCAATTTATTTTTTTGTATTTTTCTTTTCTTTTCCACCGTTTTTCTTTATTTCCCTTTCCTTTTTTCTTGTGATGGCTATCCTTTATTTCCAAAATAATAAAAGCCATCGCTCACAACCATAGTGGGTTAGGGTTTTTCCTAATTAGTCCAAAACTAATTAAATAGTTCTCTTATTAATTAATTAATCCATTTAGACTCAATATAAAATTATCCAAAATAACTAATTAATAAACTAATTTAATTAAATTAGTCCAAGGCTAATTAAGTAACTCTCCTATTGATTAATCAATCTATTTAGGCCCAATATAAAATTATCCAAAATAATTAACTAATAAACTAATTTAATTAAATTAGCCAAATAAATTATTCTAGTCTAAATTAATAATTATTGGACCCCTAAAATAATTTCTTCCATTATTAATTTCACTAAACAGGCCCATATAGTAAATAAAATTTACTAAAGTTACTTGAGCTACTTTGGGGACCAAAAGACTATTATTCTTAGCTACTAAAATGACCAAAATATCTTTACTAACAAATATTCGTATTTTTATCAATTTAAATATTCTATTTATCACCATATGAAAATATTGACCCCAAGAATAATATTATAAGCGTGATGTCCTTGACCTATGGGTGTAGTGACAAAAATATCCCTCTACGTGACACTCGTCGTTGAGATAAGGAAAATGTACTAACACTTTTCTCAATGACATCTGCCATCCTTTGATAACTAATATGATATCCATGACTTCCAGTATGCACTAACTTATTTCCGGGATCTATCCAAAAGCATAAATATTATGTCACGTTTCCCAGGGCCTAGGTTTATTTAGATTATCCTGGACAATCACAAGGGGGTGATATCTTCACTAAGTGAAGTATAGAAATTCTATTGTATAAGTCCATAATTAATCAGAGTCATACACCTAACGTATAAGGTTATTGACCTTGTGTTAAGACCTCACCTATTACACATCAAAGTGCACAAGTCTAGTTTCAGTAGACCACCAACTTATACTTAAGTCTAATAGTACTCGTCCACGTAGTAGTAGCGATAAACCAATCTTTATTTATTTTAGTACATTTATAAAGATTATTATCGCGTGGTCTAATTCTACGTATTCTAAATGCGTGTACACTATTGGCTTGAGTGGACTACTCACTGGTATAAGGTAAACCATTCCCTATTTAGAAATCGTAGTGTAATGATCTAAACTTTAACAAAGTGTCCAGTTTTATCAATCGATCAAGAATAATTTTTTCCACTTATGTTTTAGTACCCCTTAATCTATACCTTACTATGAAAGTATGACCTAATCATGTAGATTACTAACTAACATACTTAAACGTTAATTGTATACACATATATGTAAACAAACAAACATCAATGAATGAAGTATTTTATTAATTTCTAAAATATAAAAATATATAGTCTATTTTGGACATACATTTCAACAATCTCCCACTTACACTAAATGGACTATGACAGTCTATATGTGCCTACCCCTATGACATCCAAGTGTCTTCAGAACATCTTCTCCATTAAAGGCTTGGTGAATGGGTTTTCTAGACTGTTTGAAAAGAAAATCTGATCAACCACTATCTCCCATTTCTGAATGAACTCCCGGGGTCAAGTGATACATCATTTCGATGTGTTTGCCCTTCCTATGGTTCCTTATATTGTGACACAACTCCAGAATTGTCATAGTATATGATAATGGGCTTGTCCATTTGTTACACAACTCCAAGTTCTATGAGAAAGTTGTAGTGCCAAACTACTTCTTTTGAAGTTTCTGAAGCTGCTATATACTCAACTTCCATGGTAGAATCAACAATAAAAGATTACCTAACACTTCTCCATGAAATAGCCCATCCAAACAAAGTGAAAACGTGTCCACTAGTGAATTTCCTTTCATCTTTATCCGCCTAGATGTTTGAGTCAGTGTAACCAGTATGAATTAAATCATCAACTCTGTAAGCAAGCATATTATCTCTCATTCCCTTTTGGTACTTGAGTATATACTTTACAGCTTGGTAATGTTCTTTCCCGAAATTTGACTGATACCTGCTAACCATGCCTATTACAAAACAGATATCTAGCTTTGTACAAAGCATGGCATACATGAGACTTCCCACTACCAAGTCATAGGGAATTCTTCTCATCACTTTTTCTTCTTGTATCTTAAGACACCATTTAGAAGACCAAGTCAATCCGTGCCTAAAGGGTATGATTGCCCCTTTACACTAATCCATGCTAAACCTAACCAATATTTTGTCAATGTAAATAGATTGTGATAAGCTTAACATTCTTTGCTTCCTATCTCAAAGAAGCTTTGAACCAAGAATGTTGCTAGTTTTTCTTATATCCTTTATACTAAATTGACTTGATAGCCAAACCTTTATAGATGATAATGTCCATATATCATTTTTAATAAGTAGAATGTCATCTACATAAAGTACTATAAAAGACTTTTGTATAAAACTATAAAACTTTATAGTCTCATCAAAATGTATGTTCCATACACGTGGTGCTTGTTTAAATGTATAAATGGACTTCTTAAACTTATATACCATATGTTCTTAGCCCTTTGCAATAAAGCCTTTTGGTTGGGTCATGTAGATGTTTTCTCTAAGATAGCCATTTAAAAAAGGTTGTCTTGACATCCATTTGTCATACCTCGTAGTCATAATGACATGCAAAGACCAAGAGAATGCGAATGAACTTAAGCATGTCAATAGGTGAAAAGGTATCCTCATAATTGATCCATTCTTTTTGAGTATAACCTTTTTACAACCAACTATGCTTTATAGGTTTCCAGCTTTCCATCTGCACATCTTTTTCTCTTGTATACCCACTTACACCCTATAGGTTTAATCCCTTTAGGTGCAGTTACAAGATCCCCGACTTGATTGAGATACATAAACTTAATTTGGGCATCCATTGCTATTTGCCATTTGTCTGCATTAACATCAGCAATAACTTCATCGTATCTAGTAGAATCTTATTCCTGATGGTCAGAGACTAGCTCAAAGGCTTCTCCAGTCAATTTTCTGGAATTCTAGATATCCTCCACTATGATGTGATTCATTTTGTATAGGAACATCTAGCTGTACTTCTTTTCCAATTTCACTTTACTCGAAACCTTAGTGGACACACTTATCTAGTATGAGTACTAACAAGTACCTTTTGCTCTTGGGGATGATAAAAGTATCAACCTATTCCTTTTAAATACCCCACGAAGTAGCACAATTCCAATCTTAGGTCTAGCCTACTTTCCTTAGTTAGTATATAAGCTGGACAATCCCATGTCTTGAGATGATTCATACTGGACTTGCATCCAGTCTATATCTCATAGGGTGTCTTAGGTATTGACTTGGAAGGCACCAAGTTTAGAATATATGTCACTGTTTCCAAAGTATATCCCTAAAAGAAAATAGGAAGAGTTGCATGGCTCATCATACTTCTAACCATTTCCGTTAATGTTCTATTTCTTCTTTCAACTACTCTATTCTACTAGGGAGTCCCATGCGCAATTAGCTGAGATATTAGTCCCTGATATACCAAGTAATCCTTGAATTCACTAAGGAGATACTCTCCACCACAATCTAATATTAACTTTTTGATTAGTTTACATGTTTGATGCTCCACCTCAGCCTTAAACTCTTGAAATTTATCAAAGGAGTCAGACTTGTGCCTCATCAAATAAATGTAACCGAAATATGTGTGATCATCCATGAATGTAATAAAGTATTCATAACCTTCTCTGATAGGTGTAGACATATGACTACAAACATTAGTATATACTAACTCTAATATTTTTTTGACCCTTTCCGTCTTTTTAGTAAGGACCTTCTGGTCATTTTACCTATCAAATAAGATTCACACTGAGGCCATTCTTCTAATTTCAATGAGTCTAAGGACATATTTTGGATTTACCTCTGAATTCGATTAGGACTTATATGCCCTAATCTTAAGTGCCATAAATATGAGTTATTTGATATGACTTTTCTTTTCTTATTATTAGGTTCTATTTGAGTATTATTTATTTGACAAATAATAGGATTAACATAGAAAAAGTTGCCATACATGTTTCTAGAATAAATAATTTTTCCATCTTTACTAATTGAAATATCAGAATGAAAAAAAAACAAAATATCATTGATTAATCAATCTTGAAACTGAAATCAAATTCTATTTAAAACTAGAAATATATAAAATATCTTTTAAAAATAAAATCCTATTACAATAAAATAAAAGTTCCAAATCTCCCACTGCTTTGGCCCATACTTGTGCTCTATTGCCCACTCTCAGTCTATGCTCTCCTCTACTGAGTTGCCTTATTTTGCTGAATCCTTTGCAAGGAGTCATAGATATGGTCAGTGGCTCCAAATTCAACAATCCAAGTGGATGTTGATCTAACTATTAACATATACTCTAAGTAAATAGTAGTACTTGAAGAGAACTTAGCTCAAAAGTCTGGACAATCTTTCTTGAAGTGTCATTTTTTCTACACTTGAAACATTTGCCCTTAGACATAGCGTAAGGCTTGGACAAACTGGGCTTAGACCCCTTTGGCTGGGTCCCTGCATTGTTCTGGAGCCTTCTTCTTCTTGAACTTCTTGGGTTGGGCCCCCTAATTCTAGAAGATGAATTAGAATGAGTAACTAAAGCCATTGACACAGGCTTCATAGTTTTCTTAGCAATCTGGAGTTCTTTCATTAACTTGGTCAAAGACATACTCAACTTATTCATGTTATAGTTTAATTTGAACTAAGAATATGAATTTGGAAAAGTTTAAAAAACTATGTTAATTTAGCTCTCAAAATCAATTGTTGCTTTTAGGACCTTGACCTCTTCAAAATAAGCAATCATCTTGAGTATATGCTCACAAACCGATGCCTTCCTCAGCTATCCAAATATTCATGATTGTCCTAAGAACTTCTTGTCTTACAAGCCGGTTCTTGTCAGCAAACATGGTACGTAACGATACATCGATATTATATGTAGTAGGCATGTTTTCATGCTTAGACTGAAGAACATTAGACATGAAAGTTAACATATAGTATCTAGCTATCTCATTAGCTTTTCTCTATGTCTTCTCAGCCTCACAATTTTGGTTTGTGAAATTTTTCCCAATTTCAGGATAGGAGTCGATCAGAACATACTTGTACTTTTTCGCAGTAGGTACTATGTTTAGGTTCCTCTCCAATCCATATAATTAGGTCTAATTAACTTATTCGCCTTGAGAATAATGGACAAAGGATTGAAACCAAACATTTTTATTGATTGAAAAAAAAAATTCATTCCAAAAAATATTTATTTTGAAAAATATATAAGAAATATACATTTAAAACATCATATTATTTCCATGATATGGTTAACCTATTAAAACTATTATAAACAAAATGAAGAATTTGGCTCTTAGAAACATTGACAGAGTTTCGTCGGAAGGTTAACAATTTTCTAAGTGAAGTGTATAACTATCACAAACTAAACTTCCTTAATAGGTAATGATCGAGAGACAAGTTTTATCGATAGGATGGCTACTACTCTAACCACCTATGAATAATCTAGTATTAATGTCCCCAACGATAGGGTGGCCGACACTAATACATATCCTAGGCATTAATTATAAGTCCTCAGTTCTATATTCTCGTAAAAATCCATCTTATAGGGGGTCATGCTCAGAATAACACAAGAATAACCACAATCTCTAACAGGAATCCATGATGGAAGCCATGGGGCTGTTGTAATCCCTCTTCCACTTAATCTTTTGAGAAAAATAGATTTTTAGAAAAAATATTTCGTAAAATTAATTGGTTTTTATTAACTTTAGTGAAATCCCGAAAAATTCAATCATTATTCTCTATGCCAAGGATAAAACCCTTTAAGAGAATAAATTATGATTTTTTATTTCCACTACTTAAGTTAAAACCATTTTCTAGAAACTAAATTTAAAATACTTAAATTAAAGATATTCTCCATGTCAAGGATAAAACCCTTTGGAAAAATAAACCATGAATTTTATTTTAAATTCCTTATTTCCATTTTAAAAACATTTTCCTTTAATTGTTTTATCTAGAGAAAAATTAATTTCTTAAAAACCTTTGTGCATTTGATCACAAAATTAAATAAAATAGCCACACTCCAAAATTAAAATTTTTACATGCTATTTCTAACATTTAATTCTTATGTGATCGAATAATGGATTAAAATATCATAATAATAAAATTAAAATGATCATATTGAATCCTAAGGTGGTTCCTCCTTTACTAACCATTTTCATGCAAAAAATATTTATTACTATAAATAAACCATTATAAGAAAAAGAACCTTGTGCAATATGGGCCCTAACAAAAAAGAAAAAATTATAAGGAAAAATTAAATGGAAAAACTTGGAAGCTCGAACCACACAAACCGTGATTGAATCGCCCAAGAAAAACCACTCCATGCTTGCTCTAAAATCATCAACTATTTTCTTATTTTTCTTCTCTTTCTTGGAGTTTCGATGTTGCTCAGGCCCCAATATTGTTACAAAAAATTCCCATAGATGATTTTAAATACAATATCAATCGCCTGTGCCTTTTAAAACGAGGCGTACATGAATTTTACAAAAAATGAATAACAATAAATGCAAGTACCTATGTCTCCACACGTGAGACTTACACAATATCTACCAATATCTAAAACCACAAGGGATCCATTCAACCACAAAGATTGAATTTTTTAATTAGTAAAGGAACCACCTTTCCGGTTATTAACCCTAAGCATGCTATTAGATTATAACCCGACTTTAATACCACTTGTAGGATCACTGGAAAACAAAAAAAAAAAAAAAATGCAGCTGAAGTATGTAAATTTAAAAAAAATTTCGAGTTAAAGTCTAGAAATACTTATTTTTAGGCCATTTAGATTGAATAATTGGAGGATTTAGATATGATAGAACGCTTTTATTTGTCACGACTACTTATTTTGTAGGAATACCGGCCAAATGTTGACTTTTTTGCATCAAACACATTCATCAAAATTATTAGTTTTTAATCTTTCAAAGAATTCTCGAACCTCCTATAGGCCATCTACCGATGAAAATAGAATAATAGGTGAAACAATAATTTTTCTTGAAAAAATATTGAGAAAGTTATTATTTTTTTTCAAAGGAAAAAGGCTAAAAGAAAAACAAGAACCGGTAGCTTCAAACAAAAAAAAAAAAAAAAGAAAAAAAGAAAGAAAAAAAAAAGAAAAAAGAAAAGCACTATGTTGTGTTTTTTTCGGTTGATCAAAATCAACCTAAATTAAAAGTCAACAATTGCTATATAATTGGATTCAAATTGGAAACCAAATGGAAATTTTCAATTTTCCTGTACATCACATAAAACCGAAACTTCCTATTTATTTATTTTTGTTTTTTCTTTTTTTTTCTATCATTTTTCTTTAATTCCTTTCCCTTTTTTTCTTGTGACGGTTATTCTTTATTTTCAAAATAACAAAAACCATCACTCACAATCCTAGTGGACTACGGTTTTTTCTAATTAACCCCAGACTAATTAAATAACCCTTTTATTAATTAATAAATCCACTTTGGCTCAATCTAAAATTATCTAAAATAATAAATTAATAAAATTAGTCCAAGATTAATTAAATAACTCTTTTATTAATTAATTAATCTACTTGGGGCTAATATAAAATTATCTAAGGTAATTAACTAATAAACTAATTTAATTAAATCAGCCCAATAAATTATTCTTGCCTAAATAAATAATTATTGGACTCCTAGATTAATTTCTTTTGTTATTAATTTCACCTAATAAGCCTATATAGTAAATAAAATTTACTAAGATTACTTGAGCTACTTTGAGGATTAAAAGACATTTTATTCTTGGTTACTAAAATAAGCAAAATACCTTTGGTAACAAATAACCGTATTTTATCATTTTAAATATTATAGTCATCACTATATGGAAATATTAATCCCAATAATAATATTGCAAGTGCGATGTCCGCGACCTATGGGTGTAATGATGAATATATCCCTCTAAGTAACACCCATCATTGAGATAGGAAAAATGTACTAACACCTTACTCAATGACATCTACCATCCTTTGATAACTAGTCCGAAAATCCATAACTTCCAATATGCACCTACTTTTTTTCGGGAGCTACCCAAAAGTATACATATTAAGTCACGTTTCCCAAGATTTTGGTTTATTTAGATTATCCTAGATAATTACGAGGGACTGATATCTTCACTAAGGGAAGTGTAGAAACTCTATTGTATAAGTCCGTCTTAATTAACCAGAGTTATACACCCAACGTACAAGATTATTGGCCTTGCGTTAACACCTCACCTATTATACATCAAAGTGCACAAGTCCAGCTTCAGCAGACCACCAACTTATACTCAAGTCTAAAGTTACTCATCCACGCAGTAACATCGATAAACTAATATTTATTTATTTTAGCACTTTTGTAAAGATTATTATCACGTGGTTCAATTCTACGTATTCTAAATACGCTTACACTATTGGTGTGAGTGGACTACTACTGGTCTAAGGTAAACCATTCTCCATTTTTAGAAACCACAGTGTAATGATCTAAACCTTGACAAAGTGCCCAGCTTTATTAATCGATCAAGAATAATTTTTTCCATTTATGTGTTAGTAGTTCATAATCTACACCTTACTTTGAAAGCACGATCCAATCACATAGATTACTTACTAACACACTTAGACCTTATGCAAAAAAACAAACATTAATAAATGAAGTATTTTATTAATTTCTGAAATACAGAAATACATAGTTTATTTTGAGCATACATTCCATCATTTTAGTATTGAAAAAATTAACAACAATGGGCCACAAATAATCAAGTTTTAAATAAAATGCTAACTACTAAAATCACACATATGAGTAAGTATACCTATCATATAGTATTGGAATAGTAAGTATCGAATCCACAAGAACTTAGGCTCCCACCTTATTTTACCCTAATGTTTATTATTTAGCCAAAAATATAAAGAGATCAAATAAATAAACTACCTATACTAGAGAAAAATAAGTCATACAAGAAAGATCATAATGGCCATCAATGAGTGAGAATAAGGAGAAAAGACATATAATAAAGAAATACCTCATTTCTATGATAAGTGAAGAAAATATATTTTAATCAATTGATAGGGGCTAAATTCATCAGTAATTTCCTAGTTATTTAGAGATATTTTGTGATACATTTGATGCAATAAATAGTCATACTCTTTCATATTTGATATTTTGTCTTTGGAAAGGTATTTTGGTGTTTTAGTGAAGAATGAAGGAAAAATGACGAAAAAACCATCGCCGTCCAGTGCACGGCCAGCGCCGGCCCTAGGCTGGAATAAGGAAAAAATCATTGAAAAAACAGAGACTGGGCCGATCAGAGCACGGTCAGAGTCGGCCATGCCCAGCACAGCCGGAGTCGAGGCTATCCAAAGGTGGCGATTTTCCTATTCACGCACGGATTTGGAAATTTTCTAAGAGTTTTGGTATTTTTCAACTTGTACTCGACTTAGAACTCATAGGAAACGAATTTTGGCATTTTAGGAGCCTATTTAAGCAAGGAAAACACAAGCAAAACATATGAGTCCAAGGATCAAAGTTGCCAATCAATCATTGAAGAGGAAATTCATCAATCAAGAGGCATTGTTCAAGAAGGTCTTCAATGAAAATGAGGGCTTGTCTATGAGTTCTTTCTTTTACCTTATTTTCTTCTTCTAGAATAATGATGTGATTAATATATTTATTATAATTTGATATTATTTTGAGATTCATAATTTTTGGGGTCAATTTAGCTATTTGATCAATTTATTATCATTCTTGATATTTGATTATATGTGAATATTAAAGAATTGATGAATTTAGATTTGCTTCTAATTGATTTGGTACATGATATTAGGAGTTGATTTAATTTCATTAATTTTATATTTGTTTTCTCTTAACGGACTTGGGAAACAAAGTTAGGAACAGAGAACCAAGGTAGTCAAAGATTAGTTGATTGCACCTAGAGTATAGGGTTATTGGCTAATTTCATATTCATTATTACCTAGAGTATAGGGATAATTGTTGAAGGATGAGTTTAATGCATCTTTTGGTTATGTTGGTTTGATTGAGAAATCTATTAATTTAATCATGCGATAGTGAGTCTATGACTTAGGAAATGATTGGATTCTATTATAATTCCTTCATGATGCTAAGATGACAATTAATTGTGATACTTATTGAGTAATTCATTGCCATGTCTTCAAGAATATTTGTCTGAATTTCATATTCTTTTATCATTGAGTTGTATATATTTTTATTTATTTTCCTTTTACTCTGTTATCATTTTATTGGGTGGGTTAAACAATGAATAAACGGTAACTAATGGTAGTTGTTCCTTGAGGATCGATACTCGTTAATTCCCTATACTATACTTGCGATAAGTATACTTACTCATATGTGTAATTTGGGAATTAATGTTTTAATTAAAACTTGACTAGGGATGGATTTAAATTATATGATTTTTTCTATACACAAAAATAACACATCAAGTTTTTGGTGCCTTTACCGGGGAACAATATCGTGAAAGCTTAGATTTCATTGATTTAAACATATTTATATGTATATATATCTATATGTAAATATGTATATATGTTTTTTGTGTGAATAAGTGCCATATCTTGTTGTGTGTATAAATGTACTTTAAAGAAGGTAGTGAAAGGAATGACTCCCTTCTTAGGAATCAGTAAATCCTATAAATAATTGTTCTGATGTATCGTGGAAATTCTTTGAAGGAACTAACTTAGCCTATGTTGAACTTTGTACGTTAATTTGACTATTTGTAAATTCTTTAATCTCATCATCTTATTTTTCTTATAGTCTTATTTTTCTTGAGTTGTAATAGTCAAATAGAAAATGTTCTCAAACACTTAGGCATTATCTATAAGTTTGCTACCCTCTATCACTCCTAAATAAGTGGCCAAGTTGAGGTGGTAAATAGAGAGTTAAAAAGAATTTTAGAAAAAGTGGTTAATCATATAAGAAAAGATTGGAGTTTGAAATTGGATGAGACTTTTTGGGCTTACAAGACTGCTTTCAAAACTCCTATAGATATGACCCCTTATAGATTGGTGTATGGGAAATTTTGTCATCTACATGTGAAATAGAACATAGGGTTCATTGGGCAATTAAACTTGTCAATTTTGATCTTCAACTTGTAGGACAATAGAGATTGCTTCAATTGAATGAGTTGGAGGAGTGGCGTAATGATGCCTACAGTAATTCTAGGATTAAGGATAAGATTAAATGTTGGCATATTCGTTCCCCCAAAGAGTTCAAAGAAGGGGACAAGGTGTTATTATTCAATTCTAGACTCAGACTTTTTCCGATTAAGTTAAAATCATGGTGGTCGGGGCCATATGAGATACATCGAGTTTGTTTGTTTGGGGTTATTGAGGTATCTCAACCAAGTAGGGGGATCTTTAAGGTACATAGACGTCAAATTAAACTATACTTGGGTGAAGAACTTAACACTTTATAGCATCTCAATGTCACACTCCGTGCTTCGTGACCTTTTCTTCCTTTTATCTTTCTTAATTCTTTTTCTTTTTTCTGTATTGTTTCATTTTAGTTTCTTTTCCTTTTCTAGTTTTACGTTTTTTATTTCTTTTGTGTTTTTTAGGTACATTCCCCAATGACTCCTTGTGATGGATTCACCTATGTTAAGGTTACTCTATTATGGAAGTATTTTCTTTTCTTATCTTCTTCCCCTCTATTTATTTTGGTCCATTGGTTTTGCTTTCATTGTTATATTTTTTGCCATTAAGGATAATGTCCAGTTTAAGTGTGGGGGAGAATTTAGCATTGAAGATATACTCCATATACTCTTATACTCTAGTTTTGGGCTACATTGGCTACTTTTTTTAAAAAAAATTTCTATTAGTTTTCTTTGCTTTGATTTATAATTATGCTGTAGTTATCTTTCTTACTTAGGATATGATTTTTGTCGTTCAATTGGTTGGATCTTTATTAACAATAAATTAGTTTAGTGGATTGGATATGTTAAGTCTTGATAATTTAAGTTGATCTTATTTATGCATTAATGTTTGAATGTTATTTTATTCATTTAGTTTGAAGGTGGATAATATAACGAATGTATGGAAAGTTATTGACTAATTCTTATATTATGGATTTGAAATTTGCTTGGATTTGAGTAATGAGTTAGAATGTGAGGAAATTGAAAAATATTGAGTGGAAAAATTCATTGTTTTGAGAGTTGGAAAAAAAAAAATTGTGTTGAAAAAGATGCTCTTATTTTTTATTGATTGAAGAACTTTTGCTAGATTAATATGGAGAAAAGTAGTAAGTATTATTCGGTGTACGCTTTTGAGACTATCCTAAAGGCAAAAAGGCAAGAAAGAGCAAAGAAAAGAGAAGTGTTGAAATAATCTTGAAAAAATATATAATGACTATAAAGGGGGCCAATACGGTGTGTAAAGAGAAATCCATTCACTTGAGACTATTAATTCCCTAAGTCTTTGGAAAAAAGTGTGGAGCGTTTTCCTTAAATCATTACTTGAATTGTGCAATTTTTGAGTTTATAATGCTTGAATTGGTAGATAGCTTGAATTGGTAGATAACTTGACTTGTATGATTCATATTATCTACATTTTTGCTTGAAGTGTGAAATAATTTTCTTAGACTAAAGTATGAACTTGCTTAACTTGACATCAAGGATCTTGGTATGTCATATGTTAGCCTTAAGGGCATTTTCCTATGTTTTGACTTATTACAAACATTGATGATGACCAACTTGTGTGACTTACATGTGATAGGACATGTTTAACTCAATTCTTTCAAGGCATCCATATAAGGTTGCTAAGCAGCTCTTGAAGAAATGGAATCCAAAATAGTGATTGATCAAGAACAACCTCAACCTAAGAGCTTACAAGATCATGAAGTCCTTGAGAAAGAACTTTAGACTAGGAATCTTTTTGTTAAGGTATTTTGTGTAAATTCTTATGTCTTTTTTACCTTACGATTCAATTTATTTCTACCTTGAAGCGTACAAGCATAAAGATTTCAAAGTATTAAGTCTTCAGAATTTTGGATTGAGTAGTTTGGATGACTTTGCATCCAAAAGTAAGTTTCGTCCAAAACTCTATGAATAGTGCCAAAATGTTTTTGCTTAGAAAAGTGCCGTTTTGGACTCACCTTTTGAACGCACTATCGTCTGATCTTTGAGTCCAAAACTCCAAAAAATCAGACAGTGTGAAACTAGCCGTTTCTGGCCATTGGAGCTTTATTTTTTGCTTCTATAAAAGGTTTCAAAACTCGATTTTATAGTAGATTTTTGTTCTATCTTTCTATGAAACTCTCTTACTCTCTAGAATACAAAAATCTCTCATTTTCAATAGTGCTTCAAAGTGAAATTAAATTGCTTCAAAGAGGTAAAGGTTGTTGGTGCTCATTTGTTTGTACATTTGCTCAAAAGTGTGAGCTATTTCTAATTCATTTCTATAATCCTTTTTATACATCAAGATTGTGGTCTAAAATCCATTTAGGTGAGCCTTGATTTGTTGTTGATTGAGAGGTTTTGGTAAAACTAAGTATGGTGATCTTCTTATGTAATTGGTGTAGATAGACACCATTGAGTTGGCTGAGTTTAAAGAAATCTAGTTTAAAATCCTTGAGTGTGAACTTAAGGTAGTGGATGTAGATCTTGGTAGATTGAACCACTATAAATCTCGTGTTCATTCTCTTTGTATTTAATTTTGACAGGTTGCGAACTTCCTTGCTTAAATGTTTTCAATCACTCAAAAGAAATCTTTATAATTCTCACTAGCCCATCTTTATTCTTGTATTAATTGTACATCTCTTGTCTCATCTTATTCAGACTGTAGTCGGTTCTTTAAGATGGCTCAAAAGCTCTTCTTTATATCATTAGCAAACACCTCGATTTGAAATACAAACAGAGGATTTCAAAAATAGATTTTTGAAAAGTGTTTTGAATTTGCTAAAAACCTTATTCATCCCCTTCTAAGGTTTTCATTTGGTATCGGAGCATTGGTCTACTCTTCTTCAGCTAAACAGCCTTGTAAAAAAGATCCTTATGGCAAATATATCCTCTCTTCCTTATGTCGAGGGATCCTCAACAAATAGACCTCTTTTGTTCACTAAGAGTAATTACACATTCTGAAAAAATTGCATGAAGATCTATGTTTGCTCAATTAATTTTGAGCTATGAAACTTAATTGAAAGAGGATCATATGTTCCTTCTAGAAGTGTTGAAGGTCGAATATTTCCAAAACAGAGTGATGAATATTATGCTGAAGACAATGCCAAAATGACATTGAATTTTCAAGCTATGAACATTCTATGTTGTGCCCTTGATGCCACTAAATATAACCGAGTAAATGCCTGTGATTCAATCCTTGACATGTGGAGATTGCTTGAAATCAATTATGAGGGGACCAATCAAGTGAAGGAGTCTAAGGTGGGATTTTTTATTCATGATTATAAATTATTCACTATGAAACCAAATGAGAACATAACTGATATGCTCACTAGATTCACAAACATTACAAATGGACTTTAAGGCTTATGGGAAAAGCTATTCCATTGGTGAACAAAATAGAAAAATTTTGGATGCTTTGCCAAAGAGCCGGCAACCTAAAGCTCTAGCTGTGGAGAAATCAAAAGATTTGAAAACCTTACCGACTGAAGAGCTAATTGGCCATCTCCTAACTCATGAAATGAAAATCAAAAGGTTTCAAGAGTCTGTGACCATGAAAAAGGCAAAAGAGGAATAGCATTAAAAGCTACTGATGAGGACACTGACAGTAGCCAACTTGAGCCAACTTGATAGTGATGATGGAACTGAAGTGGATAACGAAGAATTGGCCATGATCGCAAAGAAATTTAGAAGAATGCTAGAAAAAAAAAAAACTTCAAAAGAGGAAAAAAGTTTATGAAAAGGAAAGGACGAACCTCACCCTTTAAGCCTTAATGTTATGAATGCAAGAGTATAGAACACTTCATTGTTGACTGCCCAATAACCAAAGAGAAAGAAGGCAAAATGCTCAAGAAGAAAAAGAAGGATCTGAAAACAAAGAAGGGAAAAGGACTAATAGGAACTTGGGATCAAAATGAGTTCGAATCTGAGGAAAATAGAGATTCTGAAAATGAAATTGCTAATATATGCTTCATGGCAGTGGAGGATAAGGTAAACTCCTCCTTATTTAACCTTGTAGCTGACTTGCATGATTCTACTTATGATAATATTGATGATCTAAATGCTCTTTTTTATTGATATGTTTTGTGAACTAAAAATACTATCAAAAAGGAACAAGGAAATGAAGATGAAAATTGATTCACTATTAATTGAAAATGACAATTTGATAAGCAAGAACAAACCTCTTCTTGACTCCATGTGTTGCCTGAATGTTGAAAAAGAAATCATTTCTACTTTCTTGAACTGTTCTACTCTTGAGAATAAATATTTGTATGATAGAGTCTCATATCTTGAAGTCATGATCTGTGAATTTGATAATATGAAAATGAAAGTTGATGATCTCACTACTTATATTAAAAAATTCACTGATGGCTGAAGCAACCTGAATAAACTTCTTAGAGCTCAATGGATGACTGGAAATAGATATGGCCTTAGCTATAGTAATATGCACAAAATAGGAAAACACAAGTCTTATTTTGTAAAAGCAAGCTCCTCAAATAGAAATTATACATGTTGCACTTATTGTGGTAAAAATGGACACATTGCATCTAGGTGTCACATTAGGAAAAGTATTAGTTTAGGAATGAAAACTAATTGGAGAATTAAAAGAATCACTACTAACTTCTATGGACCCAAGAAGATATAGGTACTAAAAATGACTCTCCCATCTCATGTATAGATACGTTCATTGGAGAAAATGAACTTTACAAAGTGGTTCTTGGATGGTAGATGCTCAAGACACATGATTGGAAATGCAACCCTATTAGAAGATGTTCAAGCTACAAATGGTGAGTTCGTTACCTTTGGAGACAAAAAGAAAGGAAAGATACTTGATATATGTAACATCAGTAAAAGACCTTCAACCATTATCAAACAAGTATTATTGATTGATGAGTTGAAATATAACTTGCTTAGCATTAGTTAATTATGTGACAATGGTTGTAAAGTTATTTTTGAGAAAGATTCTTGCTCTATTATGGGCAGCTCAAGTAATGAAACAATTTTTGTAGCTAACCGTGTTGGAAATGTATATGTATTCTATCTCAATGATCTTTTGACTCATGAAATTAGATACCTTTTCATGCATGATAATGATGTCTATCTATGGCGTAGAAGGCTAGATCATGTATCATTTGATTTTCTAAACAAATTATCTTCAAAAGAGCTTGTTAGGGGATTGCTTAAACTAAAATTTGATATAAGTAAAATATGTGATGCATGCCAATTTGGAAAGAAGATCAAATTATTTTTAAACCCAAGAAAATAATTTTCACCTCAAAACCCTTTGAATTAATACATATGGATTTGTTTGGACCGATGAGGACCACTAGCCTTGGTGGTAAGAAGTATGATTATGTTTTAGTAGATGATTTCTCAAGATTTACTTGGACTTTGTTTCTCGGACAAAAAGATGAGGCATTTTTTGAATTCTCTAAATTATTCAAGCGTGTCCAAAACTCTATTGAATGCAATTTGATTTCTATTAGGAGTGACAATGGCAGAGAATTTTGCAATAATGAGTTTACACATTTTTGTGATGAAAATGGAGTTTTTCACAAATTTTCAGCTGCTAAAACCCCTCAACAAAATGGTGTTGTTGAAAGAAAAAATAGAACTTTGCAAGAAATGGCTAGATCCATGATTCGTAAATACTCTCTTCCAAATTACTTTTGGACTGAAGTTGTCAATACAACATGTTATATTGTTAACCGAGTGATGTTGAGACCTTTTCTAAGAAAAACACCCTTTAAGCTTATGTTTGACAAAACTCCATCAATTTTCTATTTTAAAGTATTTGACTGCAAATGTTTTGTTCTTAATACCTGAGACAATCTTGAAAAATTTGATAGCAAATCTGATGAGGCTATATTCCTTGGATACTCTTCTAATAAAAAAGGCATATAGAGTGTACAATAAGAGAACTTTATGTGTGGAAGAATCCATATATATTGTCTTTGATGAATCTAACATTTATACATCAAGAAAAGATGATGATGATGTAGGGATTTCAAAAGAAAAAAAAAAAAAGAAGCAAAGAACAGCTTAAAGTACCATTACTGGACATTCATGCTAAAGAAGAGGAATTGAAAGAGCAACAAGCTGAACAAAGGAAGCAAGAAACTGAAGAGCTTACTGATCAAGGGCTACCAAAAGATTGGAAGTATAAAACTGGTTATTCAAAAGAGTAAATTTTTGGCGATCCTAGATATGGAGTCAAAACTAGACGGTATTTTGTAAACAATTTTACTTTACTTTCCAATATTGAACCTAAATGTATTGATGTGGCCTTGCATGATGATTTTTTGGATTCTAGCTATGCAAGAAGAGCTGCACCAATTTGAGAGAAATCAAGTTTAGAAACTCGTTCCTAGACCACTTGATCATCCGGTTATTGGTATCAAGTGGGTTTTCAAAAACAACCTTGATAAACATGGAGTGGTGATTAGAAATAAAGCTAGATTTGTTGCCCAAGGATTCAATCAAGAAGAGGGCATTAACTATGACGAGACAATTGCTCCCGTTGCTAGATTAGAGTCTATAAGAATGCTACTTGCCTTTGCATCTTTAAAAAATTTCATAGTTTATCAAATGGACGTTAAAAGTGCATTTTTGAATGGTTTTTATTGAAGAAGAGGTATATGTAGAATAACCTCCGGGTTTTATTCATGAGCACTTTTCAAATCACATTTTCAAACTCTCAAAAGCTCTCTATGGTTTAAAATAAACCCTACGAGTTTGGTATGCAAGGCTTAGTGGATTCTTACTTTCAAAAGGTTTTTCAAGAGGCCTAATTGATACTACACTATTTATTAAGTCAGAAAATTTTGATGACCTTCTTATTGTCTAAATCTATACTGATGATATCATTTTTGGTGCTACTAATGAATCCTTATGTAAGATGTTTGTCAAGACTATGTCGCAAGAATTTGAGATGAGTATGATGGGAGAACTTAACTTCTTTCTCGAATTGCAAATTAAACAAACCAAGGATGGAATCTTTCCAAATCAAGCTAAGTACGCTAAGGAACTGCTTAAAAGGTTCGGTATGAATGTAGCTAAAGAAATCAGTACACATATGAACACTTCTTTAAAGATTGACAAGGATAAAAAGGATAAGAAAGTGGACGAATCAAAATATAGAGGTATGATTGGAAGTTTATTATATCTTACTGTTAGCTGACCAGATATTATGTTTTCAGTTTGTCTTTGTGCCAGATTTCAATCGTGTCGAAAGGAATCCCACTTATGTGCCGTGAAACGCATTCTTAAATATTTAGTTGGAATATATATTATGGTTTATGGTATTCTAGTACTAACAACTTTGATCTTATAGGCTACCCTGATGCAGACTATGCAGGCTGAAAGTTGAACGAAAAAGCACTAGCAGGCATTGCTAATTTCTCGAACATTCTCTAATATCATGGCATAGTAAGAAATAGGTTTGTGTATCCTTATCCGAAACCTAGGCAAAATACATTGCAGTAAGAAGTTGTTGCATGCAAATCTTGTGGATGAAAAACACATTACTTGATTTTGGTCTTAATTTCGATTGCATACCTATACTATGTGATAATACAAGTGCAATTAATTTAGCAAAAAATCCTGTTCAACATTTTAGGACCAAGCATATTAAGGTTAAACATCATTTTATTAGAGATCATATGCTCAAAGGTGATGTTTATGTAGAATATATCCCCACAAATGAACAACTTGCAGATATATTCACAAAACCCCTGGCTGAAGACAGATTCTTTTTTCTGAGAAGAGGATTGAGCATCATAAAAATTGCGTGACTAAAATTTTGTTGGGAAAGATTTGATTGTTTGTTTTTGTAGGTTTCTAAAGAAATATAATTCCAGAAGGAGATTTTGGATACAACATTTCAATGAGTAAATCCAAAACTCATCTTCCAAAACTCTCACTTTAAGGAATTTCTTTTGGATAACATTTTGGATGAAGCCTCAATCCAAAATGAAAATAACCTGATGCTTCGTATGTTATTCAAAACTAACTGCTTCCAGATTATTCTATTTGAAATTCAAAATAATAGCACTTTTTCCAAGATAGCTTTTGAATCTCTGATGAAAAGCCTCTTTCCAATGTACTTGATTGTACTTATCCTCACAACCTCCTAGGAAATCACAAAAAGCTTTTCTATCTCTTCTCTCTCAGATTCTGAAATCAACCGAGAACTCCATCTTTCTTCTTTCAAAACTTTTCTAGTTTCTCTTTGAAAAACTGAAAGCCCAAGCCTTTACCCTTTGATCACAATGGTAAAATCTTCAAAATCGGCCAAACCTAAGTCAAAGAAAGCTCGAAAGATCACTACAACAATAAAGAAGAAATTGGTTGCTGAGACTAAATCGACTGCAAAGGAAAAAGGAAAAAAAGTCGTTCCCGAACTCTCAGCTTCTTAGATCAACTCTTCAGAATCAACTCCAGAACAAGAAAGTTTCAAGACCCAGGTACCTCGTTTTCTAGACTCTAAAAGTGAATCCGATTTTCATAAATGGGTTTCAAGAAATTGAACTGTGATTGTTGGTTGTCGCACAAATCCAGAGTCTTTTTTGAATTTTACAAATATGTTGAATATGTTTGAGTCTTTCGAGTGGGAAGCCCTGTTATCTATTGATGAAAAGTTATTTGCTACTATAGTATGGGAATTTTATGCTAATCTGAGAAAATGCCGATTAGAAGAGATTGGATGGGGCTTTATGGTTTGATAGTATATTTCAAGGGTTGGGGGTAAGAACCTTAAGTTTGATCATCGTCTATTAAACAGAATATGTGGTGTTAGAGATGGCAAGATTTAATTTTTTGAACTAAATAAGTTCCTGGAAGGAACTGGTTTGTTTGATTTGGGGAAGTTTAAAAGAACATTTACTGGCATAAAGAGTTTTAAGAACTCAAGTGATAGGAATACTAAGTGGTTAAATGGATTGGGTAGGATTCTGCACCACATGGTTTCAACCATGGTGGTTCCAAGTTTTGGTCACAAAATCTCTATAAACATTATGCAAATAGTGATAATGTTAGTGCTATTCGAGAATAGGCCAATAAGTTTTGGGTTCCTTGCTGCGAAATTAATGATGTAAACGAGAAATACCTCCAGCAAAGCCCTGTCTTATGGAAACTTATTAACTAAAGTGTTCAGACACTTTAGTGTTGATCCAAGTTCTATCACCCCTGCTTCTTCAAAGATGAATGTGTACAGCTTTGAGTTGTTCGAGAGGATGGGATTTGTGAGAATGGAAAATAAGTGGAAGCTACTCAGAGATGTAGCCGATGATAAAAAATGAAAGGTTGTTAAAGGTTAAGGCCGAAGGCATGACTGCCTAACCTGCAGGGGCAAAATGAAAGGTTGAGTTAGAAACTCAAGAAGAATCATCTAGTAAGGGAAAACATAAAATTCAGGACACAAACATCAGTTAGAGCATTCTAGAAGCAATCAATTTATTGGCTGTTAAGGTAGACAACATCAGCTTAGAAATCCAGACATTTGGGTACAGACTAATTACTGTTGAAAAGAAAGATCATAAGGCTACCAAAAAAGGAAGAACATGCCAAAGGAACCACCTCTCTACATGCTGAAGAAGGAGTTGGTTAATAGTCTAAACAAGAAAAATAGTCAAGCTCGGGAAAGAAATCTAGGCAAACTGTAGCAAGTCCAAAGGATAAGGAACCGAAGGTTGATGTTTCTGTCTTAGTTGCCCCTACTGAAGTCCCTGTCTCATTTGGAAAAAAGTAGAAGCATGTGGTGGTAAAGAAAAAATCCAGCTGCATCGCTAGACAACATTCCAAAAAGGGTGCCAAGTCCAAGACAGAGACGTTCCATATTTCCTAAGTGACCATTTCTGAGGACTACTTAACAGACTTCCTCTGCCGGAACATTTTTTACTGCTTTTTCATTGACACTTGCTTTTGTCATTTCTGCAATCATCTTTGAACAGTTTATATTATGCACTTTTCCTGTTCTATCTATTAAATATATATCTCCTCTATCTACATTCTGCACAATTTATTTGATATCTTTCTTCTCCTTATTCTTTAATTCTACTTTTTGATTGATGCCAAATGAGGAGAAAACTATAGATTGTGAGATTCTTGTGGATATATAGTTTGTTGCTAATGATTGTTGATGACTATTGCTAATTGTTGTTAATATATAGATTGTTGATGATGATTATGGATTTGTGAGCGATTGTGTGATGATGTGGATTCTGAATATATACTGGTTGTATATAATGAATATAGGTATGGATTATTGCTATGAAAATTAGTTATGGATTGTGACTATGTCCATTTATGATCATAGTTTAAAGATATGGGTGTTTTAATGGACTCTATATTGAGAGATCGTTGTTGTTAAGGATAAAAGAGATTGAAATATGTGTATGAGTCCATTGTGCATTCTAACAATTTGATTTTTGGCTAACCAAATAATTTGTTTTGAAAATGATTATGATATACTCTATGTTAAAAAATTTGGATGATGAAGATATTTATACCTATATCTTTGATTACTCAGAAAATTTACTTGAAGTCGGAAATATCTTGAGAAAATTAGGCTGGATCGAAATCTCTGAAAATTTGTTTTTACCTGCACATGCACAGGGGGAGTTTTGGACTCATATTTCTTTGATTCAAAAGTCTAGTCCAAAAATGGGTTCTAAAAAGGCTAGCTTCTGTCTAATCTTACCCTATTTTGGACATATGTTTTGGACATCCAAAACCTTAAGTCTAAAAGTTACTTAGTCTCACTTCTCCTAGTTTAGATGCACATTTTGGAAGTCCAAAATTTTAAATCCAATCTTTCTCTCAAATCACACTTTATGGCTTCATACCCTATGTTCATATATGCATATATTAAGGGGGAGCATTTCATCTTATAATTTATATTTTATACCTCCTTGTGTACATATCTATACATTTTTTTTTTAAATTATGGCTATTCTTTTAAGGAATAGTCGTATGATAGAAGGAACGAGGATATGGAGGTTAGTTGGGCCATAGGCTCATTGAGCCTTGTTTATGAGTACATGCTTAAACTTTCTATCTTAATATCAAAAGTACTCTTTGAGTCCTATAATGAGAGATTACATTTCAATGAAAAATATTCTCATTTCTCTTGGTTTAATATGTCCGTACTGTACATATTATTATTTTTATATCATAATCCTATTAAGTTTGTCATCACTCAAAAAGGAGAAGATTGTTAGCCTTAAGGGCGTTCTCCTATGTTTTGATTTATGACAAATATTGATGAGGGCTAACTTGTGTGACTTACATGTGATAGGACATGTTTAACACAGTTCTTTCAAGGCATGTATATAAGGTTGTTAAGTAGCTCTTGAGGAAATGGAATCCAAAATGGTGATTGATCAAGAACAACCTTAACCCAAGAGCTCACAAGATCATGAAGTCCTTGAGAAAGAACTTAGACTAAGAATCTTTTTGTTAAGGTATTTTGTGTAAATTCCTATGTCTTCTTTACCTTACGATTCAATTTATTTTTATCTTGAAGTACAAATATTGATGAGGGCTAACTTGTGTGACTTACATGTGATAGGACATGTTTAACACAGTTCTTTCAAGGCATGTATATAAGGTTGTTAAGTAGCTCTTGAGGAAATGGAATCCAAAATGGTGATTGATCAAGAACAACCTTAACCCAAGAGCTCACAAGATCATGAAGTCCTTGAGAAAGAACTTAGACTAAGAATCTTTTTGTTAAGGTATTTTGTGTAAATTCCTATGTCTTCTTTACCTTACGATTCAATTTATTTTTATCTTGAAGTATACAAGTATAAAGATTTTAAAGTATTAAGACTTGAGAATTTTGGATTGAGTAATTTGGATGACTCTGTATCCAAAAGCTTTGTCCAAGACACTGTGAACAGTGTCAAAATATTTCTGCTTAGAAAAGCAGCATTTTAGACTCACATTTTGAATGCACCATCATCTAATTTTTGAGTTCAAAACTCCGAAAAATCTGATAGCGTGAAACTAGCTGTTTCTAGCCGTTGGAGCTTTATTTTTTGCTTTTATAAAAGGTTTCAAAACTTGATTTTAAAGTAGATTTTTATCCTATCTTTCTAAGAAACTCTCTTACTCTCTAGAATACAAAAATATCCCTTTTAAATAGTGCTTTAAAGTGAAATCAAATTGCTTCAAAGAGGTAAAGGTTGTTAGTGCTAATTTGTTTGTACATTTGCTCAAAAGTGTGAGCTATATCTAATTTATTTCTATAATCCTTTTTATACATCAAGGTTGTGGTGTAAAACCCATTTGGGGCGAGTCTTGATTTATTATTGATTGAGAGGTCTTGGTAAAACCAATTGTGGTGATGCTCTTATGCAATTGGTGTAGATAGACACCATTGAATTGGCTAAGTTTAAAGAAATCTGGTTTAAAATTCTTAAGTGTGAGCTTACCGTAATAGATGTAGATCTTGGTAGATTGAACCACTATAAATCTCGTGTTCATTCTCTTTGCATTTAATTATGACAGGTTGCGAATTTCCTTGCTTAAATGTTTTCAATCATTCAAAAGAAATCTTTATGATTCTCACCAGCCCATCTTCATTCTTGTATTAATTGCACATCTTTTGTCTCATCTCATTTAGATCGTAGCTGGTTCTTTAAGATGGCTCAAAAACTCTTCTTTGTATCACTACCAAACAACTCGATCTGAAATACAAAAGGAGGATTGCAAAAATAGATTTTTGAAAAGTGTTTTAAATTTGCTAAAAACCTTATTCATCCCCTTCTAAGGTTTTTATCTTATCTAGTGCTTCAATTTGCAAATGTTTTTATAGGGTTGAAAGAGTAACAAGGTCATGTCTAAAGTATGAAGGAGAATTGTGACTTTGTTATAAGGTAAGAATTTTCCTTATCTTGAGTACTTTGCTTGAGGACTAGCAAAGATTCAAGTGTGAGGGAATGTAATAAGGGCTAAATTTATCAATAATTTTCTAGTTATTTTAGGATATTTTGTGATATATTTGATGTAGTAACAAGTCATATTCTTTCATATTTAATATTTTACTTTTGGAAAGGTATTTTGGTGTTTTAGTGCAAAATGAAGGAAAAAATGGCGAAAAAACTGTGCGATCTAGTGCACAGCTGGCACTAGTCGTGTCCCATAGAGCCGACGCTAGCCCTAGTCTGGAATAGAGGAAAAATTGTTGAAAAAACATAGCAGACCAGGCCAACCAGAGCATGGTCAGCGCCGGCCGTGCCCAGCATAGTTGGTGCCAGCCTAACGGTATGCAAAGGCAGCGATTTTCCTGTTCACGCGCAGATTTTGGAATTTTCTAAAGGTTTTTGTATTTTCCAACTTGTACCTGACTTAGAACTCTTAGAAAACGAATTTTGGCATCTTAGGAGCCTATTTAAGCAAAAAACAAAAAAAAAACAAAAAAAAAAAAAAAGAAACATATGAATCTAAGGATCAAAGCTGTAATTAATTTTTCATTGCAATTTGACATTATTTTGGTATTCATGGATTTTTTGGGTTAATTTAGCTATTTGATCAATTTATTATCATTCTTGGTATTTGATTACTTGTGATTATTAAAGAATTTATGAATTTAAATTTGCTTTTAATTGACATAGGAAATGATGTTAAGAATTGATTTAATTTTGTTAATTTTATATTTGTTATCTCTTATCAGACTTGGGAAATGAAGTTACGAACAAAGAATAATGATAATCAACGATTAGTTGATTTCACCAAGAATGTAGGGTTATTGGCTAATTTCATATTCATTATTACCTAGAGTATAGGGATAATTGTTGAAAGATGAGTTTAATGAATCTTTTGGTTATATTGGTTTGATTAAGAAATCTGCTAATTTAATAATGAGATAGTGAGTCTATGACTTAGAAAACAATTTGATTCTATTATAATTCCTTCATGATGTCAAGATGATAACTAATTGTGATAATTCACTGCCATGTCTTCAAGAACATTTGTCTAAATTGCATATTCTTTCGTCCTTAAGTTGTATATATATTTTTTAATTTTTATTTTTACTTAGTTATCATTTTATTGGGTAAGTTAAACAATGAATGGAGGGTAATTAATGGTAATTGTTCCTTGAGGACCGATACTCGTTAATTCCCTATACTATACTTGCGATGAATATACTTACTCATATGTGTAATTTGGGGATTAAAATTTTAACTAAAACTTGGTTAGGGATGAATATAAATTGTATGATTTTTTCTAAACCTAAAATTTATGCATCGCCAAGTAATTCTCAAAATCTAAATACTAATATGAGTTTAAATTGTGAACAAATTCCTATTCTTAGATTAATCATACTGTAACACCCCATATTTCCAAAACGTAGTAGGGTGTGTTCCAATCACAATTTAACACACCATTTTCCTTGATTTTTCTTCTTTAATTTTTCTCTTCTATTCAGTCTTGTGGCTGCCGATTTTTTGGCCAATTTTTAGCCATTCCACCGCCATCTCTATGTTAAAATATTGGCCAAATAAATTGCTTAAGGCATTAATTGAAGGGCTCCACAAGTGATGTGTTCCAATCATAATTAAACACATCATTCTTCTATGTATTTTATAATTCTTTAATTCCATGTATCTTGCATAAATTCTTCATTCAATCTCTCATAAATTGACACATGTTCATGGCTACCAATCACAAAATGCCACACGTCTAAATTTTCGACCGCATTTACAAATTTTACTCAGAAATGATTAAAATTAGGTCCGAAATAGAAAAATATTTCACTTTACCATTCAACTTTAAAAATTCTACTGAATCCATTGGTAATACATAAATTCTTCAATTCTTTCTCAGTTTGGTCAAACTCACAATCAAAGCCCAGGCGTGGTCAAAATTATGAAAATGCCTCCGATAAACCAAATAACATAATTCATACCAAATTGTGCCTTTCATCGCACTGATCAATTTTCTTTTTCAGTGTACCCCTAAATTCTTATTCTACTAATAGTAGTAGCCTTCCAAAGATTTAGGGTACAGGTAGATTAAATCTAATAATTTCATCCAAGTCCCGACAAAATATTATTATACCAAAATATTCGTTTCATTATATTGATCATCTTTTATTCTGGCCATTGATACAAATTCTCATCCTATTACAGGTAGTAGCCAATTAAAGTACAATAGTGAGGGTTATTACACTCCCCCCTCCTTGAAAAAAAATTTCGTCCTCAAAATTTGTGGCATTTCCTTCAACTCAATCTCTAGTACTACCAAGAGTAACTTTTCGCAGCATATCTTCTTCTCTTTAAATCTACTTCATGAAGCACCCAGGAAATATCTATACAACTTAATATTTCCCATTCATATAACATGAAATTTCTATTTTGCACATGTAAACATGATCTCTTGAGAAATTCTAATATTCTTTCAACCTAATAAGATACCTTCATATATATCGTTCTCAGATGATCTATAATTAAACCTCTTGTATTTCTATCATTTTGCATATAGATCATACTTTCATTTCTTTAAACATAACTAAATCACTTCATTTCAACTTTCATGGGTACTTCCTAGGGGTTACTCATCTTAGAATTTCTCTAACATAATCATGTTTAACTTCAAATGTCTAACGATTCTTGGTACATTAGTATTGATATAATCATATCCTTTGACATATTACGATAAATTAGGACTTTCAGCACTCAAATATAACACTAAAACACTATACAAGTGTGCATATTCTTACCCACATAATTCATATCACTATATACACACAGCCTTATGCTCAACCTTTTTTATTCATCATCTCACTATTACTAGTACCAAAATGGGAAGTTTAGAATTAGTACATAATTTAAATATAAGGTCTCCCTGATCTCAATCATTTTAATATTATTCGAGTTCGGGGTCATAGACCCTTTTCAAAGACAATAGAATTGTCTCAAATCACTCTTCTTCTGGCTCATTAGAAGAAATTATATATCAAAGTCACATGTCACATCTACTCTAATATCTAATTTCATAAAATAAACTATCCTTATAAATTCACATTTACTCATACTATGATGGACTCTCCAATATCCTGTTAGAGGCTCAACTATATTCCATTAGAAGCTCTATTATGGTTTCTGCTATACTCTGATACCATTTGTAACACCCCATATTTCTATAACGTAGCGGGTTGAAACTTTGTGGGATGTTGCCCCGCCTGATTACTCAGGCGAGGAGTCTTTATAACAAACTTCACTCAATAGGCAGCGGAATTTTTTTCAAAATAGAAAAGCACAAGGATTTAGCTTCTGATACATACACTCAAGGGTGTAATTGATCCAAGTAGTATAAGCCTTTGGGAGTCTACCACGCTTCCATTGCGCCTCTGATCCTAAATTTTTTAAAAGAGATAACACACGTGTGAGTGTAAAGCTCAGTGCGTCCCGTGTGTGTTAGTATTTTCAACCGAAAAGATCTCATGAAGAATAATCTCAAAATAAGCTAGTTTAGAAAATTCTCATGTGAAAATATTCTCAAAACAAGTATTTAAGGATTTCGAGTGAAAACATGCTGATTCAAGTATTTAAGAATTTTAGTATAAGATATTCTGATTCAAGTATTTGCGTATTCAAGTATAGTCAGTGCTTGTGCCAACTATTCAAGTTAGTGCTTATGCCAAGTAGTTAAGTTAGTGCTTATGCCAAATATTCAAGTTACGCCAAGTATTCAAGTTAGTGTTTATGCCAAATATTCAAGTTAGTGCATGCACTAAGTATTCAAATTAGTGCTTATGCAAAGTAGTCAAGTTAGTGCTGACACCAAGTATTCAAGTTAGTGCATATGCCAAGTATTCATGTTAGTGCTTACGCCAAGTATTCAAGTTAGTCATGTATTGAATTTAAGGATTGACAAGTTTAAGAAATCAAGAGTTCAAGGTTCATATTGTTCATCATGTTTCCAAATCCATATAGAAGGCTCGCACTTGAGCACATTAGGAAACGATGTTTCCATATCAGGAAAATACTTTACCAAAATTGGGATTTGAAAATTGAAAAGATCATACGAGATATTTCATATTCAAGATATTTAAGAAATCGAGTGCTTGATAATGCTTTCAAACTCTAGTGTAACATTCATCTCATAATATATCAGGAAAATATTAATTATATCAGGAAAGCACATGATCATTTTTAGAAAAATACTTAGCTAAAACAGGATTTAAAAAGTAATGGGACTCATGATCTTCCTCATAAATGGAAATATCAAGTAGGCTAGTTCACATTTAAATATTTTGATAAACACTAGCTAAAATGGGATTTAAAAGGAAGTGGGACTCACGATCTTCCTTATCAATGGAAATAGCAAGTAGGCTAGTTCACGTTCAAGTATTTTGACAAACACTAGATAAAACAGGATTTAAAAGGAAGTGGGACTCACCTTGTGTCCTAAATAAACTTTCCCTATTCATGGGCCGTTCGTCTACCGTTTTCAACGTGTCGTAGACCGTTTACTGACAAACCTACATCAAACATCATTTTTAGGTTTAGTCGTGTTTGGTCGAAAAATAGTCGACAATTAGCCGACGTGCCCAACGACTAGCCGACGTTTAGCCGATGGTCAGTCGTCGTTCACGAAAATGCACGATGGCCGTTCGCGTTGTTTTTCTGTCATTTGTCCAATTTTTTCATTTTACATTTTTCATATCCTTCCTCTCTTCATGAACAAGGAATTAAGTTCATGTCTTCCATTCATTTCATCCCAAAATCACGCAATTAATCATTCTTAAGTTCATTCATTTTCTAACCAATTTTTTTGGAATTTTGCTGCTTGACGCACGATTTTGTTTTGCACATAACTTTAAATCTACTACTCCGATTGGATTCTATGATATATCAAAATGACTGTAAGACTCTTAAATTTAATATTGTATAAGTGCTTTCCTAAGTTCAAGTTTCTGTGACACAGTACTAAGGCAAAAACCTCCCTAGTAGTTTGCCTAATCTCAACCATTCATGTTATCCTTTGATATATTTTAACCTTTAATACCTTGAGAACATTAAATTCATTCAATTTTTCCTTCAAATCAGCTTTGATCCTTCAATTTTTAGATTCAAGCAATTCATTAAAGTCATGTTTATTCAATACAACTTTACTTCTTTCAATCAAAAGCTAATATAATTAATCCTTCTAACCAATTAACAATTATTTTCATTCCACTTTGATCTTTATTTTATCAACCAAGATCAACTCTTCAAACTACCTATTCAATCTTTCATCACACAAAACATTATCCATAAGTCCTCTAGGCAGCCGGCATACATAGACACACAAAATGTTCACAAACAACATTTATGAACCCTAGCCTTTGATCCAAAATTAAGACATGAAAATTATGTTTTCACGTTAAAATTGATATCAATATGATCACCATTTACCCAACAACAACTTTAATTCAAGCAAGATAAGGTTTTACCATGTATTTAGAGCTCTTTGGTGTGATTGGCTTCAAGAATCTCTCAAGAACTCACACACTACACCAAGAACACACACACACACACACACACACACACACAAGCTACCTTTTTCTTTCTTTTTGCTATTTTCTTTTGATTTCTTTTATCTTGTTTCTCTCCCCTGGAGGCTTTCAAATTTTTCTGGCTATATAACAGCCTTCCCACTGCCATTTCTCATCAGATTTTGGCCAAGGAAAATTTAATTTAATTAAGTATATGGTAGAATTCATGTAGGTATGTTCCGATCACAATTTAACATGCCATTTTCCTTGATCTTAGTTCTCGGGTGTAATAGTAATTTGAAAATATTTGGAGAACCCATCTAAAAGGCAAAAATGTGAAGAACCAACGAGACTTTCTAATATTTGGTCCATAAAAGGCAAGGAGAAATGGTCCTTCCTAGTGTTAGAATTTAGTGTCCTATAGTCAATGCAAACTCTCCAACTATTTTAAAGTCTAGTGGGGACCTTTTCTCCTTCCTTATTCTCAATGATGGTGATTTTGATTTTCCGAGGAACTATATGAATTGGACTTACCCACCTAGAATTAGTGATAGAAAAAATGATACCAACTTTTAGCAATTTCAAAACTTTATTTTTCATTACTTCCATCATTGGAGGGTTCAATCTTCTTTGGGGTTCCCTAGATGTTTTAGTCTCATCTTTTAAAATGATACGATACATACAAGTAGATAGACTAATCCCCTTTATGTCGGCTAAGGTCCAACCAATTGAGGTTTTTTGGTCTATAAGTATGGAAACTAACCTTTCTTCTCGGGAAGAGGAAAGAGTATTAGTAGTAGTCACAGTTAATGTTTCTCCTTCACTTAAATATGCACATTTAAGATGAGATGGCAATGGTTTTAATTCAAGTGAAGAGAGACTCACAATAGATGGCAATATACTTTCATGGGAACTAGGAAACTCAATTTTATGCCTAAAAATAGGACATGCAACCTTTGCTTTTACATGTTAATTGTATCAGCATTAAAATCCAAGGGTAAAGAGTTTAGCAAATACTTATTAAAGTTCTAATCCAAGCTAGATTGAATCATGTTCTTATACATTTGCTCAAGCATATCATCAATAAGAGGACCAATAATATCAATTAAGGAAACATTAGAAAGCTCATTACATGGAAATTTCATGGCATCAAATATATTAAAACTAATTTTCATCCCATCAAATTCCATGGAGAGTGTGCCATTGTGAACATTAATTTGTGTCCTACCGGTTTTCAAGAATGGTCTTTCTAGAAGAATGGGGGATAAAGTAGAAGAGCTTGGGCTATCTTCCATTTTAAGAACATAGAAATCCACAGGGAAAATTAATTCATTGACTTTAACTAACACATCTTCTACCACTCCTTTGGGGTATGTTTCGGACCTATCCGTTAATTGGATGATAATTCTTGTGGGATGCAAAGGCCCTAGATCTAGGGATGCATACAAGAAGTATGGCATTACATTAATGGATGCCCCTAAACCTAACATGCAATTTGGAATGAATGTGTTTCCTATAATACAAGAAATAATGAACATGTCGGGATCTTTTTGTTTTTGTGGAATTTTTCTATGAAGAATGGTAGAGACATTCTCCCCCTAGAGTTACCTTTTCATATCCGTTAAGGCTCTTTTTATTAGTGCACATTTCTTTTAAGAATTTGGCGTAACGGAAAATTTACCTAATTGCATCTAGCAAGGGAAGATTTATCTATACTTTCTAGAAAATCTCTAGAAGATCCTTTTCCAAGTCTTCATTTCTATTTTTATCCAATCTATTAGGGAAAGATGGTTGCACTTTGTTAGGTATCAACTTTCCTAACTTAAGCTCCCCTACATTAGCTCATTAATTGGCTTGGGTATTGGTGCTACTTCTAGCTCATCCTCCTCTTCTAAAGGTTTTATCCTAGATCCATTCAATTCCTTACCACTCCTAAAGGTAATGTCATAGGCAATCTTGTGTGGGTTAAGGGATAGAGATGGAAAATTATTAGGTAAATGTGCTTTAATGTGATTCATCTCTAAGGTTAATTTTCCTAATTGGTCCTCAAGACGGTGAATGCTAGTCTTGGTCTCATTTTGAAAAGTGGGGGAACTAGATGGAAGAGACTTAACTAGGTCTTCTAGGGTTATGTTTTGAGATGGTCTTGAAGAAGGAGCTTCATAGGTGAAAGGCTTATAAATGACATGGATTTTTCTGAGAGATTGAGAATAAAAGATTAGAGCATTAGCATATTCATGAAAATCATAAGGAGGAAAACAGTGATTAGGATAGTCAAAATAATTGCAATAATGGCATATCCTAACTTGTGAGCTTGTTTCCAAAATCTTTCCTATCAAATTTGTAAGATTATCCACTTTTTCTTCTAAAGAGATTGTGCCTACCTCTCTTATAGTCTTATTTTCAAAAGTTTGTGTGTTAAATGCCATGTTTTCAATTAAACACTTAGAGGCTTGTGGCATTTTATCCACAAGGGCACCTCCACTAGCCGAATCAATTAATGACTTATCATGTGACCCCTTATAAAAATATTGCATAAGTAATTTGTCACTAATTTGATTATGTAGGTAGCTAGCATAAAGTCATTTGAATCTCTCCCAATAATTACATAGTGCTTCCCCATGCAATTGCCTAATTCCATATATTTCTTTTCTAATTGATACAACTCTAGACACCGAAAAATATTTTTTAAGAAAAAGCTTTTGCATACACAACCAATTAGTAATGAATCCCATAGGCAAATTATACAACCAATCTTTAACATGTCCATATAAACTAAATAGGAATGCACTCAATTTAACAACTTCATCATGGACTCCATCTGGTTTCATAGTAAAGCATACAACATAGAATTCTTTTAAGTGCCTATGTGGATCTTCATCCGATAACCCATGAAAAGATGGTAAAAGTTGAATGAAATCTAAATGCAATTTAAAAGAATGATTAACTTCTGGGAAACAATGCATAGGGGATGAGTATCTAGAGTAGGAGTAACAAGTTCTTTAAGAGACAAGTTAGCATTCACGGTAGGAAAAAAAAATAGGAAAGAATTCACCAATTGCAACACTTTGATTTTAGCCCAAAAGTTAAGAATTACCCTCCAATAGAGCAATTCTTTGCAATCCTGTTATAAGTTCTTTGAGGTGTCCTCCTACTTATAAGATAAGAATAAAACCAAATCAAAGAATAAAGAGTAGAAAGAAAACTTTGGCACCAAGAGAATTACTTTAACTAAGTATCACAAGAATCACTTTGTGATAAAGATGATCAAAATATTTTCTTTGTGCCCTGACAACAATGCCAAAAATTTGTTTGAGGAAAATCACGACATAATAAAAAATGCAATTGTCATATACTAACAAATTTTAAAGCCTATTTTTTAAGATACAAATTAGCATAGTAGAAAGGAATGTATAGAATCCCACAAGGAATAAGAGAAGTATACTCTATAAGAAAACACCAATCAACTTTATGTATATGAATCATCTTGTGAGCACTTAGCTAAATCAATCCTAATGATGACCTATTTACATGCACGCACATATAGGGGAGAAATTGGATTATGAAGCTACCTAAAATTAATCCTAAACAAATTAGAAAACCAAAATCAAATAAGAAACAAAATCAATATAGAAAACTTCCAAACCAATTAAGAATTACTATCTTAAGCTTATGTAGTGTGATCAAATTATGACATTCATCATTGGTAGAATTACTTTGAGCAATTGGTTTTAGAGGCCTTTCTTAGCGAATTAAATCTCCTATTGTTATAAAAGTGGATTAACCCTTAATTAGCCTATAAGTTAAAATCCCTAACTTCATTCTTTAATTTACTCCAAATTAATTAACCTTTTCTTAAAAACATTAATACTTCAATTAATCAATTATCATAAAGAAAGAACAAAATTAATAAGCATTCAAGACAACACAAACACCAACTTATATACCCAATAAGCCTTGAAAATATGTAAAGTGATTATTATGCAATTCTTTATGGCTTAGCCAAGCTAGTTAGCCTAGAAACTCAACTAAGTATATTTGTTACTTAGACTAATCAATCAAAAGATTAAATTATCTTAACTTACTCAATTATATGAATCAAGAGATTGTAAGCCAAACAAAATTAACTCAATGCAATCAATAAGAATGAAACTTAGAATTGCACAAATACTCAAAAGGTAGTATTAATTATATTAAAGATAAAATTTTCAACATATATGAATCTCCAAATATTTTTTCTAATAACAAACATAGCCTCAATATATATATAAAACTTGAATTATTTGAATTACAAAGAAACTAAGAACAAACAAACTTGGAAACAAGAAAGAACATGAGAAATAGTGAAAGATTTAAACTTGGGAGGCTCACAATCTCAAGTCTTCTTTCTTGCTTGCTTTTTCCTCCCTTCCTTGGCCTTCTTGGATGCTTTTTCCTCAAAGAATTATGTTTTTTAAAGAAGTATCTTAAAGAATATTAGGCATATATGTTTTTGGATGTCCATTGCTTTTACAGAAGCCCTCTAAACCGTCCTTGAATAGAATTGGGAAGTTTAAACCGCCTTTGGATCAATTTAAAAACTCCTAAAGCTCTTAAGAATGCTTCCACAGCATGTATGCATGACTGTGCATCATGGCCGTGCACAAAAATCTTCTAAAGTCCTCATAGCTAGCACAACATTATTGCATAGCTGTGCATTGTGGCAGTGCATAGTGCACAGCTATCTACATGGTCGTGCAGATGACATAGTTGCTTTTTTTTTTTCTGCAAACTTCTAGGAGCAACAATCTATCTCCCATTATGCATAGGATGATGCACGGTCGTACACGAGGTTGTGCATGTCTTCTGATGTCTGTTTTATTTTGCACGGCTTGATGCATGTCCGTGCATCAAGCCATACCCCGTAAAAAACACTTAAACAAGTTGTGAAATATGTATTCCAAGACCTCAAATGCATATACATTCATTCAAATCATAAAAATGCATAATTCAAATCCTAATTCTACTCATTTTTTATCAAGAGCCCTTAAGATCTATGAAAACACATGTTTTGACTAGAAAATCATTCTTTACTTCATCAAAGCATGACAAAAAGCTAAGGAAAAATGCCAAAAAGTGTGATTATTTCATGCCTAACAACGTCTTACTAAAAACATCAATGTGAGTTTGTATTCTTGCCAATCTATCATCATTGTAATTCTTTTGTTTTGGTGTCCATGCCCACATATGTCCCCATAAATTACCTGTCACGATAATGGTTTTTTTCCCTCACAAAATTAAAGGAAAGTTAGTAACAAAAAACATCCAAGAGATACAAAATATAAAAATTAAGAAGAAACATAAAAAAAAATTAAAGAAACGTTAGTGGTAGTTACAAATGCAACAATAGCTAAATCAACAAGACCGAGAATTTTTTATAGTGCCCATCCCCGACAACGGCGCAAAAACTTAATGTGTGTTTTTTATTGTTAGAAAAATTAACAACAAGGGGCCACAAAAAATCAAGTTTTATATAAAATGTTAACTACTAAAAATCACATATACGAGTAAGTATATCCATCATATGGTATAAAAAATAGCAAGTATCGAATACACAGAAACTTAGACTCCCACCGTATTTTATCCTAATATTTATTGTTTAACTAATAAAATAAAGAGCTAAAATAAATAAAATATCTATACTAGAGAAAATCAAATCATACAAGAAAAGTGACAAGGGTCATCAAGGAATGAGAATAAGGAAAAAAGACATTTCATGAAGAAATAACTCAATTTTATGACAAGTGAAGAAAATATTTTTTAACCAATTAATTCCCAAATCCAAATACTAATGTGAGTTTAAATTGTGAATTCACTTCTTTCTCAAGTTATGAAATTTCTATTCTTAAATTAATCAAAGGGTATCTTCTACCTCTCTAATTAAATCTAAAAGGCTTTAAGAATAACTCAATTAAACAATTAATGTCCCTGTATTCTAAGTAACACAATGCCTTTTTGGAAGAAATAATACTCATATACTATAGGCGATATTAATCTCTGTTTGATTACCAAGTCTTTCCCTTAATCTTCATTCTCAATCCAATTAAGAGAAAACTGGATAGTTAATTAATTAGTTCCTGGTTAATTAATTCAACACATAAAATCAAGAAACCAAATATTTAGAATTGGAATTCAATAAGCCTAGAAATAATTTAACACAAAATCATAGAGTAAAAATATCCTTAACTATAATTACAACATAATAATTTCAAATTGTAAATAAATTATAAAAAAGAGAAAAAGAAACCACTCATAGATAAGTAACCTTCTTGATCAACCTCTTTTCCTTCTCCAAGAGTCTTCTTGATCCTCCTAAATCTTAATGCTTAATTTAACCCTCTAGGAGTTTTATATAGAGTGAAAACAGATTTAATGGGTGTTAAGTTCTTATATTTATAGGAGTTTAGATTATCAAAAAGTCAATACAAGAGTCCTAATTCATTTCCAAATGAATACCCAAAAAATCTCAAGAGAAGTTACCAAATTTTGCTAAAAAACTCATTTTTTGTATCAAATTCTAAAAATTAGCTGGCCCTGGCTACTCTGGAATAACCAGGGTTGGCTTCTTGCAAGTTTTATGCATTTGGGCAGATTAAAGCCGGTGCTGGCTCAACCTTATGAGCCAATGCTGGCTCAATTATATCTGGACATTAACAAGTGCTCTGTTTTGGCCTTTTTCGAGCAAAATTTGGTCGACATAGTTTCCTATGCACCAACCAACACCGGTGGTCTTTTGTTTTGCTTTTTTTTTTCCCCACTTTTTTGATAGCTTTTCATTATCTTTTCTTGCATCTTTTCATTTAATTAATTCCTACATAAAAGATGGTAAAATGGTGGGAATCAATAGCTATTTGAATACAAAATTGTATCAAACACAACACAAACGACCCTCAAAATACATGTATGTTAAGCCCCTATCAACTGCCACCACGCTTGGAATAGTAGTTGGTTAACCGTGGCTCACTGCCACCACGCCATTTGGTATTTTCATATTCTTCATGTTGTTTGTTGGTTTTTATGGCCTTTGGAGTTAGTGTTTCTTCAACCCACGAAACCATTGAATTTGGAAGTGTGAATTGATTTGGAATCAATGCTGGTTTTCTACTCATGTTTGACCGAATCTATCCTCAAAATTTTTGCAATTTTCTAGTTAATTTCAATAGGCTAAAATAGATTATCCAATATGAATTACTAGTTCTTTATATTCTTCATGCAATTTTCTAGGTTTTAGGTCTTCAACCCGTGAAATCAGATTATTCTTAATCTTTTAGTATGTGAGAAATATTTAGCAGGGAATAAATAATTTTAATTTGGTTTCTCTAATAAGATAAAAAATTAATAAAATTAATTTACCAATTTATGCTTTGATATCCATGAACTAATTTATTTATATGTGTCTATGTAAGTGAATACATGAGTTTTCCAACTAATTTGGTATCTTTTTTTGTACCCAAATATCTTGGTGAAAATATTTATTGATTTTAAATAACGATCTTTAGAGTTTTTAGACTATTTTGAGTGTTTGTGGGCTATTTCTCGGTAATTAAAAAGAATGAAGAAAATTGGCGATGGAGGTAAAAGGAGTTTTCTAGTATCGGACTTTTGGTTTAATTTTCAGCTATTTTTTCTCTAGTTCCATTATTAATCTACCCCATTCATATTTTGTATCTGTGTTCCTTAGTGGACTGAAGAAAGAAATTAAGGCTGCAATTAAGTTGTTTAAACTCTATACCCTCAACTAAAAGTAGGGAACTTGGATTGGGTTTCAAATATGAGAACAAATGCACAGCAAAACATTCATGTGCTTTGAGGGAAATTAATATGTTGGTGCTAGATGAAAGCTATGTAGGGGAAGATGAAGAGGGAGTATTATAGGAAATGCTAGATCACTCTAATAGAGGGGAAATAACTTAATTGATAGGGGAAGAAATACAGGAGGGGGTAATGATGGGTGCAATAACATTAGAATTGGGGGAAACATTGAGAAGATGGTAGTGTCTATCCTTATTGACACTAGTAGTGCTAATATTTTCTTTGATGAAGTGTTGGCTAAGGAACTTGGACTAGCCATAAATATAGATTTGTACAAAATAGAATGCGGGTATACAATCATTTAATTCAATTATTTAAAGAAAGAGAAGTTGATTACAAGCTTAAAATAGAAAAGAAATAATTAAAGAAAATGGAGAAGTGTAGTAAGAAATCACATATTTGTAGGAAAATGTTGTGCTGTTAAGGTGGTAAATTTTGTAGACTTGATAGTAAATAATTTAGTAAAAAGGATAGATTTCATCAAAGAAAAAATAAAATTTAAAAATAGTTAATTTTGTTAAATTTGAATTAGCAAAAGCATTGTCTCATTGCATAATATGGATTCCAAGCATTCTTGATCTTGTAATTAAGAAATAGACTTATTTATGTTTTCTTTATAACCCAAAAGAGTCTTATAGAAATAATTTGTTTGTAAACTTCTTATAAGTTTATTATTTCTTTCTTTGTTTTGATTCACTATAATACTTGAGAAGAATATTTGCATTATTGTTGTCTAAAATATAAAAGGTTATAATAAATCTAGAAATTGAATCTGCTCATTGTAGTCGAAGATAGCAAAAAAATACATAAGTATCTACTTTTATAATAATATTAAGGTTTAGTGCATTATTGGAATCTTGTGAGTGATGGGTGATCATTCTTCACGACTGATGGATAATTACTCCTAATAGGTAATGGGTGATTACTCTTAAGTTAGTTTTATGCTATGTACCATTGAATGCTCCAACCTTGTTACTTGAATTGAATGATTGACGCATCTTAAGGTGACCTGGTGCCTAGAAAATGGTCAATTTATAGGAGATACTCTATCAAAATTTTTTCAAATATTAGGAATCTTGTGTGGAAAAATATCCATCCTTATCTAACTATAAGTCTATTGTTTAAAATCCACTTAAATAGGCATGAATAAACTTGTATATTACGTAAATATTTGCAATAACCTATTTGTTCACATTCTAGGAGGATGACTGATCATGGATTGACTCAAAGCACCATTTAGGTGATGAATATAAAAGTTTGGATACTTTTTTTTTTTAAATTTGCCTTAAGAGATAAACCCAATTTAGCCATAATCCAGTGTCTTTGTATGAAGTGCTAAAATAGGTATCTTTATAGCATAATAGTGGTCAAACAACATTGTCAAATGCCTGGTTTCATGCGTTCATACAAAAAATGTAGTGCTCATAGAGAAACAAATATATCTTCATATGATATAAATAGCAGCATTCCTTCATTAGATAATGCACAAGGGGATGATATAGTTGGGATAATTCAAGATTTTTCTAGTATTAATGACTTCAAGAATGCAAGTGAAGAGCCTAAAGATTTGAGGGAGATACTTAAATTATTAGAAGAGGCTAATGTAGAGTTGTATCCAAGTTGTACTAACTTTTCTTCTTTGTTATTCATTATAAGATTATTATACTTGAAAGTCCTTAATGGATGATTGAATAAGTCCATTAACATGCTACTTAAGCATCTAACAGAGGCTTTCAGTGAGATTGATCTGAAAATTAGAAAAAATTACTACGAGGTTAGTAAGATAACAAATGTGTTGTGAATGGAACGCAAAGTATGGGATACTTTTCCAAATAATTGCATGATAAATAGGGGAGAAAATGAGGCCATTACCGCTTGTCTGGCATGCAATGCTTTGAGGTACAAGAAGGAAGACAGTATCGTTGCATGCTCTAAGATGGAAGAACGCTTGCAACGAGCGCAAGAGGCTCAAACTAACATAGAAGCCTTATCTCACAAATTTTATGTAGCTGCATTTTTCACAATACCTATACCTCTATTTAATACATCTATGGCATCTCTTGGTATTAGTTCCACATCTCAACCCCATGGACCATCTGATGCTTATGAGGACGCAATTCATTTCCTTGTTATTAAATTTGTAGTATTACTTATGATGGAAACATTCTATTTCTTTTTTCTTTTATATATGTAGTATTACTTCTTCTTGTATATATTCCACTACTTCTTGAGGAGATTATGGTTTATTTATAGTTTGATTCTTTGTTAGTTGATTGTGTTTATGATTTGATTGGTGTGGCTTTATTTACAATTGGTGTTAGTTTGTTAAAGAGATTTAAATGGTTCGATTGTAGAAATTTGGCATGGTTAGATTTAAATGGTAGGTTGATAGGGCTCAACTAGAGAAATTATTTTTAAAAAAAAGGAAAAAATATAATGGTTCATGAACTATTGTATTTGATACATAAATACGACGGTTGAGGATACTTGTATTTAACATACTAAGACGGTTTCAAGCAGTGGTATTTGTTATAAGAACATACGATGCTAAAAAAACCATCATAATTGATGTGACCTAATACGACAGTATAAAAACCATCATATTTAGTTAAAACAATACAATGGTTGGAATCATTGTATTTGGTAAACAAATATAACGCTTTTTCAATTATATACGATAGTTTGGTTAACCGTTATTTCAAACTTTCAGAATGAACTTATATGGCACTTGTGTAAAACCCCATATAAGCCTACCCTAAAATTAGAGGGATGGGTTGCATTTCATGACATATTGCATGACTAAATATTTTTTGGATGAATTTATGTTCTTTAGAATTATTATATGTAGACTTTATGTTTATTTATGTTTGATGAGTATTAGGGGCAATTAGGGAATTTTGCTTAGAGAAGAGAGAAGGAGAAGCTTAGAATGTTGGAGGGAAGAGAATTAAGTTGGAAAAATAGAAGTAAGAATTAGTGTGGTAAAGTGATTAGAGCTTTGTAGCTAATTCCTAAGGTCTTGAGTTCAAATCCCACCAACTAATAATTATTTTTTATTATCTTAACTAATATTTGAATTTTATTTCTTGCATTCCATGAATTTAGAAATGTTGTCTTGAGCAATCACAATGGTAATTTTCTAACCATGTGATCTTGTCCTAGAGAAAATCTAGAGAAGTTTTATTTCCTATTATTTTAGCAATCCACGTTTTAGCATATTTGAATTTAAAAATATTTTATTTCTTGAATTCTTTTTAATTTTCTTATAAAATATTCTAGATTATCTGGGACTTGGAATTTAAATAAAATTCAAGCTATTGGAGATCTCTTGGCCAAAACAAAGGAGAATTAATAGAATGTTTTGTTTTCCAAATTAAATCACCAAATTACTCTCCTAAAGAACTACATTTTTGGTTATTCTTGATATGGTGAAAAGTTGGAAATTATCTTTAGTTCTTCTTCTTAGCTTACTTTTGAAATTGGATAGCTTAATCATCATTTCTTTCTTTGCAAACAAACACTTTTTTTGGTGTGCAAAAAGCTGGAAACAAGCATGGTGGATTTCGGACTTTTCGTAGTTGCTTAAACTAGAAAATTTCCAAGAAGCAAGTATTCTAGCCAAGAAACTTTGAGTATTCAACACCATGAATTAGTTCTTTCATTGTTCTTGTTCTTCTTCAAGGTAATAGCTAGAAAATCACCATTAAAAGACCTTGAGATACTCCTACTTAGTAGCTGAAAAATCAATTCAAAATATTTTAATTTTTTGCTAACAACCTTCCTACATTTTATCATTTCTTCTAGCTAAACAACCAGAATTTTTCCAGCTTATTCAATTTTTATTTACCTAGCATTTCTTCTTCACTATTTTCGGCCACACTTAGTACCATAGTTGAATATCTTTCCTTCTTCACCAACCATGGCCATCAAAACTCCATTAAAGCACCTTAAACCTTTCCTAACTTCACTCCATTCAAACTACTGAGTTTGAAAATTAAATCTCATGCATTGCTCCATCAAACACTTACCCATCTAGCAACCAACTCCTACAAACAAACCAAAAATTCTGCCACCATCTTAAGCCATTTTCGGCCACCATTTCTCTTCCACGTCTTGGTTAAATAGGTGAACCTCCATTGAAGAACTAGAAACCTTCAAGGAAAAATCACCATTAGCAATCTTCTACCTAAAAAACCCTCCACCAATTCCTCAACCATTTCTCAAATTCAAAACTTGAATAAGCTCCTAGACTTCCTCTCTTTTAGCAAAACCAAAACACTACCTCTAGTAAGGCCATTCAGCTATCATCAAACCAAGAACACTCACTCTTCTTCTAATTTTTTCTCTAATTCTCTCAAGAACACCAAGAACATACACTAGTTTTCTCCAACCCTTTAGCCATTTCTAATCACACCCAATCACTCCAAAATCCTCAAATCAACTAGAGGGCAACTAATAATCTCCTTTAACATACTTTATAACACCAAAACAACCAAAGTTCTTCTTTTACGCAGATCATACGAGCATTTTCTTTCCAAGTCAAGAAGAACACTATAAGGTAAACCAAGTCTAAACACCCTCTTTCTTCTTCTCTTCTTTACTTTCATTTATTCTTATTCTTTTTTCAATCTCTCTTTCTTGGCCAAATTTGTTGGTGACCATCATCGGACTTCTTCAGTCCTTGGTCTCTCAAAGGACTCATTAAGGCATTCAAAGCTCTTCGATTGTCAAAACAACATTTTCAACTTAAATTGATCATCAAACACGTATTTTGACCTAAACTCCCTCATTTATTTTCGAACTCAAGATTAATAGGATGATGACTTATTAGAAGTATTGATGTGATAGTCGATGATCTAGTAATGTTGGGGAAGATAAATGCAGATTTATATGATGTGGATGATTTTATGATATGAAAGTTGAGATTTGCATTACGACTATTCTATGAATTATATTTGGATTTCAATTTTTAATATGATGTTATGATATGTTTGTTAGTAGATTTGTGAATTGAGTCTATATATCACTAGCATGAGATGATATGGAGGAAAATGTGGATTGTTGCTATTATTATTTTTGGTAATACTTTAGTATTGTTAATCTTGCCATCAATTACCATGCAAATATTAATATTTCTATTGATACTACTTTTGCTGTGATAAATATTATTATTACTCTACTTGTATGATTACTACTTTATCTATTAATAGCAAAATTATTACTACTTTAATTATTAATAGTAATATTACTGTTGCATTTGATACTTAAATTGCTATAATTATTTTATAAGTGCTACTATTAACATTGTTATTTTTAATAATAATAATAATAATAATAATAATAATAATAATAATATAATAATAATAATAATATTATTATTATTATTATTACCCTTTTAGCAATATTATTATCTATAAAATTATTAATATTCATATTAATACTCTTGTCAATATTGTTATTTTGCTATACTTGATTTATTACTTATATCATTCAATTATGTTATTATAATATCAAACTATTCCTATACTAATATTAATATTAAATTCTAAAATATTTTATCAATTAATTTTAGAACTCCTAAACCATTATTATTGATAGGAGCTAAATTAGTCATATTTTTCTTAGGTATTTGAGACTCTTTTGTGATACATTTTGTTCAATAACTAGTCATATCCCTTAATATTTGAAATTTTACTCTTGGAAAGGTATTTTGTTCATTATTACAGATTTTTGGGATAAAATGAAACAAAAACATCGCAAATCAGAAGAGAGACAGCACCAGATAGGGCATTGGAACCAGATATTTTTTTGAAAAATATTTCCTACCAAATATTTTTGAAGGAAATAGAATTTTTTTTTCCTACCAAAATGTTTGGTAGGATATTGAATCATCTTATTAAATGGTATTGTTTATTCTAAAACTATATGGTAGGATTATATTCTGTTGGAAATATTTTTTTTTATGTGAAAAAAAAAATTTGCTACCATATTTTGATCAAAAACAAAATCCCTGTACAGAATTTTAAAATTAGTTCTATAACTAAGTACCAACAAAATAATGTGAATAAACAAATACCAATAATATTATATTCTAAAAAAGTATATATCCTGAATCCAAATTATACTTAACAAAACATGATTGTAAATTCTCAACTTAAATTTTCAACAACTCTAAACCATATAAGTAATTGTCAACTAAATCTTGAACAGGAAGAACCAGAATTCTCATGTTTACCTGAATTAAGTTGCATAATCTCCTTTACTGCAACCATTAACTTCTCTTTTTTTTGGTTTGATTTGTTAAATACAACTATTAACTCTTCCTTGTCGTGATTTGATATGTTGAATGCATTCATTAGCTCCTCTTTGTCTTGGTTGGATTTGTTAAATACACTTATGAGCTCCTTTTTATCCTCACTTGCTCAATCAGCTCCATGTAGTGAGAGGAATGATTTTTGACTGTCACTCTGTGCTCTAAATGATCGTGAAGAAGATGCTTGGGTGAGTGTATGTGTGAAACCCCACCTAAAGCCAACCTTAGAGTAAAGAAGATGGGATACATATCATGTCATTCTGCATAAAAATATACTATTTGAATGATTTTATGTGCCTTAAAATTATGATTTATAGGTTAAATGACTTATTTATGCTTGTTAGGTAGAAAGGGTAAAAAGGTAATTTTGCTTGAGGTCAAAATAGGAAGATGGCTTGAGGCTTAGATGAGAAGAATATTTGGGTGAGAAAATAAGAATAAGATTTAATGTGGTCAAGTGGTTAGAGCTTTGTGATTTTATCTCCAAGGTCATGAGTTCAAATCACATCACTTAAGTTTTATTCATGATTATTTTAGCTATGTCTGAATTTTTGATTTGCTTCATTCCTTAAAGATAGGAATGTTGTCTTAAGGGAGACATGAAGATAATGTCTTGATCATATGATCATGTCTTTAAAAAAATTCTAAAGAAATTCTTGTCCCCTTTAATTTCTCTAGCCTGATCCTAACATCTCTATAATTTAAACTATCCTTAATACATTAATCCATTCTTTATTCATGATTATCTTAGCTATGTCTAAATTTTTGATTTGCTTGCATTCCTTAAAGATAAGAATGTTGTCTTAAGGGAGACATGAAGATAATGTCATGATCATATGATCATGTCTTAAAAAGAATTCTAGAGAAATTCTTATCCCCTTTAATTTCTCTAGCCTGATCCTAACATCTCTATAACTTAAACTATCCTTAATACATTAATCCATTCTTTTAATTCCAAAAATTCTGTGATAAACCCCTAGCTTTGAAATTCAAAAATCAGACTTGAGGGATCGGGGATTGCCGAAAATAGGGAGGAGAGTTAGGATGGGTTTCTAAGGAAAATAAATCACCATAGTTATATCTTCAATTCTACCTTCATTTTGTTCATGATTCGGTAAAGGAAAATCTGGAATATTTTTCAGAATTTCTGCAAGGTTATTTTTGAAAGTTCAGCCAACATTCTTACCCTATTTGCTGCCAGAAAAAATGGTCATTTCATGTGAGGTTGAAGGCGGAAAATTCTGAGAATTTTCGTACTGCACAAGTTTTGCAAACTAGATTTTTTTTTTTCCTTCAGCAAATTCGCTGCATTAAAGCTGGATTTTGAAGCCACCTTTAAGTCCTAAGAATAGCTGAAACTTCTTCTATTTTTCTTCAAAAAGAAGGCTGGAAAAACACCATTAAAAGACCTTCAAACACCCTAAAAACCAGCTACAAATCGGGCCAAAGAAATCAGAAAATTCTGCACCAAAAACCATCTTCATTTTCGGTACTTTGGAAGCATTGAAAACCAGAAAATTTCCAGCTTGGTTTCTCTAGGCAAAGGCCGAAAAGATTTCATTCAAACCTCTGAAAATTGGACCTTGTTCAGTCATGGCCTGAACACCATTGACCTCCATACTAACCTTGAGTGCTTGGACTCCATGACCACAGCTCAAAAAGCTCATAAGATTACTCTATCCAAAACTCATTTGAACTTCAAACTAATTCCAAAATTTTTGCTCCATTAAAACACTCTTGTAGCAAGTGTTCAAACCATAATTTCTCTGCCATTATAGACTAAGTTTTGGCTAGCTTAATAACCTGAACAACCTCCATTCATTGCACTAAGACTAGCTTGTTCAGCCTTACATCATTGAAGAGCAAAGAGACCTCACATGAACAATCACCATTAACTAATCCTCTACTTCAAACAACTCCTCATTTTCCTCCATTTGAATTTAAAAAAAAAACTGAATGCTTATCTCTCCTTCTTGCGAAACTGAAACTCCTATCTATACTAGACCATTCGGCCATTCCAGAAATTCTCTAGCCATTTTCTCTCAAACTCTCTCAAGAACACCAAGAACATACACTCCACATCTTCAAGCCTAAACCTATCCTAAACATCTCCAATCACTCTCAAATACTCTAGATCACTCATATTTAATCCCTAGTCTTCATTTCTAGTCTTTATAACATGAAATCACCCAAACCAGAATTTTCGAGTTGATCAAAACCAGTTTTTTTGTTGAAGATTCCAAGAACATCAAAAGGTAAAACAAGAAAAACCCTCTTATTCTTTCTCTTCTACTCAACTTTTAATATTCCATTCTAATGCCCTTCGTCTCTCTCTCTCTTTCTCTTGGCCAAAATGGTGATGACCAACCATGGCTGTTTTTCGGACCTCCAAAAGACTCTCAAGCGCATGGACTTTCACTAATCAAGAAACCTTCATCAAGTAATCATCTATCAAGTATTTCTTCTTGAATCATCCTTTTTAATTTCTGGAGTCATGTCTCTTAGATGTTGATAGGAAGATTGCATATGAATGGGGGATTGAGTATATGTATGAAGCGGATGGAGTTAGGATATGAGAGTTGAAATGTATGATTAGGTCTTATGGATTTTTCTTTTGAATCAATATATGCTCATCATGGTTAATGAGATTTATGATTGTTTTTATGCATGATAGATGTTATGACACAAATGGTGATTAGGCCTTTATGTTCTTAATTTTCAATAAAGTCACGGATGATGATTATGCCTAATAGGAAATTGGTCATGTGTTAGTATGTGTTGATTCAAGTATATGTTCATGAATGGATTAGCATATTATTTAATGTTTGGGAATGTGTACATGAATCTTTGCTAACAATAGGAAATCATGGTAAAAGATTTTTTTTTTTGTTAATTCTAAAATTATTTTTATTAATAAATTTTATTACTTTAATTACAATTACTATTATATTTTCTCTATGAAATTCGAAATTGCTAGGGAGATTTGGAAATAGAATATTAATTAAAATATTAATATTTTTATTAGTTAAACAAATAAAATCTTTTATTAAAAAATATGTATATATATATATATATATATATAAATATTAGAATTAATTAATATCAAATGGCCTTGTAGACCATAATAACTAGTCTTATTAAAACTTTTACCTATATCCATAAATAGTATTTATATTAAAATTTATTTGTTATTTATTAATTAAAAATTAAGTATAATTCATTTATTACCTATTAATTATTAATTAAAAATTATAGTGTAATTTATTATTTCTAATAATAGTACTATTTAAATATTATCATTTATCAATATTATTTAGGACTTAGTATTATTCAATATTTAACACTAGTTTATCTATTAGTAATAATACTCATAGCTATTTTTTGAAATTATAACTTATTAGTATTTATTTTAGAACCCCTAGTTATTTTAACTCATCAAGCTAGATTTATTTTATAAAATACTTTATCAACTAGTATTAAAGCTTAAGACATTATGGTCATGGTTAGTTGTGATTGTGACTAGTTAAACTAAGGATTGTTTATGTAAGGCAGATATGGTCCAAAGGTTATCTTTTGCTTTGTGTTTGCCCCAGGTGGGGTTAGGTTGACCTTGGAGGATTTTTGAGTTCAAGAAGAGTAAAGGATCAGGTAAGTTCCTGCATGGAGTCATTTGAAGACTAAATGTGGCAAGCCAACTCATTGTATACGAGAATTTATGTTGTAAAGTAATTATGGACAATTTTCTTTTCCTTTCAGTCAAGCAAGCTATTTAAAATTAAGCAAAGAATTTTACACAAAATGCTAAACGTTTCATAAAACTAACTTGGCAAGAAGTTTAGAAATCATAATTGTTATTTTCAAGTAAATAATTGTATGAGCACTTTTTCTCCGAAGTGGAACAAACAACGTTGAGTACTCAATAATGGTAAACTACTAGGACTAGTCTTTGAAGGGTTGGGGTAAGTCTCTCAGTAGGTGGCCACTTTGAGGGGTGAGTCCTTCCCGGATAGGATGTCAGTCTAGTAGGTCATACCGGTCCGAGTTAGCAAGATCAGTCAAGTGGACTGTGGGTTTCTGGAGTGGACAACTAGTAAGTGTGGGTATAGAGATAGAGGAGTATCTCACCCGATAGGCCGTACACTTACCTTGTGTTAGTATGCTCAACGTGTGGCATTTTGATCGTTATATTGTCATGGTGCACAAAGTGTGGTGCCATGTATCTCTTTTGAGTGGTTGTAATTATTGTGCACATGTATATTTTGGAAAGCAAAACAACACTCTTCATTTATGGCATTTATTTAATGCTTGCTGGCACTTTCTTTTATGAAACTCTTACAACTTACATATATGAACTATTTTACCTGAAGTACTCAAACCACACACAGGCTTACTGAGATCTTTATCTCACCACCTTTTATACCATGTTTTCAGGTCGATCCTGCTGTGAAAGTCATTAGCTAGAATGTTGCTTATGTCTTGAAGACCCTCTGTTATTTTTCTTATGTATTGCTTTTGAGAAACAGTAGCAGACAATTATTTTTGAATTTGTTCATGTATTGCTAGGTTGTAATAAGTTAAGTTTTGCAGTATTTTTTTTATTTTATTTTGTGTGACCTAGTTATAAAGACCCTTTGTCCTGTGCATAGGGCGACATCCCCGACCCTAATGGGCCTAGGTAGTGGGGTGTTACAGTATGTCCAACCGAACCAAGGCCGTAAACATGTCCATGTCTTATGCCACCAATAGTTTCTAACCATATTGATATATGATTAATTGTGGGAGTCCTACTCGAGTCACTGTCTTCTATATTTACCACTGTTTCATTATAAGCTTTATCATATAACTCATGACCTTTCTCCTACAAAAAATTGGCCATGCCATGAAGCTCAATAGGAACATAAGAAAATGTAAAGCATTCTATGATCTCAAATTTCATAATGAACAATACATAATAACTAAGTGTTAGGGAAGAAAAGTATTCTCAAAACACGACCTTTTGTTCTTGATAACATATGGGGAGATATGCTTTTGTAAAGACTCATAAATGCAAGCTCCTCAAAAAGTTCAACTATATATATGCAAAAAGAAAAATCTTTTTATTTCTCCAAGTTCAAGGTGTTGAATGTAGAAAGTGCTAGACTCTCCAGAGGTGCAGCTCCAAGCTCCTAAAAATATTAATTCTTTATAGACCCCAATTGCTAAATTCAATTGGAAATGTTAAAAGGCTTTGACATTTCTCAGATTCTCTGTAGCCCAAAAATCCATTCCTAGCTAGATTTTCAATTGGTTACAAGACTAACCGAAGTAGTTATGAAGATAGCGTTAAAGAACTCAAAAGTACAAAACAAAATTTTACAGTCAATCATAGAGAGAAATGCATACATGGCATTCAGTCTTTTTGCAGTTGACATTTTCAGCATTCAGATACTCTCCAAACCTGAAACTATCTATAAGTCATCATATTTCTCTAATGGTTTACATACCTAAGACATTAAACTAACATCAGTTAGGCAACAAAAGGGTTCAATTTCAAAGTTTAAGATTATCCACAATTTGTCCAAAATTTTCTTTTTTCTTTTAAACATTTCTCAAACCCATGGCCAAACTCAGGTACACATAGCAACAAGATAATTCATTTTTTCTTAACTAATTCAAGCACCATTATTTATTATACATGGATGCACTTACAGAAACAATTCGAGCCCTCTCATCTACAAACGTTCGAATAGTAATATTTGGCCTCTTTGTTATGTTCTCCTCCCCTTCATCGCCAATAGCTAATGGAGTATTTGGTTCGATACGAGTATTTTTCGACAAATGAGCATAATCATGCAATTCTAAAGGAGTGATTTCCCTGTTTAGCTTATTCTCCTAAAAAAAAAAAAATTATGGGTGGTCATAATTGATAGTCTATTATGTAAAACTATTTATGTGGAAATCAATTCCTACCAGTCTCTTTTTTGTCAAAGAAAGTGAAATCGAGCAACTTGTATGCTTTGAAAGACCAAGTCCATCTCGATCTGTATTCTTGTTTGATTTATTTTTTGCTGAGATTTTTTTTTTAAATTCTTATGATTCCCAATGTTGTGTATACTTGTTATAAACTTCCTCTGACATCTATGGTGGTTTTCCTGTTGTTCGTGCGTCATACAGTGTGTCAGTCAGTCTCTCTTTCCTTTTTCTTTCAAATGTCAACTTCACATAAGACTCTATTTCAGGATCCCAAGTACAATATTTCTGCATTTCATTAATGTAAGTCACTAAAATATACTCACAAAATTTTTTCCATAAATATATTTAACTCATTAAATAATACCTTAAACTCCTCAAACCACAAATCCCTCACATTTTGTGGCACTTGTTTCCAAGTTGGATATGCATCTTCAAACTTACATTTGAAAGAAATAGCTAATTTTCGCACTACTTTATCACTATCAATGCAATCAAATCTATGATTGTCAAAACAAATATGATAAGCATATAGTAAGCTTTTATGTGAGAAATCATACAATAAATATGTGAAATTATAAATATTTAATTATATAATAATTTATTCTCCGTATTAATCTAAACAAAATATTCTCACTCTTTCCAAGGTGGAGAAACATTGACATGTAACTCTTGGTTTGGTTGAGGCTCCGACTATTCCTGTCGCGCAGATCCCACGAAGGGTGCAATTGTGTCTGGAACAGAGCTTGGATCATGATTTATGGAAGGTGATGATGCATCATTATCTACAACATGAGGAGGTTGTACTGGAGGCACAGATTGGAGACATTTTGCTCTTCTCTTCCTTCTTCTTGTCATTCCTACTTGATCATAGCAATAAATCACGAGCTACTAAAAATAGGAGAGTTTAAAGGAGAAGGTTACACATTTGTCTCTTCCGGATTACAAATTATTTTGAGCTGGTAATAGATGAAATTCAGAATAGTCATTGCGGAATTCATGAAGAATTGCCAATGCATAAAGTTAGTACTAGAAAACAAAATATGCAACTACTCCAAAAAAAAAAAAAAAAAACAGGAGAGTTAAAAGGAGAAGAACTTATGCATAAAGTTACTAGAATTGCTAATGCATAAAGTTACACATTTGTCTCTTCTAGATTACAAACTATTTTGAGCTGCTAGTAGATGATCCTATGATTTTACATGGGAAAGGAGCTGAAAATAATGGACACTATGGTTATGATTATAGGAGAGAGTAGAAAACTTTTGCATGGGAAAGGAGAACAAGAAATAATAACATAATCATAACGAAAAATGTCTTTAATAATTTTACATCTCCAATTCCAAACTATTTCAGCATCTATTGCCTAGACCCTAGTTATACTCTGTTTACTTCTTCAAAAGTCCTGAATACAGAGAAAAAGTCTATACATTTAGGGACTACTACGATTCACTTTTAAACATCACATATATGTACCCAGCACACCTAATGCTTTGCTTTTACCATATCAAGAATTATTTAATCTATTTTTTTATACATAAATAGGTTTTTAATTGTCATGTGTATATAGTTTTTCTAATAACAGATTTTTTTAGGTTATTTTAAGCACAAGCATTTCTCACTGGGAAATGACACAAGAAACGTATTTACATTTGCATACATGCCTTCACAACAGGGGAGTACCAGAAGAGTGTAATTCTATGCTTTAAGTTTCTTCCACGTAGTTGAAAAAGTGACTACATAGAAATGCTATAAAAAATATTCACTAATATTTCCATCTTAACATGTTTGATAAGCAAAACTATTTTTGAGAATCTAAGAGAAAGACTGCATGTTTTTTAGAATCTAAGATGACACTTTTCCATGACTGCATCATACTTAAAGAGAGAATTATATAGTAATAAAATTTGTATCTCTCAAATATATGAGGTTAGTTATGAAAAATCAAAAGAAAAAAAACAAGTATTAAATCATTGCTATATTGGTGCAGTGGAATGCATATAGGCTATGGTCAGTTATTTCTGTTAAAGAAAATTAGCATAGAAAGTGCCATCTAGAAATATGTTTTCCTTTTAGTTACACACGGGCCCATAGTAAGATCAATCCATTTAGCATTTCATCTTTTTAAAGCTTCGAAAACAAGAAAGAAATTATGCAGAAAACTAAATACCCCAAAGGTGTTTAATGCACATCCTAGGGGGAAAAAATGGTAACTAGAAATTGATTCCTCAATAACCTTGTTAAATCTTCACTTTCTTTTGGAAATAAGGGCAAAGTCACTTCATGTTCCAAAAATTGTGAATTAGCATTTTCTTTTTACCACCCATTTACTTGTATCTTTCTTTAGTTTAGTTGCTAGGTAATTATGCTGTCTTGGAACTGAAGGACTATATTTAAAAGTACATCTACACTGCCACATAAGATAAGAACACATAGACTAAAATAAGTGAAATACCTTAGAAGGGGGGGGGGGGGTGAATAAGGATTTTGGCAAACTAAAAATTTTCAAATCATCTGATATACAGAATAATAATAATCATCAAGTTTCTTAAACCAACTTTATGGTGATAAAGAAAGTTATCTAAGAACTCTTTGAGATATATTCAAATTCAAACTAAAGAAGGAAATACAAAGCAGTCAATGACATATGAAGCGAAATAAGACAGAGAATATATAGTGGTTCAATCTACCAAGATCTACGTCCACTACCTTAAGCTCACACTTAAAGATTTTCAACTTTACTCAACTTAATGAAATCAAAACCTCTCAATCAAATAATTACATCAACGTTCACCCCAAATAGGTTTTACACCAAAATCTTGTACTACAAAGGAGATTAAATATAAATGGAAGAGTAAAAGCTCACTTGTTTGAGCAGATATTCACTAAGGTACAAAGCACAAACACTTTTACCTTTGACATAATATGAATTCACTTTGAAGTACTTGATAAAAGGAGATTTTTGTAAATTGTTGAGCAATAGTGTTTCTTAGAAGAATGTCACAAAAATCTTACATCTAATCTTGTTTAGAGGCTTTTTATAGAGCCAAAAAGTGAAGTACCAATGTCTATAAAACGGCTATAATTTTTTTGTTAAATTCACCCGTGTTTTGGACTCAAGTTTCGAATGACGATGCATCCAAAAGGTAAGTCTAAAATGACATTTTTTTTTAGGCAGAAACAATTCAACATGTTTACAGGATTTTGGATGAATCTTTTGGATGTAGAAATATCCAAACTACTCAATCCAAAATTCTGAGATTTTCAAAACTTGAAAATCTTTTTCTTTGTGTGATTCAAGGTAGAAATCAATTGAATCAAAAGGTAAAGAGACATAGGAATTAATAAGAAATACCTTAATAACACTTCCTAGTCTAAAGTTATTCTATAAGGACTTTTTGGTATGCAACCTCATATACTTTGATCTTCTTTTTTTATCTTCCATACTTGAATTCCATTGCTCAAGAGTTGCTTAACAATCATATTTGAATGCCTTAAAAGAATTGAGGTCAAATATGTCCTATCACATATATATTACACAAGTTAGTTCATATCAATGTTTGTTATAAGTTAAAACATATGAGAAAGCCTTTAGGGCTAACAATCTCCCACTTTTTGAGTGATGACAAACTTGATAAAAAATAATATATATAAAGAACAATAATGTGTATAGAATGAACATGTTGATCGAGAGAGATACGAATATTTTTTTAATGAAATGCAGTCTCTCATAATCAGACTCAAAGAGTGCTTATGAGATATATATATATATATATATATATATATATAAAGAATAAATATAGCTCAATATACCTATAGCCTATCCTATCTCTATATCCTTACGATTATTCAAAAAGAGATAATGATTCAATAAATTTTATAAAGGAGATATAGCAGGTAAGTTAAATGATGAGATGCTCCCCTTTAATATATGCATATTTCAAAATGATAGGGAAAACTGAAATCAAATTTATATGTCCAAAACATTTGTGAAAGTATGTATAAAACCCTTATGGATGCGAGTTTTGGATGTCCAAAAGGCGTGTGGCCAAAACAGTATGAATTTTTTTAAAAAAAAATTTAGATCAAGGAAGTATGAGTCCAAAACTCCCTCTTACATACTGCACGAGATAATAGATTTTTCAGAATCTCAAAGAGTTTAACATAAAGAAAACATTCCTTCTGATCGAAAATTTTGTCATAGAATCATATCACATCTTATCTAATCTCGAAGATACCTTAAATATGAAGAGAGTACTTTTGATAAAAGAAACAAGAACTGATGTTTAATTTTGGATAACAAGAAGCTGAAATTAAAGTTTCACTCATGTAAGTTTGCAGAATGTATAAATTATCCCATCATTCCAAATAGAAAATTCATATTTTCAGTTATAGCTAATCATTTCAGTAACTATCATTATATCAGTAATTGTCCTAATATTCCAAGTAGAAAAACTTTATCAGCAGATTGCAGTAACTATCCCAAAATTACTTTCCAGACTAATCAGTTCATATCAGTTTCCAACCATTCATATCAGTTTATATAAGTTTAATATGTTCCCAGTTATTCAGATCGGTATCGGTCTCATATCTTTACCAATATCAGTTCAAGCAGAAACTTATCAGTTCATATCAGTTTCCAGCCATTCATATCAGTTTATATCAGTCTAATATCTTCTCAGTTATTCAAATCAGTATCAATCTCATATCTTAACCAATATCAGTTCAAGCAGAAACTTCTCAATCATTCATATCAGTTTATATCTTCTCCCCCTTTGTCATCAATCAAAAAGAGTAATAACAGAAAGGAAGTAGAAATAGAATAGAGATAGAGAGGAAATAGTTAGAATTTAAGCAATATGCAGAATGTAAGCAGTTATCCTTGTGCATAATTAAAGACAGGAAAGTAAATTGTTCTACTGCAGAAAGTAAATTATTTATGATATCAACTGAAGATCATCTTGCCAAACTGGTCTTTTTAGGAAATGCTAATTGTTTCAACTTTTGATCCGGCACCCTTTGTTGGGTGTTGACCAGTAATCATGTTAGATTTTCTTTTCACCACTACATGCTTTTGTCTTTTTCCAAATAAGACATGTGGTTTAGAGGATGCAGAAGGTGTTACAATTTCCTTAATCAGAGATTTTTTTTTCTGGGTTTGCTTAGTAGCATGTTCTTCCTCCGCGGCAAGCAGATCAATTTCTTTTGCAATGACCAGTTCGTCTCTTGTTTCCTTTTCTTGAGCAGACATTGTAAGGGTAGACACTAGTGCATCTATTTTTGTAGTCTTTTCTGCTGCAATTAACCTATTTCCAAGACTTTGAAACTCAGAATTGAGATTATTCAATTTCACAGTCAGTAAGTTGACAGCATTCAATATACTCACAGATAATCCCTTATCCTTTTCTTTTCTCTTAGCAGAGGATTCTGCTTGAGGATCATCTTTAAGCTTTCTTTTTATTCCAACAACAGGAACAAACTTTCCTTCTGCTTTAATTTTCATCAAATTTTCTCTTTCTTTACCCTCAGTGTCTCTCAGCAACTTCCATTTATTACCCATTCTCACATAACCCATTCTCTCAAAGGAGTTAAAACTGTAAACATTTATTTTTGTCGGATCACAAGGAACTGAATTTAAATCAACATGAAAATGACTGAACACTTTAGATAATAGATTTCCAAAAGTCAAAGCTTTTCTTAATGTATTCCTTGATTGCAGCATTAATTTAGCAGCTAAAAACCTAAAGTTTATTTGCCTTCCCTCTGCCAAAGCTAACATGATTACCATTTGCAAGTTGCTTATGAAGGTCTTATGTCCGTAGCTTGGAACCACCATAGTGGAAACCATATGGTGCAAAATCCTTCCAACTCCATTAAGCCATTTTGTACTTCTATTACCAAAGTTCCCAAAACTCTTTTCTCTAGTAAAGATTTCCTCAAATTTCTTCAAATCAAAGATATCATTTTCCTCTGGAAATTTGTTCAACTCAAAATAGTGAATTCCAGCATCCCTCACATCACAGATCCTATTTAGCAAACGGTGATCAAACTCAATATCTTTTCCTTTAACTCTTGACACATACCATCGAATCATAAAACCTCCTCCAGTTTTCTCAAAATGACATTTTCTTAAATTAGCATAAAATTCCCAAACAAGTAGAGTAAATAATTTCTCATCAATAGAAAGTAAACTACCCCATCCACTGTGTTCAAACATATCCAATACATTTGAAAGATTTAAAAAGGCCAAAGAATTAGCATGATATCCAGAAATAACTGTTCTGTTCCTTGAAACCCAATCATTATAATCAAATTCACATTTAGAGTCTATGAAATGGAGTACCTGATTTCCAGAACTCACTTGTTCCAGAGAAGACTTTGATGAGTCATAGTGTGATGCCGAGAAGTTTGGTTCGGGGAGACTTCTTTCCCTTTCGCTGTGCTTGAAGTTGAACCCTTCTTCTTCATCTTCGGAGACATTTTGTGCACCTTCTTGGGTTTTAGTGTAGAAGATTTCGTTTTCGCCATTCGTAAGATTAGGGAATTTTTTGGACTGGCAGTTTTCTTTGAAGAAAAAGAACAAAGAGAGTTTTGGAGGATGTTGGTTACAAGGATTTGGAGAAAAAATCAAAGTGCTTTGAATGTCTGGAGTAATGTGATATAAAGTGCATTGAAAAGATAAATTTATTACAGAAGTTTAGAAAAATGCACAAACTAACTTTTTAAAATTCAAAAATTGGAATTTGAAAAAATATAAAGTATATAAAAAAATGTTTTGGATTTTGACCCAACCCAAAATAATCATCCAAACGAGACTTTTTCAAAAATGCATTTTAGATGCGGGATTTGGACTTAAATACTGCATCCAAACAGTTGTTGGTGTGTTTTAGATACAAACACTGTTTCCAAAAACTTTTTCTTCACTAATCCTACAAAATAAAGAAGACTTATGCCAAAAGGTTAGTTATCAGATTTTTGTAATTCCCAAACCTCTTCTCAGATTGTTGAATCTTTTTTCAGCTAGAGGTTTAGTGAAGATATCCGCAAGATGTTCATCAGTTGAAATCTATTCAACACATATATCACCTTTGAGCACATGATCTCGAATGAAATTATATTTAACTTCTATATGTTTTATCCTAGAATGTTAAACAGGATTTTTTGTTAGATTGATAGCACTTGTATTGTCACATAATATAGGTACGCAATTAAAGTTAAGACCAAAGTCTAGCAATGTATTCTTCATCCATAAAATTTGAGCACAACAACTGCCGGTTGTGGTGTATTCAGCCTCAGTAGTGGATAAGGATACACACGCCTACTTTTTGCTGTGCCATGACACAAGAAAGTGTCTAAGAAATTGACAATAGATGCTAGTACTTTTTCTTTCAACTTTACAGCCTGCATAATCTGCATCAGTGTATCCTATAAGATCAAATGTGTTAGTGTGAGGATACTATAAGCTATAATCATATGTACCAATTAGATATCGAAGTATGCATTTTACTGAACATAGATGTGATTCTTTTGGACAAGATTGAAAATAAGCACAAAGATATACTGAAAACATAATGTTTGATCGGCTAACAGTAAGATAGAGTAGGCTTCCAATCATACCTCTATACTTATGTTCATCTACTTTCTTACGCTTTTTATCTTGATCAAGTTTTATAGAAGTACTCATAGGTGTATAGATTTCTTTTGCTTCATTCATTCCAAACCTTTTGAGTAACTTCTTTGCATGCTTAGCTTGATTTATGAAGATTCCATCCTTGGTTTGCTTAATTTGCAATCTGGGGAAGAAGCTTAGTTCTCCCATTATACTCATTTCGAATTCTTGCTGCATTGTCTTAGCAAACATCTTGCACAAAGAGTTATTAGTAGCACCAAAAATTATGTCATCAACATAGATTTGAACAATTAGTAGATCACCAGAATTATCAGATTTGATAAACAAGGTGGTATCAATCAAGCCTCTTGAAAAACCTTTTGAAATCAAGAAACCACTAAGCCTGTCATACCAAGCTCTTGGAGCTTGCTTTAATCCATAAAGAGTTTTAGAAAGTTTGAAAACGTGATTTGGAAAGTGCTCATGAATAAAATCAGGAGGTTGTTCAACATATACTTCCTCCTCAATAAAACCATTTAGGAATGCATTCTTAACATCCATTTGATAGAGTATGAAATTTTTGAAGGATGCAAAAGTAAGAATCATTCTTATGGATTCTAGCCTAGAAACAGGAGCGAATGTCTCATCATAATCAATACATTCTTCTTGATTAAATCATTAGGCGACTAATCTAGCTTTATTTCTAATCACGGCTCCATTTTCATCAAGTTTATTTCTAAATACCCATTTGGTACCAATAACAGGAAGATCAAGAGGTCTAAGGACAAGTTTCTAAACATGATTTCTTTCAAATTAATTTAATTCTTCTTGCATATCAATAATCCAAAATTCATCATGCAATGCTATATTAATATAGTTAGGTTCTATATTTGAGAGAAGAGCAAAGTTGTCAATGAAATACCGTCTAGTTTTAACTCTATAGTTTGGATCACCAATGATTTGTTCTTTGGGATGACCTGTTTTGTATTTTCAATCTTTTGGCAATTGTTGATTCGTAGAATCTTTAGTTTGTTCTTTTCCTTGTTTAGCTTGTAGCTCTTCAATTTCTTCTTCTTTTGTATGAGTATCTAGCGGTGGAGCTTTGAGTTGATCTAATTTAACTTCCTTTGAACTTCTTACATCACCATTATCTCTCTTTGAAATATAAATGTTAGATTTATCAAACATAACATGAACAGATTCTTTCACACAAAGAGTTCTTTTGTTGTATACTCTATATGCCTTTTTGTTGGAAGAGTATCTAAGAAATATGGCCTCATCGGACTTGCTATCAAAATTTTCAAGATTGTCTCGGGTATTAAGAATAAAACATTTATAGCCAAACACTTTAAAATAAGAGATTGATGGAGTTTTGTCAAACATACGTTCAAAAGGTGTTTTTCTAAAAAACGGTCTCAGCATAACTCTGTTTACTATATAGCAAACTGTATTAACAACTTTAGCCCAAAAATATTTTGGAAAAGCATTTTCACAAAGCATTGACCTAGCAATTTCTTGCAAAGTGCGATTTTTTCTCTTAACAAAACCATTTTGTTGAGGAGGTTTTGTTGCTGAAAAATTATGAAAGACTCCATTTTCATCACAGAAGTGAGTAAATTAATTGTTGCAAAATTCTTTACCACTATCACTTCTAATAGAAATCAGTTTGCATCCAATAGAGTTTTGGACGTGTTTAATTAGTTTCAAAAATTCAGAAAGGGCTTCATCATTTTGTCCAAGAAATAAAATCCAAGTGAATCTAGAAAAATCATCAACTAGTACATATGCATACTTCTTACCTCCAAGACTAACAGTCCTTATTGGTCCAAACAAATTCATATGAATTAATTCGAGAGGTTTTGAGGTTGAAATCATTTTCTTGGGTTTAAAAGATGTTTTGATTTATTTTCCAAATTAGCATGCATCACAAAATTTTCTTTTATCAAACTTCATTTTGGACAATCCCATAACAAGCTCTTTTGAAGACAGTTTATTTAGTAAATCAAAAGATACATGACCTAATCTTCTATGCCAAAGATAACCATCATTGTCATGTACATATAAACATCTAATACTATTAGCTATAAGGTCATTTAGATAGAATACATACACATTTCCAATACGTTTGGCAGTAAAGATTGTTTAAAGATTTGAGCTGTCCATTATAGAACAAAAATCCTTTTCAAAGATGACTTTGCAGCCATAATCACATAGTTGGCTAATGCTAAGTAAGTTATATTTCAAATCATCAATAACTAATACTTGTTTTATGATGGTTAAGGAACCTTTACCAATATTACCAATGCCAAAAATATTTCCTTTTTTCTTGTCTCCAAATGTAACGAATCCTTCATTTATGGTTTGTATAGCCTCTAACAAAGCTGCGTTTTCGGTCACGTGTCTTGAACAATTGCTGTCCAAGAACCACTTAGTGAAGCTCAGAGAATGTGCCTATACATGAGAAAGAGGAATGATTTTTGGTACCCACACTTTCTTGGGTCCATGAAGGTTAGTAACATTTCTTTTGATTTTCTAGAATGTTATTCCATCAGATTCCACTTTTCTTTTAATAAGATATCTTGATACTATATGTCCCGATTTTTCACAATATGTGCAAGCTTTGTGTGTTGGGTAACATAAAGCAGATTTAACAAATTGTGACTTGTTATTTTTGTCCTTATTCTCATGTCCATATCCTAAGCCATTTCGATTTTTAGCATTAACAAATCTAGGCTTGTGAATTTTGTCCTTATTCTCATGTCTGTATCCTAAGCCATTTTGATTTTCAACTTGATGTTGAGTTCCGAGTAAATTTTCCAAATTGTTTTTACCATTTGTGAATTTTTCAATACAAGTGGTAAGATCATTAACTCTATTTTTCATGTCATTAAAAGTGCTAACCATATTTTCAAGAGTTTGAATTCTATCACACAAATTTCAATTTTTCTAAGATGCATATTGTAAAGTAGTCATGATCACATCTTTTTCTATAATAGCACTCACATGTGACTCAAGAGACATTTTGTTATCATTTAACAACATTTCATTCTCTTTTTTTAAACAGTTAATCTTCAACTTCATTTCTTTATTTTTTCTGGACAGTTTTTTTAGTTCATGAAATGTATCAATTAACAACTCATTGGAATCATCATGCTTTTCAGTTATAGATATAAGCGAATTAGACATGAAATTAGTTGTAGTAGAGTTTACCTCGTTTTCTATAGCTATGAAGCATATGTTGGCGGTTTCATTCTCAGAATCTTCATCTTCAGATTCAGTCCCATTTAAATCCCAAGTTCTCATCAACCCTTTACCTTCCTTTACCTTCAGGTCTTTCTTCTTTCTAAGCGTTCTTCCTTCCTTACAGTTTGCAACTGGACAATCAGTAATGAAGTGATCGATGCTTTTACATTCATAATGTTAGTGTTGTGCCCTAGAGGAAATCACATGTACGTTGTATATGACACATTTTATTTTATAAAAGGCATTGTTTATTTTACAGTTTCTTTTGATTACTTTTGTATAATAAAACTGTTAGATAAAGTCCCCAGTACAACACTGTGTTAAGGAATTCATGATAGAGATTATGATATGAGATTCCTACTATACTGTATAGTGTTAGTACATAAATAGTCCTTAGTCATAATATTAATGAGATAGGACATCATTAATGCGTTAAGATTAACATGTGTTAAGACTTCCTGATTTGATCAGGCGGTAGTTCTCATATCCGTGAGTATTGAGATACTCAAAGCTAACACATGGATGTTTGTTAGTGGAACAAGTTCATTGGATGACCTAGCTATGAGATAATCACATGGATAACCATTTAGTGCCAGTGATATAATCTCAATATAGCAAACGTGCAAGTATCTGTAGACTTGAGATCTCCAAAGTACTTTGTTTGCTGAGCATTGTGCTTTGATTCTAATCTATGGAGCTCGATCGAGAGCCGTCTATGAGATGGATATTGGGTACATTGTGAGATAAATGAAAGTAGTTGAGAGGGTCAATAAAGGATTCATCACTCCTAATAGTATGGGCGAATCTTTCACGGCCACTTGTAGGAATTACTACTCAAGAAGTCCTTGGCTAAGGCGTATGTGTATTGAAAACAGTTCCAATTGATACACATCTAGTGTAGTGGGTTTCTGGTACAAATATAATTATATTCGGGCCAAAATTAATATATATTATGGAGGGAATTGGCACTAATTTCGTACTCTAGACCGAATGAGATATTGTATGGTGAAAGGAGTTAATTGCACTATAGTTTATTATTGAAGGGTTCATGTCAAGCCACTTGACTTCCTGGACTCTTGGGTGATCATGATGTGTTGCTAGAAACCACTCATGATCTGGGAATATGGGTTTATTAATTGATGAATTAATAAACCAATCTTGATTAGAATTAATAGGATTAATTTTAATTAATTAAGGATTATTAATCTCAAAGACGTTTGAATTAATTCATGTTCGCTATCAATTAATCGAGATACCTAATATGTCACACACAAAAGAGGAATATATACTCAAGATGTTATTTGATAATATAGTGGAGTTTATTGCGAGAAAGAGAAGTTGATGTGGCAAAATTATAATTAGTTATAATTTATGGGCTAATTTATAATTCTGAGAACTTGATGGGTTCCAATTGCAATTGTTTGTTTGGAATTCTTAGATGGTTTTATTGTTGAGGTTTTCAGGTGACCCAAGAGGCACAAATAAAACAAAACAACATAAAACCAAAGGGCACACAAGAGGATAAAGATATGATCTTTTGTTTTCTTCACTCTCTCTCTTTCGTGAGCTTCTTCAAGGAGAACACAACCCTTCTTCTTCTTCTTTCTCTGGTTTTTGTTTAACAAGAAAAACCCCAATCACCATTGCTATTTTCTGCTAGCACAGAAAATCTTGGTGCTTGAGTGTAATCCTCCGTGTTGATTTCTGTTAGAGATAATCACACATTGTGATTATAGTGATTGGATATTCAACTCTCGTGGTGATTCTTCAAGAGGCTTGATGGATCACACCATAATTATCATACTTGAAGAAGAAAAGTTTTGTTTTCCACACAAACAAAGAAAGGTAAAAGCTGTTATCTTTATTTCTTTGTTTTCTATATATATGTCTTGTTTTCCACACATATGCGGATCTTGGGATGGTATCTCATTTTAATTCTTTCGCTGCGCTGTATATGATATGCAAGAGATACCCAACAGTGGTATTAGAGCCATGCTATGTGTGGTTTACATCATATTGTTTCCTTGTGTGAAAGCTGTTTCATGCATGTGTTCACTGTGAAAATTGTTTTCATTCAAGTCGAAATCGTTTCAAGCATTGTGAGTTGGGTCTGTAGCATAATATGATTGTGTAATAGATATAGCATATCTATTGCAAAAGATAACGATTCTAGAAATTGTTTCTGGAAAATTTTCATACAGCAGATTGTAGCCAGTGCCGGCTCTAGCTCCCTAACCGGCGCCGGTTGTGTGCTATTTCGTAAAGTTCAGAAATCATTTCTAGGGAAAACTGTTTTCATTAAAATAGACCACAACCGACGCCGGCTCTGGCTTCCAAACCGGCGCCGGTTCTGTTCTATTATGTTCGCGATGTCCAGAAATCGTTTCTGGAGAAAACTTTTGTCAAAACCAAAATGCGACCGGCACCAGCTCTGGATTCCAAACTGGTGCCGGTTCGGCTCTATTTTCTAAAAAAAAAAAAAACAAGAAGGACCGCTGTTATCGTTGCATGACGGGACCCAATAGCATTTCTCAAACTTAGTTTTGAGACAAATAATTGATGTACTTTTTTAAAATATTGATTTTAGAATTTTTTTTATTTTTCTAAAATAGTGATTTTGGAATAATAAAAGTTATATGTTTATTTTGTTTAAGCATAATTAATGGGATGGTGGATGGTTATGGACTAGAACCAATTATATCTGTTCATGCAATTTACAGTTTTAGTTTGTATGAAATAGGGCATGTGTGTCCTGCCCTCTCTCAAATTCGTATGTAATTCTCTTCTTATCTAACTCCCCTCGAATGTAACTCGAGGTTTTCTCTCTTTAGGAAATAATGTAATTAGATTACATAGGTTAGATATGAGTAGAATTATGTTATTTTGGAGATGGCAACCAAGACAAGGTGAGATGGTAAGACCTTCTACTTAAATCATGCATGAACACATAGGGTTTACTATATAAATTTCTTTTATGGCTCAAAGAAATTAATTTAGGGCAAAGTCCATAACCATACCACGTAATCGCTTTATTACCATGATTATCAATTTTGTGATTTATTGATTATTATGCATGTCATTTGTTGAAATCACTAAAAGGAAGAAATCCCTCAATTAATATTAAACCTAATTCCTTCTGTTAATATAGTAAGAACGAGAGTCTTTTGTCGAGACCAGGTTGTTGGGCAAACCCAAGACTACTTGACAACGGGCATGTTCAAGCTATGGAATTAAATTCCTGATTAATGGGTCAGGTTTAACTAAATTCTTTATCTTGGTTGGGCAAACTCAAGAATAAAGAAATTTAGAGAAAAAGTTGGGGTAGCCCAAAAGGCTTTAAGATTAAAAGCTGTTAATCACCCAACAATCCGGTAGTTATATACAATGTAATTGGTATTGAATACCTACCAATGAACTTAAGGGTGGCTTATTGGGCAAACCCAAGGTTATTCTTAAGGAATTTGGATACCGGTCCACTAGGAAAGCTTCCAACGGGCTTTCTCGAATCAGTAGTGGGGGCTATTGGTTTGAGTAAAATAGTGGAGTAAAAATGCGTTTAATTAAAGTCCTAATTATTTGCATTTCATATGCATATACAAATAGCTAATGCTCTCTATCTTTACATCTAGGACACTTACATCATGTCAACAAACTTAAACCTATGGAGAATCTTGGAAACCAACAAAGTTAACCGAATCAAACTATCTCTACTGGTATAGAAATTTGAGAATCGTTCTCAAGTTGAAAAAGTTGCTCTACGTGCTAGATGCTCCTATTCCACCACCACCAGTTCAAGATGCTCATGCTAATGAGTATGCTGTCCACAAAAGGCATAAGGAGGATAGTGATACAGTATCGTGTATTATGCTGGCATCCATGACTCCCGAGTTGCAAAAACAGCATGAGCATATGGATGCTCAATTGATTGTACTACATCTTCGAGAGCTGTTTGATGCCTAAGCCAGAACTGAGAGATACAAGATCTTGAAGCAACTATTCCGTTGCAAAATGGCAGAGGGTTCTTCTGTGGCTACTCATGGGCTGAAGATGCTGGGCTTAATAGAGAAGCTTGGATTTCTTGGGTTCACGATGGACCATGACTTAAGTGTTGACTTAATTCTACAATCTTTACCTAATAGTTTTTCACAATTTGTGATTAACTATCAGATGAACAAGATTGAGTCCACCATTCCTGAGTTGATTAATCTTCTCAAAACTGCGGAGTCTTCCATGAAGAAGGATTCCAATGCAGTTTTAATGGTAGAATCTTCTTCTTCTAAGAAGAAAGTTCAAAAGAAGAATAAGAAGGCTCCCATAAAACCCAGAGGTGGTACGAAGAAGAAGGATGTAGCTACCAAGGGCCCATGCCATCAGTGTGGTAAGATGGGCCATTGGAGGCGCAACTTCAAGGCCTACTTGGAGACCGTTAAGGACAAGAAGTAGAAGGAAAAGCTTATAAGCACTTCTATTTCTACTCCGGGTATATTTATGATTGAGCTAAATACTGCCTTTAGAAATGAGATATGGGTATTAGATACCAGATGTAGATATCATTTATGCAATAACTTGCAGGGACTAAAGAGCAATAGAAGACTAGAGGAAGGCGACATGGACCTACGTATTGCAAATGGGGCAAAAGTTGCTACACTTACTGTGGGGACATATGAGCTAAACCTGCATTCAGGATTAATTCTAGAATTACAAAATTGTTACTATGTACCAGTTTTAATGAAAAATATTATTTCAGTTGTGTGTTTAGACTTAAATGAATTTTATTTGATATTTAAGAATAAATGTTGTTCTTTTTCATTGAATGATATTCATTATGGTTCAGCAACTATGGTTTATGGTTTATATGTTCTAGACTTGGATAATCCAATTCTCAATATAAACAATAAGAAACCTAGAGTAGATAACTCTAACACCTCTTACTTATGGCATTGTCGTTTAGGCCATGTAAACGAAAATCATGTTTCTAAGTTACACAAGCTTGGTGATTTAGGGTCATTTGATTATGAATCATATGGCATATGCGAGTCTTGTTTACTAGGTAAAATGGCTAAAACTCCTTTTCCAGGAAAAGGAGAACGGGCCAAGGAGTTATTAGAACTCATACATTCTGATGTATGTGGTCCAATGTCAATACAAGTAAGAGGAGGTTATAACTATTTTATAACCTTTATCGATGATTTCTCATGGTACGGGTATTTTTATTTAATAAAATACAAATTTGAGGCATTTGATAAGTTCAAAGACTTCAAGAATGAAATAGAGAAATAACTTGGCAAAAGTATTAAGACTCTAAGATCTGATCGATGAGGAGAATACTTGAGCCAAGAGTTTCTGAGTTATCTTAGAGATAATAGGATATTATCTCAATGGACTCCACTACATACATCTCAATATAATGGTGTATCTGAGAGAAGGAATCGAACCCTTCTAGACATGGTACGGACCATGATGGCCTCTGTAAACTTACTAAAATCATTTTGGGAGTATGCACTAGAGACTTCTATTTATATATTAAATAGGATTCTGATAAAATCGGTTGATTCTACCTCATTTGAGATGTTCTTTGGTAAGAAACCAAAGTTATCTCACTTGCAAGTATGGGGTTGTCCTGCCTTTGTCAAAAGGCCACAGTCAGACAAACTTGATAGTAAGTCTGACAAGTGTTTGTTTGTGAGATATCCAAAAGAATCTTTTGGATATTACTTCTACCTCCCTCTGAAAACAAAGTGTTTGTTTCGAAACATGTCGTCTTCTTAGAGAAGGAGCACATGCTCAAAGGGGATAATGGGGGTAAAATTGAACTTAGTGAAGTTCAAGAAGATCAAACAAACAAGGATCAACCATTTGATCCCTTATCTATTGAGAGAATAGATGAACCTTCTACTACACAAGAACCTCGTAGATCTAGTAAGATATGTGTGGCACCTGAGAGATATGGATTTCTCATCAGTGACCACAATGATGTATTGCTCATAGATGAAGATGAGCCTACTACCTATAAGGATGTTCTGTACAGTTCAGAATCTGGCAAATGGCTTGAGGCCATGAAATCAGAGATGGATTCCATGTACGACAACCAAGTATGGACTTTGGTTAATCCATCCAAAGGAATTAAACCTATTAAGTGTAAGTGGGTTTTCAAGAAGAAAACGGACATAGATGGTAACGTAGTTACCTATAAAGCATGACTAGTGGCGAAGGGTTATCGTCAACAACATAGTATTGACTATGATGACACTTTCTCGCCAGTAGCCATGTTAAAATCCATCAGGATACTCCTAGCCATTGCAACACATTACAATTATGAGATTTGGCAAATAGATGTGAAAACAGCTTTCCTAAATAGAAATCTGACTGAGGAAGTGTATATGACACAACCTGAGGGTTTCACATCTAGTGATGGCACAAAGGTGTGTAAGCTGCAAAGGTCCATTTATGGACTTAAGCAAGCTTCTAGGAGTTAGAACATCTATTTTGATGAAACAATCAAAGAGTTTAGTTTTATTCAAAACATGGATTAGCCTTGTGTATACAAGAAGGTTAGTGGGAGCGCAATTGTTTTCTTATTGCTTTATGCAAATGACATATTGCTAATAGAAAACGATATACCTGTCTTGCAAATGGTTAAAATTTAGTTGTCTAAACAATTCTCCATGAAAGACCTTGGAGAAGCAACCTATATTCTTGGAATAAGGATCTATAGAGATAGATCTAAAAGGTTGCTAGGTCTTTCACGGTCTACATACATAGATAAAGTGCTAAAGAGGTTTAGCATGGATCATTCCAAAAAGGGATTCTTACCCATGTCACATGGTGTAAGCCTTTCAAAGTCGATGTCTCCAAAGACACAAGTTGAAAAGGATCACATGAGTAAGATTCCATATGCTTCGATAGTTGAATCTATCATGTACGCTATGATATGTACTAGGCCTGATATATCTTATGCTCTCAGTTTGACAAGCAGATACCAATCTGACCCTGGTAAGGGTCATTGGACGGCTGAAAAGAATATCCTTAAGTACTTACGAAGGACTAAGGATGTGTTCTTAGTATATGGAGAAGGTGATTTGAAAATAAACCGGTATACTAATGTCAGTTTTCAATCTGATAAAGATGATTTCAAATCACAATCCGACTACGTGTTTACATTGTGTGAAGGGGCAATAAGTTGGAAGAGTTCCAAATAAGAGACTATTGCCGACTCAACGACAGAAGTAGAGTACATAGCTGCTTCTGAAGTAGCTAAGGAGGCTGTTTAGATCAAGAAGTTCGTGACAGAACTGGTCGTGGTTTCTAACATTGTTGGTCCAATAACTTTATATTGTGACAATAACGGAGCCATTGCACAAGTAAAGGAGCCACGGTGTCACTAACGATCCAAATACGTACTGCGACGCTATCATTTGATCCGGGAGATCATAGATAGGAATGATGTAAAGATAGAGAGAGTTCCCACGAATGAGAACATAGCTGACCCGCTTACAAAAGTACTATTCTAAAAGAAACATGATTGTCATGTTGAGTCATTCGGTATTAGATACGTGAATGATTGGCTCTAGTGTAAGTGGGAGATTGTTAGTGTTGTGCCCTAGAGGCAATCACTTGTACATTGTATATGACACATTTTATTTTATAAAATGCATTATTTATCTTGTAGTTTCTTTTGATTACTTTTGTATAATAAAACTGTTAGGTAAAGTTCCTAGTACAACACTGTGTTAAGGAATTCATGATAGAGATCATGATATGAGATTCCTACTACACTGTATAGTGTTAGTACTTAAATAGTTCCTAGTCATAGTATTAATGAGACAGGACATCATTAATGTGTTAAGATTAGCATGTGTTAAGACTTCCTTATTTGATTAGGTGGTGGTTCTCAGATCCGTGAGTATTGAGATACTCAAAATTAACATGTGGATGCTTGTTAGTGGAACAAGTTCATTGGATGACCTAGCTATGAGATAATCACATGGATAATTATTTAGTGCTAGTGATATAATCTCAATATAGCAAACTTGTAAGTATCCTTAGACTTGAGATCTCCAAAGTACTTTGTTTACTGAGCATTGTGCTTTAATTCCAATCTCTGAAGCTCGATCGAGGGCCGCCTATGGGATAGATTTTGGGTACATTGTGAGGTAAACGAAAGTAGTTGAGAGGGTCAATAAAGGATTCACCACTCCTAATAGTAGGGGCGAATATCTCACGGCTACTTGTAGGAATTATTATTCAAGAAGTCCTTGGCTAAGGCGTATGTGTATTGGAAACAGTTCCAATTGATACACATCTAGAGTAGTGGGTTCCTGGTACAAGTATAATTATATTCAGGCCAGAATTAATATATATTCTGGAGGGAGTTGGTACTAATTCCGTACTCTAGACCGAATGAATTATTGTATGGTGAAAAGAGTTAATTGTACTGTAGTTTGTCATTAAATATCAAAACTAAAAATTAAGCTTCAAATGAATTGAAATGAACATTCAGGCAAGTAGGACCTTTAAGGGTTGACATATATGCATGATAGAAGAAGGAAAAAGAAGTGCTTAGCTATAGGGTCAAATTTCTGAAGGTGAATTAGATGCCATTACCTAATTTATTTAATGAGAGAGCCATCTTCAGCTCACAGGTTTATGGTTAAGGAACAAGAATAAATGAGTCATTCAGAAACGGTCCTTTGTCGTAAGTCAGATACGTCAAATTTCTGCAAAGTGCATATATCTTGGACCGGTTAAGGAATAACAGACAGTTAGAGAAACTTCCGAGTCAATAAAAAGTTATTTTCATTACTATATCCTATTTTCTTGTCGTGACATTGGCCAATACAGGACAAATTAGAAAAAATGTATAAAGAAAATCTAGATTGAAAAGGTTATGGATAAGAACCAATTAAAAGAGAACAATTAATATCAACTTCTCAATTTTCAATTGGTAGTCTATAGCATAGCACATTAAGCCTTTCCTAAATGTAAGAAGAAACCACTAGTGAAGAAAAATTCATACAGAAAGGTTTGACATAGTTTTTTGCCAGTGCAAATAAAACGTAAGACTTGTTTAGTGATACAGATAATAACACAAAAAAGGGAAAATGTTGTAAGTTCAAAAGACAAAATGTTGTCTAGAAAGTAAATAAACTAGTACAACATAAACTTTTAAGCAATCAAATCCAGATTCTTAAGAAACATAATGGATTGAAAATGTGTTGAAGACCCAAGTGAAAGGTCTAAAAAGACTATTTAATTTAGACAATCAAACTCTATTTTGTACCAAAGCATCATCCTAATGTTTTCTAATTACAGGAATATACATGTGGTAAGAGATCAAACTACATCACTTAACAATATCATACACAAGTTTTTTTTTTAGGCATTGCATCAACCAATCATAAATAGATTGGGAGCTGCTAAAAATAGGCACTACAAAAACTTACTGAAAAAGCAAAATATTAAGACGTTATTGCAGCAAACCAGAACATTCTGTTTGCCTCAAACAGAATATTCTTGGGTAAAAACCAGATTAAGTAGAGACAGTGATTAACCAAATTAATATGAGGATTTTTCATAAGCTTCCATGGAATTTTATTCATTCAAACTAAAAACTCTTCTACAGAGCTATCAACAGCAGAATCACAAATACATCTATACAAAAAGGTCACCTGGAAATGAAGGTGATTGATGGTGGCAAAGGCACCCAAACTGTTGCAGCCAACTCTAAATAATTGATCTACAGCTTTTTTAGCAAATTAAAATGGAAGCAAAAAGCTCCCGTGGTCAATCGTTTGAGGCAAACAATCAAGAACTCTGGGTAGATGTAATTTTTCAACTGCAGGTGGCGTCCCATTATATTAGATTCATTCAAACTTCCATAGAATAAACTACAATTTCAAAATTCAATACAACATGTCAAAATATATCATCTTTGCTGCTTCCCAAATAAAGAATCTTGTGATTACAAATAGTCATGGACAGAATCTAAATGAAAATTTGAAAATCTCCAACAGAAACGGCTAAAATCTCCAGCAGAATCTATGTTGAAGACAATTGGACATAAAAAAAAGGGCAACAAAACTAGAACATTCTATTTGCCTCAAATAGCATATTTTTAGGCAAGAACCAGATTAAGCAGAGACATTGATTTTAGCATCATAAATACTAATAAAAATCAGCCTCAAACAGTAGACTTCTTAAATTCATATTAAACAAAAGAAAAATCTTTTGCACAGGCTTGAAACCAGATTAATGTGAGGATTTTTGGGTTTTACTTGAAACCAGTTTCTTCTTAAGTTCATATTTGGGCACTGCTGGTTATGTTATTGAAGCTTGAAACTAGACTAATATGAGGATTTTCACAAGCTTGAAACTAGAATCAGGAAATTCAAGAAGAAATTCAGAGCAGTCATCGCAGAAATTCAAGAAGAATTACCAATGCATAAAGATAATACTAGGAAAAAAAAATATGCAACCACCCAAAAAGAAAAAAAAAACCAATGATAAATGAAATATTTCTCAAAAGAAATTTCATTTACAAATTTAAAAAATGCAAGCAATTTCTTTGTATGTATCTTTTTCGTAGCTAATCTTTATCACTACACTCAAATAAACTCTCTTCAAATGAGACACTACTGTTAGTGGTATCATCTTTGCCCAGAGGCAATCTATTCTCCTCAAATTCAACTCGGGAATCACTATTTACTTGCACAATCTCATCCATATTAGCTTCTACGACAAGAGGACAAGCCTCATTTTGTGGCATAACAACTTCTATGGCATGCATTTCATCCTCTTGGTAAGTAGGTTCGATTGCAAAATCATCTATAGTTTTCTGTGTCTTAATTTGACATACAGCCCTCCATGCATCCTTATTCTTCTTTTTGCTAGGATAAGAGATATAGTTAACTTGATGAGCTTGTTATGCTAGTATGAATGGATCATATTTAGGCCATTTTCATTTTGAATTAATATCCACAAGCCGGTATTCACGATGCATCTTCATGCTTTGAGGATCACGAGAATCATACCAATCACACTTGAATAAGACCACAAATTTATCCGGTACTCCTATATATTCAAGCTAAAAAATTTCTCTGAGCATGCCATAATAGTAATCATCATCACTTTAAGTGGGCCCTTTCACACACACTCCACTATTTATGGTTGATTTTCCCCTTCCATGATCCACCGTGTGAAAGTTGTATCTATTTACAAAGTACATAGGATACGCAATAATTGCACGCTTAGGACCTCTTGCTATATCCTTGATATTATTGTCTTCGACATTGTTCAATGGGTCTTCAACCTAATTTAATCATAAAACCATTTTATCAATTTACTTTTACTTAGTTAAACATTAAACTTAATATTAAAGAATGGAAATAAAAAGAACATTACACTTACATAATTTTTGAACCAATTTGAGAAATCTTTTTCAAATCTCAAATCTATGATGTGTCATTGACTCTTTTTTGAAGATCCTATTGTAAAATATAAAGACACAGTAAAGGTTATAAAATATTCATATAGTCAAATTTCATGGACCAGAATACAGTAAACAGTCACTTACTCTCTATAAGGTAACTGCTCATCCCAATTCATTATCACATATCTATGGACTATATCAAAATCTTTATCTTCAATCCATGTTCTTTTTTTTTTTTCTCCACTAGGCCATCCTGAATATGTGAATATTGAAAGATTGGGAGAATTTGTTGGTAATTCACCACTGTCATCGTTTTCCCCAACTCTCCTACTTCTCATTTGAACATGAGACTCAAAATAATAAGAGCAAAAATTAGAAACCTCTTCCACCATATATGCATTGATAATAGAGTTTTCTACTCTTGCCTTATTCTTGACCTTTTTCTTTAAATGGTGCAAGAACCTAACCATAATGGTAAAAATTAGTACTCTCATGCATAAATTAGAACAAATTAAGAGACAACAAGTATACCTCTTAAAAGGGTACATCCACCGATATTGTACTGGACCACCTACTCTTGCTTCATAAGGTAGGTGAATTGGAAGATGCTCCCTTGAATAAAAAAAACCCGGTGGAAATATCCTCTCAGGTTTACAAAGAATAATTGGAATGTTCTTTTCCAAATACGCAACATGTGCCTCTTGTAATGACAAAGATGTAATTTCCTTAAAGAACAAAGATAACTCAGTCAGAGCCTTCCATACGTCTTCAGGTAATAATTCTCGAAATGCAATTGGAAGTAATCTTTGCGTAAAAACATGACAATCATGACTTTTCATTCTATGCAACTTACTTTCCTTCATATCAACACATCTAGAGAAAGTGGATGCATAGCCATCTGGAAACTTCAAGTTTTTAATCCAATCTAGCAAAATTCACTTACCCTCCTTGTCTAATGTGTAAGACGCAAATGGCTTCTTAGAATTACCATATTTCAACTCCAATTCTTTACGTTTGCAATATTCATTCAAATCTTTCCTTGCATTCACATTATCTTTTGTTTTTTCCTTAATATCCATCACCGTGTTGAACACATTATTGAAATAATTTTTTATTATGTGCATAACATCTAAATTATGCCTTGTTTGCAGCGTTCTCCAATAAGGTAATTCCCAAAAAATACTCTGCTTTGTCCACTTGTGTGTATACCCAAAACCCTCTTCAGTTTGTTTACCCCCAGTTGGCACAACTTTTAGCATTATTTTAACCCGTTCCCATATTTCCTCGCCAGTTAACCATAGGGGTGGAGGTGAATTCTCAATACGATTTTTAAAGAAAGCATTTTTATTTCTTCTAAATAAATGATCATTTGGAAGGAATTGACGATGACAATCAAAGAAAGAAGTTTTTCTCCCATACGTCAGTGTAAATGACTTAATTTTCTCCAAACAATAAGGGCAAGATAATTTTCCAACTATGCTCCATCCTGACAACATACCATAAGTTGGAAAATCATTAATGGTCAATATCAAAGGTGCCTTTAATGTAAAATTCAGCTTCATTGACACATCATAAGTCTGTACACCAGTTTTCCAAAGATGTTGCAATTCCTTTGTCAATGGTTGCAAATAAACATTAATTTTCTTTTTAGGATTGTAAGGACTTGGTATCGAACAAGTCAAGAACTTGTAAGGGGTCTTCTTACACATCCAAGATGGTAAGTTGTACGAAGTGATAATAACTAGCCAACTTGAATATTACTTTCTAGATTGTCCATAAGGTGTAAAATTATCAGTACAGAGACCTAATCTTACATTTCTTAGTTCATTAGCAAATGATGAATAAACTTGGTTGAAGTGTCTCCAAGCTTCTCCATTAGATGGATGAATGATTTTTCCCGGTTCTGATTACATATGTTCATTGCGCCACCTCATGTGCTTCGCAGTTGCCATAGATGTATACAATGTTTGAAATCTTAGAGTTAGAGGAAGATAATGCATCTTGGTATATGGAAAATCATAATGTTTTTTTTGGCATGTTTTGGTTTGTACCTAGGACTATTGCATCAAATTCACATCTTCTTTCCAATATAACATACATCCATTTACATAACAATGAAATTCTTTTACAGGCAAACCCAAACCTTTAACCATCTTCTTCGTGCTATAGAAATCCATAGGCATATTATTCCCCTCTAGCAAGCATTCATTTATGAAAGAAGCTACTGCATCAAAGCATCCATCAGACATATTGTAGTCAGCCTTAAGGCTCAGTAATCTCCTAACTGCTGATAATACTGATTGTTTAGTATAACCAGGCCACAACAACTTATCTATAGCATCAAGCATATCAAAGAACTATTTTTCCATAGGATTTGGTGGTTCCTCAGTGCTTCCAGTTGACTTTGATTATTTAGATTGTGGCATTATAGAAGGGCCAATAGCATCCCACACCATTTCTGCATATTGGTTTCTTGGTTCTCCATCATTACTTGCCATGAATATTGGATCATTTACACCTACTCCTTCTAACTGTGTTTTTAAAGTTTCTTCGTGTGATGTCCAAATATAATAATCAGGCATGAAACCTCGCTGAAGAAGATGAAGTTCAACTTCATCAGCTGTGGCATATCGCAAATTTGAACATTTGAAACAAGGACATCTAATTCCCCCCCCCCCCCAGTTTGAATGTATGCAAAAGCACGAAATGTTTGTAGCCCCTCGCAAAACCTTCGCACTATACCTTTACGACCTGGGTTAAGTCTGTCATACATCCAACTACGATCCTCTCTCATGTTTAATTAATAATCTAGAAAAAAAAAGGAAAACTATCTCTATTGAGTTCACTAATATTTTCATTGTGGTGTATAAAAATTATTAGTTTATTTACATGGAGAAGTTGAAAAAAGAATACATTGAGGAATATATAGCACAAATAGATTGAAAATTTAAACACGAAACAGATAGAAATTGAGAAAAGGTAGAAATTGAACTGTCTATTGTTTCCAAGTTGTGATATAATTGCTAATAAGGATAGCTCTTTCATGGCCACACACTTTTTTGAGTTTTCTATTCACAATTTGAGAGTTGGGATAAGATGTTATTAGGGAGGTTATCTTCAGATCTTTATTTGGAATGACCAGAATTTGGTAAAATAGAATCTTATAGAATATTCTCTATGCTAATAGGCAACACTATTATTTTCAACATTCTTGTCCAATAAACTTTCTAACCTTTCTTCATGTAAATTGTCTCATTTTCTTCACTAATATTCTCTATGCTAATAGGTAACACATTCTTCATGAAAATTTTTATAAGTTAAATTCATCAATGCATGATTTGCTTATTCCACATTATAGCTTTATTTTGTATTTGAGAATATATCAGAAAATACAGAATGAGAATGTCAACTTACAACAATTTTTTCCCTCATATGTGTTTACACCTCCCCTATTGAGAAGGGTCATGGTGTAGTTAAGATATATAGGAATGCGGCGGGTAAGATTCATGTGGTGCCAATGCATGTAGGTTTGGCTGAAATTTTCTTGCTATAATATCTTTTGATGCTAATTTTTTTTAGAGATTTACAGTTTATTTGTGTTTCCTTAGATTTTGTATAACATATATACTGGATTTTATCTGGTGATGTATTTGCTAATTTATTGGTGGGCAGTGATGGTCTATTATTTAGTTAACTTTACTAATAGATTGCAAGATAAAGAAATGAATCTTGGTTATTAGATTCTGAAGTTGCAAGTACTTATACTTTGTAAGGTTTTAGTAACTTTAAAGTGGAATATGTTGGTTATAAAAAACTCTAGGCTTGTACGTACTTGCATTTCTGAGAATATTTATCATGCTTCCTCCTATTTTAGTAGTTTAAGGATTGCAATTTTCACAGCAGTGGTGGAATTTTGCTGCTTTGTATGTCCATCAATAAAGATTAAGCACAAGTTATATAGGATCTTCTTTTTTTTAAATATGAAGATAGATGAAACCATCCAAAATCAGCATGTAACATTCCAAGAAAATAACTATGTGTCAACCAAAGTGTATCAAGGGAACCATGTCCAAGTTATTGTAAAAAATTGAACTACCATATATTCTTTTTTTGAGGTTTCTACCCTAAGAAAGGTGCACTAAACTCCCATACCTGATCGAATCCTTATTCCATTTTATATTGTTTCATTGCTAGTAATTAATGCATTAGATATTTGATCACAGTAAATCCTCATATAATCTGGATTTTGGTTTTTCCAACTTACTGCTGCAAGATCAAATAGAAACTGAAACAGAAATAGAAATAGAAACAAAATAGAAGAAAGGAAGAATACTAAACAGAAGAAACAGAAGAAGGCATTCAACAAAATAGAAACAGAAGAAGGCATTCAACAAAATAGAAACAGAAGAATACTGAACAAAATAGAAATAGAAATAGAATCAGATTACTCTCAGGTCTGGCAGTCAACAAAATACAAACAAAAACAGAAGAAGGCTAAAGGAATACTGAATAAAAATGCCAAATCTATAGTCACCATATCTTTAAGTGAAATGGAGGTTCATTTGAACTTTCTGATTTTATTTTAGCAGTCTGAGGGTTGAAAGGAAGATATTTTTCCATGCTTGTATATTCCAATTATGTCAAGGAGTTTTTCGAAATTCATTGGTTCTATAGCAGAAATTCATCCATTATTAAACTGTTTTCTAAAAAGAAAAAGCTCTTTCAAGTACCAGAAAACTTTAATTCTTGTAGCCTTTTCCGTTCTTTGTTAAGACAGTTAAGCTGTAATTTTTCTATTTTCCCATTCTTTAATTAATAAAATCAGCCAAATGTTTGTGATTCCCATGTATCTTCAGAAGTGATATCACATTAACAATAGCTCTCATTTCTTACTCTTCCATTTTCTATCAGGGAACTGAAAATGTGTAGCAAACTGTGAAAACTTAGATATAGTTCAATTCATCGTTTTCTAGAAATGCTTACTCAGATGCAAATTGCTCAAAACCTCGTTCCCCCACCCAACTCCTAACACACCCCACACTCAACCATACGATCAACAACACCAAAACATTACAAATAGAAACCATTAACATTAAACCCAAACAACAATATAAATAAAACTCAAATATTTCTGCCAAATAAATCACTTTTTCTGCAGTATATTCAAATCAAAATCCTAGTACATATCCGCAGCAAGATAAAGATTCAGAAAATACAGGGGAAAACATGGGAAAGCTTACTCCTTGTATCCTCTTGGCAGTAACAAGGTATTTCGGTCCTCTTGTCGTCTTCTTCGTGCTTTGTTAACTATCTTCCCACATACTTTGCAAAACAACAACACACACCAAAATTAAAAGTCTTATCACCCAAATAAAGCCCTAATGTTTGGCCTACCACAACCAAATCCAAAGACGAATGCAGAAATTGAAGCGTGGGCAAAGAAAAAAACCGACCTTCTGGGAATGAGGACACAGACGGAGATGGTGAACTCGTGGGAGTCATGGGAGAAAGAGGAAAATCAGGAAGAAGAGACAAAAAATATTAATGCGCCAAAACGAGGAGGGAATTGGGGATGATCTCCAAAAAAAAAAAAAAAAAAGTTTTTTAAAACATGATAATTTAGGTATATACAAAGTTTTAAAAAATAATTTAGATATATAAAAATTTTTAAAAAATAATTATTTATAGATATCCATAATTTACACAACCTATTTATAAATAGAAAATACAAATAATTTTTTAATAATGTAAAAAAAATTATAAAACATATAAAATTCTATAATTTTTATTTTACTACAATGATATCATTTTAACTTAATAAATTTTTTAAATTATTTTTGAATTTAATAAAATTTAAAATGTTAATTTTTTATAGAAAAAAAATTGATTCAGCTAAGAGTGAATATGTTCCTATTTTACTATATATATATATATATATATATATATATATATTATACTATAGCTATGAGCCTTTGACGTAAGATTATCCAAATAAATAGGTATGATATTACATATACTTTAAAAATAATGATTATTAAAATAAATTAATAGTCAAATCAAATAACCATTTAGGCTTACTTTAATATTTTTTATGGAATGACTAGATGAATATATGAATCATTTAACTCAAAAAGAAAAAGTAATACTCCCTCCATCCAAAATTGCATATCTATATTTTTAATTTTGGATGTCTACAATTGAATGTTCACTCCCTTGTAATACATATATTTTTCAGCCAAATTTCTACTAACAATCTTCTTAATTTAAAGGAATTATATCTCACTAACTCGTATGGTCCCGCGACTAATTAATCACAACTATAATAAAGATAATTGATTAATTTTTTTATCAAATCAAAAGTGAATATTCAAACTGGAGCGAAGGATGTACCTGTTTCAATTTTTTAAAAACCAAAATGATACTTCTTTTCATATTTTATTTATTTATTAAAAAGTATAAAGTCTAGAAATACATCAACTACTTTTTTTTATTAGAACAATTGATGAAATTCTTTTTGTAACCAAATGTAAATAACCCAAAATGGCAAAAATACTACATTTACTTTATCTAATAATACTAATTACTTTCTAGCAACATGTTAATATTTTAGGAAAATCCTTCAAAAATTATTTTACTATGTTCATTTTTTAACTATCTTTTTCAGTTGAATTAAAAATTAGGATGAATTTTGAAAAATTAATTTCATACTAATACTAATGCGGTCAGAAACTTTTTTTTTTTTTCCAATTTCCTCCCAAATACAAATTGGTTAGAACATATACTTGAAATAAAATAAATATTAAATTATATTTTCAACCAAATATTTAAAAATTAATTAAATATCCAACATCAAATTAAAGTGGTCAGAAAATAACTATCCATTTCCTACCAAAAATTACATTTACTTGGAAATTACATTTTCTTCAAGCAAAAAAAATTATAAATTTAATTAATTTCCATCTCTGAGAAACAAAACATTTTTTTTTGGAGAACTAAATCATATTTCCTAGCAAATTTCAAAATGGCTGAAAAACAGAATTTAAACTCCTACCAAAATTACTTTTTGTCAGAAATTACATTTTATTCAATAAAATTTTTTAAAATCATAAATTTAATTTTCACCTTCGAGAAATAAAATAATTTTTTAGAGAACTAATTCATATTTCCTACCAAATTTCTGAATGGTTGGAAAACATATTTTAAGCTCCTACCAATATTAATTTTGGTTGGAAACAAATATTTTTGTGAAGAAACAAAATGAATAATCTACAATTTTCATTTACTACCAATATAATTATGTAATTGGAAATGCATTTTTACTTTCATACTAAAATAGCATTGGTTGGCAATAATTTATTATTTTCCTACCACATCTCAATTTGGTAGGAAAGTTTTTACTATTGTTCCTACCCATAACTTTTGGATGGAAATATAGTTATGTTTTCCTACCAAAATGTAAGTTGGATGAAAATGTAGCTATATTTTCCTACCAAAATTGTATTGATAGGAAATAATTTATTATTTTTCTAACACATTGAGATTCGGTAGGAAAGTTTTTATTACTGTTCCTACCCATAAATGTGTGGATGAAAATGTAGCTATGTTTTCCTACCAAAATATAAGTTGGTCAGAAATGTAGCAATATTTTCCTACCAAAATAATATTGGTTGGAAACAATTTATTAGTTTCCTACCAAATCTCAATTTGGTAAAAATGTTTTTACTACTATTCCTACCCAAAACGTTTGGATGGAAATGTAGCTATGTTTTCCTACCAACATATAAGTTGGACAGAAATATAAAAATATTTTCCTACCAAAACAACATTGGTTGGAAACAATTTATTAATTTCCTACCAAATCTCAATTTGGTAAGAATGTTTTTGTAACTATTCCTACCCATAAACGTTTGGATGGAAATGTAGCTATATTTTCCTATCAACATATAAGTTGGATGGAAATGTAGCTATATTTTCCTACCAAAATAGCATTGGTTAGAAATAATTTATTATTTTCCTACCAAATCTCAATTTGGTAGGAAATGTTCTACTACTGTTCCTACCCATAAATGTTTAGATGGAAATATAGTTATGTTTTCCTACCAAGAAGTAAGATGGTAGGAAACTATAACTATACTTTCCTACCAACATGTACTTTGGACGGAAATGTCACTAATTTTCCAACCAAAATATATGTTGTTGGAAATTGGACAGAAATGTAGCTAAAGTTTCCCACCAATATATATGTTAGACGGAAATGTACCTATATTTTCCTACCAACATGTATGGTGGATGGAAATTTCCAACCCCATTTCCTGCTAAATTTAGTGTGGTCGGGAACTTCCTACCAACTACTTCTTTGGTCGGAAATGGGTAGCTGATTTGCTACCATTTAGCTTTAGTAGGAAACTTTTAGTAGGAAATAGCTTGTTTTACTGTAGTGATCATTCTCTTGGCCTTTGGTTTGTAGGCTTGGTTGGCCTTAAATTCGTGTTGAAAGCTCTTGAAAATGAATCTTACCCAAGGTGCCATGAGTTGTGGTTTGGATTTCTCTTTGTCTTCTTTTGAGTGCCCTTCGTGTCGGGGCAATTCCTATCACAAAGACTTGTTGGGATCACAAAGGTGTAGGGACATCAAATGCTATAAGTGTCTAGGATATGGGCATTCCTTCCAAGAGTGCACAAATAAGAAGATGGTGTTCATAAATGACCAAGGAAACATCTCATCCGGTGAGGAAGAATGTGGTGAGATATTTAAGGGCAAATATGAAGGGGGAGAATGTAACACCCCACAACCTAGGCCCATTAAGGTCGGGGATGTCGCCCCGTCCATAGGATAAGGGGTCTTTGTAACTAGGCCACACTAAATAAGATAAAAGAAATATTACAAAATTAAACTTATTACAACCCAACAATACATGAACAAATTCAAAAATAATTGTCTGCTACAATCTCTCAAAAGCAATACATAAGAAAAATAATAGAGAGTCTTCAAAGCATAGGTAACAATCTAGCTAATGACCTTCACAGTAGGATCGACCTGAAAACATGGTATAAAAGGAGGTGAGATAATAATCTCAGTAAGCCCGTGTGTACTTTAAGTGTTTAAGGTAAAACAGTTCATGTATGCAAGTTATAAAAGCTTCAAAAGAGAAAGTGCTGGCAAGAATTAAAAAAATGTTATAAATGAAGAGTGGTGTTTTGCTTTCCAAAATATACAAGAGCACAATAAATACAACCACCCAAAGAGGTATACATGGCACCACACGTTAGGCACTATGACAATATAATGATCAAGATGCCACACGTTGACCATACTGACATAAGGTAGGTGTACGGCCTACCAAGTGAGATACTTTTCCATCTCTACACCCCAAACTTACCGGTTGTCTATTTCAGAAACACACAGTCTACTTGACTGAACTTGCTAACTCGGACCGGTATGACCTACTGGACTGGCATCTTATCAGGGCAGGACTCACCCCTCAGAGGTGGCCACCTACTGAGAGACTTATCCTAACCCTTCAAAGACTAATCCTAGTAGTCTACCCTTATTGAGTACTCAACGTTGCTTGTCCCACTTGGGAGAAAATTGATCATACAATGATTTACTTGGAAATAGCAATTAAGGTTTCTAAAATTCTTGCCAAAGTTGGATTTTAAAAAGAGTTTAGCGTTTTGTGCAAAACTGCTCATTTAATTTCAAATGGTTTGCTTGACTGAAATAAAAAGGAAAACTGTCCTTAATTGCCTTTACAAAACAAATGTTCATACATATAGAGTTTGGCTTGCCACATTAACTTTGGTCTTCAAATGACTCAATGCAGGAGCTTACCTGATCCTTTGCTCTGCTGGGATTCAAAGATCTTCCAAAGTCAACCTAATCCAGCCTGGGGTAAACACGAGGCATAAGATAATATTCAGACTATATCTACCTTACATAAATAATTCCTAGTTCAACTAGGTACAACCATGACTAACCATGACCATAATGTCCTAAGCTTTAATGTTAGTTGATAAAGTATTTTATAAAATAAATCTAGCTTGATAAGTTAAAATAACTAGAGGTTCTAAAATAATTACTAATAAGTCATAGTTTCAAATAATAAATTATGAATATTATTGCTAATAAATAAACTACTGTTAAATAATGAAAAATACTATGTCCTAAATAATATTGGTAAATGGTAATATTTAAATAGTATTATCGTAAATAAATAAATAATAAAATACACCTAATTTTTTTATTAATAATTAGTAGTTAAAAAATAATCAGTAATAAATAATAAATGAATTATACTTTTGTTTTTAATTAATAAATAATAAATAAATTTTCATATAAATAATATTTATGGATATAGGTAAAAGTTTTAACTATGGTCTACAATGTCATTAATTAATTCTAATATTTTATTTATTATTATTTATATAAAAGATTTTGTTTATTAAATATACATTATTTTTAATAAAAGATATTATTTATTTGACTAATAAAATATTAATATTTTAATTAATATTCTATTCCAAACCTTCCTAGCAATTTCGAATTTCATAGAGAAAAAATATAATAGTAATTCTAATTAAAGTAATAAAATTTGTTAATAAAAAAAAACCTAGGATTAACAAGAAAATAATCTTTTCCTATGATTTCCTATTGCAAGAAAAGATTCATGAACACATTCTCTAACATCAAATAATAAACTAATCTATTCATGAACATACACTTGAATTAACACATACTATCATATGGCCAATCTCCTACTAGGCACAATTATTATTCATGGCTTTATTGAAAATTAAGAACATAAAAGCCTAATCACCATTGGTGTCATAACATCTAACATGCTACAAACATCCATAAATCTCATTAAACATGATGAACATATATTGATTCAAAAGAAAAATCCATATAAGTTAATCATATATATCAATCCTCATGTCCTAACTCTATTCCCTTCATCCACATAGATATATTCAATCCCCCATTCATATTCAATCTTCCTATCAACATCTAAGAGGCATGAATTCAGAAATTGAAAGGTGGATTTAAGAAGAAATACTTGATAGACGATCACTTGATGAAGACTAGTGAAGGTCCACGCGTTTGAGAGCCATGAGATGTCCGAAAAATAGCCATGATTGGCCATCGTCATTTTGGCCGAGAGAGAGAGAGAGAGAGAGAGAGAGAGAGAGAGAGAGAGAGAGAGAGAGAGAGAGAGAGAGAGAGAGAGAGCGATTAGAAGGGAACATTAAAAATTGAATAGAAGAGGAAGAACAAGAATGTTATTCTTGTTTTACCTTTTTGATGTTCTTGAGACCTTCAAGAAAAAAAAAATTGATTTTGATCCATTCGAAAATTTCAGTTTGTGTTACAAAGACCAGAAATGAAGTCTAGAGATTAAGTAGGAGTGATCTGGAGTTTTTGAGAGTGATTGGTGGTGTTTAGAATAGGTTTAGGCTTGAAGAGGTGTAGTGTGTGTTCTTAGTATTCTTAGTATTTTGAGAGAGTTTGAGAGAAAAATGGCTTGCGAATTCTGGAAATGATGTTGGTCGAATGGCCTAGAGTAGATAGGAGTTTCAATTTTTAGCTAGAAGGAGAGAGAGTGTTCATTTTTTTTAAAAAAAAATTCAAATGGAGGGAAATGAGAAGTTGTTTGAGGTAACAGATTAGCTAATGGTGATTGATCATGGGAGGTCTCTTTGCTCTTCAATGGTGTTGGTAGAACAAGCTAGTCTTGCTGCAACAAATGGAGGCCATTTAGGTTATTAAGCTAGCTGAAACTCAGTCTAAAATGGCAGAGAAATTCTGGTTTAATCACTTGCTACAAGGGTATTTTAATGGAGCAAAAATTCTAGAATTATTTTGAAGTTCAAATGAGTTTTGGATAGAGTGATCTTAGGAGCTTTTTGAGGTGTGATCATGGAGTCCAAACACTCAAGGTAAGTGTGGAGGTCCATGGTGTTCAGTCCATGGCTGAACTGTTGGGTACTCATGCGTATCATATACGGCGTAGCAGAAATTTAAAACGAAATACCATCTAGGATCTGCATAAGTGTGGAAAACAAGACATATATATATAAAACAAAGAAACAAAGATAACAACTTTTACCTTTCTTTGTTTGTGTGGAAAACAAAAATTTCCTTCTTTGAGTAAAATAGTTGTGGTGTGATCCAGCAATCCTCTTGAAGAATCACCACAAGAGTTGTATATCCAACTAATATAATCATAGTGTGTGATTATCTCTAACAGAAATCCACACAGAGGATCTCACACAAGCACCAAGATTTTCTGTGCTAGCAGAAAACAACAATGGTGGCTAGGGTTTTTCTTTCTTGTTCTACTTCATAAGCAAAACCAGAGAAGAAAAAAAAAGAAGAGAGTCTTGGATTCCCTCTTAGAGGAAGCCACACGAGAGAGAGTGATATGTTCACTAGAGAACATGAAGATCATATCCCCATTCTCTCTTGAAAGGATACCCAACACACATTATTTCATGTGTGTTGATAAAAAGGAGTATGGACACCCATACCTTCATGTGTGCCCTTTTGTTGGTTTTTGTATGACTTCTTGTTCAATAATAAAACCATTTTGATTATTTCTCATATAACCAAAAGCCTCTACAAAAACCATATATGAGAATTCCAAACAATTCTCCAATTGCAATTGCAACCCATCAAGTTCTCAGAATTATAAATTGGCCCATCAATTATAACTAATTGTAATTTGGCCACATCAACCTCTCTTTCTTGTAATAAACCCCACGATGTTATCAAATAACATCTTGAGTATATATTCCTCTTTTGTGTATGACCTATTAGGTTTCCCGGTCAATTAGTAGCAAACATGAATTAATCCAAACATCTTTGAAATTAATAATCGTTAATTAATTAGAATTAATCCTATTAATTCTAATCAGGATTGGTTTATTAATTCATCAATTAATAAACCCATATTCCGATATCATGAGCGGTATCTAGCAACACATCATGACCACCTAAAAGTCTAGGAAGTTAAGTGGCTTGACATTAACCCTTCAATAACAAACTACAGTGCAATTAACTCCTTTCACCATATAATATCTCATTCTGTTTGGAATACGGAATTAGTGCCAAGAGAAATGAATCAGGCCAGAGCTATGGTGATTCATTTCTCTTGGGAACCTATCCTAATTCTTCTCCCTCATTTCAGCACTCCCCTATCCCTAAGAGCTGATTTTTGAATTGCATTGCTAAGGGATTATCACATAATTTTTTTTTGGAATTAAAAGAAGAGATTAATGAATTAAGGATAGTTTAAGTTTCAAAAAGGTTTGGACAAGGCTAGAAAGATTAAAGGGACAAGAATTCATCTAGAATTCTTTTTAGGACATGATCACATGATTAAGACATTCTCTTCATGCCTCATTTAAGATAACATTCCTATCTTTAAGGAATGTAAGAAAAACAAAAATTCAAACATAGTCAAGATAATTATGAATAAAACTTAAGTGATGGGATTTGAACTCATGACTTTAGAAATTAATTCACAAAGCTCTAACCACTTAATCACAACAAAATCTTGCTCTTATTTTCTCACCAAAATACTCTTCTTATCTAAACCTCAAGCCATCTTCCTATTTTGACCTCAAGCAAAATTTTCTTTTTACCATTCCTACCCAATAAGCATAAATAAGCCATTTAACCTTTAACACACAATTCTAAAGCACATAAAATCATTCAAAAAGTATATTTTTATGCAAAATGTCATGATATACATCCCGTCCCCCCTTACTCTATGGTTGGCTTTAGGTAGGGTTTCACATCCTCCCCTCCTTAGAAGAATTTCGTCCCGAAATTTAGGCATACGTTTACCTCAGATCAGGATACTTCTGTTTTACCCAATCTTTCGTTTCCCATGTGGCATCTCGCATGCCATGATGCTCCCACTGTACCTTCACCATAGGAATCTGCTTGTTCCGGCGGGTCTTGATGCTTCGGTCCAAAATTCTCATGGGTTTCTCCACATAGCTCAGGTTGGGTCAGAATACTAACGGCTCATCATTCAAAACATGTCGACATTGTACTTCTTCAACTGAGACACACGAAAGACATCGTATATTCTTGTCAAACCATCAGGCAAATCCAATCAATATGCCATCGGCCCAATTCTTTCCTTTATCGAAAACGGTCCAAAATACCTTGAATTCAGCTTGCTTCAAAATTCCTCTATTCGGCGTCAATCTTAGGAACACATTATCTCCTACTTGAAATTCTAACTCTCTTCGCCTATTGTCCGCATAACTCTTTTGTCGGCTCTGGGCTGCTTTCAACGTTTCCCTAATCAACTTGACTTTGTCCAATATTTCCTGAACGCAGACTTCTCCAGACTTACTTATGTGGCCATCTTCCGACCAACTTCAGTGTAGTGGTACTTGACACTTACGTCCATATAATGCTTCATACGAAGCTATTCCAATCGAAGACTGATAGCTGTTATTGTACGCTAATTCTGCACACAGTACACATTCGATCCACTTATCCCCAAAATTCAATACACAGGCTCTCAGTATGTCCTCTAATAACTGAATAACCCTTTTGACTAACCATCGGTTTGCGGATGCGCCGTTGTACTGAACTTTAAACTAGAACCCATTGATTCTTGAAACTTACTCCAAAATGGGGATGTAAATCTCGGGTCTTGGTTGGACACAATACTCAAAAGCACTCCATGCAGTCTGACTATTTCTCGCACATAGGTTTGAGCTGACTTCTCCATTGAATCCCTTACATTTACTGGTATAAAATGTGATGACTTGGTCAATCGATCTACTACTACCCATATGGCGTCCTTTTTGGTCCTTGCCATAGGGAGTTCGATAACGAAGTCCATGGTCACCTCTTCCCATTTCCATTCATGTACTGGTAACGATTGCAACAATCCTGTCGACTTTTTGTGCTCCGCTTTGACTTTCTGACAGGTCAGACACATTGAGACATACTTAACCACGTTCCTCTTCATCTTGGGCCACCAATATGCCCTTTTCAGATCTTGATATATTTTTACCTCTCCTAGATGAATAGTGTACTTACTTTTATTCACCTCCTCTAAAATCTTGTCCTTCAAATGATGCTTATCGGGTACACACAGAAGATCCCAGAAATACAAAACTCTCACTTCGTCCTGCCAGAAATCACTGCCTTGTCGTTTAAGCTCTTTGTCCTTGAAAAGTTGAAATTCTGCATTACTTTGCTGAGCCTCGATGATTTCCCGCCTTAGGTCTAGTATCAATCTCAAGTTGCTAACAATAATCCTTTCTTCTTGCACTTCTGCTCTTCTATCCAACACGTGCTGGACCGTTCGAATCTCCTGCACTCTTAGCCTGGCCATTTTGACTTTTCGGCTCAGGGCATCAGCAATACGTTAGCCTTCCCGGGGTAGTAGTTGATAGGACAACGATACTTTCCAAAAATTCCATCCACCTTCGCTGCCACAAATTCAAATCCTTATGGGTGAATATGTACTTCAAGCTCTTGTGATTCATAAACACTTCATATTTAGCTCCATAAAAGTAGTACCGTCATTTCTTTAAAGTAAATACAATGGCAGCCAACTCTAAATCATGCATGGAATAATTGACATTATGAGGCTTTAACTTCCGAGAAGTATAGGCGATTACCTTCCTATCCTGCATCAAAACTGCTCCCAAACCTTCCTTCAAAGCATTAGTATACAGAGCGTAAGGCTTATCTCCCTCTGGAAAACTCAACACAAGTGCTGTCATTAACCTCCGCTTCAGCTCTTGGAAACTCCTTTCGCATTTCTCATTCCAGACAAAGGGTATGTCCTTTCTCAGCAACCGGTCATAGGCGATGCTAGTGTTGAGAATCCTTTAATAAACCTCCTATAATAGCCGGCTAATCCCAAGAAGCTTCGAATCTCCGTGATGTTCTCTGGTTGCTTCCAGTGCGAAACTGCTTCAACTTTTGCTGGGTCCATCTTGATTCAATCCTTGGTTACCACGTGGCCAAGAAATACCATACTATCCAGCCAAAACTCGCACTTACTAAATTTAGCATAAAGCTTATGCTCTCTTAGCTTCTCCAATACCGGCTTCAAATATTCTGCATGATCCTTTGGGCTCTTAGAGTATATTAGTATGTCATCGATGAAGACTACTATGAACTTATCCAGGTAGGATTGGAAAACTCGATACATCAAATCCATAAATACTGTTGGTGCATTGGTTAAGGCATCACCACAAACTTATAGTAACCATATCTTGTGTTGAAGGTTGTCTTAGGAATATCTTCCTCTTTTATCCTCACTTGATAGTATCCTTGCCTCAAATTCAATTTGGAGTAGCAACTAGACCCTTGCAACTTGTCGAACAGCTCGTCAATTAATGGTAGAGTATACTTATTCTTGATGGTCAGGTTGTTCAGGCCTCGGTAGTCGATACATAACCTCAAGGTCCCATTCTTCTTCTTCACAAATAGCACTGGTACTCCCTAGGGTGACGTGCTAGGCCTAATGTAACCTTGCCTCACCAACTCTTCTAGTTGCTCCTTCAATTCTTTCAGCTCCGCTAGTGCCATCCGATATGGAGTTCGGGATACTGGTTCTGCTCTTGGGACTAGATTAATAATGAACTTAACTTCTCGGTTGGGAGGTAGAAAAGTGAGTTCCGTAGGGAACACGTTGGAAAAATCTCTTACCACCTCAGTATCTTCGAGAGTGCACTAGTCCTTCAGCTTATTTATAATATAGGCTAAATATCATTGACGTCCTTACTTCAACAATTTCTGGGGTTTTGCTCCAGCTATCAAGAACTTCAACTCTTTTACTCTCTTGCCATTGAACTCCAACATATCACATCTCGGTCTAATGAACTGAACCGACTTATTCTTATAGTCTACTTTAGCCCTATGCTTAGCTAGCCAATCTATACCAAAATCAAGTCATATATAGTCATCAATAGCTAAGACTATCAAATCTCCCTCTAAGTTTTCTCTCCCCACTTCAATCTTACAATTCTGCACATACTGATCCGCTTGCACCATTTTCCCCAAGGGCATACTCACCAACACGGTAAAAGGTAGTTCTACTCCATCCCAACCCAAATGATATACACAATTCTTGTTTAAATAGAAATGCGTAGATCCAGGGTCTATTAATGCATTAGCGGAATGACCTTAGATAATAAATATACCTTCCACCACCACTGCATCTGCTCCAACCTCCTCTCGGTTAAGAGCGAAAATTTTTGCTTTCACCTGCGGCTTTTGTGTTCCACTTCTGGAGGCTCCCACAGTACTGGCTCGATTGGCTCCCATGATTTTAGCCGGGTTTCCTTATCTGACTCGGAGAAGTTTAGGGCAGGCATTTCGCAGATGATTCAGGTCTCCACAATGGTAGCATTTCCGCTCAACTCCTCTGGACCAACAATTTTTCTCCATATGGCCCATTTTCCCACAGTGTCGGCATAATGGAATATTCTATGCAGGTCCAACTAGTGCCATTCGTGCTTACTTTCCCTGGTTTTGCCACTGTTAGATGTCAGGACGCTTATTAGGTTGCTACCTCTGGAAAGGTCTTAGTGGTTGTCTTGGTGGCAAGAAATGTCTTGGTACCGTCCTGTTACGATCCTCATTCTTAGTCCGAGTAGCTGCGTCCACAGCCCCCGAATAGGTCGTTAGGGGAGAATGTGCCAATGCCCTTCTTAACTCCTGCCTTGATCCCTTGACAAACTGCCTCGTTCTATTCTATTTAGTATTCACCAACCTTTTTCAGTACTTTGATAACTGAGTAAAATGTGTTGCATACTATGCTACCGTCATACCTTCTTGCTTCAGATTCTGGAACTCATCTTCCCTTTTCTCTACTATCCACTGAGGGATAGATTTAGCTCTGAATGCCTCCATAAAGTTGGCCCACGCCCAGTCCTGATCGATTATCTCACAGTCATCTTGGACTCGTTGCCACCATGCCCGAGTTGGGCCCCTCAATCGAAATGCAGCAAATTTCACCGTTCACTTCTCAGAGTACTGAAGCGTAGCAAATATGTCCTCCATCTGTTCCACCCATTGTTCTGCTTTCTGATCTTGCTCGACCTTTCCCAAGAAGATGGGAGGTTGAAATTTCAGAAACCTCTCTAAGGCTTCTTCTTCCCCCTTTGGATTCCTCCGTTCAGTTAGAGTTTGCAGAATCTCGGTTATTTTGTAGAACGCTTGCCCCATAGTTATGCTGATAGGTTCCTCCGATCCTATTTCCAATTATGGTTCATTCTCATCCCCCCAGTTTGGTGATGGTACTTGAGTTGTATCAAACTCCGGTGTCACGGGCTCAGCTTCAGGAACTTTATACTGGATGTGGCTACATGACGCTTGGGTACCATTCTAAACCATGCCCCAGATAATGAGTTTATGCATCAAAGTTTAAAATATTTAAATGGAGCATGCAATCGCATTCAAGTTTAAGTAAAAGAAAATTATATGCAAATTTTTGTATAAAGAATTGCATATTAATTTTTCTCAAGATTTAGAGTACTCCAGATACTCTTATTTGCATAAATTTTGAAGTAAAGTAATAAATATGAATGGACTCCTAGCACATGAGTTTATTGAAAGCGGTAAATAAAACGTCCTAAGCATAGCAGATCCTCTCTAATCCTCATCAGAGTCTTTAAAGTCAGCATCATACAACCATCCCCCAGAATTCCTAGAAAAGTCTATCCCAACCCCATTCATGAACCCATAGTCTACTGGCTCCTTCTCTGCTCTCCTAGAATTCTCCCCAGTTTCAACTTGGTTGGGTGGGGGTACAAAGGAGGGTCTAGGTGGAAATCCATAGTCTATCTCCCCCGGGTCATCACTATTAGCAGTCAAATCAATTACGGGACTATGTGGGAGTATGACATATTCCATGTTAATCTCTTCATTTTCACTATCAGAAACCAAGTCTATCACAGGTATTTGGGGTGGCTCAACAATTTGAACCTCATCATCACTGCTCTCATCCAGGGGTATGATTAGTTAAGGTGCAGGCTGAGGCACTGGTAGATTTTCCGGGTTGATAGGGATGGGTGGATCCCATTGTTGCCCTTTTCTCGCAGTTCTAATCATTCTTACCATCGTTCAGCATAAACAAGTCAGGTTAGTCAAAAGATTTAACCTTAATAAAATAAAGCATTTACTATTAATAATTGCCTAAACCTAATCTCTGATACCACTTGTAACACTCCACTACCTAGGCTCATTAGGGCCGAGGATGTCGCCTCGTCCACAGGACAAGGGATCTTTATTACTAGGTCACACCAAATAAGAAAGAAGAAATACTTCAAAATTAAACTTATTGCAACCTAACAATACATGAACAAATTCAAAAATAATTATCTGCTACAATCTCTCAAAAGTAATACATAAGAAAAATAACAGAAAGTCTTCAAAGCATAGGCAATAATCTAGCTAATGACCTTCACAACAGGATCGATCTGAAAACATAGTAAAAATGGTGGTGAGATAATAATCTTAGTAAACCCGTGTATACTTTGAGTATTTCGGGTAAAACAGTTCATGTATGTAAGTTGTAAAAGTTTCATAAGAGAAAGTGTTAGCAAGCATTAAATAAATGTTATAAATGAAGAGCAGTGTTTTGCTTTCCAAAATATACATGTGCACAATAAATACAACCACCCAAAGAGGTATACATGGCACCACACGTTGGGCAACATGACAATATAACGATCAGGATGCCACACGTTGAGCATACTGACATAAGGTAGGTGTACGGCCTACCGGATGAGATACTCCTCCATCTCTACACCATAAACTTACTGGTTGTCTATTCCGAAAATACATAGTCCACTTGCCTGAACTTGCTAGCTCAGACCGGTATGACCTACTGGACTGGCATCCTATCTGGGTAAGACTCACCCCTCAGAGGTGGCTACCTACTGAGAGACTCACCATAACCCTTCAAAGACTAATCCTAGTAGTCTATCTTTATTGAATACTCAATGTTGCTTGTTCCACTTGGGAGAACATTGATCATACAATGATTTACTTGGAAATAGCAATTAAAGTTTCAAAAATTCTTGCCAAAGTTGGGTTTTAGAAAGAGTTTAGCGTTTTGTGCAAAATTGCTCGTTTAATTTCAAATGGTTTGCTTGACTGAAATAAAAAGGAAAACTGTCCTTAATTGCCTTTACAAAACAAATGTTCATACACATAGAGTTTGGCTTGCCACATTAACTTTGGTCTTCAAATGACTCCATGCAAGAGCTTACCTGATCCTTTGCTCTGCTGAGATTCAAAGATCTTCCAAGGTCAACCTAACCCCGCCTGAGGTAAACACAAGGCATAAGATAACATTCGAACTATATCTACCTTACATAAATAATTTCTAGTTCAACTAGTTACAATCATGACTAACCATGACCATAATGTCCTAAGCTTTAATGCTAGTTGATAAAGTATTTTATAAAATAAATATAGCTTGATAAGTTCAAATAACTAGGGGTTCTAAAATAATTACTAATAAGTCATAGTTTCAAATAATAAATTATGAATATTATTGCTAATAAATAAACTAGGGTTAAATAATGAATAATACTAAGTCCTAAATAATATTGATAAATGGTAATATTTAAATAGTATTATCATAAATAAATAAATAATAAAATACACCTAATTTTTAATTAATAATTAGTAGTTAAAAATAATAAATAATAAATAATAAAATTAATAATAAATGAATTATACTACAATTTTTAATTAATAAATAATAAATAAATTTTCATATAAATAATATTTATGAATATAGGTAAAAGTTTTAACTATGGTCAACAAAGTCATTAATTAATTCTAATATTTTATTTATTATTATTTATATAAAAGATTTTATTTATTATATATATATATATTATTTTTAATAAAAGATATTATTTATTTGACTAATAAAATATTAATATTTTAATTAATATTCTATTCCAAACCTTCCTAGCAATTTCGAATTTCATAGAGAAAAATATAGTAGTAATTCTAATTAAAGTAATAAAATTTGTTAATAAAAAAAATAACCTAGGATTAACAAGAAAATAATCTTTTCCCATGATTTCCTATTGCAAGAAAAGATTCATGAACACATTCTTTAACATCAAATAATAAACTAACACATTCATGAACATACACTTGAATTAACACATACTATCATGTGGCCAATCTCCTACTACGCATAATCATCATTCATGGCTTCATTGAAAATTAAGAACATAAAAGCCCAGTCACCATTTGTGTCATAACATCTAACATGCTTCAAACATCCATAAATCTCATTAAACAAGATGAACATATATTGATTCAAAAGAAAAATCCATATTGGTTAATCATATATATCAATCCTCATGTCCTAACTCAATCCTCTTCATCCACATACATATACTCAATCCTCCATTCATATTCAATCTTCCTATCAACATCTAAGAGACATAAATTCAGAAATTAAAAGGAGTATTTAAGAAGAAATACTTGATAGACGATCACTTGATGAAGACTAGTGAAGGTCCACGCATTTGAGAACCTTGAAATGTCCGAAAAATAGCCATGATTGGCCATCATCATTTCGGCCGAGAGAGAGAGAGAGAGAGAGAGAGAGAGAGAGAGAGAGAGAGAGAGAGAGAGAGAGAGAGAGAGAGAGAGCATTAGAAGAGAACATTAAAAATTGAATAGAAGAGGAAGAACAAGAATGTTGTTCTTGTTTTACCTTTTTGATGTCCTTGAGACCTTCAAGAAAAAAAACTGATTTTGATCCGTTTGAAAATTCTAGTTTGTGTGAATTTGTGTTATAAAGACCAGAAATGAAGTTTAGGGATTAAGTATGAGTAATCTGGAATATTTGAGAGTGATTGGAGGTGTTTAGAATCGGTTTAGGCTTGAAGAGGTGTAGCGTGTGTTTTTTGTATTCTTGGTGTTTTGAGAGAATTTGAGAGAAAAATGGCTTGCGAATTCTGGAAATGCTATTGGCCGAATGGCCTAGAGTAGATAGGAGTTTCGATTTTTAGCTAGAAGGAGAGAGAGTGTTTAGTTTTTTTTGTTAAAATTCAAATGGAGGCAAATGAGGAGTTGTTTGAGGTAGAAGATTAGCTAATGGCGATCGATCATGGGAGGTCTCTTTGTTCTTCAATGGTGTTGGCTGAACACGCTAGTCTTGCTGCAACGAATGGAGGTTGTTTAGAATATTAAGCTGGCCAAAACTCAATGTAAAATGGCAAAGAAATTCTAGTTTAATCACTTGCTACAAGGGTGTTTTAATGGAGCAAAAATTCTAGAATTATTTTGAAGTTCAAATGAGTTTTGGATAGAGTGATCTTAGGAGCTTTTTGAAGTGTGATCATACAGTCCAAACACTCAAGGTAAGTGTGGAGGTCCATGGTGTTCAGTCCATGGCTGAACAAGGTCCAATTTTTAGTGGTTTGAATGTAGGTTTTCGGCCTTTGCATTGAAACAACAAGTTGGAAATTTTCTAGTTTTCACTGCTCAAGAATGCTTCGAATGATGATAGATTTTGGTGCAGAATTTTCTACATTTATTGGCCCGATTTGCAGCTGTTTTTCTGGGGTGTTTGAGGGTCTTTTAAAGATGGTTTTCCAGCCTTCTTTCTAGAGAAAAACAAAGGAAGTTCCAGCTGATTTGATGACCAAAAGATGGCTTCAATTCCAGCTTCCAAAGCAGTGAATTGCTGCAGGAATTTTTCTGGTTTTTCAAAGTTTGTGCAGTTCTAAAAATGCATAGGATTTTCAGCCTTCAACCTTACATGAAATGACGATTTTTCTGGCAGCAAGTGGGGTAGGATTGTTGGCTGAAATATTTGAAAGCCATTCTGCAAAAATTTTGGAAAATTTCCAAATTTTCCTTTACTAAATTATGAGCAACATGAAGGTAGGATTGAAGGTATAACTATGGTAATTCATTTCTCTTGGGAACCCATCCTAATTCTTCTCCCTAATTTCGGCACTCCCCTATCCCCAAGAGCTGATTTTCAAATTCCATTGCTAAGGGATTATCACAGAATTTTTTTTTTGGAATTAAAAGAAGAGTTTAATGCATTAAGGATAATTTAAGTTTCAAAAAGGTTAGGATAAGGTTAGAAAGATTAAAGGGACAAGAATTCCTCTAGAATTCTCTTTAGGACATGATCACATGATCAAGACATTCTCTTCATGCCTCCCTTAAGACAACATTCCTATCTTTAGGGAATGTAAGAAAAACAAAAATTCAAACATAGTTAAGATAATCATTAATGAAACTTAAGTGATGGGATTTGAACTCATGACTTTAGAGATTAATTCACAAAGCTCTAACCACTTAATCACAACAAACTCTTGCTCTTATTTTCTCACCCAAATATTCTTCTTATCTAAACCTTAAGCCATCTTCCTATTTTGACCTCAAACAAAATTACCTTTTTACCCTTCCTGCCCAATAAGCATAAATAAGCCATTTAACATATAACCCATAATTCTAAAGCACAAAATTATACAAAAAGTATATTTTTATGCAGAATGTCATGATATGCATCCCAACCCCTAATGTGTCCGGACTTGGGTATAAAAATCATACAAAAACTAAGCACATTCCTAATCAAGTTTAAATTAAAACGTTAAATCCAAATCACACATATGAGTAAGCATACTCGCCATTAACTGAGCATAAGATTCAAACGAGTGTCGATCCTCAAGAAACAAGTAGACATTAATTACCTTTCTTTCATTAATTAACCGACTCAATAAAATAAAATTGAAATAAAAAAAACAAAAGAAAATAAAAACAAAAATATATACATGTCAATGATGTAGATTTATGTAATTCAAACTATTGATTAGACAACCATGATCTTAAAGTACCCAACCTCTATCATAATTAATTATTCTCTTGGCCTCATGAAGAATTAAAATAGACTCACTTCTTTCTCAATCCATGAATCTCTATCTTCTAGGTAACTTAGTATCACGTACTCTGTCTCAACCAGTCTTACCCAAAAGATGCATTAAACACAATTCTTTGATTAAGTCCCATTCTCAGGCAAACTTAACCCATGAAATTAACCAATTGAATCCATATTCTAGCAGACATCAATTAATCTTTAATTACTCTGTTCCTGCAATTAACCCCATTTTCAGGCAAGTTAAAAGTAACAAATATGAAATCAATTAATTTAAACCATCAACCCTATTCTCAAGCAAGTTAATGGCACAATCAATTAATCTCGCAATCAACCCAAGTAATTAAATACCAAGAATAACAATTAATTAATTAAAAGATCAAATAACTTTAAATACTATGAACGTCTAAACCAATGTCAAATTACAATAAAATAATTAAAACATCATTGTTAAGAAAACAAAACAAAGTAAAAGAAAGCACTCATAGGCAAGCCTCCTTCTTCTTCCTTTGAAGATCTTCTTGTACAACCCTCCTTGAATTGAAGAATTCCTCCTTGGATTAAGTGATTTTCTCTGATGAATAATGAATTCTCCCCATTTTCCCTTGTGTTTTTCATCTATTTATAAGCTTAAGAAGTACCTAAACTTATAGGTACAAAGTTCTTGACCGAGTAGAAGTTGAAAGATACTAAAACTCCTCAGGTTTCTAAAAACGCGTGGAAAAATCACAGCACCTCCTCAAGGACAGAACACAGCCGACGCCGCCTATGTTCTACTTCTCCACTTGTTCGTTGATTTTTCTCCAAATTTTGCACATAAGTTCCAGAATTCAGCCGGCGCCGGTTCCAGCCTTACAGTCGGTGCCATCTCTGCTTTGTTTTGCAACAGTTTTGCTTCGTTTTACCCAAAAATCTGAAATAATGAACAAAATACCTTCCTAAGGGTAAAATCTCAAATATGAAAGAATATGACTAGTTATTGCACAAAATGTCTTATAAAAGAGCCTCAAATAACTAAGCAAAGTATAACTAATTTAGCCCCTATCATACTCCTCCACACTTAGCTCTTTGCTTATCCTCAAGCAAAATATCAAGAACAAGTAGGAAAAACATAAGGTTTCAATCAAGTCACTCAATCAATTCCAAAACCATATCTTTAATGCTTTCTTCATTCATGAACATAAAACATATGATACTGAATCTTTCACAACCAATGCAAGACTTGTGTAGTAATAATTGACTTAGTAGAACAATCTCAATACTTCACAATATTCTCAAACCATTGGAAAGAAGTCAGTTCAAAAAGAATATGCATTCCATATGCTTACTTTTCATACACTCTCTCCACTAATCCAAGACATATCATGGTTCTACCTAGATCAGGTAGGACTTTTAAGCTTGTAATGTAAGCTAAAGGCTTGTAATGTGGCTTAGCAAATGAAGGATATAGGAAAATCAAAAATCAAAGAAAAACTGAGAGTTAGCAAGAAAAAGGGTAACCAAAATAAATCTATAATTTTCAACTCTTCTTGCTCTCCTATTCCAAGAATCAATCAAACCATAACCTTATATGACCAACCTTATGCACTTCAAGCAAATCCTGTATTGTTCTCTTTTTCTTTCCACTCTTCTTGTCATTAACTCTTTTTCTCACAAGATCACTCAATTTTTCAGTAATGGTGTCAAGTGTTTTATATGAACTTAACTTTTACAGTTCAATCACCATCCCTTTTGTGATCTTTTTTTCTTTTTTTTTTCTCTTTTTTTTTTCTTTCAATTCTCTTTTCTTTTACTCCTCTTTTGTTTTCACTGCTGCTATTCTTTCTCATTTTTCAACTCAAAAATTTTTTCTTTCTTCCTCAATTGTTTTAACTTCTTTCTTCCATTCTACTTCCTTTCTTTTCCCAGCTCCACTCGTAATTGATCCATGACTGAAAGTAACAAGTCATGATTTTTATCCCTGCATTCTTTCTCATCATACATATACTTTCATTCTTCAAGAGTATAAAGATTTCGAAAATTATGCAAACTCTCAGCACAAACAATGGCCAACATATTGTGACGGATTTTAATGAAAGAAGTCAACAATTTAAGCTAAAAAATAGGCACTATGGATATTATGAAAATAGGTAGGCTTGAAAAGCTTAAACTATCTAAACAAGGCCTATTACCATCATCCCTAAGTTAAATCATGATTGTCTTTCTTATTTCGTCTCGAAAGTTATTCAAGTAAGTTCTAGAATGCTTCATGAATTTTATAGGAAAAAAAAAACAGATTTAAGAACAATGCAAAGTATTTGATCAAGACCTACTTTGTCCAAGTGTGTGTAAAAAGTCATGCATAAGCTATAAATGATCTAGAACACACGCTCTATAATCCACCATAAAGACATGCATTAAAAATATAGCTTGCAATCTCCAAAAAATCGGAAAAATTTTCGCACAAAATTTGCTCCCAATAAGGCTAAAGAATATGTATAGAAGAATTGTCAATCAAATCCTTCCCCCACATTTAAACTGGACATTGTCCTCAATGGCCAAATAAATATAACAAGAACAACTAATACCATGGGACCAAAAACAAAAAGCAGAAGAGATAAGAAAGTCAATACTGCCATTACAAATTAGCTCCAAAAGTTTCAAACTTTTAACTCTTCAAATTTTCAAAACTTTTAAACCAAAATTTTCTAAAGTAACTCAATACTAAGAAAACACCGAGATAATTGATTAAAACTTGGTCAAAAAATATCACCAAACCACTCCCCCATACTTAAATTAGATAATGTCCTCATTGGCAAAAAATAAACACAAGAAAACATCTCCAAAGGGACCAAAAATAATAAAGGGGTGGAAAGTTTAAGTAATACTTCCCAAGTGCAATAATGCTCCAATAGATAGCCAAGCTTGAGGTAAAGAGAAAGGTTTGTCCAAGAGGGCTTTATACCTAGAAAAAAAAACACAAATAAAAGAACAAAAAAATAATAAAAAAATAAAAACATACCTAAATAAAAGGAAACAAACTAAAGAAAAAAACTCAAAAAATAAAATAAATTAAAACAAAAACTTTTCACACTCATCATGCTTCCTCATCAAATCTTTTGAAAAGAAATTAAAGCTCAAAATAGAAGATAGGCATGATGACTTTAGAATGAATGGAGGATTTTGAAAAATGGAAGGTTCATGAAAACGATTTGTCTCAGCAAAGCCAAACACATAAATATCTTTTTCAACATATGAGTGCACAGGGTATCTAAGGGATGCATCAACTTTGAAATCACCAATTAATCCTTCAAAAGAATTTTTACAATTTAAAATACCCCTTTAAATTTAGTATTTGAGTTCTTAAAGATGGGATTGGGAAATCCTTGCTTTTCAATACTTCTAAAAATACCAAGTTACCTCCCTGAAATTGGGGTGAAAGGTAGAATTCGTCAACATCCTCAAAGGGTTTCTTAGAATGAATGATAAATCCAATTTCTTGAGGTTTGTTGAATTCCATACATCATTATTAGGACCATTATTCTCCAAGAAGTGAGAAGAGCTTAAGAAATCATGTGACAAAGAAATATTAGAATTATGAGCACATAGAGTAGAATTAAATACCTCTCTTGCCACATCCTGCAATTGTCCCTCAAAGCCTCTCTTTTCTTGGAGCTTCTCTAGTTCAAGTGTATAGGCTAGCATGAACTCATGAGTCTCCTCAACAATCTTAACTAATTGTTTCCTTTGATCGCACAATTGTTGGGAAGCTTCTTCATGCCACTAAACGGGTGAATTTGTATTGGCAACAAAAGAATTCACTAATGCTTTTAATGACGACTCACTAAAAACATCAATGTGAACTTATAATTTTGCCAATCAATACACTAATGTTTTTTTTTTTTTTGAAAAATGGAATAAAAATGATGAACATGCAGCAATGATGAATAATGCAATTTAATGTATGAAGAAAGAAATAAAAATGAAACAAAATGAAATCTACTATATCACCTTCAGGTCATTGGATCATGTACCAAGGCTAACACCTAGCAAAAATAAGACAAAAGTTAGATAACAGAATTCATGATTACAACAAAATACAAAGTTAGTCAAAGTTAGTAAATTAGATTACAAGAGTATACAAAGATACACAAGATATAAAAGATAGCACCTCTTTGTGGAAAGAACAAGTATACATATTTACATATTTATATATTTACATGGTTAAATCAACAAAATCTAAGCTTTTATGCTATTGTTCCCCGACAACGGCGCCAAAAACTTAATGTGTCCGGACTTGGGTATAAAAATCATATAAAAACTAAGCACATTCCTAATCAAATTTAAATTAAAACGTTAAATCCAAATCCCACATATGAGCAAGCGTACTCATCATTAACTAAACATAGGGTTCAAACGAGTGTCGATTCTCAATGAACAAGTAGACATTAATTACCTTTCTTTCATTATTTAACCGACTCGATAAAACAAAATCAAAATAAAATAAAATAAAATAAAAAATAAATACATGTCAAGGATGTAGATTTATGTAATTCAAACCATTGATTAGACAACCATGATCTTAAAGTACCCAACCTCCATCATAACTAATTATTCTCTTGGCCTCATGAAGAATTAAAATAGACTCACTTCTTTCTCAATCCATGAATCCCTATCTTCTAGGTAACTTAGTATCACATACTCTGTCTGAACCAGTCTTACCCAAAAGATGCATTAAACACAATTCTTTGATTAAGTCCTATTTTCAGGCAAACTTAACCCATGAAATTAACCAATTGAATCCATATTCTGGCAGATATCAATTAACTTTTAATTACTCTGTTCTTGCAATTAACCCTATTTTCAGGCAAGTTAAAAGGCAACAAATATGAAATCAATCAATTTAAACCATCAACCCTATTCTCAAGCAAGTTAATGGTACAATCAATTAATCTCGCAATCGACCCAAGTAATTAAATACCAAGAATAACAATCAATTAATCAAAAGATCAAATAACTCTAAACACCATGAACGTCTAAACCAATGTCAAATTACAATAAAACAATTAAAACAACATTGTCAAGAAAAGAAAACAAAGTAAAAGAAAGCACTCATAGACAAGCCTCCTTCTTCTTCCTTTTAAGACCTTCTTGTACAACCCTCCTTGAATTGAAGAATTCCTCATTAGATTGAGTGATTTTCTCTGATGAATAATGAATTCTTCCCCTTTTCCCTTGTGTTTTTCATCTATTTATAAGCTTAAGAAGTACCTAAACTCGTAGGTACAAAGTTCTTGGCCGAGTAGAAGTTGGAAGATACTAAAACTCCTCAGGTTTTCAAAAACGCGTAGAAAAATCGCAGCACCACCTCAAGGACAGAACACAGGCGCCGCCTTGTGTTTTACTTCTCCACTTGTTCTGCCTTCTTCAGAGCCGGCGCCGCCTGTGTTCTGCTTCTCCACTTGTTCACTGATTTTTCTCCAAATTTTGTGCATAAGTTCCAGAATTCAGCCAATGCCAGTTCTAGCCTTATAGCTGGTGCCGCCTCTGCTCTGTTTCACGACGTTTTTGCTTCGTTTTACCCAAAAAACTAAAATAATGAACAAAATACCTTTCCAAGGGTAAAATCTCAAATATGAAAGAATATGACTAGTTATTGCACAAAATGTCTTATAAAAGAGTCTCAAATAGCTAAGCAAAGTATGACTAATTTAGCCCCTATCAACCCCCCTTACTCTACAGTTGGCTTTAGGTGGGGTTTCACAAAGAATGTAGTAAAAGGAGAATTGTGATTGAACCCACTTTTTCATTTGATTAGAGTAGCAATGGAAGTTGAAAATGCATGTGAGAGTATGGAAGAAGGAGAAAATTTACAAAGAGAGAATAATTTTTTTTTCAGGGTATCGAATCAAACAAAAATCACGTAGTGTCCTCATTGATGGACGGAGTTGTAAAAATATGATTAGTGCTACATTGGTGGAGGAGTTAGGAATAGAAAGCTTGAAACACCCAAGACCCTACAAGTTACAATAGTTGAATAATTGTGGAGAGCTGAAGGTGAACAAACAAGCTAAGGTTGCTATTGATATGGGAAAGTATAAGGATAAAGTGGTTTGTGATATATTTTTCATGCATTCAGGGCATATTTTTTCGAGAAGACCTTGGATGTTTGATAGAGATGTAGTCCATGAAAGGAAGAGGAACACTTATCTTTTGAGGAAAGATGGAAAGAAGATCACTCTACTTCTATTATCCCGTAGTGAGGTTTTGAGATATCAAAATATCTTCAGGGAAAAAGAAAAGGAAAGGAGAGAGGGAAAGGAAAGGAAAAAAAAGATGAGTGAGAAATGAAATGAGGAGAAAAAATGAGAGAATAAGGAGTGACAAAAAAAAGGGGAACAAGAGGTTGAGATGAAAGAAGAAAGAGAGATAAAAATTAAGGAAATGAAGGAAGACGGGGATAAGAGAATAGTGACCACCTCAAGTTTGAGAGAAAAAGAAAAGAGAGACAAACAAGGAAACGAGAAAAGAAAAGAGAGTGGAGGTAAAATGAGAAGAAAAATATGAGTAGTGAAAAGAGAAAATATAGAGAAGAATGAGATGTTGGGTATCTCAGGTTCGTATCCTATACGGCACAGCGGAAGAAAAAAACGAGATACCATCCTAGGATCCGCATATGTGTGGAAAACAAGACAAAAAAAGATCAAAGATATCAGCTTTTTACCTTTGTTTGATCGTTCGAAGAAAAAAAAAATTTCTTCAAGTCGAGGCGCGATCCAGCAATCTTTTTGTGCAAACTCCACGTGGGTTGAACGTCTAACCACTATAATCACAGTGTGTGGTTATCTCTAATAGTAATCCATACAGAGGAATACTCAAGTATCAAAATTTTTTGTATTAGCAGAAAAAGATGGCAGCTAGGGCTTCTCCACGTTTTCAACAAAATGAGAGAGAGAGAGAGAGAGAGAGAGAGAGAGAGAGAGAGAAGATTGTTGTGGCTGTGTTTTTTGTGTGTTCTACTCACAGCTAGGGTTTCGTGTGACTTATCATATACATCACACGAAAATCCCTTCCCAAAACTGAGAATTCTAATCCTATTAGAATTCCCTAATTGTAATTGGAAATATCAAGTTCTCATAATTACAACTTGGACCATAAATTATAACTAATTATAATTTGTCCACAACAATTTTTTTTCCTTTCAATTAACCCCACTGTGCTATCAAATAATATCTTGAGTATATAATCCTCTATTGTGTATGACCTATTAGGTTTCCTAGTCAATTGGTAGGAAACATGAATTAATCCAAACGTCTTTGAGATTAATAATCCATAATTAATTAGAATTAATCCTATTAATTTTAATCAGGATTGGTTTATTAATTTATCAATTAATTAACTCATATTCTCATATCATGAGCTGTATCTGGCAACACATCATGACTACCCAAGAGTCCAGAAAGTCAAGTGGCTTGACATGAACCCTTTAATAACAAACTTTAATGTAATTAACTCCTTTCACCATACAATATCTCATTCGGTTTGGAGTACAGAATTAGTGCCAACTCCCTCTAGAATTAATTTTGGCCAGAATACAATAGTACTTGTACCAGGAACCCACTACCCTAGATGTGTATCAATTGGAACTGTTTCTAATACATAATTGCCTTGGCCAAGGATTTTTCAAGTAGTAATTTCTACAAGTGACCGTTAGATATTCATCTCTACTATTAGGAGTCGTGAATCTTTTATTGACCCTCTCAACTACTTTCGTTTATCTCACAATGTACCCAATATCCATCCCATAGGCAGCCCTCGATCGAGCCTCGGAGATTGGAATCAAAGTACAAAGCTCAGCAAACAAAGTACCTTGGAGATCTCAAGTCTAAGAATACTTGCACATTTGCTACATTGAGATTATATCACTGGCACTAAATAGTTATCCATATGATTATCTCAAAGCTAGGTCATCCAATGAATTTGTTCCATTAACAAGCATCCATGTGTTAACTTTGAGTATCTCAATACTCACGGTTATGAGAACCACCGCCTGATCAAATCAAGAAGTCTAACACATGCTAGTCTTAATACATTAATGATGTCCTGTCTTATTAATACTATGACTAGGGACTATTTAAGTACTAACACTATCCAGTATAGTAGGAATCTTATATCATAATCTCTATCATGATTTCTTTAACACAGTGTTGTACTAGGGACTTTATCAAACAGTTATATTACTTAAAGTAAACAAAAGAAACTGTAAGATAAATAATACCTTTTATTAAAAATAAAATATGTCATATACAATGTATAAGTGATTGCCTCTAGGGCACAACACTAACATAAGATACAAAGCCATGACGTTTTACCTTCACAAAAGCTCCCTTGTTTGAAATCTTGTACAGGTTTTGATTCGAGGATGAATCATTTCCAAGAAAAGGGAAATGATAGGAATCGCCCATGCCTAAAGCTCAATCTAAATAAGGGGGAAGGGTGATCAAGCCACAACTCATGGCTCCTTGGATAAAAAAGATTTTCAAGAGGATTTAAGGAGGTTTTCAAGAGAACAAATTCAATAAAACCAGGTCCAAGAAGATTGTGAAGAGTTGGATAGTAAAAGAAGGGCAAAAAAATGAAACACAAGCAACAATTCATGTGGAGGATCAAGCCAACCTTTAAACAAGGATTGAAGGCCAAAGGAGTATCAATGAGAGCTCAAAACGACCAACATTTCATTTAGAAGATCAAAAAAACATAGAGAAATGGAATGGAGTTCCAAGAAGCAGGTTTTGAAGCACAACAAAACAGGGTACAGCAACCAAACTAAAGTCAGCGCCGGCCCTAAGCCCAGAACTGGCGCTGGCTTGAAGCAAGAGTGTGTTCTATCCCAGACAAAACATAACTGGTACCGGTTGTGCATGCTAGAACCGGCGCTGGCCCTGGTCAGGCTAATCCCAACCTTTTTGCAATTTTTTGTATTTTTAGCCTTTTCACATGTAATTTAATTTTCACGACTTTAATCTATTTTAAAGCATGTAATAGGGCCTCAAATCTTATATTAAGGCCATTTAATGGTTCAGATTAGTTTGCTAATTAGTTTAGGGCAAGGTATCTATATGTATGCCATTATAGCTCTTATAAAAATAACTTGGAGATGTTAGACATTTAAGAATTCAACAACTTTTTTAAGAGTTTGGTGAGGGTGATCCTCTTAGGTGATTCCAATAAATATAAAGACTAATTCAAATGATTTAGTGCTCCATTTGATCTTATCTCTAAACTTTATGGGATAATTTTAACTTCTTCTCTATTTTTATGTGCTAGGTTGCCCAGTGTGTTTCATAGGATTGAATTAGGTGCCTTCAAATTCATATCCTTGGTATTCTAATCTTTAATTGATTTGGGTGTTAGGGTGTCTTTGAAGTAAACTAGATTCACAATATCATAAGAGTGTTAATTTCCTAACATTTTATTGTTCTTGCATGTGAGTTTGGTAGGGTTCTTGTTCTTAATTTCAATCCATAATTTTGGTACTTCCCATGATCATATCAAATTTGGTATCAGAGCTTGCATTGTGTTGATTCTAATCAACCAATTTTCTTTGGGTTAAGGCATAATTTTCTTCAAGATTTATTGAGAATTTTTAAATTTTTGTCACTTTTTTTCTTGCTATTTTTGAGTGTTAAAAACTTGAATTTATGCCATGGGTATGTCATGAATTTTACCGTATATGATATATTGATATTTGGGAAGTCATTTGGTGTAAAAATTAATTGATTTGGGGACTTAAACAAGCTGAAATTTGCTATACAACATTGAGCTACGGGATTACACTCAAGGTGTTTGACATATAGCTCCAATGGTTTGTGATTGCTTATACTTGACTATCAAAACTTTCATTCATGAAGTATGATGATTAATTTGATTAATAGAGTGCATTTGTAAAGTTACTCGGTGTTGTAATTGGGTATGTTAGAAAGTTTGTGTTCAGTTACATCTTGCATATTAAGTGTTTGATAAAATACCTAAATGACTTTAGATTCATTGTATGAGTTCTTGGCTTGCATCTTACATTGAAAATCATTAGTAGAATTGAGCCCTCTAGTGTCACCTACCAAATATTTGATAAATTACCTTTGAGACACATTTCTTTCTTATCCCTTGGAATTTAGTTAACTTGACTAGTAGAATTAAATCCTTTGAAGTGGGAAAGATTTGGGAAGAACTTGAATGTGGAGTTGAGAAATTGAAAAAAAGGCAAGAGAGTAAGCTCATTTTAACAAAAGTCAAGAAGAGTGCAAACACGAGTGAAGAGTGACCACTAAAATTGAGTGTAAACACATGAGGGAGTGAAGTGAGAATTCTCTTGTATTTTCTACTTACATTTTGAGGTATTTCTCTTGAAAGGATTTCACAATAGCTAGTTGGAGTGGAAGTAGAGAGAGTGACAATTATGAAAAGTCTTGCTATAGTGAGAGTAGTTATGGAAAATATAATAAACATAAACAAGAATATGAGGAGGAAGATTATGAGCGCAGAGGATATTTGGTTGAACATGATGAAGGGCTAAGTACAAGTGGAAGGGTGTATGATAGGAATAAAGGAGACCTAGGGAAAAGTGATCAAGACCGTAAGAACTTGAGTCCTATGAAAGATTTGAGTAGGGGGAGTAAAAATAATAGAGAATCTTATTCGAGTGGGGAAGGATATGGTAGTTTTGAGAGATAAAATTAGGAATGTGAAGAAGAAGAACATGGAAGTGAGGAATATTGGAAAGAGCAAGTTTATGTGGGAGGAGCACAAAAAATATCAAAGTGGGTTGCAAAAGAACTTGAGGAAGCGTGAATGAAAAATGTGTAGGAGTTTTGAATACACTTCCTATGAGTGTCCAAAAGGAATTAAACATAGAGGGAGGAATGTAGTGCATAAGATACCGGAAGAAGGGATGCATAAGAGGAAATGCTATAATTGTTACAGTAGTAGGAATAATGGTCATTATCACTACAAGTGCCCAAGTTTGCTACAACAACTAAGGGAGAAGAAAGAGTTGTAAGGAAAAATGGGAGAATCTCAAGCCTCTACAAGCATGGTGCAACAAAGGAGTAGTAGAGGATTGACTTGTGAGATTTATTGTAGTAGAAGGCACACAAAGGTTTATTGCTCATATAAATTGGACTATGAAAGGCTTTATGAGGAGCATAATTGCAAAGGGGAGAGACAAATTGGGAAACAAATAGCTAGACTTAAAGCTAAAGTGGCCATGAAAAATATTGTAGTTGTTGAGGAGCAAGGAGAAGCAAGAAAAGAAAGATAAGAATGTGAGAAAAAAAATAAAAAGATGAAACAAAATCTGGTGTAAGAAAACGAAGAAAATGTTGAGTAGATTGAATAAAAGGTGATGATAAGAGTAGAAGAGGATGTTGAGCTTAGTGATGATGGGGAGAATGATGTGGATCATTTGCATTCAATTCAAGATGTGACTACAGAATTCACAAATATTCTCTTCTTTTTAGAGGATGAAACACATTCCTTAGAGGAGTTGGAGAAGAATGAGCTAGGAGTAGAGCATGATAGTGTTGAATTTGTCAAAGAGCAGATGAAATTAAGAGTTGAAGTAGAGAAGGGAGCTCTAAAATAATGGAAGGAAAATAAGAGTTGGCTAGAGGTGGTGCATGAACAAATGTGGAATGAAGCTAGTTGGAGTAAGCTATCTAATCCAGTGTTGCATGAAAACCGCAAGACTAGAGACAAAAGGAGAAAAGTGTAGGGACATCAAATGCTACAAGTGTCTAGGATGTGAGTATTCCTTCCAAGAGTGCACAAACAAGAAGATGGTATTCATAGATGAGCAAGGAAATATCTCATCTGATGAGGAAGAATGTGGTGAGATATTGAAGAGCAAATTTGAAGGGAAAGAAGGTAGTAAAAGGGGAATTGTGATTGAACCCACTTGTTTATTGATTGGAGTAGCAATAGAAGTTGAAAATGCTTATGAGGGTGTGGAAGAAGGAGAAAATTTACAAAGAGAGAATAAATTTTTTTTAAGGTGTCGGATCAAACAAAAATCATGTAATGTCCTCACTGATGGAGAGAGTTGTAAAAATGTGATTAGTGCTATATTGGTGGAGGAGTTAGGAATAGAAACCTTGAAACACCCTTGAAAGACCTTGGATGTTTTATAGAGATGTGGTCCATGAAGGGAAGAGGAACACTTATTCTTTGAAGAAAGATGGAAAGAATATCACTCTACTTCCCTTATCCCCTAGTGAGGTTTTGAGATATTAAAATATCTTGAGGGAAAAATAAAAGGAAATGAGAGAGGGAAAGGAGAGGAAAAAGAATATGAGTGAGAAATGAAATGAGAAGAAAAAAGGAGAGAAGAGGGAAGGACAGAAGAAAGGGAAACAAGAGGTTGAGGTGAGAGAAGAAAGAGAGATAAAAATTGAGAAAATGAATGAAGACGGGGATGAGAGGATTGTGACCACCTCAAGTTTGAGAGAAAAGGAAAAGAGAGACAAAGCCATGAGGAAATTAGAAGAAAAGAAATCTTGATCTCTCAAAAATAAGAAGAAAATGTGGGTAGTGAAAAGAGAAAATATAGAGAAGAATGAGATATAAAGCCATGACATTTTACCTTCATAAAAGCTCCCTTGTTTGAAATCTTGTATAGATTTTGATTTGAGGACGAATCCTTTCCGAGAAAGAGGAAGTGATAGGAATCGCCCCAGGCCTAAAGCTCAATCCAAAGAAGGGGGAAGGGTGATCAAGCCACAACTCATGGCTCTTTGGATAAAGACAATATTCAAAAGGATTCAAGGAGGTTTTCAAAATAACAAATTCAACAAAATCAGGTCCAAGAAGATTGTAAAGAGATTGATAGTAAGGAAAGGGCCAAAAGACGCACAACCCAAGCAACAATCCATGTGGAGAATCATGCTAACCTTTAAACAAGGATGGAAGGCCAAAGGAGTATTAAGGAGAGCTTAAAACGATCAACATTTCATTTGAAAGATTAAGGAGACACACAAAAATAGAATGGAGGTCCAAGGAGCAGGTTTTGAAGCATAACAAAACAGAGGACAGTGACCAGACTAAAGCAGGCGCTGGCCTTAAGCCCAGAATCGGTGTCGGCCTGAAGCTGGCATGTGGTCTATCCTGGACAGAACACAGCTGGTGCCGGCTGCGCATGCCAAAACCGACGCCAGCCCTAGTTGGGCCAATCCCGACCTTTTTGCTATTTTTCATATTTTCAGCATTTTCATTTGTAATTTAATTTTCACAACTTTTATTATGTTTTAATGTATTTTAAAGCATGTAATAGGCCTCAAAGCTTTTATTAAGGCCTTTTAATAGTTAATATTAGTTTGCTAATTAGTTTAGGGCACGACATCTATATATATGCCATTATAACTCTTGTAAAGATAACTTGGAGATGTTAGACATTTGAAAATTCAAGAACTCTTTTGAGAGTTTAGTGAGGATGATCCTCTTGTGTGATTCACATAAACATCAAGACTAATTCAAAAGATTTAGTCCCACATTTGTTCTTGTTTCTAAACCTTAAAGGAAAATTTTAACTTCTTCTTTATTCTTATATGCTAAGTTGCCTAGTATGTTTGATAGGATTGAGTTAGGTGCCTTTAAATTCCTATCCTTATTGTTCTAATCTTTGATAGATTAGGGTGTTAGGGTATCTTTGAAGTATGTTAGATTAACAATATCACAAGAGTGTTAATTTCCTAGAATTTTAGTGTTCTTGTACATGAGTTTGATAGGATTCTTGTTCTTGAGTTCAATTCACAATTTTGGTGCTTCCCAAGACCATATCAATTATTTTATCTGTGAGATCAAGAGATCAAGTAAGTCCTTACATAAACTGTTTGCTGAACTAAAATGCTCCTGCAAGTCAAATGTAATGTTTACTGTAAAATTATTCTTTGAGTTGTAATTACGGATATTCTGCATCTTCTATCAAAACAAAATAGTTTTAAGCAAGCACAAGTTTTCCAAAGCAAAATGTTAAATTTTCTTAAATAAGATTTTAAATTTAACTTTTCAAAACTATAATTTCAATTTCAAGGTAACGCACTTTGCTAAATTACTCCCAAGTAGGATAAACTTAACGTTGAGTACTCAATATGGGTAGGCTAATAAGAGCTAATATTGGAAGGCTAGGGTAAGTCTCTCGGTGGAGGCCTTCATCGAGATATAAACTCTTTTTGGACAAGGTGACAGTTCTAGTTAGTTAGGTCGGTCCGTGCTAGTGACTCAGTCCGTGTGGACTTTTTTTTTTTTTTTTTGAATGTACAACCGGTAAGCTTGGGTTTAGAGATGGAGGAATATCTCACCCGGTGGGTTGATCACCCACTTGTATTGTGATGCAAGGTTTCACAATACACAATCATGATGCAGGGTTTCATAGTCAACTTTGTTTGTGTGGTTCATTTCTTTACAAGTTGTATATTTCATTGTGCAAAAGATGATAAAATACCACTCAATGTTTAAAGATGAGTTTCTAGACTTGCAGACTTTTTATTGTGACTTGTTTAAAATTTGTATACGTGAAAGATTTGCTTAAATTATCATGAGCACACACAGGACTTATTGAAAAATATTTCTCATCACCATTTTATGTCATGTTTTTAGGTCAATTCTACTTTAAATGTTGAATTGCTTTGTATTGTCTTGAGTTTTGAGGATTCATTTTGATTGTATTTGTTTCTTGAGAGATTTTAGTTATTATTTAATTGTTTTGAGACTTATGCAATTATTGTTCTGAATTGTAATAAATTTTAAACTTAGATTATTTCTTCTATCTTTTTATTTACCTAGTTATAAAGACCCCTTACCCTAAGGATGGGGCGACATCCCTACCCCTTTTGGGGTACGTAAGTAGTGGAGTGTTACAATTTGCTTTCATACACTGTACTTGCCTAATACAATAAGATTACGACCATTCTTTTTTAAAAACGACGGACTTTTTTACGATAGTCCATAACGTTAGGGATATACCCTAAGCAGTTTGTATTTGTCATCTAGTACTTTCAATAGTTTGAGGTATTTATTTTCATAAATAGTATATTTCGCTTTATGGTCATCAAGTATGTGACTTGATAGTAAAATCCTATAGCAAGTAGAATGACTATTCTTAAAATGTACCTAATTGATTATTATTGGTGGAACAATAATAAATTAAAATTAGTATATTGATGACTAGATAGTTATATTTTATTGGTCTTAGATATATGGAATATTAAGTCAAAATAAGAATAAATGTAAAGGAACATTGTATTGGACAAGAGAGTATTTTATGCGACATATCATAAGTACTTCTCCTCCAAATTATGATATTATAAGTCCTTTAACCTGAATTCATTGCTGTTCACTACTTAGTGGATTCTATATCTTGATATAGTTTTAAATTGTTTTTAACTAGATAACTAAATAAGACTACTGTTGAATATAGAATGAGTCAAGGAGAGGAATGTGAATGAAAGTGAAAGAATTTGTCTCTCTCATTTTTTAGAGAGATATCTATGGGCCCTTTAATAAGTTAAAATATTAAAATGTATAGTCATGCTTAAATATATCAATAAGAGAATATTGATATTATTTGTTTGAATAGTTTATTTAGGGATTAAGAAATAGTTGGTTAAGATATATAAGGATGGCATGTTCCATACCTTATACTTAATCAGGATATCGTGAGACAAAAAGACTAAATATCAAATTGTGATTGGTTCAAAGAGATCACCAATTTTTATTTTTTAACTTGGATAGTTATAATATTTTGTTAGAAACTACTTATAACTTGTGGGCCATATAAATATTTTTTAGGCACACTCTACTAGTGTTAAATGAACTTTTAGGGTCACATATTAAATGAACAATTAGTTAATTTTCTGGTGTCTAGATTCGATGTATCTAGAAATGTATTTAAGTTCATTGTCTAGAAAAATATCCAGATTCATTGTATTTGGAAAACTATCCAAGTTCGATGTATCTGAGGAATGTCCAGATTCTTTGTATCTGGCTTAGTAGCTTAATTAGTAAACTACCAAGATTATCTGAGAATATAATCATATCTATTCTAATTTGATTTTGAATAGGATATGATATGATTCCAAGAGAGTTTGATTATCAGAAGAATATTAGACAGTTTTGGGGTTTTATTTGTTTAAAAATAAAACTAGTTTCAATCTTCTAAATATATACAGATAATCGCTACTTCGTTTTCATTAGGTTTAGAAAATTGTCTCTCTCTTCTAATTATTCTCACAAATAAAAACCTCTAGGAAAAAACTTCTAAAACTTTAGGTGCTAGCACCCTAAGGGTTTCGGTTTTATTATTCATCGTGTGCAACTATAGAGGTGTTCGCAGAGGCAGCGTGCCTATGATTAGAAACCGAACAGACAAAATTTCCTACAGATCATCTGAGATTTTATGATACATTTGATGTATAATCTTCTATCAAGTCTCCATCAATCCATTTAGCATGGGTCTTGGAAGAATTTGAGGGTGTTTTTCATGTTTAAGTAGTCCTCGAATTCCAACACGTAAACCGTCATTTAACCGTCGTATATACTAAATGTGATGGTCATACGATGGGCAAACAATGATTTGTACCACAAAAGGATGGTTTATTGATCGTTATTTTTGTCTTGTTTTTTAGTTATGGTACCAAGAGAAACATCCATAAAAGAGTCATAGGGAAAGTACTTTCCCTTAAGAGCCTAAAAAACCAAAGGGTTAGGGTTTTAGCAATTATGCCAATCTTGTTTGGTTAAAAAAGCAAGATTGAAATTCTCAAGGTCCCTAAAACTTAGATCTTCCATAACTTTAAGTTAACAAATGTCACTCCAACCTTTTAAGAATCTTTCTACGATTTTTACTCTTGTCCTACCAGAATTTTGTCAGCTAAGAATTAATATCATGAGATGGTTAGGACATAATGTAGATAGAGATGAATTGAACAATGCTCTTAATAAACACTTGCTTACCAACTTGGGAAAGGGCTTTCTTTTTTCATCTTTAAATCCCTATCTAAACCTTACCTTTAACATAGTTAAAAAAAAAACACTCTTGAACATCCCAATCATAAACAAAAGCACCAAATATTTACCACTAATGGTACCCTCAGAGCTCTTACAATAGAACAAGTTGTTTAATTTTAAACTACAAAAAGCACTCATATTGAAATATATTGCAAACTTTTCAAAATTAATGCACTAACATGAAATATTTAGCAAGAATATGTTTAATCTATGAATCACATAAAATGGAAGCTTTACAAAATAATAGGAACTCATCAACAAAAAATTGTTGGAAAAGGGCCCTATGTACCAAACTAGAGACCATCTAAATAACCATTTCTCTTAATAGCTCTCAACACAGTAGAAAAACATTTTGTAGAAATGATAAAAGGAAAAAAAAAAAGGAAGAATAACTTCCTTGTCTAACACCTCTAGTAGGAAAATAGTAAAAAAAAAAAAAACTTATTAATTAGAGTCACAAAGTAAGAGGTTACGAAGAAGGGGGGAGGGTCACAACCATCCTAACAAATTTTATAATAAAATTCACAAAAAAAAAAAAGAAGAAGAAGAAGAAGAAGAAGAAGAAGAAGAAGAAGAAACATTCATACCAACTTGAACATCATCCTATTTTACTTTGTTCAAAGCTTTACTCATGTCTAACTTAAGATAAAAGTGATCACTATCTTTATTAATTTGGTGCTAAAAAGTATGAAAAGCTTCAAAATTAAGTTAAGAGTACATTCAATAATCAAATTGTTCTTAAGAAAAACACTGATTTTTATGCATAATTAGATAAAGCACATTTTTAAGACAATTAGCAAGTACGTTGAAAATTATTTTATAAACAAGTTTACATAAACTAATAGGACGACAAGGACGACGACGACAACAACAATAATAACAACAAAAACAACAATAATAATAATTTTTTGAATTTTTTATTTTAAGAATAAGAACGATAAAAACATCATTTAATGAGAAGAAATCTATAATTTTATTGAGGAAACCCAACGATGCTAGTGACTTTGCTTCCCAATATATGCTAACGTTTCTAAGTAAAATTAGGATGCATGCTTTCTATACCTGGCACATTTGTTCCTTTCATATTCATTAATGCATCGTAAACTTCAATTGCAGTAGAATCTATGGAGAATTGATCAACAACTTGCTAATTTAAAGTGCAATTAAAGATATGTTCTTGGAATTCTATCCTTAAATAGTTTGATTGAAAAATATTATTGAAATAATAAAAAATAATATGTTCCCATTCCAATTGATGTGTTCTTCCAAGGATCTTTTCACTTTCAATTCGTGACTCAATATAACATAGAAGCCAAGAACAAGATTGGAACTCAAAATAGAGCATTATGGACAAAACTTGTTCAACAATCAATAACTTGATTCAAAATTTAAAACCCTAGATGAATTAAGTAATTTAGAACCCTAAGATTATTGGATTAATTTACTAAATCCACACCCAATAACCCCGAACCCAACAAGGGATTTATAACCAATGGGATAGGAAGATTTAGTAATCAATTGATCTCCTATGAAGAACTCTAGAGGAAATATGACTCTAAGATCCAAAACTAGAGAGATTAATTGATCTATCCTTAATGTTTTAGAGACTTGATCTAAGGGAAGGACTACGCCTAGAGATAGGTCTTGGTAATTGGTAAGAATAATGAGGATCTCGTTCACAATTGTTCAAAAACTACTATTTGATTTTTCAAATTCATTCAATATTATTTACAAGATATTATAACAGCATATATATAGATAGCTAAACCTAATCAATTTAGGCTTCAAAACCAAAGCTAAGTATGTCCTATTAACATGTTTTTAGGATTTAAGCAATACAATCCGTATAAATTAAAAGAAAGTTTAAACAAAGTCAAATAAGCAAGGAACAAAATATAGTTTTCCGCTTGCAAGTTGCAAGGGCACGCAAGGGATGATCCACGGCAATGCAAGGCATTTGTCATGCCAAGCTCAATCTTATAGCATGACTTCGTGCACCATGCTTGAAGCCTTGCACAACTCCTGAGTTTGTGCATTTTTAGCTTCCATTGGCATGGTCTGGTGTATGCCCATACATCAAGCCATAAATTCCTTATTTTCTACTCTCCAAGCTTAACTTCAATTATTTTTGAGAGCATGCATAGGTGAGTGATTGGGACAATTACCAACAATGGGCCACAAATAAATCAAGTATTAAATGAAAACACTAATTTCCAAGACCACAGATAATAGGGAAAGTATAGCCATCATATATCATAGGGAATATCAAGTATCGAATCTACGAGAACTTTAACAATTACTACGCTTCCTTCTCATCTAATTGTTTAGCTAATTGAATATAAGATAAAGTAATTAAACTAATAGACTATAATGTATTTCAAGTCTACACATAAAAAGTCACAAAGGTTATTAAGGAACAAGAGAAAGGAGAAAAGCCATGCAAAAGGAGAGATGCCCCAATTCCAAATCAAGTAAAGAAAATCTTTTTAGACCAATTGACTTTCAATACTAACACCGGTAAGGGTTTCTTATTGTAAATCTCACCCTCTTTCAAGGCATGACGTTCTTAATTTCAAACCAATTGATTGACATCTTTATCAAACTAATCTACCTAAGGAAGTATTAAAAATTAACCTAATTACCAAAAGTAACCAGAAAACACAAGATAAAAAATCTTTATCTCCAGGCAATTTTATAATCCATTTGATAACCAAGATCAATTCCCTAACTTCTTTCTCGAGTTAATTGAAGGAAAACAAATATTGAATCAATCAATTGGGTGTTTAACTCCTAACTTCATCTCTTGAAATTATTAGAACAGAACAAAATAATTGAACAAATCAATTAATCCCAACAATTAACCTAACATCATAATAAGCAAGTAATCAAACATAAGAAGTTGAACTTAATAGATTATAAAGAAAATCAATCGAAGACATAAAATTAGGGTTTATCCTTTAATCAAAATTTAAAATCATATTTAGAATCCATATTGACAATGTTAGATTACAAAGAAGACAAAAGAAAGAGCTCGTAGACAAGCCTTATTCCTCTTTCTTCCTTGATATCTCTTTGATCAACTCTCATTCTCTTTTCCAAGATTACCTTGATTCTCCCTCTCCTTATGTTTCCTCAAGCTCTCTAAGGTTCTCTGAGGTTTTTTTCTGTACCTAATAACTTATTTGTAGGGTTTATAATAAGTTATTTATAGTTTTCCCCTTTAATGACCTAAAAATTCATGAACAAAAGTTTTCTACAGTGATAGGTAGCCCTGCCTAAAGTGAGTTAGGTGGCCCAACCTTCTGTATTTTTTTATCCCCAGCACTAGGCAACATTGCCCAGGTCAGCTCAGGTGGCCCAGCCTCCTCTCAGCACTTCTTCTTTGATGTTTGCCATGTTGCCCTTTTGATCTTCTGAAAACAGGCGACCCAGCCTAGGGTGAACTAGGCAACACCTCCTGGTCCCTTCTAAAGTAGATTACACTTTGATTTTCTTGTTCTTTTCACCTTGTTCTTCTTTATATAAGTATTTAATCAATTTCTATACAAAATAAGGTAAAAAATGTATGGTAAGTAGTCATCTAAACCAAATTTCAAAACAAATAAAGCACAAATAACATAGAAAATATAGTAATAATGAGCAATCATCAATCTCCTTTACCTTCCAATGGGTTCCTTTGGTTTTCCACATGAATTGTTGATCATATTTGGCTCCTTTTGGTCTTTCTTAATTTAATCACCTATTTCTTGTTATACTTTTTTATCTTTGATTTATAAGCTTGAAGATCCCCTTAAAGCCTCTTGAAAATATTATTTCCCAAAGAATCATAATATGCATCTTGTTCTTCATTCATTTTTCTTTAGATAGCCCTTGATGTTGGCAAATTCCTGTCATATACTCCTTTTTCGATAAGATTCGTCCTCGAATTGATATATTCATTAGAATTCAAATAAGAGTTTTTATGTGAAAGTAAAATCATAGGCTTTTGTTCCTTAATCTAACTTCATTATTATCACTCTTCAAAACTAAGAAAGCTATTTTCATTTTACCTCCGCTCTTTTTCTTTTTCTCATTCTCTCATTTTGCACCCTCTTGTTTGTCACTCTTTTGTTCTTCACTTTTATGCTTTCACTTCTTTGTCTTTTACTTTCTTGTTTTTATTTCTCTCTTTTGTTCTTTTCTTCATCTTTCATAATGTTTTGATCTTTGTTTGCCTCACTTAGGAGTAGTGGAAGAGAGTAAATTTCTTACCCCCCCCCCCCCCACTTAATCAACGAATAAGTATTCCTTCTATCATTGTGTACCACTTCTCTATCATATTGCCATAGTCTCCTTAACAACAAATACCCTACTTATATTGGAAACACATCATAAGTTACTTCATCTCTGTATTCCCCATATCAAATGCCATCTTGACTTGCTTGTTAATCTTTATCTTTCTATTATTATTCAACTATTATAACTTGTAAGGTTTAGGATATTTCATAGTCTCCATTCCCAATTATTTAACTACTGAAAGCATTTATCATATTTGTATAACTTTTTTGATATATAATTACGCTACAAGGCTTCTTTGTAATTAGACATCTTATGTAAAAGATGTTCTTCCCTTGCATATTCTCCCCCTCCTCATTCACACATGCACCCAAAATTTTTCCCACAACACCAAATGATGAACAAATTTGCCCTATATAAACCCTATCATACTCTCTTTATCATCATTATTAAGTTCATATTTATGTTTCTCACAATAATCTTCTTCATTGGATAAAATTTCTACTTGAGTATTTGTGAACATTATCTTCTTGTTTAGAGAATCATATGAAGTATGCCTATAATCAAGATATTTGAAACACTTAATGTCTCTACTTCTTTATGACCTTTCCATAGCTTGTCACTTTTTTCTCCATTTTTCTCTAGGCTTGGTGTTGTCCTTAAATGATAGTTTTGGTGGTTCTTCCTTCATGATTGGGGCTGATTTGGTATCGGATTGGAATATGAAGTTTCCATAGGATATGTGCCTTCCTATTGAGTTGCATTTCAACCTTCATGGCCATGTGTACTATTTCCTCTATAGTCTAATATGAATGAAACTACACAATATTGGTAATATCTTTATTCAAATAACTCAAAAATTTAGCTTTTGTAGCCCTTTGGTCTTCTACCACGTTACCTCTCATCATAGTAACCTTCAAATCCTTGTAATAATCCTTGACACTCTTATTCTATTGTTTAGCATTTAGAATCATTTGATAAAACTCATTGCAATAGTATAAAGGTACAAATTTTATTCTCATCAAGTTCTTCTATAATTCCTAGTGGCTACTATTTACTCACCTATTCTCTTCTGTTTGTAATAATTTGCTCCCACTAAACTGGTGCATCATTTGTGAAGCCCAAAATTTGCTAATCTAACTTTTATTCTTTCACTACAGTTATGACAATCAATTAGGATTTTCATCTTTTTCTTCCACTCAAACTATAATTCCAGATCACTTTTCTCTTAGAAATAATGGAACTTTCATCTTTGTGTGTCTCACTTCTCTTTCTTCCTTATCGTCTTCTGTTCTCCTACCTCTCATTCTAAAACTCCTATTTTGCATCCTAAGATTCTCATCTTGAACTCCCTTATCACAATTGTAAACTTAGAGATGGCCCTAGTTGTGAAATTGGCAGTTGCCGGTTCCGACAGTTGACAGTTGGCCATCTTGGCCAACCTCAACCTTAACTCCCAACCCTAGTTTGGTGGTTGAACCAAACTGGTAGTCAATGGTTAAGGTTACGATTGGTGAATTGGCGATTGTTGGTTTTAGGTTTTTTTTTTTTTTTTTGGAATTTTTAAAATTTTTGAATAAGTTTTTCAAATGTAAAAAACATAAAAATGATTAAAAATAAATCAAAATATAAGAAATAAAAAAAGAGTTTGAACTTCCTAAAATTAAGCTTCCTATATATCCTCTTAGAGTATAGAAAAATCAAAGTTCTTGTAGTTCTCTTACCTTTTAACTATTTACTACTATTAATAGTTATCACTCTTGACCATACTTGTAATTTCTTCAGTGTCTACATCCAAAAATTAATTCAAATTCGGCTATATATTTTTTTATTGACGATCTTCGACTCTAATCTAATTATCTAAATATGATTGAACTTCAACAACCTCTGGTGCTATTGATGAGTGAGTTTCACTTAAAATGTTTTCTCTAACACTAAAAGCTTGTTCTATCGCAACAGTTAAAACAAGAGTAACAAGAATCTTCTTAGCCATTAGTGCTACAACAAGTAATTTATTCCCATTTTCGGCCCACTACTTCAAGATATCAAAATTTTCACCTATATCCTTCTACTCCAAATCACAAGTAAGATATAATTCAAATTTTGTTACGGAACTTGAAGATCCTCTTAGTCGTTTTGACATTTCTAACATAAGAAGCCTTGCTTTGTTAATCCTTGAATGTCTAAATATCAGAATTTCAATATTTTTAGTTGTTTAGATAGCTAAAATATACCTTTTAGAATATTTATGTTATAAGTCACAAAGAATATTCATTATATTAACTATTATACAAGAACCATCAGGAGGGGATATAAGATCTTGAGTACTACCATCACCACCACCACTACCACTATCATCATCATCATCATCATCATTATTATCTTTTAATGAATTATAATAACAAGTAAGATAATCTTATAAATTATCAATTCTTACATGTGGATTAAGAATACTAATAACTAATTAACATTAGATGTTTCTAAATAATTTTATCTATTTAGCTTTCATAGTATTAATACAAGGAGATAAAAGACTATCACTATAATATTCATTAAAAACATTACTAATATTAACACACTCTTGAACAATTAAATGTGAAGTAGGATAATAAATACTAGATAAATTTTAAGTAGCATCATTAAATATTTTTAAAATATTTAAAATAACTTTACAAATAAATGTATTCCAACATCTCTATTTGCCCAAAAAAAGAAAAAGAGAAAAAAGAAAAAACACATATAAGTTCTTTATATGGAAAAGATTCATTTAACAATTCGTATATTGAATTCTATCTATTTAGAGCATTTTTAATTTTTATTTTTATTATTATTATTATTTTTGGTTTCACACCATTATATCTACAAAATTATGTCATTCTTTTTTTAATTGTGGCCCTAGCTAGATCATAAATAAGAAAAAATGGCTTTTATTAGGTTAATATAAAGACCAAGACTTTTTAAATCATTTTATACACATAAGTTTAAAATACGATATATATCTAACATGAAAAAAATTGCCTCCAAAAGTTTACTTGATTAAATTTTTTAGACTAATACTTAAGACAATATTTGTACTACTATTATCAAAAAAAATTGAAAAAAAATCTTATTTATTGAACCATATTCTTCTAAAATAATAATGAATAGTTAACAAATATTATCAGTAGAATGTAGATCATCAAAGTACATATAAGCTAGTAATCTTTTTTTACTATTCCATTCATTATCTATCCAATAATATGTAATACCTATATACAAATGAATTTGCCAATGATAACTTCAAATATCACTATATAAAAAAACTTTACCCGACAAATCTAAAAAAAATTGAGTTAATTTTTTTACTTTCCCTATATATTTTTTAAGTGTACGTATGAGGATAGTGGGGAGAGCATATTTTGTAGCACGATTTAAAGCATTTTAACAATATTTATTAAAACAAAATCTTTCACCTAAACTAAATTCAAGATGTTTTACAATTACCATTTTAACAATTTCTTCTCTTTGTACTTTATCAAAATATTTAAATAAACTAATAGAAGGAGGAGTAGAGATAACAAGAGTATATTTGGTAATGTATTGTAGTTTAGAATACAAACTGGACTCTTGAAAATGATGCCTTATTGGATATTGAGAGAACGTACCATAATCCATTTTTTGCTTGAATGCATAGAATTTAGTAGTAACAATATAATAATTGTACTTAACTTTCACTTCATCGGATGATATTATTGTAATGGTGAAATACTTAGTGAACATATCAACTTCTCTTTTTCATACTTTCTTTGTTGTAGTCTCAGTTTCGATCTTGATTTGTACTTTACCTGGATATCAAATACTTTTTTGAGTATCAACTTAAGGATGTTGTTGTTGAGCTTCAACTTCTTCATCATTGACCTACACAGGTTGGTCGGTTGTTGGAGGAGAAAATATTATTAGAAAAAAAATTGGATCAAAACCAAAGGTCAGTTGAAAACCAAATAGAGTAGTAAATGTCACCAGCTGGAAATTTGGATCACAACTAGCACTCATTTTTCACTTAACCTTGAAGCTACTTGGATAAGGTTTTTTTTTTTTTTCGAAAACTAGAAAAATAAATATAATAACAATATATTATAAATTATAATTAAAAATTGAGAGAATTGAGGTAGTTGAGAGAGTTGGTAAATAAGAGATGGATTGAGAGATATTTATAGAGGGAGGAAGAAGACAAAATAATAATAATAATAATAAGAGAGAGAGAGAGAGAGAGAGAGAAAATCGCCATTCTGGCCGTTGCATGCAACTGTCCAATCTATATGGCCATCATAAGTAATGGCATATCATAAAAGGCCATTGATGTAGGCCTTTTTATTTTTTTTTATTTTTACGTGTCCACGTGTCAATGTCACATGTTAATAAGTGGCTAGAGAAAAAATTATAAAACAAAAAAAAAATGAAAACTAGCGGCAAAACCCCAACCACAACTAAACCATGGATTACATTTTCTATTTGCAGGTGAAATGCTAAAAAAGGAAACCATGGCCAAGTCTATATAAACCCTCTCATAATCCTTTTCTAGACTCCTCTAGTTGTTCCTCTCAAATCTCCCATGTATTCTCACTCTTCCTTCTCTCAATCCATGCTTGCTCGCTCTCAATAGAGCTTGTTAATAACCTCCAAATGAGTACTCATTCCACACTTTTCCTTGTTGCACATTCATTGCAAGAGTATTCAACTCATCCCTTATCCTAAGATTTGGCATGTCTTGATTCATTTAGCCCCTTCTTTTGGATACTATTGAAGTTTGGCCTTGGTAATTCTGCAAGTTCAAGATATCCCTTTTTATAGCCATTACATCCCTTCTTTGTTCCACCATAAGCTCTTTAAAAGACTTTATGGCTATCTTCATATCATACGGATCATTTTGTGGTCTACTCAGGTCACCTTAATGGTGTCTAGAAACCTCATCTTCTTATGCCATTGTTTAGGAATTTAATGAAAATTTTCTACAAAGATTGGTTAGAGGGAAAAAAAAAAAGCAAAATAGTTCCTTACTTCACTCCCCTCACTTGTATACACTCAATTGATTATTCATTTTTCTTTCGTAAATACTTTCTTTTTATTTTTTATTAAAATAAGCTCATCCTCTTATCTTTTTTCTAGCATTTAATTCCTTATAGAATTATTCATAGAACCTTCCTAATTACTTAACTAGTCCAACTAAACAAGTCAATCTAATTCTTTAAAGACAACCAACTAGGGGTTTTAGAAGAGATTTAATCAATCAAGTGATAGGAAATAATTATCAAGGAAATTCAAGTAAAAATCAAAGAAAGAAGAGTTCAACAAACACAATTAATAATAAAGAAGTAATTTAAAACAAATAATCAATACTGATAAGCATGAATCAAATAAACAATAGATACTAGATCAATAGACAAGATGATCAAAGATGTTAAGAATAAGAATACTAAATGTATCAACTTAGATGAACTCAGTGGATCACATATGTGACACCTTGCTACTATGTGGCCCAAAGAGGGTTAGGGATGTCATCCCGTCCTTAGGACGAGGGGTCTTTATAACTAGATAAAGTATAGAAAGTATTAAACTTAAGTTAAAATACATCAAATCAAAACTTATTACAAGGTCTCCAAAATAAACTTAAAGCGTACAACATAAAATCCATGACTTAATCAAAACAGTGTCTAAAAGGAAAACATCTCTTCAATCACAGATAAATAAATAGGTAAAGCAATCTTGACAAGCATTTGCCTCTAATAGTTTTCCATCTTGGGCCTAATGCTTCCCAAAATATGATAGAGAAAATAGTGTCAGAAAGGACTTTTCAGTAAGTCCAATGTGTGCATATGGAACAACTTTGAAAAGCTTTTATGATGCAATTTCAAAAACAGTTGTCAAAAACCATTTGCAAGTTATTAAACAAGTAAACACATAGTGGTTCTTAATTGCAATAAATTCCATGTTAAACAATTTGAATCTGGATAATTAAAGTAAGAATTTCTCAGTAAACAAAACCACTCATAACATCAAAACAACATAAATTCTTAATCAAGAAGTCATGAAACCTTGCATCATGACTAGTCACTGTGGCCCCCTATATCACAGTGAAGTGGGTGATTGGCCCACTAGGGAGGAATACTCCTTCATCTTCTACCTCGAACTCACCGATTGTCCATCTCCAGTCCACAGTTCCGTCTAGACCATACTGCTTGTGCGGATTGACCTAACTTACTAGCATTGGTGTTTCATCTTGAAAGAGTTTATCTCTTGGAGGTGACCGTCTACCGAGAGACTAGTACTAAAAGCCTATCCTAATTGAGTACTCAATGAATCATATATCTAGTTTAGAATGTTCTCAACAAAATACTCAAACTGTTAGATCATTCAAACATAGTAACGTGTTTTTAATCGAAAGATCAAAATTGCATTTAAAGAAAAATGATGATTTGACTAGAACAACATTTACTGCTCAAATGTGAATTTATTGTGTTTGGTTATCAAACAAAAATTGAAAAAATTAAACAGAATGACTTGCAAAGTTGTGCATTGTTTAACAAAATGTTATGCAAGAGCTTACTTGGATTAGTTTCCTTAGAGAATAATCAAAAATTCAACTGGCCTTGAGTGACAACTTTGGCTATCAAAAGTTATAAGCCTATATTAGGGTTTTTTTTTTTTCAGAAATATTACCTCAAAGTTTTATCTAGTGCACACGTATCAAGCTTTAAGTTTAACTCCTATGCATGCATTCTAAATTGAATCAAAAAGTAACATGCATGCCAAGTCAGATAAAATAACATGCACTAGGCTCTTTAACGTACAAGGATTTGAAGACTAAATAACACATATCCACCAATAGTCAAATGGTTAAACAAATAATTATTTTAAATAATAATAATAATAATAATTCATAATTAATACTAAATAGTAATTAAATAAACGAATGGGTGAGTACGTAGGTGGTTAGTCAAATAAACAATTATCTCTTAATTAAATAAAATATCATAAATAATGGATATTTAGATAATATAATAGATGATAGTAGGTACAAATAATAATACTAATTAAATAGATCTATCATCAGTGGCAATTAAATTTTAATAATTAATACTTAGTAAACAAATAGTAAATAATAATTTGTGAAAGTCTAACAGTATTAAATATTGAATAATAATTTTTTTAGTACAATATTTTTATAGGTGAATAAATATCTCAATGAATTAGTTAATTAATAATTAATTAAGTAAATGGTTTCCTAACTTAACAAAATAACTAATAAATATTTAGATAACCTTATCAGTTGGTACTAGATTGTACTATGTAAATTAAAGTAGTGGCTGCGTAAGCTAATATAATATATATATATATATATATATATATATGTTTGTGTATCCATCATCATCTCATATTTAAGATAAATCCCTCCATACTACACGTAACGATTCACATGGGTTAATTTCCCACTTGATGACATAGTCTCCAAGTTCATATAGCCATGAGTTAAATCATATACAGGTCTCAAAGCATGAATAACTTTGGTGGATTCCCACTACTTATCAAAGATTCTTTATGGAAGAAATTCACTGGTTCATGAAAAAGCATCCGAAATTCTTAGAGACAAAATACACACACGCACCCTCAACGTAATAACATTACATGATCTTTTCTCCTGATGGTACACCCCCAAAAAAAACTGATAGGGGCTAAATTCATCAATAATTTTTTAGTTATTTAAAGATATTTTGTGATACATTTAATGCAATAACTAATTATATTTTTTCATATTTGATATTTTACCTTTGAAAAGATATTTTAGTGTTTTTTTGCAAAAAAAAAAAAAGAAAAAAACGACGAAAAAACCGTCATTGAGTAGTGCCCGGCTAGTGCCAACTGTGAGGAGCACAGTCGGTGTCGGCCCAACACTGGAATAGAAGAAATAGGAAAAAAAAAAAAATAGAGCACTAGGCCGCTAGTGCACAGCCCGCTCCAGCAGTGAGGAGCATAGCCGATGCAGGCTCAACTCTATTCCAAGGCAGCGATTTTTCCTATGTTGTATGGATTTGGAAATTTCCTAAGAGTTTTGATATTTTTCAACTTGTACTCGGCCTAAAACTCTTAGGGAACGAATTTTGGTATCTTATAGGAGCCTATTTAAGCAAGGAAAACTCAAGAAAAACATATGAATCCAAGGATCAAATTTGTCAATTATTCACAAAAAGAGGAGATTCATCAATCAAGGGGCATTATTCAATAAGGTCTTCAAGGAGAAGAAGTACAACTTGTTTATGAATTCTTTATTTTACTTTTATTTTCTTTTTCTAGAATACTAATGTAATTAATTTTTTATTATAATTTGACATTATTTCGGGATTCATGATTTCTTGAGTTAATTTAACTATTTGATCAATTTATTATCATTTTTGGTATTTGATTACTTGTAATTATTGAAGAATTGATTAATCTAGATTTGCTTCTAATTTACTTGGGAAATGATGTTAGGAGTTGATTTAATTTCATTAATTTCATATTTGTTATTTCTTAACGGACTTGAGAAATGAAGTTAAGAATCAAGATAGTCAAAGATTAATTGATTTCACCTAAAATGTAGGGTTATTGGCTAATTTCATATTCATTATCACCTAGAGTATAAGGATAATTATTGAAGGGTGAGTTCAATACATCTTTTTGGTTTTGTTGATTTGATTGGAAAATCTACTAATTTAATCATAAGATAGTGATTTTATGACTTGGGAAACAATGAGACTCTATTATAATTCATTCATGATGTCAAGATAATAATTAATTGTAATATTTGCTAAGTAATTCATTGTCATGACTTCAAGAATATTTGTTTAAATTGTATATTCTTTCATTCTTGAGTTGTATATATTTTTCTTTATTTTTCTTTTTATCATCTCATTACTTTATTAGGTCGGATAAACAATCAATGAAAAGTAACTAATCGATACTCATTAATTCCCTATACTATACTTATGATGAGTATATTTGCACATATATGTAATTTAAGGATTAATATTTTAATTAAAACTTAATTAGAAATGAATGTAAATTTGAATGATTTTTATACACCTAAATCTTACGCATGAGAAACAAATTAGTAGGGATTCTCAGCAGTAACGTGTTTTAAAGGATGGCTGCCTTCCTCTACTCTTCCTACTGCCGTCCAGATTCTTCAAGTATTGGGAATCAAAGTGGCTTTGGTTTTCTTTGAGTGTGGGTTTCGGTCCAACGGAAGGAACGAAGGAGTTGCTGTTTTAGGGAAGCCGAAAATTCCCTTGGCTAAAAGGGTCCCGGTTTATATGGCTGCTGGAGTGAGGAATGGCCGAATCCCCTGGGCTGTGTGTGTTTCGTGTAGACGGAAATGAAAGCACTAGAGTTTGCTTAAATTACGAAAGAGAAAAAAATGTAAGTTAGCTTCCATGGATAAGAAAAATAGGCTGATTGTTTGTTAACCAAAGGAATTTTCCTTTGTTATACTCCTTCTCCAGCTCTCGGTCAACACAGACTTGGAACTTGATTGCTATACACAAAGAGCTGCTGATCGAGCGAAGGAATTAATGAGCCAAGGCTGGAGAAATTATTTTGGGAGTTCAAATTTGAATAATATGGGTTAAGGGAAAACTTAGTCTAGCTAAGGTAAATTGCAAATCTCAATATTCTGTTGCTGTTTCGGGGTTAATAGGTGGATCTACAATTGGCATGGTCAGTTGCCCTGTGACCAATTACCTTGGCCGAAATAAAGGTAGACAACCTAATTCCAGGCTGAAATCTTGGAGCTCGAAAGGGAAAATAAATCCTAAATTTTTGAATGTACACAATTAGCAGAAAAAAAAGAAAGAAAGAAAGTTGTGGTTGTGGTTGTTTGGAAGAAGAAAGAAATTCAAGCTTTTGTAACGAAATAATTCTGTAGTGATTTGGTCCCCATATTTTAGATGATTGAAAAAAAAAGAAAGAAAGAAAAGGAAAGGGAAATATTCATTCTTCTAAAAATTTCCATTTCCAAATCCTTAAGAACGGAAATATAATCCAGCTTAGTGTAAGATTTACCACCAATCTTCTTACCGGATTTTGAAGAGAAATAAAGTGACGTTAAATTATGTTATGGCCGGTCACTATAGGATTAAAGGAATGCTTTTAAAGATTGAGATATAAAAAGTAAGAATATTTTCAAGAAGAGGAACATTAACCAAACTTGGATGGAATATTCTCTCACCTCCGAAATGGAAATGGCAGCTAGTATGGGTGTTGGCCGGCCAAGAAGGAAACAAAGGAAAAGAAAGGGGAAACAAAATAAAGAATGTCGAAGTAAGAATTAGCCATATTGATCCCTCCACTTATCAATAAAATTTTATCACCCTTACCAATAACCCACAACTGTTCCTATGACTTAAATGGACAACAAAATTCTTATGTACAAGAGTACATTCCCTAAATTCCTTCTATAGCAAAATCAATTAACAAGATAAACTAGTAAGCACTCAAGTAATATATAATAGCACAAAGTAGCAACTTGGTGGAATTGATAATTAAGTTGCCCCCAAGGCATGAAAGCTTTATAAGACTAAGTGATTATATTAGCATGCAGATGATGCAATGCATGCCCCGCGCATAATAGGGTGGGGTTTTACTACATAGCTCATAATTAAATCATGAATTTAAAATATAAACTCCATCAGAATAGAATTAACTGAACATAGTTCATAATTAAGTAACAATTCAACTCACAATCAACTAACAAATATTTGGTGATCACAAGTACGTCACCCAATATATCTTAGATTTTTCAAGCATTTTGAAGCACAATTGATCAAAATTCGCATGTCAATTTCATCCCCCAAGAAATATAAAAATCATAAAGCAATTTCCACATGGATTTTTCAAGAGAATTAAAGTTTTGATGACCTATTTAGGGAGCTAATTTTCGGCTCTGATTTTTCCCTATTTTGGATTGTTCTTTTTGCCTCTTTTCTTACTCCCCAAATCTGTGGTACCAATTTGATGTGATGCTTCCAAGGATCTCTTCACCTTTAATGTGTGGCTCAATATGGCTTAGAAATCAATAATAAGATTAGAACTCTAAACAGAAAATTATGGATGAAACTTGTTAAACAATCGATCACTTGATCTAACATTTAGAACCATAGATCAACTAAGCAATCTAAAACCTTAAGATTGTTAGATTAAGCCTACTAAGTCAACACTTAATAATCCCAAATCCAACAAGGGATTTAGAACTAATGCAATAGGAAGATTTAGGTAAAGGAACTATAAATCTAAGACTCAAAATTAAAGAGATTAATTGATCAATCCTTAGTGTTTTAGAGACTCAATCCAAGAAAAGGACTACACCTAGAAACAAGTATTGGTAATGGGCAAGAACAATAAGGAACTCTCTCATAATTGTTCAAAAAACACTCTTTAACCATTCAAATTCATTTAATATTATTTACAAGATGTTATAATGACATATATATAGACAACTAAACCTAATCTATTTAGGGTTACAAACTAAAGCCAAATAAGGGCCATTAATATGCTTTTAGGGTTTAAAAAGTAATACAATCCATGGAAATTTAAAAAAAAAATGTCAAAAAAATGGCAAACAAGTAAGGAACAAAACATAGTCTTCCATCTGCAAGTTGGCCAGCGATGACACATGGCGATGCATGAAAGGGCCAAACTTAAAACTGTGCAAAACTCTTAAGTTACTGCATTTGGCTTTAATTGGCACAGTTTAGTGCATGCCCATGCACCAAGCCGTAAATCCCCTATATTTTACTCTCCAAACTGATCTTCAATGATATCTTTTGCCTTCAAATGAGTTCCTTTGGCCTTTCATGTGAATTATTAATCATATTTGGCTTCTTTTGGTCGTGCTTTGATCACCTATATCTTAACATACTTTTTGGCCTTTGGTGTAATACCATACATTTTTAAATTTTAGATAGCTACTACTTTTGATACAATAGGAACTTTTATTAGTAGCCAAAATTAGAAATTATCAGTATAATAAGATGAACATCTTGGTGCAATAAAAATATCCAGGGGCATTATTGGAATTTTAGAATTTATAGGGATCTAAATAGAATTTTGAATTTGTTCTCCCCATACCCTAAATATTCAAATTGTGACTATTGTTAGTGGAGTGAGAGTTTGGGGGTACACTTAAACCAAAATTGAATAGTGTAATTGTTGGGAATATGTCCTCTTAGACTAGTTTTTTGATGTAAATATCGAATATTTTAATAAAAGAATTTATTTTCAGAAATCGTATGTGAATTTACCTTTTATTTGCGCACAATTTCGTTTGGAAAAGACCCATTGTGTTTAAATAAGTGATCCTTGTGAATGGTGGTCTTTCACAGTATGCTATGGATCACGGGTTATTTGAACGCATAAACATTTGTTCTTAACCAATTGATGAGAATGGGAATCTCATCATGTTTAGGTTATTATGTTATGAATTCCAAATGGGGAATGGCTTACCTTTGGCCAGTGTGTAGTCCACTCACTTCATGACATAAATGTATCACGAATACATAGAACAGGACCTGTAGTAGTAGTTTCTAAAAGTACTATAAGGTAGAAACCTAGACTACTACCGCTACAGCGTGGACTAGTACTGTACGACTTGAGTATGAGTTGGTGGTCTGACAAAGCTGGAAGCATATACTTTGATATGTTATAGTTAAGGTTCTATCGTCGAACCAATATACTTGCATATTGGGTTTATGTAACTAGTTAGTTAAGACAGACTTGTACAAGATAGTTTCTACATAATATCGCCCCTTGTGATTGTCTGAATGATCTAAATGTCCAGGGCCCTAGGAAACATGACTTGGATGTTTACTTTAGGGTAACTCTCTTGGAAAGCGGAAACACTTCAGGATGTCGTAGATCATTGGACTAGAAGCCTAAGGATAGTAGATGTCATTTAGAGGGGTGTTTGTACACTTCTTCCTCTCTAAATGCACTGCGATGTGTAGAGGGGTATTTTAGTCATTTCACCTATAGGTCGAAGATTTTGCTAATGCAGCATTGTCCTTGGGGTCAATATTTTTTTATGGTAATATTAGGAAATATTTAAAATGCAAAATACAGCTATTTATATAATAGGGGTATTTTGGTCATTTTAGTAGCCAAGACGATGTGTCTTTTTAGTCCTCGGAATAGCCCGTAAGTCCTAATTAATTTTGGATTGAGGAATTGGTCTTAGTTAAAGAGAGTTTTATTTTATTCAGGAAGTCTAATTTATTATTAGATTGAAATAAAATAAATTGAGAGAAATTTATTATCTGGTTTAATTGGTTAATTAATTATTCAGGGCCTAGGTCCAGTTTGAATAATTAAAAAATTAATCTGAGCTTAAACTAGAGGAAAATAATTAATGCTTAATTATTTATTGGGTTATTTATTTAAGCCCAAGAAATAAATAATTAAAGTTTAATTATTTTTGGTTCATTTGGGCTCATTAATTATTTATTGTGTTATTTATTTAAGCCCAAAGAATAAATAATTAATGTTTATTATTTTGAGCTTTTTGGATCCAAGAAAAATAATAAATATTATTTTGGCCCAATAGCCTGGACCATAGGATTTTTCCAGATACGGTTCAGAAGAGTTTAAGGTAAAGCTAAACTTACTCTGTTAATAATATTCGAGTATTTGAAATATTAAATCCCAGGGGATATTGTTATCAGATTAATTAAGAACTTATTTTTGGCTTCATTACTCTCGGCTCTCTGTGTGGAAAATAACTCTTGATTTTCCTAAGGATTTTCTCTCTTTCTGGTGACTCTCTCTCTTGTGACTTTTCATTCTCTGTTCTTCGTGTTTTGCTAATAAAACAAAGAAGCTAACCAAGAACATTTAGTATGAGGCTCTCCTCACCCGCTGTGTTCACCAACAAGAAGTTGGGCAGTGGTATACTCCGAAAGCTGAAAAGCCTGGTGTTAATGCATCTGAGGAGAAGTAGGAGATTGGCAAGAGAACAACCGGAGGCTTCATCAAACGGGGTAGAAGGAGTTGTCCCTGTGATTCAATCCATTCTTCCACAGCCTAAGAGTTTTAAGGCACCCAGAGGTATGGTCTAAACGCTTTCATGCTGCTGTTGTTCTTCGTTCATATTTTTCTCTCCATTTTTTTGTTTACCGTAAGCATGCTCTCTGTTTTTCAAACTTACAGTAATGAGATGGACGTTTTGATATAACCCGAGCTATCAGAGGCATAGTCGTCATATTTACCACGATCAAGGTTTTGACCGTAAATTGGAAAGAATTAAGAAAGAATTGAGAATTTTGATTTCCACTGTTGAGTTCAGTGAAATTTATAGATTCTACTGGTGAAATATAATATTTTCCCGATATTGACCAAGATTATAGTTATTTTCTGAGAAAATTCTAAAATGCGGTCGAAATTGAAACAAGCGGTCGACTATGATTAGTGGATGAAAACAAGTGTCAAAATACTATTGAAAAAGTGAAATATTTAAGGGATTATTAAATTTAAAAATCTTATTGAATAAGCTTAAGAATTATCTATTTAAATTAAATCCACTAATAGAAATTTAGCTTTAAATGGATAGCCCATAATGTAATTAATGTTGGTTGATTTTGGGCACTAGAATGGAGGTGGAAGGGTTTGTAAAATAGCCAGAAATTCGTCCAAGAGAAGAACAAAAGGAAGGGGAGGAAGAAAAGAAAGGAAAAGGAAAGAAAAGAAAAGCTAGAAAAAAATAGAGAAAAATGGGAGAAGAAGAGTTCTTGGAGAGAAAAAGGGAAACTTGAAGCATTTTTCAGCCAATTCAAGCTACAAACAAGGTAAACATTCGAGGTTCAAGAATTAAAGTTGTAGATTAAAGAATGAGGATTACTTTGATATAAATTTTGTTGGTAAATTCTTGCTATTTATGAATTTTTCTCAGGAATTCTAGTTTGTTTGTGAGTTTGCATGTGTTGTGTGTGTGTCGTTTGGTGAGTTGGATTTTATTCTATGTTTTATATGGCAATTAAAGGTGTTTTTGTGGTGGTTTTATTGGTGGCTCATGGCTGCACAAGAATCATGTGAAATGGAAAGGAAAACTAGACTAATTGTTAAACGAAAATGAATGGTTATTATTGTTGTTTGTGAATGCTGAGCTAAATATGTCTGAAAATCAGAGGTATGAAGGCTGTTTTAATAACATTTGAGGAGGATTAAGTGTTGTATAAGTATTCGGATTGAAGGAGAATGAATTGGTGGTGTTATTTGACGAAGGAAATGAAGAAACATGAAAAGCTGAAAGCTGTTTTGCCTCAGCAGTGTGTCGCGGCCTAGAGGCTATCTAAATGAAGTCCTTAATCATAAAGTTGGATATCTTATGAGCGTTTTGAAATAAAATAGAGCTTAATGGGAATTGTGGATCAAAAGTTACATTAAAAACAAAATTGGGTGTTAAAGCTGAAGAATTCCAGCTTTTGTGTGAATGCATAAAATTCAAGGAATATAATTTGTTTGCATTATTGGAAGAATGAAAGGATGAAAGACCATATGAATACCTTAAATTATGTGTAGAAAAAGGAAGAAGAAGTGGATAATAGATTTTGGTTATTTTGGAAAGACTATTCTATTATATTTGGAAATAGGGAAAATGAGAAACAAATGATTCTCAATTTACTTTGGTAATCCATTATCATAAATTTAATTATTAAGTTAAGAATGAAATGACTTTAATATAGATTTCAACATTAAAGACTTGAGGAAAAGCCAGGAATGCTACACTTACGGTTATCTAATATTGTGCACATGGTGAGTCCCACTTATTTTATAAACTCCATTTTATGCTAGTAAAATTATATTTTATTGAAAAAATGTTCTATGAATCCTTTTGGTTTATCTGGAAAATTTTATGGTTTTTTTGAGGAAGAACTAGTATTATGCCATGCTAGGCTTGAATGGAAAATGTGAACTTTTCATAAAATAGAACTATTCATAATCAGTGAATAATTGGCCTAAAGTCTTTTTATAACAAGGTTAATGGACCTTGTGCTTTTCTGAGGAAATATTGTTTCTCGAAATGGGAAAATTTTTGGGGACTTTAGGAAATGGTGTTTTCTATAAGGAATTTAGTTCACTTGAGTTATGAATATTTCTTAGGTATAAAAATATACCTAAAAGGTTTTCTTCTTATTAATTATGAGACGGAATAATGCTTTATTATGGGAAAATGATATGGCCTAAATTAGTCATATATTTTCTAGTTATTTGAGGCCATTTTATGATACATTTTGTGCAATAACTGGTCATATTCCTTCATATTTGAGATTTTACCCTTGAAAATGTATTTTGTATATTATTTTAGATTTTAGGGGTAAAATAAGGTAAAATCGTCGCTAAAAAGACTAGAGGTGGCACCGCCAAGACAGGACAGGCGGCGCCAACCACGTGTTGTTGGCATGCACTTTGAGGTGATAAAAAATCAGCAAAACAAAGGCTGAACAGAACACAGCCGGCACTGGTTGGGAGCCCAGAGGTAGTGCCGGCTACGACCTAGAAGAAGACACAAAAATCGAAAAAAAAATCAGCGAATGGACAGAGAGACAGAATGCAACTGGCGCCAGCCCTAGGCAGGACAGGCACTGCTAGCTATGCACTGGTACAGAGGCGGTGCCTCAATTTTTGTGCGCATTTTTTGGTAATTTTCAAAGTTTTAGTATTTTTCTACTTTTATTTGGCTTGAAACCCTAGAGGGATGAATTTAGGCACTCCTAAAGCCTATAAATAGAGGAAAACCACGTGTTAAAAGTATGAATTCAAGGAGCAAAACACAAAATCACTCAAATTCAAGGAGGAATGCATCAAATCAAGGAGGATTGTATAAGAGAGTCTACGAAGGAAGAAGAAGGAGGCTTGTCTATGAGTGCTTTCTTTTAATATTGTTTTCTTTTCTTGAACAATGATGTATTAATTATTTTATTGTATTTTAACATTGTTTTCAGTATTCATGATTTTTAGAGTCACTTTGATCTTTTGATTAATTGATTATTATTCTTGGTATTTAATTACTTACGCTGATTACGAGATTAATTTGTTGTTTCTTTCTATTAACTTGCTTGGAAAAGGAGTTGAAGGTGGTCTCAATTCATTAATTTCATATTTTTTGTCTATTAACTTGCTTGAAAAATGGGTTAATTGCTAAGAATTGGGTAATTAAAGATAATTGATGTCTGCCATGATATGGATTCATTGGTAAATTTCATGTTTTAAATTTGCCAAGATATGGGGATTTAATCAAGGATTGTGTTTAATGCATCTTTTAGGTGAATTAGTTGAGACAAGATATGTGATGCTAATTTGTCTAGAAGATAGTGATTTCATGGATTAGAAAAGAAGTGAATCTATCTTAATCCTTCATGATACTAAGAGAATGATTAATTATGATAATGATTGGGTACTTTAAGGTAATGTTTGTCAAAATAATGGTTTGAGTTACATAATTCTCCATCCTTGACATGTATATATTATTTTATTTTATTTTATTTTCCTTTTTATTCTTTTTCACTTTATTGAGTAGGTTAAACAATGACAGAAAAGTAATTACTGTATACTTGTTCCTTGAGGATCGATACTCGTTTTAAACCTTATGTTATGCTTAATGATGAGTACACTTGCTCATATTTATAATTTTGGGTTAACATTTTAATTTAAACTTGATTGGGAATGTGCTTATTTTTATATGATTTTTTATACCTAAATTCATACACATTAAGTTTTTGGCGCTGTTGCCGGGGAACAATATCATGAAAGCTTAGATTTTGTTGATTTAACCATGTAAATATGTAAATATGTAAATTTGTAAAATTTTTTTTTAACAAAAAGGTGCCATCTTTTATATCTTATGTATCTTTGTAATCTAAGTTACTAACTTTGACTGATGTTTAATTGACTCATTTGTTCTTTTAATTTTGTTTGAATTGTGAATTCCGTTATCTAACTTTCTTCTTGTCTTTTCTAGGTGTCAATGCATAGGTAACATTTCTAAATTTAATGAGATGCTATTACAAATTTTTCAAGCTTGTGAAGTATTTGATTGTTGGGGGATAGACTTCATGGGACATTTTCCTAGTTCTTTGGGTAATAAAAATATTTTGGTAGTAGTGGATTACATTTCTAAGTGGGTAGAAGCACAAGCTTTACCAACTAATGATGCAAGGGTTGTGGTAAAATTTCTGAAAAAACCTTTCACCCGTTTTGGTGTGCCTAAGGTGCTCATTAGTGATAGGGGGACTTATTTTTATAATACTCAAATGGAAAATGTTCTCAAACATCCAGGAGTGAACCATAGGTTTGCCACCCCCTATCATCTCCAAACAAGTGGATAGGTTGAAGTGGTTAATAGGGAAATCAAAATAATCTTGAAAAAATTTGTTAACCCTACTAGGAAGGATATGAGTCTAAAATTAGATGACACTCTTTGGGCATACAGGACAGTTTTTTAGACCCCAATTGGCACAACTCCTTTTCGGTTAGTTTATGGAAAAGCATGTCATCTACCTGTTAAGATTGAGCATAAAGCTTATTGGGCTATAAAACTTGTTAACCTTGATCTTGAGTCAGTTGAAAAGTCAAGGTTGCTCCAACACACAGCCTTGGAGGAGTTGCGCGAGGATGCTTATGATAATTCAATGCAGTATAAAGAGAAGGTAAAAAAATGGCACAATAAGCATACCACTCGACAACACGAATTTGAGAAAGGCGATCAAGTATTGTTATTCAATTCTTGCTTATGAATTTTTCCAGGTAAGTTGAAATCAAGATGGTCGGGACCATACACGGTAAGTAAAATATTCCCCTTTGGAACCCTTGAAATTTCTCACCCCACTGGGCGCACTTTCAAAGTCAATGGCAATTGAGTGAAACGCTATGTTGGTGAAATTCTTCACAACACAGATTAGGTGGATATGCTCTTTGACACTGCAGAATAAAACTTCTTGGGTTATCTTGACTTCTTTCTTTCGTACTATATGTTTTTCTTTTTTGTACTATTTTCTTTATTTTTTTGCTTATTTTTCGTTTCTAGTTTTTATGCTTTGGTGTGTTTTTTTTTTTTTTTGTGTATTTTTCTTTCTAGATACTTCAACAATGCTCCTTTCTGCTGGAATTCAACTCTTTTGTAGGAGAATGCACAATGCAATGGAAATATTTTCTTTCTTCTCTTTTCCTCTTTATTTTTGGTCATGTGGCAATATTTCCTTACTCTATTTATTTGGCCATTGAGGACAATGTCCAGTTTAAGTGTGGGGAAGTAGTTAGAATAGGAATTCTTCTATGCTTCATTATTCTTGAATTCTTTGAACCTTGGAATTCTTCTATGCTTCATTCTTCTGAAATTCTTTGAACCTTTTGAGCAAATTTTTCAAATTTTTTTTTCCTGATTTTTTGAGCTTTCAATATGTATTTTTAATGCATGTCTTTGTGCTAGATCATAGACCATATGTTCTATATCATTTGTGGCTTATGCATGACTTTTTGTACTCACTTGGACTAAGTAGTTCTTGATCAAATATTTTACATTGTTCTTAAACCTGTTTTTCTGCTAAAATTCATTGAGCATTTTAGAACTTACTTGAATACCTCTCAAGGCAAAATAAGAAAGACATTCATGATTTAACTTAGGGATGACGGTAATAGGCCTTTTTTGTTTAGTTTAAGCTTTTCAAGCCTACCTATTTGATATTATCCATAGTGCCTATTTTGAGCCTAAATTGTTAATTTCTTTCTTAAACACGTTATCATTCTTTATCCATTACTTCTTTCTGAGAGTTTGATTTACCTTCCAAATCTTTGATTGCTCTTAATGGATAAAAGTACAAGTAAAAGAATTATGAGGGAGAATGCTTGTGTAAATGTCATGACTTGTTACTTTCAGTCATACATCATGTGTTGAGTTAGAGTTGTGAAAGGAGAAAGGAGGAAGAAAAAGAAAGATTGAGAAAAACAAAAAGCTGCTAGAAAATGTTGAAAGAAAAAACTAAGAAACAAACAAAAGCAGCATTTGAAAAAAAGAGAAAAAGAAAAGAAAAGCTGAAAGAAAAAGAAAAGAAGAGCACAGGAAGAATGTTGGTTGAGTTGGAATAAGAATTGCTGAAATTTTGATGATTTTGTGCAATATGATTGATGAGTTGAGAACTATTGATGAAAAGAATGCAAGATTTGCTTGAACTGAAGTATGATTGCTATACAAAGTTATGGGTTTTTTATTGGTTTTGTGATAGGAGAGAAAAAAAAGTTTGGAATCTATTGGTACATTTTGTTTATTTTTTTTCTTTGCAAACTCTCATGTTCTTTGATATTTGATTTTTCTATATCCTTCATTTAACGGCTACATTACAAACCATTTAGCCTTACATTACAAGCAAAGTCTTACTTGTCCAACGTAGAATCATGATATGTCTCGGATTAGCGGAGAGAGTAGATGAAAAGTAAACTTATGGAATGTATATTTTTGAACTAAATTCTTTCCAATGGTTTGAGAATGATGTTAAGTGTTGGGATGGTTCTACTAGCCATTCTTTTCTTACACAAGTCTTGCATTTGTTATGAAAGGTATAGTAACATATGTTTTGTTGTCTTGAATAAAGAAAGCATTGAAAATATTATTTTGAAACTAATTGAGTGATTTTGTAAAAACTTGTGTTTTTCTACTTGTCCTTGATACTTTGCTTGAGGACAAGCAAAGAGCTAAGTGTGGGGGAATGTGATAGAGCCTAAATTAGTCATATATTTCCTAGTTATTTGAGATCATTTTGTGATACATTTTGTGCAATTGAAGGAATTGAACAAAACCAGAGAGCATGCATCCGTGAACAAAAATGAAGGAAAATAATATAACAGAGCATGGTAGCAGCATGGAGGGATCAAAACCATACCTCTTGGTGCCTTAAACCTTGAAGGTTGAAGTAGGATGGATTGAAGCACAAAAACAGCTTCCTTCTTCCCGTAGGTTGATGCTTTCGGTTGCCAACTTCTTCACCTCCGGTGAATGCTTAGCTTTCCAGTTCTCAAAATATGACCCAGCCTAATCTCAATTGGTGAACACAAAAATGGGATAAAGAAAGTCTTAGATTTTTCCACTCCTTCCTCGTCAGTTAGCTTGGCTTCTATGGCTTCTTATGTAACAAAACAAAAGCTAGTGAAGAAAACCAAAAGCCACGAGAGACAGAAAGCCAAGAGCCACAGGGGGAGAAGATTTATTTTTATTTTATTTTTTCACACAGAAAACCAAGAGTCATGAAACCAAAAATAATTATTTTGATAAAAATAATATTCTCGAGATTTAATATTTCAAATACCCGAATATTATTAACAAAATAAATTTTGGCTTCTCCCTAAACTCTTCTAAACTGTGTTTGGAAAAATCCTATGGTCCAGGCTATTGGGCCAAAATAATATTTATTATTTTTCTTGGACCCGAAAAGCCCAAAATAATAAACATTAATTATTTTCTTTAGGATTAAATAAATAACCCAATAAATAATTAATGTGCCCAAATGAACCAAAAAATAATTAAATTTTACTTATTTATTTCTTGAGATTAAATAAATAACCCAATAAATAATTAAGTATTAACTATTTTCCTTTAGTTTAAATCCCGGTTAATTTTTTAATTATTCAAACTGGACCTAGGCCCTGAATAATTAATTAACTAATTAAACCAGATAATAAATTTCTCTTAATTTATTTTATTCCAATCTAATAATAAATTAGACTTCCTAAATAAAATAAAACCCTCTCAACTGAGACCAATTCTTCAACCCAAAAATTAATTAGTGTTGGGATTCGTGGACTCCTAAACGCGGAAAACATCTACGAATCCCTCCTGAGGACCCAAGTAAACGATTAAGAAGATCTAAGCTTTAAGAATTACCTCTGGTTGCTGTAATCGAAATCCTTCGATTCTGGTTGCGCTGTTGTACGTTCAACCCGAACAATCACCAGACGTTGCAGTATGCGAACGTCCTCTATCGGATACACACCGCGAACTCACTCGATACCCGGGGAGTGCTAGCGCCTAGGGTAGAGAATGGCACGAATGTTCTCAACCGAAAAATTGGACTATTGAAAAGACGGCTAGGGTTTTCTTAAAAACCCTCGAACCTCTTAGAGTCCAACCCTAATAATATCTTATCATATTCTAATTTAAATTCAAATTAAATTAAAACTGATATGATAAGATTCTGCCATTATCTCGGTAATTTAACTAATTATTTTACCGAGTCAGATTCTTATAATCTGGATATCATCCAGATTCATCGAACCTGGTCACCAGAAAAATAACCTAACAAGTTCGCTTATTGTGTGACCCTATAGGTTCATTTAACACTGGCAGTGTGCCTAAATCATATTTAAATGGCCCACAAGTTATAAGCGGTTTCTATCAAAACATTATAACTATCCAGGTTAATTGAAGATCGGTGATCTCTTTGAACCAAACCATAATTTTATATTTAGTCCTTTTGTCACACGATATCCAGACTAAGCATAAGGCACGGAGCGTGTCATCCTTATTAAGCTTAATCAATTATTTCTTGATTTCATAGTAGACTGTTCAAACAGATGATATCAATATCTTAGATTGATATATTTGAGCACGACCATGCATTTTTAACAGTCTAACTTATCAAGGGGCCCATGGATATCTCTCCCATAACTGAGAGGGACAAATTCCTTCACAATCAATCATATTCCTCTCCTTGATTTATTCTATATCCAACAGTAGTCTAATTTATTATCTGGTTAAAGACAACTTTAGACAATGTCAAAATATAGAATTTATCAAGTAAGAAACTATGATGAATTTAGGTCGAATGACTTTCAATATTATTATGGCTAGAAAGTACTTATGACATATTCCATGAAGTACTCTCACAGTGGGTCATGTCCAATACAATGTTCTCTAACATTTATTTATGTCTTGACTCGATATCACAAATATCCATGGCCAGTAAAACATAGCCATCAAGTCACAAACATACTAATCTTAATTTATTATTATTCCAATAATAATAATCGATCAGGGACAGTTTTAGAATAGTAATTGTATTCATTGTAGGGTTTTACTATCAAGTCATGTACTTGATAACCAACAAAACAAAACTCACTATTCATGGAAAGGAAAGCCTCATATTATTATATAAAACATAATGACAATTGTATAAGTACAAATTGACTCTAGGGCATATCCCCAACAATTAGGACTTATGGGCTATTCCAAGGACCAAAAAGACACATCACCTTGGTTACTAAAATGACCAAAATACTCCTACTAAATAAATAAATAGCTGTATTTTACATTTTAAATATTTCCTAATATCACCATAAGAAAATATTGACCCCAAGGACAATACTGCATTAGCAAAGTCTTCAACCTACAGGTAAAATGACTAAAATACTCCTTTACACATCGCCGTACATTTAGAGAGGAAGAAGTGTACCAATACCCCTCTAAATGACATCTACCATCCTTAGGCTTCTAGTCCAATGATCCACGACTTCCTGGAGTGCTTCCGCTTTCCAAGGGAGCTACCCTAAAGCAAACATCCAAGTCATATTTCCCAGGGCCCTGGATATTTAGATCATTTAGACAACTACAAGGGGCGATATAGTGTAGAAACTATCTTGTACAAGTCTGTCTTAACTGACTAGTCACACATACCCAATATGCAAGTATATTGGCCCTACGATAGAACCTTAACTATAGCATATCAAAGTATATGCTTCCAACTTCGTCAGACCACCAACTCATACTCAAGTTGTAGAGTACTAGTCCACACTGTAGCGGTAGTAGTCTAGATTTCTACCATATAGTACTTTTAAGAAACTACTACTACAGGTCCTATTCTACGTATTCAAAACACGCTTATGTCATAAAGTGAGTGGACTACTCACTAGCTAAAGGTAAGCCATTCCCCATTTGGAATTCATAACATAATAACCTAAACACGATGAGACTCCCATTCTCATCAATCGGTTCGGAACAAATGTTTATGTGTTTAAATAACCCATGATCCATACCTTACTATGAAAAACCTCCATTCACATAAATCACTTATTTAAACATAATGGGTCTTTTCCAAACAAAATTATGCACAAACAAAAAGTAAATTCACAAACGATTTCTGAAATAAATTCTTTTAACAAAATATTCGATATTTACATCAGAAACATAGTCTAAGAGGGCACATATTCCAATAATCTCCCACTTGCACTCTAAGACTAGGTAAGTCCGTAGTTGCCCACCCTAATGGCGTTTAAGTGTCTTTTGAAGACCCTCTCAGCCAAAGGCTTAGTGAATGGATCTGCTAGATTGTTATCAGAGAACCTGTACCACCACGACTTCCTATCTCTGGATGAAATTCCGGATCAGGTGGTACTTCCTCTCGATGTGCTTCCCCTCCTTGTAGTTTTGAGGTTCCTTGGATTGCGATACTACTCCAGTGTTGTCGCAGTACATCACAATCAGTCTGTCCATATGTGGTACGACTCCAAGTTCTGAAAAGAACTTTCGAAGCCAGACTGCTTCCATGGATGCCTCCAAAACTGCCACATACTCAACTTCCATGGTTAAATCAACAATACAAGATTGCTTGATACTTCTCCATGAAATTGCTCCTCCAGACAAGGTGAAGACATATCCACTAGTGAATTTTCTCTTATCCTTATCTGCCTAGAAGTTTGAGTCTGTGTATCCGGTATGAACTAAATCATCAGTCTTGTAAGCCAGCATATAATCTCTTGTTCCTTTGAGGTACTTGAGAATATGCTTTATAGCTTGCCAATGAACCTCCCTAGGGTTTGACTGATATCTGCTAACTAAGTCTACGGCAAAGCAGATATCTGGCCTAATACACAGCATGGCGTACATGAGACTTCCCACAGCCGAAGCGTAGGGAATCCTACTCATTCTGTCATTTTCTTCTTGAGACTTAGGACAGTCTCTTGAAGAAAGTGACAACTCATGTCTGCAAGGGATTAGAGCTCCCTTGCATGAGTCCATGATGTACTTGGCCAGCATCTTGTCAATGTATGCGACTTGGGATAATCCTAACATTCTCTGCTTCCTATTTCTAAGAAGTCTAATCCCAAGAATGTAGCTAGCTTCTCCCAAGTCCTTCATACTGAATTGACTAGACAGCCAAACATTTGTAGATGACAATGACCCTACATCATTTCCAATGAGTAGAATGTCATCCACATATAAGACTAGAAAAACCACATTAAACCCTTCAAGTTTCTTGTACACACATGGTTCATCCTCATTTTGAATAAAACCATAGGACTTTACAGTCTCATCAAAACGAATATTCCACGCTCTTGATGCTTGCTTAAGTCCATAAATGGACTTCCTAAGCTTGCAAACCATATGTTCTTGGCCTTCAGCAATAAAACCTTCTGGTTGGGACATATAGATGTCTTTGCTAAGATGGCCATTCAAAAATGCCGCCTTGACATCCATTTGCCATATCTCGTAATCATAATGACATGTGATGGCATGGAAGATACGGATGGATTTAAGCATGGCCATAGGGGAAAAGATTTCCTCATAATCGATCATTTCTTTCTGAGTATACCCTTTTGCCACAAGCCTAACTTTGAAGGTTTCCACATTCCCATCCGTTCCCCTCTTTCTCTTGTACACCAACTTACACCCAATGGGTTTTATCTCTTCAGGTGAAACTACAAGATTCCAAACTTGATTGAAGTACATAGACTCAATCTCGGCTTTCATTACTTCATGTCATAGATTTACATCGGCATCAGCAATTGCTTCCTCGTATCTAGTGGGGTCTTATTCCTGATGATCAGAGACCAGCTCAAAAGCTTCTCCATACCATCCATCCGGAACCCTAGACACTCTCCCACTACGATGAGGCACCAATTGTACAGGCTCTTGAGGCTATGCCTCTTTTTGTTCCACAATCAGGTCAGAAGAAGTTGCTTCTGAATACAACTTCTCTTCGAGTTCCAACCTAGTTAAACCTTTCGTGGAAGTACTTTGACCATCCTCTAAGTATCTAGCATTGGTACTAACTAGTACTTTCTGCTCCTTAGAATGATAAAAGTAACCACCCTTTGTTCCTTTTGGATACCCAACAAAATAACATAATTCTGATATTGGTTCCAACTTGTCTCCGTTGATCAGTACATAAGTTGGACAACCCCATATCTTAAGATGATTCAGACTTGGCTTACGCCTAGTCCACATCTCATAAGGAGTCCTAGGTACTGACTTGGAAGGCACCAAGTTCAGAATGTATGCCGTTGTTTCTAGGGCATATCCCCAAAAAGATATTAGAAGAGTAGCATGAGACATCATACTTCTGACCATTTCCATCAATGTCCTATTCATTCTTTCAGCTACTCCGTTCTGCTGGGGTGTCTCCGGCGCAGAGAGCTAGGATTGTTGGATTGTATGCCCTCTTAGACTAGGTTTCTGATGTAAAATCGAATTATTTAATAAAATAATTTATTTTCAGAAATTATTTGTGAATTTACTTTTTGTTTGTGCACGATTTTCGTTTGGAACAGACCCATTGTGTTTAAATAAGTGATCCATGTAAATGGTGGTCTTTCACAGTAAGGTATGGATCACGGGTTATTTAACACATAAACATTTGTTCTTAACCTATTAATGAGACTGGGAACCTCATCATGTTTAGGTTATTATGTTATGAATTCCAAATGGGGAATGGCTTACCTTTAGCCAGTGGGTAGTCCACTCACTTCATGACATAAGCGTATTTCGAATATGTAGAACAGGACCTGTAGTAGTGGTTTCTCAAAGTACTATATGGTAGAAACCTAGACTACTACCGCTACAGCGTGGACTAGTACTCTACAACTTGAGTATGAGATGGTGGTCTAGCGAAGCTGGAAGCATATACTTTGATTTGCTGTAGTTGAGGTTCTATCATAGGGCCAATATACTTGCATATTGGGTATGTGTGACTAGTTAGTTAAGACAGACTTATACAAGATAGTTTCTGCACTATATCGCCCCTTGTGGTTGTCCGAATGGTCTAAATTATCCAGGGCCCTGGGAAACATGACTTGGATGTTTGCTTTAGGGTAGCTCCCTTGGAAAGCGAAAACACTCCAGGAAGTCGTGGATCATTGGACTAGAAGCCTAAGGATGGTAGATGTCATTTAGGGGGTTGTTAGTACACTTCTTCCTCTCTAAATGTACGGCGATGTGTAGAGGGGTATTTTAGTCATTTCACCTGTGGGTCGGAGACTTTGCGAATGCAGCATTGTCCTTGGGGTCAATATTTCCTTATGGTGATATTAGGAAATATTTAAAATGCAAAATACAGCTATTTATATAATAGGGGTATTTTGGTCATTTTAGCAGCCAAGGCGATGTGTCTTTTTGGTCCTCGGATTAGCCCGTAAGTCCTAACTATTTTGGGTTAAGGAATTGGTCTCAGTTGAAGAGGATTTTATTTTATTTTGTTTTATTTTATTTTATTCAGGAAGTCTAATTTATTATTGGAATGGAATAAAATAAATAAATAAATAAATAAAATAGGAGTTGAGAGAAATTAATTATCTAGTTTATTTGGTTAATTAATTATTCAGGGTCTAGGTCCAGTATGAATAATTAAGAAATTAACCTGGGCTTAAATTAGGGGAAATAATTAATGTTTAATTATTTATTGGGTTATTTATATAGGCCCAAGAAATAAATAATTAAAGATTAATTATTATGGTTCATTTGGGCTCATTAATTATTTATTGGGTTACTTATGTAAGCCCAAAAAATAAATAATTAATATTTATTATTTTGGGCCTTTTGGGTCCAAGAAAAATAATAAATATTTATCTAGCCCAATAGCTTGGACTTTAGGGTTTTTTCCAGATACGGTTAAGAGGAGTTTAAAGTTAGGCCAAACTGTTTCTCTGGATAATATCCGGGTGTTTTGAAATCCCGGGGATATGTTTATCAGAGATTGAGAGACCTAATTTAGGCTAAAAGATAAACAACTCTTTGAAAAGGAAAAACCCTAATTTTTCTTTTCCCTAGCCACTCTGAGACTCACGCTTCTTTGTAAGCTTCACGTGAGTCTCTCTCTCAACGTCTCACTCCTCCTTCTTGTTTTTCCCCTTGTTCTTTGCTAACTAATAGCGAGCGAACCAAGGAGAATTGAGACCGTTTCTCTTTCCCATTGTGTTCACCAACTAGAGGTTAGGCTGAGGAATATCTCGAGAGTTGGAGAGCTAAGCGTTAATGCAAACAAGGCGAAGTCGAAGGCTAGCGGGTGTTCAACCGGAAGCTCTTTCAAGTGTGCAAAGCGAGGCGATTCCAGCCGTTCATTCTGTTCCTACGCAACCTAGGAGGGTTAAGGAACGCAAAGGTATGATCTTCACGCTTCCGCATGGCCTTTATGGCTCGCGTTTTATTTTTCTCCAATTTTTTTTAACTTACGGTGCATGCCCCTGTTTCTGCATTTTCCATCAAAGATACTATCCCATGATGTACCATGTATTCCTTGAATTCACTTAGGAGGTACTCTCCACCACGATCCAATCGTAAAGTCTTGATTAATTTACCTGTCAGACGTTCCACTTCAGCTTTAAACTTCTTGAATTTATCAAAAGAGTCAGACTTGCACCTTATCGGGTAAATATAACCAAACCTTGTACAATCATCTGTGAAAGTGATGAAGTACTCAAAACCTCCTCTAGCTGGTGTAGACAAGGGACCACACACATCAGTGTGAACAAGATTCAGTACCTCCTTGGCTCTATCCACCTTTGGGATAAAAGACCTTTTGGTCATCTTTCCCATCAGGTATGATTCACACTAAGGCCAATTTTCCAATCTCAATGAGCCCAAAGACCCATCATGGATTAGCCTTTGAATCCTGGTTGAGTTAATGTGACCTAACCTCAGATGCGAAAGATATGAGTCATTTATATTGGCCTTTCTCTTCTTAGTTAAAGGTTCAGATTGAGCGTTATTTGATTGATGATTAATAGGGTTTAAATAGAATAGATTTCCGTATGTGTGCCCAGTACATAATATTTCTCCATCTCTACTGATAGAAATACCAGAATGGAAAGATATAGAATATCCTTGATTTATAAGTTTTGCAACTGAAATCAAATTTTAACGAAAACCAGGTACATACAAACTATCTATTAAAACCACTTTCTTATTACAATAAAAAACAAGATCCAGCTCTCCCATTGCAAGGGCCCAGACTTGTGCTCCATTTCCCACACGTAATCCATGTTCGCCCTTCTTGAGTCTTCTTATCTTTCTAAACCTATGCAAGGAGTTACAGATATGATCAGTGGCTCCTAAATTAACAATCCAAGTGGAAGTTGATCCAACCTTTGATATAGACTCCAGATAGAAAACATTACATGTGGGGTTTTTCTTGGCTTAAAGATCTGGACACTCTTTTTCCAGTGTTCCTTCTTCTTACATTTGAAGCACTTGGCCTTTGGTTTGTCTTTAGGCTGGGTCTTGGGCTGGGCTGCTGCGTATCCCTTCTTCCTTTTGAACTTTCTGGGCTTGGACCTAGTTCTTGAGGAAGAAACCTTAGCAATCATGGCTTTTGATTGTGGCTTCATGACATTCTCTACCATCTGGAATTCCTTCATCAACTCTGTTAAACTCATATTTAACTTGTTCATATTGTAATTTAGTTTGAACTGAGTAAAGGTATCTGGTAGAGATTCAAGAACTATGTCCACTTAGCTCTCGGGGTTAATGATAGCTTCTAAGATTTCTGCCTCCTCGAAAGCAGCATCTTGAGCATATGCTCCCTAACTGATGCTCTCTTAGCCATCTTAGTATTTATTATAGTTTGAAAAGCCTCCTGCCTTGCAGGCCGGCTCTTATCCGCGAACATAGTGGCCAATGAATGACTAATGTCATACGCAGAAGCCATGTGCTCGTGTTTAGACTGGAGCACATTAGACATGGAGGTTAGTATATAGCAACGTGCCATTTCATTAGCCTTCTTTCATGCCTTCTCAGCCTCTCGCTCTTCGTCGGTGGAACCTTCCTTGATCACAGGGCAGGTCTCGTAAAGGACATACTTACACTCCTCGGCTGTGAGTATTATGTCCAGGTTCCTCTTTCAGTCCACATAGTTTAGTCATGTTAACTTATTCTCATGGAGAATAACTGCCAAAAGACTAAAAGAACCTCCCACCATTTATGAAAATTGAAAAATAAAAGAAAAGATTTAGTTTGTGAAAATAAATTTGTGCACTGAAATTAATTTAGCTCTTAGGAAAACTGAAATAGCTTCTTAGGAAGATTAACAGTTCCCTAAACTAGGTGTATTAACCACCACAAATTAATTTCTCTTCTAGGTAATAATCTAGAGGATAACTCCATCGTGGGATGGTCGTTCCTCTCATTTTCTATGGACATTTCTCGCACTATAACCTCCAACGTGGGCTGGCCGATTATAGTACGTGTCCCAGATTATTAATTACATCCTTCCATTATATCTAGATCCTTGTGGTATCCCCATCCTATATGGGTTCACTCCCAAGGTGACGTGAGGGGACCCACGATCTCTAATGCGGATCGTGATGGAAGCCGTGGGGCCGTTGGAACCTCTCTCCCACTTAGTCTTTTAAAATAAAGTTTTCTTGAAAAATATCCTTTTGAAATTTTCATTAAGTTTTTTTCTTAACTTAAAAATAAAATATCTAAATCCATTAAAATCTCTATGTCATGGATTATATCCTTTGAGAGATTTTTTCATGGACTAATTTTATTTAAGTTAAAACTTAATGATTTCAAAAAATTTCCAATTAAAACTTTTTAGAGACTTTAGTCTCAAGTTTATTTAACAAAATAATTTTTCTTGTGCAAAATAAAATAAAATGGCTTTCTATTTTAACTTACAAAAATATCAAAATCCAATATATTTTCTATGTCAAGGATTAAATCCTTTGAGAAAATATCTAAGGATTAATTTTTGTTTAAGTTAAAATAACCGTTTAATTTTTAAAGAAAAATATTTTCCTTGTAAAAATATTCCCAAAGACTTTGGTCTTTGAGAAAACGCGTACATAGGTTCACAAAAAAATAGCATGCCAGAAAACAGTAAATGTTTTCATGCTTTTCTATTTTTTAAACCTAAGTGTCCAAATAAAAGAATTAAACACATTAATTAATTAATTAATGATCTTGTTTAATCTTAAAATCCCTTACTAATATTTTTCATACAAATATATTCCAAGAATATAAATTATTGCAAAATTATTAACTTCACCTGGTATGGGACCCAAATTAAAAAAAATAAATAAAAATTAAAAAAATATTACTGGCGGTCCACGTGCACCCAGTGCACCGGATTCGCGCCCTATTGGCCTGAGGTCTACCGCGACCCCGGTGCATTGGCTGCACCAGACCTCCCTCAGTCCCGACCCGTGGAGCACCCGCGACCCACGCCCGCTGCCTTTCACACGTTAACCCGCGCACGCGCCCAAATTCCGCCACCCGACCCAGCTACAACCCGCGAGCAATTGAATTGCATTTCAATTGCAATTTTCCAATTGAATGTGGCTCAATTCCAGCCGCTGGTTCGGGTCAAGCTGACATGGCTGCAGGAACAAAAATGGATGCAGCTCGGCAGTGGCTCAGCTACAGTAGCGGCGGCTTAGGAATAGTATCATCTTCTCCGCAAATTTTATGCATTCTGTCTCTACATTTTTTTCTCTTCCGGTCACTTCCTTTGGCTTCTTTGGACATTTTTCATTATAAAAACTCATCCAAACCAAAACAACAACCGCCTATACCCATTTAAATTGGGTTTACACGATCAAAATCACCAAAGCCAAAATCTACAGAGAATTCCTATGCTTCCGCTATGAAGCTCACAATCAGTCTATCCTATACCAAAACAGCGAAGGTTCACAGGTTTAAACACCAAACAATGTTCTTCCCCATTTTTATTAACTAACATGCTTTCTAAATCAATCAAATTCAATGCTCTGATACCACTTAAAGGAATTGAACAAAACCAGAGAGCATGCATCCGTGAACAAAAGTGGAGGAAAATCATATAACAGAGTATGACAACAGTATGGAGGGATCAAAACCATACCTCTTAGTGCCTTAAACCTTGAAGATTGAAGTAGGATGGATTGAAGCACAAAAACAGCTCCATTCTTCCTGTGGGTTGATGCTTCCGGTTGCCAACTTCTTCACCTCCAATGAATGCTTAGCTTTCCAGTTCTCAAAATATGACCCAGCCTAATCTCAGTTGATGAACACAGAAATGGGATAAAGAAAGTCTCAGATTTTTCCACTCCTTCCTCGTCAGTTAGCTTGGCTTCCATGGCTTCTTATGTAACAAAACAAAAGCTAGTGAAGAAAACCAAAAGCCACAGGAAGAGAAGATTTATTTTTATTTTATTTTTCTACATAGAAAGCCAAGAGTCATGAAACCAAAAATAATTATTTTGATAAAAATAATATTCCCGGGATTTAATATTTCAAACACCCAAATATTATTAACAAAATAAATTTTGGCTTCTCCCTAAACTCTTCTGAACTGTATCCGGTAAAATCCTATGGTCCAAGCTATTGGGCCAAAATAATATTTATTATTTTTCTTGGACCTGAAAGGCCTAAAATAATAAACATTAATTATTTTTCTTGAGATTAAATAAATAACCTAATAAATAATTAATGTGCTCAAATGAACCAAAAAATAACTAAATTTTAATTATTTATTTCTTGGAATTAAATAAATAACCTAATAAATAATTAAGTATTAATTATTTTTCTCTAGTTTAAGTCCCGGTTAATTTTTTAATTATTCAAATTGGACCTAGGCCCTGAATAATTAATTAACCAATTAAACCAGATAATAAATTTTTCTTAATTTATTTTATTCCAGTTTAATAATAAATTAGACTTCCTGAATAAAATAAAACCCTCTCAACTGAGACCAATTCTTCAACCCAAAAATTAATTAGGACTTACGAGCTATTCTGAGGAACAAAAAAACACATCGCCTTGGCTACTAAAATGACCAAAATACCCCTACTAAATAAATAGCTGTATTTTGTATTTTAAATATTTTCTAATATCACCATAAGGAAATATTGATCCTAAGGATAATGCTACATTAGCAAAGTCTTCGACCTATATGTAAAATGACTAAAATACTCCTCTACACATCGCCGTACATTTAGAGAGGAAGAAGTGTACTAATATCCCTCTAAATGACATTTACCATCCTTAGGCTTCTAATCTAATGATCCACGACTTCTTGGAGTGTTTCCGCTTTCCAAGAGAGCTGCCCTAAAGCAAACATCCAAGTCATATTTCCTAGGGCCCTGGATATTTAGATTATTCAGACAACCACAAGGGGCGATATAGTGTAGAAACTATCTTGTACAAGTTTTTCTTATCTAACTAGTCACACATACCCAACATGCAAGTATATTGGCCCTACGATAGAACCTTAACTATAACATATCAAAGTATATGCTTCCAACTTCATCAAACCACCAACTCATACTCAAGTCATAGAGTACTAGTCCACGCTGTAGCGGTAGTAGTCTAGATTTCTACCATATAGTACTTTTAAGAAACCACTACTACAAGTCATGTTCTATGTATTCGAAATACGCTTATGTCATGAAGTGATTGGACTACTCACTAGCTAAAGGTAAGCTATTCCTCATTTGGAATTCATAACATAATAACCTAAATATGATGAGATTCCCATTCGTATCCATCGGTTCAAAACAAATGTTTGTATGTTTAAATAATCCATGATTCATACCTTACTGTGAAAGACCTCCATTCACATGAATTACTTATTTAAACATAATGGGTCTTTTCCAAACAAAAAAAAAAGTAAATTCACAAATGATTTCCGAAATAAATTCTTTTAACAAAATATTCGATATTTACATCAGAAACATCGTCTAAGAGGGCACATATTCCAATAATCAATAATTGGTCATATTCCTTCATATTTGAGATTTTATCATTGGAAATGTATTTTGTGCTTTATTTCAGATTTTAGGGGCAAAACTGTCGCTAAACAGACTAGAGGCCGCGCCGGCTAGGACAGGACAGGTGGTGCCGGCCTCATGCTGTTGGCACGCACTTTGAGATGATGAACAGAACACCGCCAACATCGATTAGGAGCCTAGAGGCAGTGCCAGCTGCAACCTAGAAGAACTTGGCATGAAAATTGAGAAAAATCGATGAACAGACAGAGAGACAAAATGCAACCGGCACCGACTGTGCTCTAGTGCAAAGGCGGTGCCTCTATTTTTGTGTGCATTTTTGGCAATTTTCAGAGTTTTAATATTTTCCTACTTCTATTCGGCTAGAAACCCTAAAGGGATGAATTTAGGCACTCCTAAAGCCTATAAATAGAGGAAAAACACAAGTCAAAGGAATGAATTCAAGGAGCAAAACACAAAATCACTCAAGTTCAAGAAGGAATTATCAAATTAAGGAGGATTGTACAGGAGAGTCTACGAAGGAAGAAGAAGGAGGCCTGTCTATGAGTGCTTTCTTTTAATATTGTTTTCTTTTCTTGAACAATGATATATTAATTATTTTATTGTAATTTGACATTATTTTCGGTATTCATGATTTTTAGAGTCACTTTGATCTTTTGATTAGTTGATTGTTATTCTTAATATTTAATTACTTACGCTGATTACGAGATTAATTTGTTGTTTCTTTCTATTAACTTGTTTGGAAAAGGGGTTGATAGTGGTCTCAATTCATTAATTTTATATTTGTTGTCTATTAACTTGCTTGAAAAATGGGTTAATTGCTAAGAATTGGGTAATTAAAGGTTAATTGATGTCTGGCAGGATATGGATTCATTGGTTAATTTCATGTTTTAAATTTGCCAGAATATGGGGATTTAATCAAGAATTGTGTTTAATGCATCTTTTGGGTGAATTAGTTGAGACAGGATATGTGATGCTAATTTGTCTAGAAGATAGTGTTTTCATAAATTGAAAAGGAAGTGAATCTATCGTAATCCTTCATGATGTTAAGAGAATGATTAGTTATGATAAGATTGGGTACTTTAAGGTCATATTTGTCAAAATAATGGTTTGAGTTACATAATTCTCTATCATTGACATGTATATATTCTTTTATTTTATTTTTATTTTTATTTTTATTTTTATTCTTTTTCACTTTATTGAGTTGGTTAAACAATAAAAGAAAAGTAATTACTGCATACTTATTCTTTGAGGATCGATACTCATTTTAAACCCTATGCTATGCTTAATAATAAGTATGCTTGCTCATATATGTAATTTGGGGTTCACTTTTTAATTTAAATTTGATTGAGAATGTACTTATTTTTATATGATTTTTATACCCAAATTTGTACATATCAAAAAGCATTAATGTTCCTTTTTATGGAAAGGATTTTTGGGAAATTGTAGCTATGCATTTTATGGAATTATAATTGGGATTTCTTTAATCAAATTCTTCCTTTTGGATTAGAATTCTGGAATTCCTGAATAATACTCTTTTTGAAATTGGGTATTCTTCAAATGACAAAAATACCCTTGGAAACTTATTTTATCGTACGAAAATGACTTTTTATCCTTTTTCACTATGGTTTTGGAGAATAATCTCTCAGTATGAAATTTGCTTTTCAAAAACGGTATTTAACTCTAGAAATTTCTTTATTGGTATTCCTTTGGGAATAAGGTAATTAATTGGCCTTGTGAGCGAATAGGATTAATTAACTGGTCTTGTGAGCCAGTGAGATCAATTTTTGGAAAACGATATTTTGGCCTCAGAAAATATTTTATTGGTATTCCTTCGGGAATGGATATTTATCTGGCTTTATTAGCCAGAGAAATTGGACTGGTCTTGTGAACTAGTAGAAACGTTGAGTACTCAACAAAAGCCAACCTTTGTACTAGCTGATGTTAGATGTAGGTGACTCCAAGTAACCTAACTAGTTCTGGACATTGTCTTAATCTAAATGGGGCGGTAGGACATTGGAAATGGCTGAAGACTTACTGGATGGGTTGGTAAGTGTCAGGTTGACCTCTTGCTCCCTTTCGTGTAAGGAACAGTGCGGGAATGGGTCCCCGCACATAAGCAAGGATTAAATTATAACCCATGCCCCCTCTCGTGTCAGGAACAGACGATGATCCGAAGGCATACGATTTAAATAAATTAGGTAGAATGTGGCAACATTTCTACCTCTCTGGTAATGTACAGTTGAGTGCTCTAGGCTTGTATTCTTGGTGCAACAAGACTATGATGTCGAAAGCGAAGCCTTGTGAGCTTTGCATGCAGGTCGATCCTCTATTGAGAGAAGTATCTGCATTTCTGAAAATTGGGACAATGACTCTGAAATGAAACATGGATTTCCAAAAATGATTAAATTCTGAATAAACTCTTTCTTAGAGAGCTTTAGAATTGTTTTCAACAAAAAAATGCAATGCTTTCCCATAATGGTTTTATAAAGTCACAGCTGATAACACATTTATATGCTTTTTTGTAAATCACTAGTACACACGAGACTCACTGTGTGATTTTTACACACACGTGTATTATTTCTCTTAAAATTTTAGGCATCAGAGGTACAGTGTAAGCTCGATGGACTCTCAGAGGCTCATGCTACATCTTGGATTGATTGTGATCTAAATAATTACACTTGAGACCATACTTTATATGACTTTCTACAATGAATAGAAGATATTTTGGAATCTTTTTCACCGCGCGTATGTTAAGTTAGTTATAAAGACCCCTTATCTGGGCAAGTGGACGAGGCGACATCCCATATAGTTACAGCTCTCTACGCAATGGAAATGTGGGGTGTTACAAATGGTTTCAGAGCATAGCAGAACCGATAGTAAAGTTTTTGGTGGAGAATAGCTGAGCCTCTAATGGGATATAATGGAGTCCATCATAGTATGTAGATATATAGAGACAATGAATTTTATCGGGTCAAATATTAAAATAACTAGGATATATGAATTTGAGGCATTCAAGTTGGATGTGATCCTTTCTGATGAGTCAGAAGAAGAGGAAGTTGTGCGAATTCTGATGTATCCAGAAACAGCCTGTTATCCTAAATTCGGGTGACGATAATAAGATTAAGGGCAAAAATGCCTCAGAATTCGCATATTGAGTCAATAATTATTGGCTTTGAATCTCCAGTCTTGGAATCAATAGTGATGAGAAGAAGAGTAGAGAATTTCATACTCAAGGACCTTGTATATACAATATGATGTAAATTGTGCAGATAAGGATATGCACACTTGTGTAATATTTTAGTAGTATATTTTGAACATTAGAAACCCTATTTTATCGTAATAGATAAAGGAAGGTGATCATACAAGCACTAATGCATCAGATCTCATCAAAACTCGGAAGTTAAGCGTACTTGGGCTAGAGAAATCGTCGGATGGGTGACCTCCTGGGAAATAATTATAGAAGTTGAAAGGAAAGGATTTGAAGTAATCTAAGGAAATAAAAAAAAAAAGAATTTATATGTATAATGATGAAAATGCAGAGAAAGAATTAGATAGAGATTAATTGAAGAGAGTATATGTAAAAATGTATTATCAGGGTAAAAGGAAATAGAAATATATATATATGCTTATTCGGTGTTTCCTGAAGTAGCTCTAAGTGGGAAAAGAAGATGCTGCAAAAGCTTACCTGTAATATTACTGGAAATCAAGAAAAAAAGGGATGCAGTTGATAATATTGGAAATACTACTTCCAAATAGAAATATAACCTCAAGGGAATGAAATGACAAAAACATTACAAAATATTGTTGTGATACTTCAGCATGTGATTGGAACCCCAAAACAATGTCCAGAAGTAGAAATGGACTGTGTTGGAGCTTGATTTCTAAAAGTCTCCCCCCTTTTTTATTTCATAAAGGAACGAATCAAGGATGAAAGGCTAAGGTTTGGATGGATAAGGTGGAGAATCTCCTTATAAATCTAAAACATGTGAAGGAAAATGAGGTATATCTTGTTGTCATTAGCCTTCAAGACTGTTGCATCAAGGAAAAATGGGAGACCAGGAAGTTTAGTATAGAGAATGGACTTGGGTGGAATTTCAGGAAGAATTTGAAAAGGAATTTGTACACCTGTTGAGTAACTGAGCAAAGAAAAAAAAGAATCCTAAAATTTTAAACAAGAAAAGACAACAATTGGAATGTATGCTGCTGAGTTTATGTGATTGTCGAGATATTGTCCTTCGATGGTACAAACTGAATCAATTGCAAGAATTGTTAGAGTTAGGATTTATTCGGCCAAGTGCTTCTCCTTGGGGAACACCTGTACAATTTATTAATAAGAAGAATGGATTGCTACAAATGTATATAGATTACAGGGAATTAAATGTGGTGACAATGAAGAATAAATATCCACTGCCTATGATTGATGAATTATTTGATCAGTTGCAAAGGGCAGGATGTTTTTTTTTTGAACTAGATCTGAGGCAGGGATATTATCAAGTCTGGATTCAAGAGAAGGACATACCAAAAACTGCATTCAATACACGATATAGACATTTAAATTTGTAGTGATGTCATTTGGTATTACCAATGCTCCTGCTACTTTTATAGATTTGATGCACTGGATATTTCAACCATATCTGGATAGTTTTGTTATTATTTTTATAGATGATATCTTGATATATTCAGCAAATGCACAAAGAATGAGAAACACCTTCGAAAGGTATTGGAGAAGTTACAGGAAAGTAAATTCTATGCTAAGTTTTGTGAGTGTGAATTCTGACTGCAAGAGGTAGCATTATTGGGACATGTAATTTTTAAGAAATGGATTACAGTAGATCCTACTAAAGTTGAAGCAGTAACAAATTGGAAACGTCCTAACAACCCAACTGAAATATAAAGTTTTCTGGGATTGACTGGATATTACAGGAAATTTATTGAGGAATTTTCAAAGATAGATTCACCTTTGACTTGGCTTACTAAAAGGAAAGTCCTTTATGTTTGGACAGAGAAATATGAGTAAAATTTCCACGAGTTAAAATAGAGATTAAGCACTATGCTCATTTTGTCCTTACCCGTAAAGGACAATCTGTATGAGGTATATACTTATGCATCGAAAAAAGGATTAGTAGGAGTATTGACGCAGGAAGGGGAAGTAATAGCTTATATTTCCAGGAAGCTGAAGCCCCATGAAGAAAAGTACCCCACGCGTGACCTGGAGTTGGCAAAAATTGTATTTGCTTTAAAGAAGTGCAGACATTCTTTTATATGGAGCTGAATTTGAATTTTTTAACAGACCATTAGAGCTTAAAATATGTGTTCACTCAGAAGGATCTTAACGTGAGGCAATGTAGATGGATGGAATTCTTGGAAGAATTTCGATGTCTAATTAAGTATCATCTTCGGAAAGTGAAAATAGTGGCAGATGCTTTAAGTTGGAAAACCAGTTTGTCCGCTCTCTGAATGGTGCATGTTCTAGAATTAGAAACATTTACAGTTAAAGGATGGATAAGAACGAGTAATATTTCAAGCCGACCTTTTTTTCTGTAATAATTAAAGGAAGATCAAGACAAAGATGAAGAACTGCAAAAGATGTTGCAAAAGAGACAGACAAGGAGAATGGTAACTTTTGAAAGGGTGATGATGGGATTCTCTATTATCTAGATCGGTACTACATTTCAAGATAAACTGCGATAAAACAAGATATGTTGTTAGAAGCACATTACAGTAAGTACACTATTCACCCAGGAGCAATAAAGATGTATCAACACTCAAAGTAACATTATTATTAGATCGGAATGAAGAAGGATATCTCGAAATTCGTAACCTGATGCTTGACTTGTCAACAGGTGAAAGATGACCATCAATGACCTGGAAGTTTATTGCAACCATTACCTACCCTATTATGGAAATGGGATAAAATCACCATGGATTCTATAACGAAACTACCTATGGCGGTAGGACAACAAGATACTATCTGGGTGGTAGTAGATCGGTTAACTAAATCTATTCATTTCATTTTTATCAATCAACGAGACTCCTTGGAAAAGATGAGCAAAATATATATGGAAGAAATAATCGGATTACATGGAGTACCCTTTGGCATTATATTCAATCAAGATCCCAGATTTACTTCAAAATTTTAGAATAAGTTTCAACAGATGTATAGAACAACAATGAAGTTTAGTACTGCAGCACATCTACAAAGGGATGGACAAATTTAGTGGGTAAATAGAATTTTAGAAGACATGTTGCGGGCATGCATTTTAGATTTTAGATCTAAGTGGATTGGTAATATAGCATATTCGGAGTTTGCATATAAAAATAGTTATCAATCAATAATTGGAATGGCCCCATTTGAAGCTTTATTTGGGAGAAAATGCCAATCGCCGTTGTATTGGGAATGTTTAGGACAAAGATTGAATGAGATTAATGATTTTGATCTTGAAGAGGAATAGCAGACAGTGGAATTGATCAAATCTAAGGTAGAAGCTGCTCAAGGTCGGCAAAAGAGTTATACCGATCAACATAGGAGAAATTTGGAGTTTGTGGAAGGACATCGAGTATTCCTGAAGTTAACTTCACAGCGTAGATTAGGAGACATAAGGTAAGAGAAATTTTGGCACTTAATTATATTAGACCGTTTCCTGTTGTTGAAAAGATTGGACGAGTAGCCTATCAACTGGAGTTACCGATAGAGCTACAAGGTATTCATGATGTCTTAATATGTCTCCTAACTTTGAAAGTACATAGCTGATCATATACATGTTTTGAACGAAGAACCTATTAAGATGACTCCAAATTTGAAGTATAAGAAAAACCTATTAGGATTTTAGAGTATGCTGAAAAGGAATTATTGAATAAAAAGATTCCACTGGTGAAAGTATTATGGAATCATCATCCCGTACAAAATGCTATGTGGGAAACAGAAACAAAGATGCTAGAGAAATATCCAGAATTATTTCAAGAATGAACCAATTCCAATGACGAAAAGTTTTTTTAACGAGGGAAGATTGTAATACCTTACATTTTTAAATTTCAGATAGCTACTACTTTTGATAAAATAGGAATTTGTACCAATAGCCAGAATTAGAAATGAGCAGTATAATGAAATGAACACCTTAGTGCAATAAAAATATCCAGGGGCATTATTGGAATTTTAGAATTTATAGTGATATAGATGGAATTTTAGATTTCTTCTACCCATACCCTAAATATTCAAATTGTAACTATTTTTAGTAGAGCAAGAGTTTGGGGGCACGCTCAAAATAAAAATTGAACAATGTGATGAGACGGACATTTTGATATAACCCGAGCTATTAGGGGTATAATCGTCATTTGGACCGCGATAGGGGTTTTGATTGTAAATTGGGAAGAATTGAGAAAGAATTGAGAATTTTGATTCCCAATGTTGAGTTCAGTGAAATTTATAGATTTCATTGGTGGAATAAAATATTTTTTCGATACTAACCGAAATTATAGTTATTTTCTGAGGAAATTCTAAAATGCGGTTGAAATTGAGACAAGCGGCCGGATATGATTGGTGGATGAAAACAAGTGTCAAAATATTAATGGAGTAGTGAAATATTCATGAGATTATTAAATTGCAAAAGCTTATCGAATAAGCTTACGAATTATCTATTTAAATTAAATCCACCAATAGGAATTTAGCTTTAAATGGATAGCCCAGAATGTAATTAATGTTGGTTGACTTTGGGCACTAAAATGGTGGTGGTAGGGCTGTAAAATAGCCCAAAATTTGTCCAAGAGAAGAACAAAAGGAAGAAGAGGAAGAAAAGAAAGGAAAAGGAAAGAAAAGCTAGATAAAAAAAATAGAGAAAAAGGGGAGAAGAGAGAGAATAAGTGTTCTTGGAGAGAAAAAGGGAAACTTGAAGTATTTTTCAGCCAAATTAAGCTACTAACAAAGTAAACATTCGAGCTTCAAGAATTAAAATTGCAGATTAAAGCATGGGGATTACTTTGATATAAATTTTGTTGATAAATTCATTCTATTTATGATTTTTTCTCAAGAATTCTAGCTTGTTTGTGAGTTTGTGTGTGTTGTGTGTGTGTTGTGTGTGTGTCATTTGGTGAGGAGGATTTTATGCTACATTTTGTATGGTGATTAAAGGTGTTTTCATGGTGGTTTTATTGGTGGCTCATGGCTGCACAAGAATTATGTGAAATGGGAAGGAAAACTAGACTACTTGTTAAACAAAAATGAATGGTTATTGTTGTTGTTTGTGAATGTTGAGCTAAATATGTCTAAAAATCAAAGGTATATAGATGCTGTTATATAAGTATTTGGATTGAAGGAGAATGAATTAGTGATGTTATTTGATGAAAGAAACAAAGAAACATGAAAAGCTAAAAGTTGTTTTACCTCAGCCGGATAGGTTGGTAAGTGCCTAGTTGACCCCTTGCTCCATCTCATGTGAGGAACAATGCAGGAATGGGTCCCCGCACGTCAACAAGCAATAAATTATAATCAATGCTCCCTCTCGTGTGAGGAACAAACAGTGATCCAAAGGCATATGAATCAATTAAATTAGGTAGCGTGTGACAACATTTCTACATCTCCAGCAATGCACAGTTGAGTGCTATAGGCTTGTATCCTTAGTGCAACAAGACTGTGATGCTGAAGGCGAAGCCTTATGAGCTTTGCATGTAGGGCAATCTTCTATTGAGAGACGTGTCTGCATTTCTAAAAAATGGGGCAATGACTCTAAAATGAAACATGGTTTTCCCAAAATGATTGAATTCTAAAAAAACTCTTTCTTAGAGAGTTTTAGAATTATTTTTAGTAGAAAAATGCAATGCTTTCCCATAATGGTTTTATAAAGTCATAGCTGATAACACATTTATCTGTTTGTTAATAAATCACTAGCACATACGGGACTCACTGGTTGATTTTTGTTCACACATGTATTATTTCTCTTAAAATTTTATGCATCAAAGGTGTAGTGGAAGCTCGGTGGACTCTCAAAGACTCATACTATATCTTGGATTGATTATGATTTGAATAATTGCAATTGAGACCATACTTTGTATGACTTTTGCAATGAATAAAAGATATTTTGGAATCTTTTCCGCCACATATATGTTAAGTTAGTTATAAAGATCCCTTGTCTGGGCAACTAGATGGGGAGACATCCCATAAAGTTACAGCTCACTATGCCATGGAAATGTGGGGTGTTACATTTGGTTTGCAAGCTTGAAGATTCCTTTGAAACCTCTTGAAACTTATTATTTCCTAAGGAATCATAAGATGCGTCTTGTTCTTTCTTCCTTCTTCTTTAGATAGTCCTTGATGTCTAGGCGGATTTCTATCACTACTCTCTTAGCTCTGTAAGCACCATGTTGATCTTGAATACTGGAGATATGATTCTTATAGTGCCTTTAGGAAGCTTTTTAAGGGAAAATTAGTATTCAAATCTCTAGTTTCTATCCAATTAACCTTGTTCCTGGTATGCTAATATTGTTCCTAAAGATCTAACAAATTCTCAACCCTTTTGCACATAATGACCTCTCTCTTTCTATCAAAGTAAGTTTTACTTCTCAAGCTCCTTCTATGCATGGTCTAATTTCTATATAATATTTCCAATTTTTTTTTTATTGTTCTATCCAATTAATTCAGTTTGAAAATCCTTGATGTTCTACTTGATGGCTTCTATAGATGTCTGACTGGAGAGAACTCATGTACGCTAGAAATATTTCTTGTAGTCTTCATCTTGAAGCTAATGAAATTTAAACGAACAAATTGACTTGTACTTTTTCCAAATTTGATTAGTGCTTGACTTAGGCGTAATTAGAAGTGCCAAATTGTTAAAGTGCATAGTAAATAGATGGTATATTAAGCATGTAAGGAATAGAACAAAGAAAGAAGTATTCCCTGCAGCTCAATCAAGCCTTGCTCATATTCTATTCTATCCTTTGCGACTACTATACCATTTGAAATGTGGACCTTGGAACTCGATATCATGCAAATCATTATCTAACAAAACTTGGTGAAATTCTCCAATTATGACTAGCTCTTATCTCTACATGACTTCTTCTCAAGATATAATATTTTGTTAAAATATTTGGCACGTAGCCAAGGGAGATCCGTATAACAATAAGATCGATAAAACAAAATCTATGAATGGTGTTGCTTTTCATATTGTTGGTAATAAAGGAGAATAAGTGTCTAAATTTTTGGATATCATTGATGATGTACGTCTGTGATCAATATTGTAACCACCATACCTCAAACCATGCTTCTATGAAGAAAAAACACTGTAGGAGCCTCTTTGGAAAATATAGTTTGTGTAATGTCCCAAATTCAGCACCTAAAAAGAAACCTAGGCCCAAATGCAAGCTATCATACAACAATATCCCCAAGATTTCCCTCAAAAAATGTCAAGCCTCTAACATTGAAACTGTCCATTTACTTATACTAGGATTAAAAGATTATGACAATAAATAACTCCCAAAAATATTTAACATTAATGATCAACATTTCAAAATAAATAAATATGCAATAATATTAAAGTACCTTGTCCATAATAATATACCAACTAACTCCAAGAAAAAATAATAACTAATCCCAACATATCTCTAATGATCAAAATAAGAAAAACTAACAAGTTATCCTAATAAAAAAAACAGATGACAACACTAACTAAGTTTACTAGCTTTTAAGCCCAATCGTCATCAAAGTCTCCAAAATCCTTATTAACCTTCTAGCTAGCATATGCAAAATAGTGCATAAAATGAGTTATGCTACCTCAATAAGTAGCTTTGACATCCTCAAGGAATAAGTACGTTAAATATTTCATTATTCATTTAGCAAAGAATCAACAGAAAAAAAACTAAAAGAAAAGAAACAAAATTGATGAGAGAATCTACTTCTTTAGAAATAGCCTTCAACAAAACCAAGAAAAAGTTTCATCAATAAAAAACACTAGTTAATAGTGTTAACCCAAAGGGCTTTCTCTTATAGTTTTAGCCTAAAGGGCTTTCTCTTATGTTTTGATAAATGACAAATATTGATGTGGACTAATATGTGTGTTTGTATATGATAAGCCTTTTGGATTATAACATGTTCGACCATGGTTCTTCAAGTCTTACAAAAAGGATTGATAAGCAACTTATAGATAATGAAATACAAGAAGCACTGAGCAAGTCAAGATCCTATCTAAAGAAGCTGCATACCGTGAAGGCTTTTGAAGAATTATAAACTAGGAAATTATGGTTAAAGTATTATTTATATTTCCTAGGTCTTTTTACCTTAAGTTCAATTTATTTCATATTGAAGCACTAAAAGTCATTTCAAAAAGAGGGTAGTTTTAATCCAGTTTTTTATCATAAAAAGAACTTCAGAAGAAAAGCTTTTGACTTTATAAAAACTTAGTTAAATGATTTTGGATGGACCTTTAGATCCAAAGTTTGTTTCCAAATGTCTAAATCTAAAGTTATTGAAAATCTACTTTCTAGTATAAAGTGCTATTTTGGATGCACCTTTCAGATGCACAATTTTTCATCCTATGAGTCAAAAATTCTACAAAACCTGAAAGCAACAACTAGTCGTTGCAATCTTGATTTTTGTCCCTATATTAGCCATTTAAATGGATTTTTAGCAAGGGATTCAAACTAACATTTTCGAAAACATCCTAAGACGCTTGAAAAATAAAAACCCCTCATTTGCATTGTGCTTCGAAGAGAGATCTATTATTCTAAAGATAAAAAGGTAAAGTTGCTTTAGTTGGTGTATATCTACTCAATCTGTGAGCTATTTTTGTATTTTTTTTTTCTTTAATCTGAATCGTGTCAAAGTTAAAGGAAGTAAAACCCAATTAGGATGTGCCTTGATTATTGGATGTATAGAGGTTGGGAATAAAACTAAGTGTGGTGACCCTCTATTGTAAGATTGGTATTACCTACCACCATTGATTGGGAAAAAAGTTTGTAGTGGTTGAGTTAAAATCCTTAAGTGCGTGCTTAAGGTAGTGGATGTAGAACATTTGAGGATTGAATCGCTATAAATCTTTGGGTCTATTCTCTTACATTTATTTCGAAACGTTTAAGTGAAATTTTACTATTCATCTGATTAAAAAGCATAGCACTCCTATATGCATTTGCTGATTTGGTTAAAGATATTTATGTTGAAGAGTGAACTGGTTGATGATCCACTATCCGTCTTCCTTGACATAGTCTATTTTCCCATCGCTTGGTAGAACTTTGAAAAATCCTTGACTGCATTTAACTCTGGACAGAAGAGAATCTCTTTTGAAACATATCCATTTTCGGTCTCCTTCTAGATATTCAAAAGTCTTTGAAAATCTAGATTTGTTTGCCATAAACCATATTCACCCCCCCCCCCCAAGGTTTATCAAATAGTGTCAAATTTAAACAAAGAAAAAAGAAAAACTAATGTGCACATATAATAATCTGGTAATCAAGAAGTTTCCTTAAAAATATTATTAAAAAACACAGTACAACATAACCCTCTTAGGACTTAGGCAGGACCATTGATGAGTTCTAGTCCCTCATTCTCTCTCTTCCCCACCCCCCCCCCCCCCCCATTTTTAACAAATAATAACATGACTACAAGAGTTAACTAAAGGACCAAGCTACATAAAAACAAGAAAGACGAGGATAAGGTCCATTCACCGAGCTTTCATTTTTTTCTTTTTCTCCAATAAAATGAATAATGAAATAATTACACATAGAATATAGGCTGTGGAGAAGATAACAAGGAATTCTTTTTTTTTTTTTTCCTCTTTCTTTTTACAGTACCAATAATAACCAGTAAAGAGAAGCGCAGCAAATAACTTTCACATACACCAAACTTAAACTAACAAATTTTAGAGTTAGGAGAGAATAATTGACATCAGCCCCCACTATTCATTTTGCCAGGAAGGCCAAACTGCACTAGCTACATCTGCTAGGAAGGTTCTAACTAATTGAAAGGAATTTTAGAATTACAGATTTTTAGAACATGTTCTTTCTATCCTATTCTTACACTCATTAAAAATAACTCAATATTAAAATTTCAATCAACATACAATAACATTATTCATAATCCTAGTACAAAATAATGATACTTAGTTCAATTTATACTAGAAATAAAAATTATTAGATTTTTTCACAATACAAAAGATGTCAAAACCATTCATCTCACTTTGCTTGTCAGAAAATGAACCGTCACTCTAGGTCAAATAGTCACGTGGATTATTCCCGATTTATCAAAATAGTAAAAAGTTTTATAATTAAATCATTAATGGTATTTTCCCAAATAAAACTAATAACCCTAGGTTAGTAGCCTTCAAAGTAAGGAAATGATGAACTTCATAACATCTATATACACACCTTCTAAATGGATTAAAATTGAAAGATATGTAAGAACTAATCTTCAATAATTGAAACCCTGGACTCTTCTTCTCCAAAGCCTTTGGAAATTATCAAGTTATTTTTTCTTCAACTGATGATTATAAAAGAGTAAGGAGAACCAACATTGGTAAAAGGTAAACCATCATTGTAGGTCAACAGAAAGAGAAAAATTAACTAATTAAATACCCTTCTAATTTAACTAATTTACTCAAGATCTCCAAAATATATGGGTCATGTTATGGGTTGTCCCAAAAAAAAAAATGATAAATACCTAAACTAATCAATTTGAGTCACTATTTACATTTTGAGTCCCACTTGGACCGAATTAAGTTTCAGTTTATGGAAAATAGGACTTTTTCCCTTCATATGAGCTAAAAAAAACTAGATTAAAACCCTTACTGCAATAAGCAATTGTATAAAATGTTCTTAAGCTTGAACAAGTGTCAAGAACAGGGTTAAACCCCCATAATTAGACTAAATTCATATTTCATGCATGATTTCCAAAGCCAACACTTTGTTTGCTTCCACTACTTGATCCGAGTGGTGGACAGTAGAAGATGCCATATAAAGAACCAGATAATTGTCAAAGTGCTCACCGGTGTTGTATTTGCCATTGTGGAGGATGTGTGCAATGTTGGAAATTGTTTGTAAATGAAATGTTACAAAGTTTCATATTTCCTATAATGTTTAATTTCCTTTTCTTTTTTTTTTTGTTTTTGCATCTTTTATTGAGAAACATTATCGACTTTGAATCGAAAGGTATCTAAACATTAATGAAAAGTTATAACTTGTAAAAATATGATTGATTATTAGTGAAAAGTTATAATCACTACAAGAAAAATGAATTTCTGCAACTATTGAATTTCATGGGAAAAGGGATTGATTTGGTCATAAATAATCAATTGCAACGGTATTGCAATAGAAAAATGGTCATTGCTATTATAGGGGATTGCAATTGCCTTTGCAATCATAAGCACCGTTGCAATGATCTATTTTTCACGAAAAATGTCTCTTTTTACAACTTTTTTTTTTTTCATTGCACGAAACCTCAAATCTATCCAAACTAAATGCAATGGTTCTTTGTTCGTTGCATGGCCATTACAAATAGGTTTTTTTAACGGATTTTGGTAATCGTAAATATAATTATTGCTTGTTGCAAATATATAATATTATAATTACTTTTTATTTTTAAATAAATATTTAATTAATTCCCATCACTTTTAAGTGTGTCCCCTACTTCCATGCGTTCCAAAATTTGACGATGCATAATTTCCAACGCTTATTATATAAGTGTACCTAATTTTACGACGCTTATGTTTGCCAGTGTCACCTAATTTACTAATAATTATTATATAGAATTTTTTTATTTCATAAAACATTTTGTATAAGCATCTCCAAATCAACGACATAAGATTACGCTTGAGTCCCTTTTTTTGCTACGCTATGATTGTGTAGCGTCCCAAATTTGGCAACACTTTATTTACGTAAATGTTCTTAATATGACGACACATAATTACGATTATGTTCCTTTCTTACTGATGAAATAGTCCATAACATCCCAAATTGAAGTGACATGTTTTTTTCTAAAAGGGTCCCAAAGCTACGACATGTAAGTATGATATTTTAATTTCATAAAAGTATATTTTTCTTTTTTTTTTCTTTTTGGGATGAGGGGAGTACATGAACATTTTCCTAAATTAATATAGACAATATATACCATCACATAATCTACTCAACCATATCATAATAAATATGTTCATTGCAATTCAAATGTAATAACATAAAGATATTATTCAAAATTCCCAAAACTAATATGATGCAAAGATTTGGCAAAAGCTATATAAAACTAAATCAAATCCAATAGCTACCTCAAAAATTTAGAAAAAACTCTTCAAATCTATATTAATAATTTAACATAATAGCTACCTCGAAAGATAAAAAATGATGCAAGATAAGGAACTAACCATTTATGCAGCAAAAGCATCATGTTTACTACAAAGCAAGCCCTCATGAATTGGTTAGATGTAAGTGTGTTTTAAAAGTTGAATTCAAGCAATTTAGGCTTATTAATAGAAATATGGGGAACAAGATGGAGAAATTGGTTTTCAGATAGATCTTTCTTTATTTCTCTATCTCTCACTCATTCCCCCCCCCCTAATCCTAGCCACCAGACATTAAGACATAGGTACTTTTTGTATTCTTGCCATCTTTTCCCATAGTTGAAGAAATAGGAACTTGATTCTTTGGGTTTTATTTCAATTAAAAATTCAACCACCCATATAATCATATCTACATTACCATAAATTCTACAAGCTCCAAGTAAACTTTGCAGCACTGAGAATCCTGGCTTCCCTGCAATTCGACCTACAAAATCTCTAGCCTCTTTCTTTCTCTTGCCACTTCCCTCAATCCTTATGTTTTTCCCAAGATATCCACGGAGAAAAAATGGAAGACAGACTCTAAAATAAACTTATCTAGAGCAAGACTCTAAAGTAAATAAAAATAGAAATTTATATGAGAAAAATAACATAAATCAAGAAGAAATAAAAGATTCTGAATTAGAAAATCATACCTAAAATAAACTTGAATTAAGAAGCATAAAAAATAATAAAGAGGTAAGCAAATCTAAACTTCTGTAAACCTAGTTTTAGTATTATATATATATATATATATATATATATATATAAAGAATCAATTTTCATCTTTTACGAAAAATGATTTTACTACATGACTTTGACTCAACATAAATTCATTATAGTTATAGAATTACCTAATTTTGTATAGAGTTGTGAAGAGGGAGGAGAAGGTGGGAGAAATTGTGGTAATCTTGTAGAGAGATCAAAGAGAAAAAGAAAAAGTTTTATTTTTAGAAAATACATGTAAAAGTAATATTTGTTAGTATTTAAATATAATATAGATAAAATTATCCTTTAAAATTTTTATTAACTTGTATAATCTCTATGGAGAACTTAATCCCTCTTCCCCTCGAAATCTTTTTTTTTTTTTCTTTTTCCTCTCCAAATTTTTCATCCAAACCAACCCTAAGGGCTAGTTTGTGAGTAGGAGAGCAAAGAAAAGAAAAGAAATTTTAAGTTAGGAGAGAAAAGAAGAGAAAAGAAAGGAAGTGATATAAGTCAAAAGTTGTTTGGGAATTTAAGAAAGAAAAGAAAAGCAGAGCTCATTTTTTATATAGGGGTTTGGAGAGAAAAGAAATGATTACTTTCTTTTACCAAAATACCCTTTCACCAAAGGAAAAAAAAGAAAGGGAAAAAAGTTAGTTGGAGTTTTCTGGTGGCTTTTACGCACATTCTCCATCATACTCTTTTGCAATTTGATAGCTTTAGCTAACACAACTTCTGGAGCTTGTGATGCAAGTATTACCATCAGCAAAATTGCATCATTATGTTGAACATATTCATTCTAGAACAAGAAATAAGACAAATGAGGTCTCAACTGACAACATAGTCTTCAATAAAATTGATGCGTGTTTTTTAGTGTAGAAAATATTATCAACAAATAGCACAATTACTCAAATTTTAATTAAAATGCCAACCACTAAAACCACACATACGGACAAGTATATCCATCGTATAGTATAGGGCATAGTAAGTATCGAATCTACAAGAATTTAGGCTCTCACCTTACTTTACCCAAATATTTATTGTTTAGCCAATAAAATAAGAAGAGAATAAAAAGAAAAAATAAATATAAATATAACTCAATGATGCAATTTCATTTAACTAGACAATTATCTTCAAAACACAAGATTGAATCAATTAGCATTCATCACAATCAATTATCATCTTGGCATCATGAAGGATTTAATATAGACCCACTTCGTTTGTAATCCATGGAATCACTATCTTCTAATTAAATTAGTGAATATATTCTGTCTTGACTAACTTATCCAAAAGATACAGTAAAATCAATCCTCGTATAAACCCCTATATTCTAGGTGATTTAAAACATGAAATTAGTCAATGAATCCATATTCTAGAAATCATTAACCAACATTTGATTACCAATGTTCTAAATAATTAACCATTTTTTCAAGCAAGTTAAGAGAAAATAAATATGCAATTAATCAATTGAAGTCATTATCAACCTCTTTTTCAAGCAAGTCAATAATAAAAATTAATTAACCAACTCCATAAGAAAAACAAGTAATCAAATATCAAGAACAATAATCAATTGATCAAAAGTTCCAATTAACTCAAAAATCATAATCACCAAAATAATATCCAATTACAATCAAAATATTAAGCACATCATAATTCTAAAAAAGTAAAAAAAGGAAAAAAGATAAAACTCATAGACAAGTCCTTCTTCTTCTCTTGAAAACCTCCTTTGAACAATGCTCCTTTGAGTGGTGATTGAGTAGCTAGCTTGGATCCTTCAAATCAAATCTTTCTCTTGTATTTTCTTATGCTTTTATAAGCCTCTTGGATGCTAAATTCGTGGCTTAGGATGTCTTGGCCGAGTAGGATTCAGAAAATACTAAAATCAGTGGAGAATTTCGAAAGTCGTGCACAGAATATTCGCCTTTCAGAGCGTACTTGGCGCTGGGTACCTTCGACCCACCTGGCGCCAGGTGCACTCTATTCTTCCCTTATTTGTGCTTTATTTTTGGTTTGTTCTCATCGACAAACAGAATGAACCCGGCGCCAGATACACTTGCCAGACCTAGTGCCAGGTTTGTTTTGCTTTTGTACTGAAAGTTGTTTGAATTCCTCTACTAGACCAGAATGGACTCGGCGCCTGGTCTCTTGGCTGGGCCTGGCACCAGGTCTGTTATGAAATTGTTCACTTTTCGCTCAATTTTTACTCAAATCTGTACAAATTTTTCAAAAACATTTTTTACAAGCAAAATGTCAAATACGAAGGAATATAACTAGTTATTACAACAAATGTATCTCAAAATAACCTCAAATAACTACGAAAAAAATAGTGATTTAGCCCCTATCACATACCCCCACACTTGAACATTTGCTTGGCCTCAAGTAAACAAGATTTAAAACACTAAGCATTTAGAACAAGATAAAATAATTTAGCACATTTTTCCTTAGAAAACTCATCCATAATGAAGATATAACCTTCTTCCAACCTTAAACACAAACTCGTCATTCATTCAACCCTTTTAAAACCTTATAAACTCATGTATTAAACCAAACAATCCCAAGGCCATCAAAGTTATGTTAAACAAGCTTATATCTAGTACAAGAAAATCATCATACTTCTCAAGCAAAAACATAGATAACATAAATCATACAAGTCAAGCCATTTAACCAATTCAAGCATTATAAACTCAAATTTACTTAACTCAAGTAATGAGATAAGGAAAATACTCAATTCTTCTTTTTTTTTTTCTATGACTTTGGGAATTGATAGCCTCAAGTGTATGGATTTCTCTTCATACACAGTAGTGGCCCCATTGTAGTCGTCATTATTTTCAACAATTTTCTTTTTCTTTCCTTACCTTCTTGCCTTCGAGATAGTCTCAAGAGAATGTGATGCTTCTTTATTTCTTCTCTTCTACTCATCGTATTGGCCCCTTTTTCAATAAAAAGTCTCTTTCTTTTCTTTTCAACAAATGAAAGCAATAATTTTTTTCAACTCACATATTTTCTTTTTCACTCAAATTTTTTTCCCCCTCACATTCCTTATTCACAATTCAAAGTTATGCAAACTTTAAATCTATAATACAAGAATCAGTCAACAACTCTTCACATATTTTATCATACCATCTATATTCAAACTCAAAGAATAAAATAAAATTCAAATACCAAATATAACCAAGGCTAACTTAAATTCTCAAGAATTAGCAAAATCCAACTTAATACATAAGTTTATCTTTTTATAAAAATCCAACCATACTAAATGACAAATCCATATCTAAAGTTAAAAAGAAAAGCATAACTCCATTATAGAAAAATAAGCACTTTTCAATTTTCAATTTTCAACAAAATTGTTTGATACTAAAAAAACACCATGATCATTGAAAACAAACTTAAACAAAGAATATTACTAAACCATTCTCCCACACTTAAACTAGATAATGTCCTCATTGGCAAAAAATTAATGCAAGAAAGTATATCCAAAGGGACCAAAAAATGATAATGGAGGGATAGAGTTAAACAATACTCCCCAAGTGCAATAAAGCTCCAATAGATATAAAAACATGAAATAGATAGAAGAGCTTATCTAAGAGGACTTTATTCCGACCTACAAAAGAAAATACAAATAAAAGTACAAAGAAAATAATAATAAAAGAAAGACACACCTAAATAAAAGGAAACAAAATAAAGAAAAATAATAATAAAAAATTCTAACAAAGTAAATAAAGACATGACTTACTTCACCACACTTAAGATGGACAATATTTTGCTTATTTGTGGAGGGAAAAGACACTTAATCAACTAAAGAAAACCCAATCTAAGACAAAGAGATAAACTCTTTCCACTCATCAAACCTTTTTAAAATAAATTATAGCTCATTGAAAAAGGTCATGTTCATGAAAATAATTTTTCTCAGTAAAATAAGACACATTAACCTTATTCTCTAATATTCCTTCAGATACACAAATATATTTTCCAACATATGAGTGCTCATGGTATCTAAAGAATGCAACAATCTTGAAATCAAATTTTTTCCCTTCAAAAGATGTGTCACAATGAAAATTCCCCCTTAAACTTAGCAATTGAATTCTTAAAGATGTGATAAAGTAATCTTTACTTTGCAATGCATCTACAAATGCCAAGTTACCTCTCTTTGAATAGGGTGAAGGATAGAAATTGTCACAATCATCCAAGGACCTTATATGATGTAGCATTGAAAAGTCTAACTCCTTAAGGCATGTTAAACTGAACACATCATCAATTGGACCATCATTCTCCAAGAGGTGAGAGGAACCTAGCTAAGAAATCATGTGACAAAGAGAAATTAGAATTATTAGCACATAGAGTAGAATCGAATACCTCCTTTTTCACATTGGACAATTGTTCCTCATATCATCTTTCCTTTCCTTGGAGATTCTCTTGTGCAAGTGTATGAGTCTTTATGGCATCTTTAACCAATTTGGAAAATTTGTTATTTGATGGCTCATTCGTTGGGAAGATTCTTGGTACCCCCTAATAGACATGTTTGTGTTGGCAACAAATGATTTGATTGAAACTTCAAGTGACGTCTCACAAAAAGCGTTAATTCGAGCTTGCAACCTTGCCAACGTATCATCATTATAGTTCCTTTGACATTGTGCCCATAAATAATTGTCCATGATAGTATTTGAATCTCGCACTCAAAGAAAAATAAAAATCAAATCAAAAAGAAAAATAAAAAAAATAGAAAAATAAAGAAAAGAAAAACACACAAATTAGAAATATTCATAAACTACCTACACGCCAAAGTTAGTGATATATACAAATACAACAAAAGCTAAATCAACAAGATTCAAGTGTTTTCGATAATGTCCATCCCTGGCAACGACGCCAAAAGTATTATGCGTGTTTTTTAGTGTAGAAAATATTATCAACAAATAACACAATTACCCAAGTTTTAATTAAAATGCCAACCACTAAAACCATACATACGGACAAGTATACCCATCGTATAGTATAGGGCATAGCAAGTATCGAATCTACAAGAACTTAAGCTCCCACCTTACTTTACCCAAATCTTTATTATTTAGCCAATAAAATAAGAAGAGAATAAAAAGAAAAAATAAATAAAGATAAAAATAAATATAACTGAAGAATGTAATTTCATGTAACTATACAATTATCTTGAAAATACAAGATTGAATCAATTAGCATTCTTCACAATCAATTGTCGTCTTAGCATCATGAAGGATTTAATATAGACCCACTTCGTTTGCAATCTATGAAATCTCTATCTTCTAGTTAAATTAGTGAACATATTCTGTCTCGACTAACATATTCAAAAGATGTATTACAATCAATTCTCATATAAATCCCTATATTCTAGGTGATTTAAAATATGAAATCAATCCTTATCGGCAGACAGAATGGACCCAGCGCCAGATACACTTGCCAGACCTGGCGCTACGTCTGTTCTGCTTTTGTACTGAAAGTTGCTCGAATTTCTCTGTTGGACCAGAATGGACCGAGAGCCTGGTCTTTTGGCTGGGCCTAGTGCCAGGTCTGTTTTGGAATTATTTACTTTTCTCTTGATTTTTACTCAAATCTGCACAAATTTTCCAAAAATACTTTTTACAAGCAAAATGTCAAATAAGAAGGAATATGCATAGTTATTACAACAAATATATTTCAAAGCAACCTCAAATAATTAGAAAAATAATGGTGATTTTAGCCCCTATTAGAAATGCATCTTTAAGTGTCATCTAGCACGAAAATCCCCAACACACGTGGAAAAGTATACTTAGTGTATTAAACTAGAAGCAACTTACTAATGAATCATCATCTCTTTATCCGCACCAGGCAAATCAATCAACTTCAGGGCAGGAGCTATATGCCAGAAGAAGATGGAGATAAAAATTAATGGACTTTCATTGCGAAAAGGAAAACAGTTAAGTGAAGTGCATATGATATATTAGTATTTGAAAATATTTCATTACTAAGAAACTAGAAGAAACATAGAGCTTTGGCATCCTATTGTCAATTGAGCAAACTTACATAGTATGAATTTTCCTACTACTCATCCTATCATTTCTTGTACTCTAACTACTCCAAGATTTCAAAAACTACAGAAATTCACTACAACAATCACAATTTCTTAATTCCCCCAAAATTACTATATTTGTATGTTGTAAGATTTTGTTCCACTGAATTGTCAAGGTAATTCAAAAATTTTAGTCTACCCGGAATTCATCAGGTAAAGAAGAATAGTTTTTTAAATGAGCCTCATCCAACTCCTATACCACAAAAGCACGTGAAGTGATTTTCTTTAGAGATGTGGAGATTAGGAAAATAATTAATTGGTAGTGGGGCGCTTATAGAAAGTTGAATGCATCCAATTTTGCTATTACATTGTGAAAGTTTTACTTGCCTTAAAACATACAAATCCAAATTTACACAACCTATATAACACCTAAAACAAAATAGACCCTTGAAATAACTTAGAAATTATTCATCAACGAGAACTTAGATTGCATGCAAAAGTAGTTTTATCCTTTAAAATGATTTTTCCTTGACATTCCCTAAATGTTATACTTCTTTAAATGCAACTTAAAACTAAGAAATCAAAGATGGATTCACTGGCACAAACTTTATTCTTAGCACATTCATTTTCTTCAACAACTGCATACTCTGAAAGACCATCAATTGTTGCATCACCAAGTTGAGGCTCAAACTGCTAACTTCACATGATTTAAATCAAGTTCATCATCGCTATCTTTAGCCAAAAGTAAGTTGCTAGAACACTTGATAGTAAGAACTTGACTATTCCTCAAAGACCATAAGGGCAAAAGAATTTTAGCTAAGTTAATTGGACTAATTTCAACAAAACCATAACAATATTACCCAAAGAGTATCTGTTTTTGTTTCAATTTCACATCTTTCATTTTTATCATGTACAATCTCCAATGGTGAATTCTAGTAAAGGAAGGCAGTATTAATACCCAAGATTTGTTGCTCCCAAAGAGTATAGATAATTAGATTCTTCATAAATTGTTGCTGCAAAACAAATACCACAAATTAATCAGATTAAGGTTAACAAACTCTGTCAAATTCCATGTAGTGTAGTCTTCTTGTGTATAATTCCATCAAATTCCTTAACAAAAGCCATTGATATTTTCTGTAAACATATAAAGCTTTTCCAAGAAATGCCCACTAAATAAACACATATGTAAAGGACATCCTAATTTAGGTGCTCATGGGATTTAGCAACAACATAACAACATGTTTTCACAAAGTAACAGATTTATCACACTGTTTCACATTACCATCCTGAAAAGGATCAAGCACAAAAATATATAATATTCCACCAACAAATATAGAACCACTAGAACCAGATGTTCTTGTTAGTACCACACAAATATAGAACCATTGGAACGAATCATCAGGAAAAAAAAAAACCATTGAAATAAAAGATAGAAGAGAAGAAATCATCTTGGATTAGTGTTTTTCGCATGGCAGAAACTTGTAATCTTAATTATTATTGTTACACCAATAATAATCGATGAGGGATATTTTAAGAATACTCATTCTACTTGCTATTGGGTTTTACTATCAAGTCACATACTTGATTACCATAAAGCAAAACACACTATTCATGAAATAAATGCTTCATATTATTGAAAATCCTAGATGATAGATACAAATTGCTTAAGGTATATGCCTAACATTATGGACCGGCATAAAAAAATCCATCGTTTTTAGAAACAATGGTCGTAATTTTATCATATTAGGTAAATATGATGGCTGAAAGCAAACGTCATATAAGTTTATTCCAGAAGTTTGAAATGGCAGTTAACCAAATTGTCGTATTTAATCAAAAAAGCATTATATTTGTTTACCAAATACAATGATTCCAACTATCGTGTTGTTCTATCTAAATATGATGGTTCTTATACTGTTGTATTAGATCCCATTAATTACGACAACTTTTTTAGCATTGTATGTTCTTATAACAAATACAACTGCTAGAAACCGTCTTAATAGTATGTTAAATACAATGATCCTTAACTGTTGTATTTATGTATCAAATATGACAGTTCATCAACCGTTATATTTGATCTTTTTTTTAATAATTTCTCTATTTTAACCCTATCAACCTACCATTTAAATCTAACCAAGCTAAATTTCTACAATCGAACTATTCAAATCTCCTCAACAAACCAACACCAATCTAAATAAAACCACACCAATCAAATCATAAACACAATCAACTAATAAAGAATCAAACCATAAATAAACCATAATCTCCTCAAGAAGTAGTGGAATATATACAAGAAGAAGTAATACTACATATATACAAGAAAAAGAAAATAGAATTGATCTATCATAAGTAATACTACAAATACAATAACAAGTAAATGAACTATGTCAATCATTATGGGTGCTAGCATCGTAAGCATCAGATGGTCGATGGGGGAGATGTAGAACTAACACTAGAAGATACCATAGATGTACTAAATAGAGGTATAACTATTATGAAAAATGTACCTACATTAAATTTACAAGATAAGGCTTCTGTGTTAATCTGAAGCACTATTATATGTAACTTGTCAGCATCATGCTCTAGCTATAAGTGTTCCTCCATCTCAGAGCATGCAACGGTATTGTCTTCCTTCTTGTACCTCGAAGCATTACACACCAGACAAGCAATAATGGCCTCATTTTCTCCCCTATATATCATGCAATTATTTGGACAAGTATCCTGTATTTTGCACTCCATTGATAGCACATTTTTTTATCTTATTAGCCTCGTAGTAATTTTTTACAATTTTCATATCCATCTCACTGAAAGCCTCTATTAGATGATTAACTAGCATGTTAACAGACTTATTCAATCATCTATTGAGGACTTTCAAGTATAATAATCTTATGATGAATGACAGAAAAGAAAACTTAGTACAACTTGGATACAACACCACATTAGTCTCTTCTAACAATTTAAGTATCTCCCTCAAATCTTCAAACTCTTTGCTTGCATTCTTGAAGTCATTAATACCAACAACATCTTGAACTATCCCAACTATATCATCCCCTTGTACGTTGTCTCATGAAGGAATGCTGCTATTTACATCATAAGAAGATATATTATGTTTCTCCATGAGCACTACATTTTTTGTACCAACGAATAAAACCCCGCATTTGACAATGTTGTTTGACAACTATTATACTATAAAGATATCTATTTTGGCATGTCATACAAAGACAATAGATTTTGGCTCTATTGGGTTTATGTCTTAATGCGAATTTTAAAAAGGTATCCAAACTTTTATATTCATCACCTAAATGATAATTTGAGTCAATCCATGATCAGTCATCCCCCTAGCATGTGAACAAAGTAGGTTATCGCAAATATTTAGGCAATATACGAGTTTATTTATATCCATTTAAGTGGATTTTAAATAATAGACTTATAGTTAGATAAGGATGGATATTTTTCCACACAAGATTCTTAATATTTGAAAATTTTTTGATAGATCTCCTATAAATTGACCATTTTTCAGGCACTAGATCACCTTAAGATGCGTCAATCATTCAATTCAAGTAACAAGGATAGAGCATTTAATGGTACGTAGCATAAAACTAACTTAAGAGTAATCGCACATTACCTACTAGGAGTGATTACCCATTAGTCAAGAAGAATGATCACCCATCACTCACAAGAATCTAATCATGCACTAAACCTTAATATTATTATGAAAGTAGATACTCATGTACTTTTTGCTATCTTCGACTGCAATGAGCGAATTCAATTTCTGGATTTATTATGGCCCTTCACATTTTAAACAACAATAATATAAATATTCTTCTCAAGTCTTATAGGGAATCAAAACAAAGAAAAAAAAAATCATAAATGTATAAGAAGTTTACAAACAAATTATTTGTATAAGACTTATTAGGGATATAAAGAAAACATAAGTCTATTTTTTAACTACAAGATCATGAATTTTCAAAATCCAAATTATGCAAGGAGATATTACTTTGGCTAATTCAAAGTTAACAAAATTAACTAGATTTATGTAGTGATTTTTAATTTTATTTTTTCTTTGATGAAATGATGCAATTTACCCTTTTTACTAAATTATTTGCAATCAAGTCTACAAAATTTACCCCCTTGTTAGCACAACATTGTCCTACAAATTTGTGTTTTCTTACTCCACTTCTCCTTTTTTTTTAATTCTTTCTTTTCTATTTTAAACTTGTAATCAACTTCTCTTTACTTAAATAATTGAATTAAGTGATTGTATACACGCATTCTATTTTGTACAGGTCAATATTTGTGGCTAGTTTAAGTTCCTTAGCTAACACTTCATTAAAGAAATTGTGAGCACTACCAGTGTCAATAAAGATAGACACTACCATCTTCTCAATGTTTCCTTTAATGCAAACATTATTGCACCCATTGCTACCCTCTCCTGCAGTTCTTCCCCTATCAATTAAGCTATTTCCCCTTTATTAAAGTGATTTAGCATCTCCTATAATACTCCCCCTTCCTCTTCCCCAACATAGCTTTCATCCACCACCAACATATTAATTTCCCTCAAAGCACATGAATGATTCGCTGCATATTTGCTCCCACATTTGAAACCCAATCTAAGTTCCTTGTTGTAGTCAAGGGTATAGGGTTTAAACAACTAAATTGCAGCCTTGATTTCCTTCTCCAGTCCACTAAGGAACACAAATACAAAATATGAATAGGGTAGATTAATAATGGAACAAGAGAAAAAATAGCTGAAAATCAAACCAAAAGACCGATACTGGACAACTCCTCTTACCTCCAACACCAATTTTCTTCATTCTTTTTAATTACGAAGAAACCACCTAAAAACACTTAAAATATTCTAAAACTCTTAAGATCATTCTTTAAAATCAATAAATATTTTCACTAAGATATTTGAGTACAAAACAAGATACAAAATTAGTTGGAAAACTCATGTATTCACTTAGATAGACACATATAAATGAATGAGTTCATGGTTATCAAAGCATAAATTGGTAAATTAATATTAGTCTTAATTGTTTATCTTATTAGAGAAACCAAATTGAAATTAGTTATTCCCTACTAAATATTGCTCACTTACTAAAAGATTAAGAATAAGCTGATTTCATGGGTTGAAGACCCAAAACCTAGAAAACAACATGAAGAATATAAAGGACCAGTATTTCATACTGGATAATATAATTTAGCATACTGAAATTAACTAGAAAATTGCAAAATTTTTGAGGATAAATTCGGTCCAACAAGAGTAGAAACACAACATTGATTCCAAACACAAGAATTGTGCCTTTCAAATGTAGTGATATGCTATTAATTACATGCAAGTTTTTTTTTTTTTAGACTATATTACGGTTAGCTACTAAATATTGGCTTCACTGCTAAGTGTCAAGGATTGCCTTTGACTAGCTTAAGGCATGATAGGCATGAATTGTATCAATGTTTTAGTTAAGCTACTTGTTAAGCTATAAAATAACATATCAAACTAATTGATGTAGTTCTCAGTATAGGCCGATGATTAAAAATTGGTAATTTTGAGCAGTTAGAGTTGATAACTTTTATTGTTGATGAACATGTTGAGATGTCGTACTGATATATGTAGAAAAATTAAAGTTGTGGGTGCTTATATCCAATTGTTTTCTAAACTAGCTAAATTAGAGTTCTCGCTATTCATGATTGTATACATGTTCAAATATTCTTTTTTTCCCCCCTTAAAATGATGTATGCCAATTTTGACGAGGTTTTGTTAGTTAAATTTCATTTTTCCAAGGGAACGGTGCAAACAACAAATCTTGAGTAGATGGTTGCTCTATCTACCTCATATAGTTCTGCTACCTATGAAAAATGAACCCTTCCCCCCCATTTTCCAGGCATTGTTGCAAAACTTGGTGCACTTGTGGTGACTTGTCCATTTATGTGAAACCAGGGTATGCTGCAATGACTAATTGTTGAAAACACCAACTAGTGAACTACAAAAACCGGAAACTTGTTATATGTTTGGTGTGAAGCAAAAAAAGCTCTCTGGACTTCTTGCACTGAATTAACTTTGGCAATAAACCAAACTGTAGTCCTAGCACATCATAAATATTTCTTATAAATATCTACCTACTAACTTGAATAAAGTAGTTTTTGAGTCTTGAATAGAAGTAGCTACCTTGGGGTATTTATTTTATGTTTGTAAAATCTTCTTAAAATTTGACTTTTGAGGTAATGTGAATAATATGTGGACACTATCGAACTATCCCCTCATCTAAATGTTTAAATTATTAAGAAGGGTTGCAAGTTACAAATTCATGTGCTATCCTTGTGATGTGTGTGTTTTTAGTGTTGAAAAAATTAACAACAATGGGCCACAATTAATCAAATTTTAATAAAAATACTAACCACTAAAATGATACAAACGGGCAAGTATACCCATCATATAGTATAGGGAATAGCAAGTAGGAACTTAGGCTCCTACTTTACTTTACCTAAATCTTTATTGTTTAGCCAATAAAATAAAGAAATAGAAGTAAATAATCTACTAACCTAATATATTAGAGAAAATCAAGTCACACAAGAAAATTTATAGAGATAATCAATGAGTGAAAATAAGGAGAAAAGACATATAAATAGATAGAAATCCTTGAAGACATAATAATGATTAATTAGCAATTATCACAATTAATTATCATCTTGGCACCATGAAGAAATAAAATATAGACTCCATTTCTTTCCCAATCTATGGAATCACTTTCTTCTAGTCAATTTAGCAGATTTTCCAATCGAACCAAAACAATTAAAGAAAGTCATTCCACAACTAATATTCTTATACTCTAGGAAGTATCAAAGCATAAAATTAGTCAATGACCCTATACACTAGGCAAAATTAACTAATATATGATTACTTAAGTTCAATTCTTAACCTTCTTTTCCACCTAAGTTAAGATAACACATATAGAATTAATTGATTGAACTCAATTCTAACTTCGTTTCCTAAGTCCATTAGAAAATGATCTAATTTCATCAGTTCACCAATAAAAATAAATAATTAAATACCAAGAATAACAATCAATTTATCAAAAAACTAAAATCACTACAAAGTCATGAATCTAAAAACATCCTCTAAATACATTAAAATAATTAAAACTCAAATTGCCAATAAATTACAAAGAATAGAAAAAGAAACTACTTATAGACAAGTAAGCCTTCTTCTTCTTTTTCTTTGAAACCTTCTTGATTAACTTCCTCTCCTTCTCCAAGAGTTTCCTTGATCTTTCTAAATCTTAGCGTTTCTCTTAGAGTTTCCTATGGGTTTGCAAGTCCCAAAGATGAAAATTGATTTAATAAGTGTTATTCTCTTGTATTTATAGGAGTTTAGATTGCCAAAAAAAATGTATAAGATTTATTTTCCATGTCTAATTCAGCTCCCAAAAGATTTGCATTACAACTTCCAAATTCTGATATTAAAAGGAATCTCTCCCGCCATTGAACAGTCAAGAGCCGGCACCGGTTTACATCGACTAGGTTGGCGTCGGTCTTTCTCTGGAAATTCAATTTTGCTCTGTTTTTCCTCTATTTCTCGAATTACTTCCAGTGCTGGGTTGGCACCGGGCTACTTCCCTTAAGCAGGCACTGGGTCTATGTTGGAATGCTTCACTTTTGCTCAAACTTCATCAATTTCGGTATGAAAACTTAGAATAACCTTTTCACAAGAAAAATATCAAATAGGAATGGAATTGACTGAGGGAAACGTAAACAGGGGGCAAGCACGGTCACGGGAAAAAAATTCAGAGAAAAAAAACTCGTGAGCCTTAAAGGCTATACGGAAGCGTGAAGATCATACATTTGCGCTCCTTAACCCTTCTAGGTTGAGTAGGAGCGGATGGAACGACTGGAATCGCCTCGCCTTGTCCACTTGAAGAAGCTTCCGGTTGAACACCCGCTAGCCTTCTACTCCGTCTTGTTTGCATGAACGCCTAGCTTTCCAGCTCTCGGAATATTCCTCTGTCTAACCTCTAGTCGGTGAACACAACAGAAAAGAAGAATGGACTCAAAACTCCTTGGTTCAGTTGCTATTATTAGCAAAGAAGACAAGAAAAAAACACAGAGGGAGGTGGCGTGAGAGAGTAAGAGAGAGACGTGAGTTCTCTCTGTGGCTAGGAAAAACTAAGGTTTTTCTTTTTCCAGAGAGTTATTTATTAGTTAGCCAAAATTAGGTCTCCCATTATCTGATAAATATATCCCCGGGATTTCACATTTCAAACACCCGGATGTTATCCCTGAGAATCAATTTGACTTAACCCTAAACTCCTCTTAACCATATCCGAAAAAACCTTAAGGTCCAAGCTATTAGGCCAGAAAAATATTTATTATTTTTCTTGGACCCAAAAGGCCCAAAATAATAAACATTAATTATTTATTTTCTGGGCTTATATAAACAACCCAATAAATAATTAACAAGCCTAAATGAACCATAATAATTAATCTTTAATTATTTATTTCTTGGGCCTATACAAATAACCCAATAAATAATTAAATATTAATTATTTCCCCTAGTTTAAGCCCAAGTTAATTTCTTAATTATTCATACTGGACCTAGGCCCTGAATAATTAATTAACCAATTAAACTAGATAATTAATTTCTCTCAACTCCTATTTTAATTTATTTATTTATTTTATTCCAGTCCAATAATAAATTAGACTTCCTGAATAAAATAAAATAAAATAAAATCCTCTTCATACAAGACCAATTCCTCAACCCAAAAGTAGTTAGGACTTACGGGCTATCCCGATGACCAAAAAGACACATCACATTGGCTGCTAAAATGACCAAAATACCCCTGCTATATAAATAGCTGTATTTTGCATTTTAAATATTTCCTAATATCACCATAAGAAAATATTGACCCCAAGGACAATGTTGCATTCGTAAAGTCTCCGACCTACAGGTGAAATGACTAAAATACCCCTCTACACATCGCCGTACATTTAGAGAGGAATAAGTGTACTAACACCCCTCTAAAAGATATCTACCGTCCTTAGGCTTCTACTCCAATGATCCACGACTTCCTGGAGTGTTTCCGCTTTCCAAGGAAACTACCCTAAAGCAAACATCCAAGTCATGTTTCCCAGGGCCCTGGACATTTTAGACCATTCGAACAACCACAAGGGGCGATATAGTGCAGAAACTATCTTGTATAAGTCTGTCTTAACTAACTAGTCACATATACCCAACATGCAAGTATATTGGCCCTACGATAGAACCTCAACTATAGCAAATCAAAGTATATACTTCCAGCTTCGCCAGACCACCAACTCATACTCAAGTCGTAGAGTACTAGTCCACGCTGTAGCGGTAGTAGTCTAGGTTTCTATCATATAGTACTTTTAGAAACCACTACTACAGGTCCTGTTCTACGTATTCGAAATACGCTTATGTCATGAAGTGAGTGGACTACTCACTGGCTAAAGGTAAGCCATTCCCCATTTGGAATTCATAACATAATAACCTAAACATAATGAGGTTCCCAGTCTCATCAATAGGTTAAGAACAAATGTTTATGTGTTAAATAACCCGTGATCCATACCTTACTGTGAAAGACCTCCATTCACATGGATCACTTATTTAAACACAATGGGTCTGTTCCATACGAAAATCATGCACAAACAAAAAGTAAATTCACAAACAAATTCTGAAAATAAATTCTTTTATTAAAATATTCGATTTTACATCAGAAACCTAGTCTAAGAGTGCATACAATCCAACAATCTCCCACTTGCACTCTAAGATTAGGTAAGTCCATAGGTGCCCACCCCTATGGCGTCTAAGTGTCTCTTGAAGACTCTCTCAGCCAAAGGCTTGGTGAATGGGTTTGCTAGATTGTTTTCTGAGGCAATATGCTCCACCACGACTTCCCGTCTCTGGATGAAATCCCGGATCAGGTTGTACTTCCTCTCGATGTGTTTCCCTTTCTTGTGGTTCTGAGGTTCCTTAGATTGCGATACTGCTCCAGTGTTGTCGCAATACATCACAACCAGCCTGTCCATATGTGGTACGACTCCAAGTTTGAAAGAAACTTCCGGAGCCAGACTGCTTCCTTGGATGCCTCCGAAGCAGCCATATACTCAACTTCCTTAGTTGAGTCAACAATACAAGATTGCTTGATACTCCTCCATGAAATTGCTCCTCCAGACAAGGTGAAGACATATCTACTAGTGGATTTTCTCTCATCCTTATCCACCTGGAAGTCTGAGTCTGTGTATCCTGTAGGAACCAAATCATCAGCCCTGTAAACTAGCATATAATCTCTCGTTCTCTTGAGGTACTTGAGAATATGTTTTACAGCTTGCCAATGAACCTCCTCTGGGTTTGACTGATATCTGCTAACTAAGCCCACGGCAAAGCAGATATCTGGCCTAGTACACAGCATAGCGTACATGAGACTTCCCACAGCCGAAGCGTAGGGAATCCTACTCATTCTGTCCTTTTCTTCTTGAGACTTAGGACAGTCATTCAAAGAAAATGACAACCCATGTCTGCAAGGATTAGAGCTCCCTTGCATGAGTCCATGTTGTACTTGGCCAACATCTTATCAATGTATGTCGCTTGGGATAACCCTAACATTCTCTACTTCCTATTTCTAAGAAGTCTAATTCCGAGAATGTAGCTGGCTTCTCCCAAGTCCTTCATACTGAATTGACTAGACAGCCAAACCTTTGTAGATGACAATGTCCCTACATCATTCCCAATGAGTAGAATGTCATCCACATATAGAACAAGAAAAACCACATTAATGCCTTCAAGTTTCCTGTACACGCATGGTTCATCTTCGTTTTGAATAAAACCATAAGACTTTACAGTCTCATCAAAACGAATGTTCCATGCTCTTGATGCCTGTTTAAGTCCATAAATAGACTTCTTAAGCTTGCAAACCATGTGTTCCTGGCCTTCAGCAATGAAGCCTTCCGGTTAGGACATATAGATGTCTTCACTAAGATGGCCATTTAAAAATGCCGTCTTGACATCCATTTGCCATATCTCATAGTCATAGTGACATGCAATGGCAAGGAGGATGCGGATGGATTTAAGCATGGCTACCGGGGAAAAGGTTTCCTCATAGTCGATTCCCTCTTTCTGAGTATACCCTTTCGCCATAAGCCTAACTTTGAAGGTTTCCACCTTCCCATCCGCTCTTCTCTTCCTCTTGTATACCCACTTGCACCCAATGGGTTTTATCCCTTCAGGTGAAGCTACAAGATCCCAAACCTGATTGAGGTACATAGACTCAATCTCGGCTTTCATTGCTTCATGCCACAGATTTGCATCGGCATCAGCAATAGCCTCCTCATATTTAGTGGGATCTTGTTCCTGATGGTCGGAGACCAACTCAAAGGCTTCTCCAGTCCATCTATCCGGAACCCTAGACACTCACCCACTACGACGAGGCTCCATTTGCACAGGCTCTTGAGGTTGTGCCTCTTCTTGTTCCACAATCGGGTCAAAAGAAGTCGATTCTGTAGATATCTTCTCCTCAAGTTCCAACCTCGTTGAACCTTTAGTGGAAGTACTTTGATCATCTTCCAAGTATCTAGCATTGGTACTGACTAGTACCTTCTGCTCCTTAGGATGATAAAAGTAACTTCATTTTGTCCCTTTTGGACACCCAACAAAATAGCATAATTCTGATCTTGGTTCCAACTTGTCTCCCTTGATCAGTACATAAGCTGGACAACCCCAAATCCTAAGATGATTCAGACTTGGCTTACGCCCAGTCCACATCTTATAGGGAGTCCTAGGTACTGACTTGGAAGGCACCAAGTTCAGAATATATGCCGCTGTCTCCAGGGCATATCCCTAAAAGGACACTGGAAGAGTAGCATGAGACATCATGCTTCGGACCATTTCCATCAATGTCCTGTTCCTTCTCTCAGCAACTCCATTCTGCTGGGGTGTTCCCGGCGCAGAGAGCTGGGATACTATCCTATGATGTACCATGTAGTCTTTGAATTCACCTAGGAGGTACTCTCCACCACGATCCGATCGTAAGGTTTTGATTAATTTACCTGTCCGACGCTCCACTTCAACCTTAAACTCTTTGAACTTGTCAAAAGAGTCAGACTTGCGTCTCATCAGGTAAATGTAACCATACCTCATACAATCATCCGTGAACGTGATGAAGTACTCAAAACCTCCCCTAGCTGGTGTAGACAATGGACCACACACATCAGTGTGAATAAGACTCAACACCTCCTTGGCTCTATCTGCCTTTGGTGTAAAAGACATTTTGGTCATTTTTTCCATCAGGCAGGATTCACACTGATGCCAACTTTCCAATCTCAATGAGCCCAAAGGCCCATCATGGATTAGCCTCTGAATCCTGGTTGAGTTAATATGACCCAACCTTAGATGCCAAAGGTATGAATCATTGATATTGGTCTTTCTCTTCCTTGTTAAAGATTCAGACTGAGCGTTATTTGATTGGTTATTAATAGGGTTTAAAAAGAACAGATTTCCATACATGTGCCCAGTACATAAAATTTCTCCATCTCTACTGATAAAAATACCAGAATGGAAAGATCAGAATATCCTTGATTAATAAGTTTTGCAACTGAAATCAAATTCTGACAAAAACCAGGTACATATAAAATGTCTTTTAAAATCACTATCTTATTACAAAAAAAAATAAGATCTAGCTCTCCCACTGCAAGGGCTTAGACTTGTGCTCCATTACCCACTCGAAGCCCATGTTCGCCCTTATTGGGTTTTCTTATCTTCCTAAACCCCTGCAAGGAGTTACAGATATGATCAGTGGCTCCTGAATCAACAATCCAAGTAGAGGTTGATCCTACCATTGATATGGACTCTAGATAGTAAACATTACCTGTGGGGTTTTTCTTGGCCTGAAGATGTGGACACTCTTTTTTCCAGTGTCCCTTCTTTCCACACTTGAAGCACTTGCCCTTTGGTTTGTCCTTGGGCTGTTTCTTGGGCTGGGCTGCTGCATTCCCCTTCTTCCTCTTGAACTTTCTGGGTTTAGGCCTAGTTCTTAAAGAAGAAGCCCTAGCAATCATGGCCTTAGACTGCGGCTTCATGACCTTCTCTGCCATCTGGAGCTCCTTCATCAGTTCAGTTAAACTCATGTTCAACTTATTCATGTTATAGTTTAACTTGAACTGAGTGAAAGAGCCCGATAGAGATTCGAAAACCATGTCCACTTGGCTCTCGGGGGTCAATGACAGCCCCTAAGATTTCCGCCTCCTCGAAAGCAGCAATCATCTTGAGCATATGCTCTCAGACTGATGCTCCCTCAGCCATCTTACTGTTTACAATAGTTCGAAGAGCCTCCTGCCTTGCGGGTCGGCTCTTGTCTGCGAACATAGTTGCCAATGATTGACTAATGTCATATGCAGAAGCCATGTGCTCATGTTTTGACTAGAGCACATTAGACATGGAAGCTAACATATAGCAATGTGCCATTTCGTCAGCTTTCTTCCATGCCTTTTCAGCCTCTCGCTCTTCAGCGGTGGAACCTTCCCCGATAACAGGGCAGGTCTCGTAAAGGACATAATTATACTTCTCAGCTGTGAGTATTATGTCCAAGTTCCTTTTCCAGTCCACATAGTTTGGACCCGTTAACTTATTTTCCCTGAGAATAACGGCCAATGGACTAAAAGAACCTCCCACCATTTCTGAAAATCGAAAATAAAAGAAAGAATTTAGTTTGTGAAAACAAAATAAAATTTGTGCACTGAAAATAATTTGGCTCTTAGGAAAAACTAACATAGCTTCTTAGGAAGATTAACAGTTTCCTAAGCTAAGTGCATTAACCACCACAAATTAATTTCCCTTCTAGGTAATGGTCTAGAAGATAACTCCATCGTGGGATGGCCGTTTCTTCTCATTTCCTATGGACATACCTCGCACTATAACCTCCAACGTGGGCTGACCGATCATAGTATGTGCCCCGGGTTATTAATTACATCCTTCCATTAGATCTAGATCCTTGTGGTATCCCCATCCAATACGGGTTCACTCCCAAGATGACGCGAGGGGATCCACGATCTCTAATGAGGACCGTGATGGAAGCCGTGGGACCGTTGGAACCCCTCTCCCACTTAGTCTTTTAAAATAAAGGTTTTTTGAAAAATATCCTTTTGAAATTTCCATTAAGTTTTTCTTAACTCAAAAATAAAATATCTAAATCCAATAAAATCTCTACGTCAAGGCTTAAATCCTTAAAGAAAATATTCAAGGATTAATTTTTGTACCAATTAAAATAATCATTTATTGTTAGATTGTATGCCCTTTTAGACTAGGTTTCTGATGTAAAATCGAATATTTTAATAAAAAAATTTATTTTCATAATTTGTTTGTGAATTTACTTTTTGTTTGTGCACGATTTTCGTATGGAACAGACCCATTGCGTTTAAATAAGTGATCCATGTGAATGGTGGTCTTTCACAGTAAGGTATGGTTCACGGGTTATTTAACACATAAACATTTGTTCTTAACCTATTGATGAGACTGGGAACCTCATCATGTTTAGGTTATTATGTTATGAATTCCAAATGGGGAATGGCTTACCTTTAGCCAGTGAGTAGTCCACTCACTTCATGACATAAGCGTATTTCGAATACGTAGAACAGGACCTGTAGTAGTGGTTTCTAAAAGTACTATATGATAGAAACCTAGACTACTACCGCTACAGCATGGACTAGTACTCTACGACTTGAGTATGAGTTGGTGGTCTGGCGAAGCTGGAAGCATATACTTTGATTTGCTATAGTTGAGGTTCTATCGTAGGGCCAATATACTTGCATGTTGGGTATATGTGACTAGTTAGTTAAGACAGACTTATACAAGATAGTTTCTGCACTATATCGCCCCTTGTGGTTGTCCGAATGGTCTAAAATGTCCAGGGCCCTGGGAAATATGACTTGGATGTTTGCTTTAGGGTAACTCCCTTGGAAAGCGGAAACACTCCAGGAAGTCGTGGATCATTGGACTAGAAGCTTAAGGACGGTAGATGTCTTTTAGAGGGGTGTTAGTACACTTCTTCCTCTCTAAATGTACGGCGATGTGTAGAGGGGTATTTTAGTCATTTCACCTGTAGGTCGGAGACTTTGCGAATGCAGCATTGTCCTTGGGGTCAATATTTCCTTATGGTGACATTAGGAAATATTTAAAATGCAAAATACAACTATTTATATAGCAGGGGTATTTTGGTCATTTTAGCAGCCAAGGCGATGTGTCTTTTTGGTCCTCAGGATAGCTCGTAAGTCCTAACTACTTTTGGGTTGAGGAATTGGTCTCGTATGAAGAGGATTTTATTTTATTTTATTTTATTCAGGAAGTCTAATTTATTATTGGACTGGAATAAAATAACCCTTCTAGGTTGAGTATGAGTGGATTGAACGACTGGAATCGCCTCGATTTGTCCACTTGAAGAAGCTTCCGGTTGAACACCCGCTAGCCTTCTACTCTGTCTTGTTTGCATGAACGCCTAGCTTTCCAGCTCTCGGAATATTCCCCTGCCTAACCTCTAGTCGATGAACACAATAGAGAAGAAGAATGGACTCAAAACTCTTTGGTTCAGTTGCTATTAGTTAGCAAAGAAGACAAGAAGTAAACACAGAGGGAGGTGGCGTGAGAGAGCAAGAGAGAGACGTGAGTTCTCTCTATGGCAAGGAAAAATTAGGGTTTTTCTTTTTCCAAAGAGTTATTTATCAGTTAGCCAAAATTAGGTCTCCCATTATCTGATAAACATATCCCCGGATTTCATATTTCAAACACCCGGATGTTATCCCTGAGAATCAATTTGACTTAACCCTAAACTCCTCTTAACCGTATTTGGAAAAAACCCTAAGGTCCAAGCTATTGGGCCAGAAAAATATTTATTATTTTTCTTGGACCCAAAAGACCCAAAATAATAAATACTAATTATTTATTTCCTGGGCTTATATAAACAACCCAATAAATAATTAAGAAGCCCAAATGAACCATAATAATTAATCTTTAATTATTTATTTCTTGGGCCTATATAAATAACCCAATAAATAATTACATAATAATTATTTCCCCTAGTTTAAGCCCAGGTTAATTTCTTAATTATTCATACTGGACCTAGGCCTTGAATAATTAATTAACCAATTAAACTAGATAATTAATTTCTCTCAACTCCTATTTTAATTAATTTATTTATTTTATTCTAGTCCAATAATAAATTAGACTTCCTGAATAAAATAAAATAAAATAAAATAAAATCCTCTTCATACGAGACCAATTCCTCAACCCAAAAGTAGTTAGGACTTACGGGCTATCCCGAGGACCAAAAAGACACATCGCCTTGGCTACTAAAATGACCAAAATAACCCTGCTATATAAATAGTTGTATTTTGCATTTTAAATATTTCCTAATGTCACCATAAGGAAATATTGACCCTAAGGACAATGCTGCATTCGCAAAGTCTCCGACCTACAAGTGAAATGACTAAAATACCCCTCTACACATCGTCGTACATTTAGAGAGGAAGAAGTGTACTAACACCCCTCTAAAAGACATCTACCGTCCTTAAGCTTCTAGTCCAATGATCCACGACTTCCTGGAGTGTTTCCGCTTTCCAAGGAAACTACCCTAAAGCAAACATCCAAGTCATATTTCCCAGGGCCCTGGACATTTTAGACCATTCAGACAACCACAAGGGGCGATATAGTGCAAAAACTATCTTGTATAAGTCTGTCTTAACTAACTAGTCACATATACCCAACATGCAAGTATATTGGCCCTACGATAGAATCTCAACTATAGCAAATCAAAGTATATGCTTCCAGTTTCGCCAGACCACCAACTCATACTCAAGTCGTAGAGTACTAGTCCATGCTGTAGCGGTAGTAGTCTAGGTTTCTATCATATAGTACTTTTAGAAACCACTACTACAGGTCCTGTTCTACGTATTCGAAATACGCTTATGTCATGAAGTGAGTGGACTACTCACTGGCTAAAGGTAAGCCATTCCCCATTTGGAATTCATAACATAATAACCTAAACATAATGAGGTTCCCAGTCTCATCAATAGGTTAAGAACAAATGTTTATGTGTTAAATAACCCGTGATCCATACCTTACTGTGAAAGAACCATTCACATGGATCACTTATTTAAACACAATGGGTCTGTTCCATACGAAAATCGTGCACAAACAAAAAGTAAATTCACAAACAAATTCTGAAAATAAATTCTTTTATTAAAATATTCGATTTTACATCAGAAACCTAGTCTAAGAGGACATACAATCCAACATTGACTAGTTATTGTATCAAAAGCATCAAAAAATAACCGCAAATAATTAGAAAAACATAGATAAATTTATGCACCATCACCTTGTTTACTTGTTTGAGTATAGTTAGAATTGGACCCAAGATATTTTCTTGCTCTATCTGTATATCACATTGTATTACCTCCTCATCTAAAATTTTATATCACTAGAAGGCTTTACTTTTAAATCTAAATTAAATATAATTAGAGACAAAACTAGGGAACTTTTATAATCTATTGTCTACTTCCATTGTCTACTTTCATAGACAAAAATGAGAGTGGGAGAAAGATGGCTCTCTTCCTTAGTTATTTAGGCTCAAATAGTATATTGATGTTATTAAATTACTAATTCATTTAAATACATAAATTGTTTGTGAGAATTGTAGATTATGCATTAGACATTGTACTCACTTGTTTATTGTTATAATTAGTCATGGACAAAATCTATTAATGCTCCGGAGACAGTCTTATGTTTCAAATCCTTTGAATTGGTAAACATTTCATTTTAATTCTCATTCAATGTAAAACTCAATGAATCTAGGCCTATTGCATTGACACTAAACTTCTTCTCTGATTGCTAAAAGTGCTTAATAGGAGATGCATTATTTTTTGATAGAATCCTTTTTTTTTTAGGATAGGACACAACATGACAGTTGATGCTAAGCAGACGGGTCTTATAACTCCAGGGAAGGTAAGATTGTATATCAAAATCCTCTTTGAAATTGTAAGGCATAATACTTGAATATTGGGTGTTTTTACCAGTTTGGGACAAAGTCCACCATAGCCCTTTCTATGACATAACTTAGTATTCTTTAATAACGGTTTATTTCTTCAGAGAGTGAATACAAGCATTATGCAAAAGCTACTAGAAATGGCTAAAAATTAATACTAGAATAAATTCTTACAAGCTTATATGGTATTGCTTTTAGTAAAATGTTAAGATAATTTACCTACTATTGCAAATTATACTATTAAATCAGAAATCTTGTGAATAATTGGAAATTGTTTAGGGATTTTATTTTTCTCTCTGTTCTTTCTTAAGTGTATCAAATGATACTATCAAAATAAGGAATTCTAGGAAGAACAGATACCTTGGAGATAGGTAAACTGGTCATCTCGTTATTTTTCTAGATTTTTGCTATTTGGATATGACTTGCTTCTGTATCTTTCTTTTGCCAATGAAAAGTGATGAAGCTTGATGAGTAATTATCTCTATTTTTGCTTTATTTTTTTTCCATAATTAACATTATGATAGAGTAACCATCTACATAAGATTTGTTGTTTGCACCTTTCTCTTGGAAAAATGAAACTTAACTAGTAGAACCTCATCAAAATTGGAATTCATCCCCTTAAGAAAAAAAACAAAAAAAAAAAAAAAGAAGAAGAATATTTGAGCATGTATACAAACATGAATAGCAAGCATTCCAATTTAGTATCTACTTACTTTATGTATTTGGCACATGGCTTTCATTTTCAAAAAAGAATATGTATTTGGTTAGATCTCATATTTATCATTTTGCTTTTAGCCTTCATTTGGTTTTTGCATATGTGTGATAAGAATTTCTATTTTCAAGAATGTTCGGTTCATTCTTTACATCAATTCCTTTGCCATTATTTGTTGCCATATATTATGTGCTATATGCCATTGTTCATGAATGTCATTTGTTGTTAGCACAGCTTTTTGACCTCTTCATTGTATTATTAAGAAGAAAATATGTCTAGTATATTTATTTTTCCATAGCTGCTATTGGGATTTCATTTATTTGATTTGCAAACCCAAATTCCATGCGCAGTCTCTACATATTAGGCCTCTCCCTATTTTTGGGAATATCCATATCGTAGTACTTCGTCATAAAATTGATATGGCTGGCCATGAACCTATTAAAACTAGTCCTAGATGGGTAAGAGATGTTGTGGTCTTTGGTAAATTATGAGAGGCTAATTTTGTATTCTTTTTAGGATAGTTTTTCATCTTGCAATCTAATAATATTGTCATTATGAAATGGTTCATAGTTGATTACTTGCATGGGTTATCAAAAAAATTTTATTTTTAAAAAGAATAATAAAAAAGACTTTCAAAATTAAACCCAAATTGCTCCATCTATCCTCTTGAGAAGAAATTTAGTTTCAAACCCCGGTTTGAACAGAAGGAGTACGGCAAGTCTACCAGTCTGTTAGGATGCCCCAGCTGCATACATCACTACACTTCCACTTGATACCTTTGGTAATGATTAACGGCTCATCTCACTGTGACCTTCTGTTGAATTCTCAAAACTTCTGTCACTCCATCCCGTAGGGGCAGAGAACCAACCACTATCTCAACTATGCTATTGGAGACTCAAATACTTTTGAAAGCTCACTAAAATTTCTTCATGTCTTTGACACTTTAGTTCTTAGAGTTCATGTAGGGTTTGTAAGTCTTTTTAAACTTATAGATACACCTACATGGTAAAGCAACATAGATAAGGTTAATTTTCAGCCTTCTCTAAGCATATTATCTATTAAAATGAATAAGCCTGCTCTCGAGATGTGAAGAATCATCTATTTCATGCCAAATATTTGCACTTACTTTTTTTCGCTATTGTTGCATTCCTTTTGTATATTCCAGATTTTGTCCCCATATAGGGTCTAGCATGCTTCAATGGTGGCACAATAAAAGCCAAATTAGTTTCAAGTAATGTTAGCTTAAGATTTATTTTATTTATTTATTTATATTTTTCATTCTTGTGATAACTAGGTGGCTTGGATTTACTCCTAATTTTGGGAAAGATTGGAAATATGGATTTAGGGATTAGTGTTGCTTTAGATTGTTATTATGTATTTTCATCAGTTTTGGTGTTTTGGAGTTTTAATTCCAGAATATATCTATTAAGAGGCATAAGATGGCATTTAAAGTCATTTTTACTTGGCCTGTTATCTCACCTTGTGATGTACCTGGATTGTGCATTTTGCAAGTGATCATTGCACTATGTCTATAATGTTGGTACTTTAATCTAGCAGAAATTATTTGTGAACTTGAGTTTTGGATGACAAGACCTGGAACTAAAATTGCTTAGCATGGTGCTTTTTATTTCCCCCCCATGTGGTCTATTTTTTGGTGGAAAGCATGAAAGCTATGTCTCATTTTCTTCTCATGCGAGCTATAAATGAAAGAGAGATATTGCTGCTATAGCTATTATATTACAGTACAGGCATAGCTGGATTAGAAAGGTAGAAACAATGGAGTACTTTGGTTCAAAATGTTAAAGCTGAGATGGATGTAGCTGAAAAATTGAGGATGGTATGGAAGCAATAGTTATGCCGTTTAGCTGGAAGAATTCTGGTCCAATGTCTATAGTACATATGTTGCTTTTCTTTTCTTTTTTTTTCTTCTTATATTTTGTCTCTCTTTTAGAGTAGACAACATAGCACTGAAAGTGATCCCTAGCACCAATAGTTTGATGAATAGATTTACTTTTGATATGGATGCATGACTTTTGATATAGATGTACTTTTAATATTATGCAAGATTGTTTTATTAAATATGTGAATTATGGATTATATATTGATAATGTAGTTTTAGCCACCAACAGAAAATCTATTGGTAATTTTAGTTACTAACACAAATCTGTTAGTACTTACCAAAAGAAATTTGTAGATTCTTTACAATAGAAAATCTATTGGTACTTACCAACAATATAGTGTTTTTGTACTACGATATTACCAACTGAATTTTAGTTGGTAAGTTATTAATTGGCATGATAGTCTTAGACATCTACCAACTAAGTACCAATTGAATTGTCTGTTGGTAATGTAAAATATTTTCCAACTAAGGAATTGTTGGAAAATTACCAACCAAATTACCAACTAAATAATTAATTGAAAAATATTCTAACTAAATTACCAAGAAACGAATCAATTGAAAAATTATCAACTACTTTACCACCCAATTAGTCGGTTTGTTGGTAATTTCACAAAATTATCAACAAAGAATACTTAACTTTGAAAAAACCATTACCAATTGAAATTTAATATTATCAACTGTGAAATCTATTGGTAATCACCAACCAACTTGAAAAAATTTTGTTGGTAAAGTTTTCCAACAAGCGTTTTACTAACAAACTAAATTTTGTTGGGAATTTGTTGGTAATCTAGTATTACCAACAAAAATTAAACAATTACCAATAGAATTTGTTAGTTGGTAATTAGTTTTTGTCTAATAGTATTAGGATGCTACTAGCATGGGTGATAATAATTTAAGATTTAAGGTTGCATGTTGGAATATATGGATGTTTCAAGATAATATAGTAGAGAAAGAAGAACTCTTGAGATGTATATAAGACTTACCTTAAGGTGTTATTTGACCCCACTATAAGTATTTGCTAAAGAGTTAGGGAAAATTACCACTAGGATGCAAAAAGAATTTTTGAGAAATGAGCTAACAAATATTTTGATTTCTGACAAAGATAATCTGTTAGAATGTATAGCCAAAATAAACAATATATTTCAATATTACAAATCACAATAAAATATTTCATGCATTAATGATTATTTTGTTACATATATTTGCACATCAAGATCCAAGCATGATAAATTAATAACCTATATGTTGGGCCATTCTTCACAGTAAGGTATAGGCCATGGATATTTGACATATAAGGAAAAATATTGTTCTTGATCATTTAATGAAATTGGGCATTTCATTAAAGTAAGATCATTATACTTTGACTGCTAAATGAAGAATTGGTTACCTTTAACTAGTGAGTTGTTCTCTTGTGCTATCAGTAAAAGTATATTTGGAATACGTAGAATTGGACATCTAGTATAGTTTTGACTAAAGTACTATATTTAAAAAAACCAGACTATTACTATTACAGAATGGACGAGCACCCTAAGCCTTGAGTATAAGTTGGTAGTTTTGTGAAGTTAGACTTATGCACTTTGATGTATGATCGGTAAGGTCTTAATGTTAGATCAATAACCTTGTACGTTAGATGTACGACTCTAATTAATTAAGATAGATTTATGTAATAGAGTTTCTATATTTTATTTAGTAAAGATAAATCACCCCCTTATAATTGTCTAAGATAGTCTAAATAATCCAGGCCCTGGGAACATGACTTATTATTATATGCTTTTGGTAACTTTTACAAATAAGTAGGTACATATTGAAAGTCTTGAATTATACTAGATGTCCAAGGATAATAGATGTTATTAAGAAATATGGTAGTGCATTTTTCTTATCTCAAAATGATCAGTATTATGTAGAGGGGTATTTTTGTCATTACACCTGTAAGTCAAAGGCATTGCATTTGTAATATTGTTCTTGGGTTTAATATTTCCATCTAGTGATAAATAAAATATTTAGAATGATAAAATATAACCATTTGTTAACATGGATATTTTAGCTATTTTAGTAGTCAGAAATAATATATCTTTTGATTCCCAAAATAGTTTAAGTAACCTTAGTAATTTATTTACTATATGAGTTTATTGGATGAAATTGATATTGGAAGAATCATTCTAAGAATCCATTAATTTTTTATTTAGGCTAGAATAATATGTCGAGCCAATATAATTAAATTAGATTATTAATTAATTATCTTGGATAGTTTTACATTAAATCTAGGGGTTCAATTAATTAACAAAAGAGTTGCATATTAATAAGTCTTGGACTTATTAAAAGGTGGACCAAAACCCTGACCCACCAGATAATAAAGAGTCGGTCACAGGGTTTTTGGAAACCTTGTGAGAAGCTGCCACTTTATAAGAAGGAAAGTAGAAAGGCAGTGGTCTTGTGTTGTGAAGGCTGTTGTTTTACTTGTAGTAGTGTGTGCATGTGGTGTGCTTGATTCACGTAAGGAAAAATAGAGAAATAGCTTACTCTACCGCCATTCTTTTCTTCTTCTTGCCTTCTTGCAACAGCTTTTCCAGTTTTCTTCCTTATTCTTTCATCCTAAATTCTGCTTTTATCGTTAAATAGTCCATAGGAGTTTTAGATAATACTTTGAAAGATTGAGAGTTAGCAATTATTGTGGGTATTTGACGCAAAGGAGCAGGTGTTTGGCTAGTATTTCCACAGAACAAGTGACTGTTCTAATCTAGGAGGCTCTGTCAAATCCAATCCCAATGTCGGCAGTTCACCCTGCGCGGCATAAAAGTAAGTCTTCTAGATTATGAACGGTAAAATTTTGAAAACCTAATTTCCGCTTCATTTATTTATTTCCCGTAATTTTTCAAGTGGTATTAGAGCTACATGTTATAATTTAGGAGTATGTTTAGGGTTAATAATTGGAAAATTGTAGTTCTTTTACTAATAAAAATCTAATATTTGTGATTCTATGTGATACCTCATGATTTTGATATGAGTAGATAGTATGTACATCTCGTGTGTAGAGGTATCAGCTTTTGTATTAAATTGTTCTTTATTTTTCAGCAGAATTCGTGTAAGTCTCGTTTTGAAAGGTATTGGCAATTGTGTATTGTTTGTAAATTCAATCTGTTAGATTTTTGTTCGTGATGCCTTGGTCGGCTTTGTCTTCATAAAGCCAGAGCCGGTTTTTCTTAGCCTTGGCTGGCTTTATGAACATAAAGCCAGGGCCGGCTTGCATAATGCCTCAGCCGGCTTTGGTGCTTGATGAACCAACTTGGCTGGTTTGTTGAAGTAAAAGCAAACTCTAGTTCTGGTTGCAAGCAAGCCACGAGTGGGCTCCCTTGAGTTGGAGCTAGTACGGGTCTGGTCTTGGTGCGGTTTCAGGCATCCTGAAGAGCTACTGTTTTTTCTTTTTCTTGTAATTTTCTTTTATTTTTGAGTCTCATATCATACAAGGTTAATTTTCTTGGAATGATTATTTATCTTTGATGAACATTTTACATGAAAATAGTTAGTAAAGAAGAAACTACCTAACTAGTAAATAAGATCATTTAATTTATGATGTTTAATATATTATTTAATCACTTAAAAATTAAAGGATAAACATAGCATGTAAAAAGTTTATTTTTAAAAGTATGTCTATTTCATTTAATTTTGTAATCAAATATACAAGTTTTTGAGATTTAATTTCTCTCTAGATAGAACAAAAATAAAAATGTTTTGTCTAAAATAAAAGGAACTTAAGGGTTTAAACTAAAATTCATAATTTAATTCTCTCAAAATATTTTACCCTTAACATGAAGAATAATTTAAATTTGAATAGTCTTGGGGGAAATATTTGCTGCATCTCATATAAAATAAATAAATAAATGAAAAAAATTACTTGCATAGACTCTACTTTTATAAACTACAGCATTGAATACGAATCCAATGTAAATTGCATGTTGTACATTATAATATTTATAATATTAAACCTGTCCGAGTATACTGTTTTTTTAAGAAAAGCCATGTATTCCATCTATCCACGCTTCCTAGAATTTGAACATCAAATTCTTCAGTGGGTATAATAAGGTTTGATAATAATGACGGTGGAATTCTAAAGCAAGAAAACCGGGAATAGGAAAACAAAACCACCCCCATGCAAAGAAGGATAATAGTGAAGATTTCTTGAATCGTGGAGTGTAGAGGCAGTCTTCTTGAATGATCAGAAGTACTGGTTGTAAATGGTATTACATAGAATAGTTTTTTTCTTTTAAATCAATAAAGAATTAATTAAAATATCAGATTCAATATGAGAATTATTGGCTTTGATTGCCCCTTGTTGATTGGAGGCATTGTGATGGAAATGTCAAAGGTATTTGCTCTTATAGACGCTTGGTAGCCATGGTGAAACGAACCATTTTCTGGTGATCTCCTTGCGGAGGAGGTGGAGAAGCCACCACTTGATGACCGGCAAAGTTCCTCTCACTGATCGTGCTGACGGCACAGTTTCCACCGCCACCATTGCTGGGAAGGGGTCCGCAGGGATTTGGTGACGGAGTGCCACCACCATTCCTGTCAAGGGATTGTAAAACAAGGTGTAGATTTTTCATCCACTCTTCTTCTTGTTTATGCAAGATTCTTGTAGCTCCATAAGGTTTGATGCCCAGGAAAAATAATATTGCTACGCAGATCACAATGCTGAGAGTCTTCATATCTTGCTAAAGAAGCAAAGATGGCTATAGCAGATAAATTGTTGTTGGATATTGGCATACATTTATATAGGAGCTCAAAGCCATAAATATATTGCTAATTTTTTGTACTGTGACTGTTGATTAAAGGCTTTGAATGTTGAATTCAGCGGTTTACACAGACTTAGAAAATTGAATTGGTCAGACAAATGTGTAACTTGCTAGGAAGGAAACGTTTTGCCGTGAATAACATGAACTGAGAATCCTTAACCCGAAAACTTTCAGAGCATGAAAAATATACACATGAAGTAGAAAAGTAAAAAAGAATAGTCGCAGGGGCGGACACAAGGCAATGTTGGCCCCTCCCCCCTCTGCCCCCCCCCCAATTTTTTTTTTAAATCCCTATTAGAAATAGTAATCTTAAATTATAAATTATAAATTATTTGTATAAATAGCTCTTTTTTTTTAAATCTCTTCTAATAATAATATATTAAATTATGTACTACAAAATATTTATATATATTATTTCATTAAATTCTTTTCACACTCATTAATTATTATATTTTTTATATTTACTAAATTAATTTTAAATTTTTAATATTTTTTATCTACCAAAATACTAAAAAAAAAACACTTGTTGAGCCCATCAACTTAAATCCTTGGAACCCACCAACTTAAATGAAGGTAGGTCCACCAAAGAGTTAAAGTTATTTTTTGTCTTTGTGTCAATATAACGCACAGTGGACCACCCATTTCCTCTTTTCAAACTAGACAAACAATTTAACAAATCATTTCTTTCTTCTTGAGTGCTTTGCTTTTGGTTGGTTGTGCTTTGTGTTGTCTGTCCATCTCCAGTGCAATCTATCTGCGGCTCTACTCGGGACCTCGAGTGGTATCTACTTGTTTCAAATTCAAGCATTTGAAGCATATATTATACAATAGAAAGTAATTCGTATCCCTAATATCCTTATTGGTGAATGGTACGTATAGTTATTCTTCTCTCTCTTTTTTTATTATTTTGTTAAATTTATTTATTTTTCTTTAAGTTCTTAACTTTTGTTTTTTATTTTTCTGTCTTAAATTATTATTATTATTATTATTATTATTATTATTATTATTATTATTATTATTATTATTATTATTATTATTATTGATGATGATACAACCTATATGAATAATAATGACAATTTTGATTTTGGTAATTTTTTTATCTTAGTAATTTTTTTATTTAAATATGATATATGCCAGTGAGCCTTAGTAGTGGCTCCCAATGAGCCTGGGTGGTGGTCTTTTTGTATATTTTTCAATTATTATTTATTGTGTATATTTTTTAAATTCATATTTTGTTTTCATTAGTATTGAATTTTAGATGAAATTTTTAATTGTTTTAGTATGCATAAAGTTTAAACAAAATTGTCATTTTTTCTTTTTTTTTTTCTAATTATAGATGAAGAAATCATGTACATTTGATGCATTCTTGAAAAGAAATAATTCTGAAATTTTGAAATCTCATGAGGAATCACATCCTTCGATTGACCATGATATTTTGAGTTCTGAAAATTATCCAAAAAAGTCTGCAAGAGTTGAAATTAAAATAGGATTTGATATCAACTCGTTAGAGCGTGATTCAGGAAAACGACTGTAAATATGGGAGTATCCTATTAATATTCGTGATGAAGTTCGAAGAGTTTATATTATGGCAAGTCCGAATCAGTGTATACATTCAAATTATAAGAAATTACGAGAAAAACATCCTTGTAGTTTTCAGGCATTGTGGTTTAAGGTATTTCCATCATGGTTAGAATATTTGCCTTATTTGAATGCTGCATTTTATCTTCCACACTTTTTATTCAATAAAAAGGATGGACCTTTTGGGTTGAATGCATTCACTATTAATGGATTTAAAAATTGGAAGAATGCAAAAGGTAAATTCTTGGAACACGTGGGAAATGGTCCAACTTTTGTTCATAGAAATGCTTAGAAAGATTTTGAAGATCTCGTTAATTAAATTGGATGCATTGACAAAAACATTATTAAATTCACTTCTCAGCAAATAGCAGACAATCGACTTCGATTAAGAACATCAATTGAAGTAGTTAGATAGCTTGTATTTTAGGGATGTGTATTTAGAGGTCATGGTGAGACTAAAACATCAGTGAATCGAAGGAATTTTCTTGAATTGTTGACTTTCATAGGGACTTACAATGAAAAAGTAGCAAAAGTTTTGGATAAAGCTCCACAAAATGCCTCATACTCATCACATAGAGCACAAAAGGAAAATTTGCAAGTTCTAGCTATGAAAGTAAAGAATGCTATTAAAGAAGAAATTGCAAATTTAAAATTTTCTATAGTTGTTAATGAAGCTTGAGATGAATCTAAAAAGGAGCAAATGACTATTGTTTTGAGATTTGTTGATAAAAATGGTTTGTGTGATTGAATGTTTTTTTGGACTTGTGCACGTTAAAGACACTGTTGTATTGACATTAAAAGAAGGGATCTTCTCTATTCCCTCTTGACACAATCTTGATGTTCAAAATATTCAAGGTCAAGATTATGATGGTGCAAGTAATATGCAATAAGAATGGAATGGTTTACAAGTTTTGATTTTAAATGAATGTCCCTATACTTATTATGTTCATTGTATGACACATCATTTGCAGCTAGCATTAGTTGCTGCAACTAAAGAAGTTATCCATGTTCATCACTTGTTTACCAAATTGAGCTCTATAACTAACATTGTTGGCACTTCCTGTAAGCGTAATGGTCAATTAAAGCTGCTCAAGCTGCAAATATAGCTTATTTATATGCTAATGATGAGCTTGAAAGTAGGAAATGACTTAATCAAATTAGTAATTTACAAAGGGTAGGAGATACTCGTTGGAGCTCTCATTTAAAATTTGTTTCCAACTTAATAAATATGTTTAGTGGAACTTGTGAAGTTTATTGAATATCATTGAGGATGGAGGTACACTAGCTCAACGAGTAGATGTAGATGCAGCTTATGAGGCATTAACTTCATTTGAATTTTTTTTTTCATCATGCATCTCATGAAAACAACTTTTGAGATCTCTATTTTACTTTGTCAGGTTTTGCAACTTCAATCTGAAGATATTTTAAATGTTATGCAACTTGTTTCATTCACGAAGTTACTAGTTCAAAATTTGAGAGATGAAGGATGGAATGATTTAATTTTAAAGGTAAAAGCATTTTGTGAAAAAGTCAATATACCACTGCCAAACTTAAATGCTCATTATGTTGCAAAAAAGATATTATAGTTGAGCATCATTATAAAGTTCATACTTTCAATGTTGTTATAGATCCTCAATTGCAAGAGCTAAATAAGAAGTTCAATGAACATACAGTGGAGTTGCTTATTTGTTGTTCAGCTTTGGATTCAAGAGAGATGCGGGTATTATTCTGAATTGATGATATTTGTAAGTTGGTGCAAATGTCACTAAAAAAAACAAGGCAATTACGACCAACCCTTTTACGACGGCTAAAAAACCGTCACAATAGACAAGCATAAATGACGGTATAGGACCGTCGTATTAGATCTGCTAAATACGACGGTTTTAGAGCAACCGCCATATTATTTATGCTTAATACGATGATTTGTAATAACCGTCATATTAAAGCATAAATAATACGACGTATAAATTTTCACACTATAGGACGGCTAAAAACCGTCATATATACCATCAAATATGATGGTTGCATCAACCGTCGTATTATACTTGAGCAAATATGACGGTTTTAGCCATCGTTTTTATGCCAATTATGATTAAATTCTTAAAATACAATCCAATTTGTATTTGATTGATTTCAAAATTGGTCAAACTATTTTTGTTAATGATTTGAACAAATCCAACGATTAGATTATTAATTTGATTGTAAGTCACTAGGTTTTCTTAGTATTAATTAATCAAATTGTATATAGATATTACCTAATTAAAAATGTTGTAAAATATAACAAATGATCTTTGAATTTTGTTACCAAACTTATTTTAACTTTATAAATACATCTAACGGTTAGACCGTTGATTTGTCAAGTAAAATTTTGTATACATTTTAGATTTCATATATTCGTATTAAAGCTCATAGGATTTAGTTTTGTTATAATAATTATATATATTAATTGCATGCTTATACGTATCATAACATATATAGGTATCATCGAATTGTGAGTATTAGTTATATATCCAGATATAAGTAACTCTTCAATTATTTTTGTAGATATATATGTGTGTGTATAGTATATTATCTTAATTATTTCATTAATTTACATAGAGATTTATTGTGCATGTAATTATTTTTATTTTAAAAGTAAAATGTATATGTACGGAAATATAATTTTATTTGTCATATTAATGATATATATTTATTTATGTATACAATAGATTTATATAGTTTATATATAAATTAAAATCTAAGAAAAAAATCAATTAAAAACCCTTAAATTAACTTATTTAATTAATTATGATGGTTTTGAGGTGCTAAAACGACGGCTTATGACCATCGTTAATGATTACGACAGTTATTAACCATCGTTTTTGGTCCTAGTATTACGACGATTTTAATGACCATCGTAATTGTGCAACCCATTAATTTGTCTGAAAGAGCGCCGTTATCTCCACCTTTCCCCTTTTCTTCCTCGGTCCGGTCTCCCCCCTCATATGTTGCTATCTCAATCATCCACTCCAGCATTCTTCCTCTATTGCTGCCGTCACTGCTGTGTCCTCACTCTCAACTGGTATTCAGCCGTGATCTTCGTCCTTTCCCCTCTTCTTCTTCGGCGCTGGTCTCCCCCCCCCCATCTATTGCTATCTCATTCACCACTCCAGCATTCTTCCTCCATTGCTGTTGTCACCGCTGCGTCCTTACTCTCTCCACTGCTACGTTGAAGCTGATAATCTGTAGATCTAAGCGCCTCGGCTCTTGTTTTCTATTTCGCATTTTTTTGTATTCAGGTATTGGCCTTATTTGTGTTTCTATGACATTTCATATTATTGATGGCTAGCAATCGCAATTCCTTTTTAAAGTATTCCTTTTGAATACTTTCTGATTGTTATTTGGCTTTATTTCTAAACTTCTTTTTAGTGAACAAAGTTGTTTGATTTTTTATTTTTTTCAATTTCTTTTCTCCTTTTTGTATGGGAATATATGGAATGAATATTGCATTTTTGCTGAAGAATAACATTCTTATTTGTTACTAATCTGATATCTGACTTAAACTTTTCCTGATGATGCATTTGGGATGTATTCGGAGATATTTTCTTCTCTCCCCACTTTTTCACGTGCCATTTAGCTACTGCTATGCAGTTATTTATTATTGCAAGGAAGAACAAAGGTGGAATTCCATTTGTTCGAGCGTATTATGATAAAGTAACCCTATTTGATTGTTATTTAGCTCTAAATCTTTGCTCTCTTTTATTTTCATATTTTTACTTTTTTAGTGAGGAGAAGATGTTTTATTCTTTAAGTGTTTTTTGCCTTTTCATGTGGACATATTTAGAATAAAAATCCTGTTCTTGGCTGACCATACTTTTAGTTTACTGGTATGTGGACATATTCACACTTTTCTGTACTCTCTACCTCTTTCAACTATCTCTCCCTTGCCCCCATCTCTGCTTTTTTCATGTTCCAGCTCCTCTGAAGTTATTTGCTGACTGTTCGTCTAGCTGTAGCCAAATTTTGCAAACATCTAGATTTAGTTTTTTTCTTGGTCTAAAATTACCTTATCATTGTATGCAATGGACAATCTTTTTGATTTAATACTATAGTTCGCCAATGTTTTAGCATTTGACTGCATGTCATGAAATCTATCATTTTAAGCACAGTGGTGTGTGCATCTGTTGCCCTAAGTTGAAAGATACTTGAAAACTTTCAAGTGTTATGTGCACAATCGTGCTAGACTTGAAGGTTTGATAGCCAGTGGATATTTAATGGAAGAATATATGACATTCGTGTCAAGATATTTAGATGATATTGAGAGCAAAGAGAATAGGCCCCCAAGATATGTTGATGATGATAACCCAATGGGTAAACCAGTTGGAAAAGGGAATGATGTAATATTTGATTGTTTAACATTGATGCAAGCACATCGGTGGATTTTAGCCAACTCTGACATCCTTAAACCATATAGAGAGTTAGTTTTCCTTTGAATCCCTAACTTTCATTTTTTATGCTTCTTTTATTATAACTTCTAAATTTTCACGCATGTCTATATGCAGTCTTCACATGTCTGTCATAAATAGAGAGAATCCAAAATCTTGGTTACATGACAGATAACATATTCATTCTCAAACGTTTCATACTTGGCTCAGTCATTATGTAAGCAAAACATATACAATATAGCAAGTTATTCCTCTAGAACATTTAGTTGTTATAACACTTATATGTATTATAGGTTGATGAGAATGAAGAATGCCCTGATATTCCTGCTGAAGTTAAAAAGCTTGCAAATGGTCCTTTCAATCAATGGTTACGCTACAATGCATGCAACGTGAATGGCTTCCAGTTTTGTACAATAACATACAAGCCTAACAAGTCAACCCAAAATTCTGCTGTCATGTGTAAAGCTGATACTATGAGTTATTCCAATCCAAGAGATATGAATCCCATAGCAGCTGGTGTCAATTACTACGGAGTGCTTACTAATATTATAAGGATTCGATACAGTAGTGAACTGAAATTTCTGTTATTCAAATGTAATTGGGTTGATGTATATCGAGGTGTTAAAGTTGACGATCTAAAGTTTACTTTGGTGAATCTAGACTGTTTGTTGTACCGGAAAAATAGAGAAATGGATGAGCCATTCATACTAGTAAACCAAGCGGAACAAGTTTGGTTTTCTCATTGTCCTAAAGAAAGAGACTGGCATGTGGTAATGCCAATGATGAGAAGAGATAATTATAATGTGTACTTAAGGGACACATGATCCAGAAACTTTTCTCGCTCAACAGTTAATTCTCGTCTAGTTTCACATGAAGTAGATGCTATATAGGTTAGAGATAGGATTTTTGGGGAGGAAGTAGATTTAGTTGAAAGAAGAATACAACCTGCAATTTAAATGTACTTAAATCACTTAATCGTTTACTAAATGGGCTTCAGTTGTTAAAATCTTTTACTCAATGTTAAATCTTTTTGTTTTGCAGATGGTAAACAAACGTTCTTGACGTAAATCGATACAGGATGCCATAGCTGCCTCAAGATCAAGAGTTAGTTCCAAACAGGGTACAGAGAGACAAGCACCAACACACGAGGTAGGTCAGAGATAACATACAACTATCCGGACAGGCTCCAGAGATTAGGAGTCTAATCAAGAGACAGTTATACATATTTCTGATATAGGTCCTAATTGCACTGGACCTTCTTCCTCAGACCCTAGCACCTCAGGTTTGCTAAGTTAATATGAAGTAAATATTACGAGAAATTGATCTATGTGGCCGTTGAAATCGTATTACACTTTTTTCTTTCTTAACTGTATTTCTATTAACAAGTCTGTTGATATTTTGCAAGTCCCACGGCGAGGAGTTCTCGCAGGAGTGGAAAGTTACCTTCCAAATGGGATGAGTCGGGCTTTCGAAAGTACGATGTTAGTGTTAACCAATACAGAGGGCTTGTAGGGGTAGATGCATCTCGCTATAGTTCAGTAGTAGGTTGTTTTGCACACATTAGCAGTAGGATCCCTTTGAATTACAGGGATTGGCATTTCACACCTCAAAGACTTAAAGACGAAGTTTGGGAAGAAACATAGATACAGGTAAGTAATTTTATTCTATCATATGTAAAATTGGATATTCTTCAGAAGTTAGCAATTTTTTTAATTAATTATTTGTTTAATACGTGCAAGGACAACACCACGATGCCACCACAAGGACGTAGTGTCACAATGAAGATGCTATGCGCAGTGTAGAAGGATTTTAAGTCAAAGTTGAAACAAAGATACTACACTCCTTTGCAGTATAGTACGGAGCCTATTGTTTGTGGAGATAAACGGGTTGATAAATATTAATGGAGGATGTTAGTGGATTACTGGCGTTTGGAGAATACACAAGTCATATGTATAGAAGTTGACTACTTTTATATCTCACAACTTTTTTACTTTTTTAATCATAAAATTATTTTATATGTTAACTATTTTAAATACTCACAGATGGAAGCCAAGTAGAATAGACAAAATCGATCGCATATGCCATATCCACCGGTCACAGGAAGAATGTCACATTCTGTTATACAGGATCAGGTATTCAGATTATCTTATACACTATTCATTTGAAATTTACCTAATTTGCTTGAAATTTCTCACACATTTTTACAAATGGCATCACAAGGCCAATCGATACCACAGTATGATATGTTCCTTGCGACCCGAAGGTGGCATGGTCGGCAAACTAATGGTTTAACTGCAGAGATGATTGTAAGTAATTTTCAAATGCTAATTTTTCTAAATTATTAAAATATGACAAAGACAATACATTAACCTAATATAAATTTGATATAATGTTTCCTAATTTCATAGGACCGATTAGTGATAGAGTGGCAGGCATTGCTTGAGTTTAGTGCACAGAAGAAGCAAATGATAAGATATTTCGACGATTGTTCGGTCCAGAAACAAAAGATCGTGTTAGGTACAAGGGAAAGGGTCAAACACCAACCTCAGTCAGTCAATCATTAAGTTCTACTGCAATATTGAGGAGGTAGTCAGGATTGAGGTTGAGGCACGTATGCATAGTTTGCGAGATACGATGTAGGCTGAGATGCGAGCTGAGATGCAACGTGAACGAGAGGCTTACGAATCACGTATAGCTGCACTTCAAACTACCATGGAAGCATTATCGCGCAGATTAGATGCAAATGCATTTGACATAGCGCCTATACCTCCATCTAGTGCTTCTACGACATCTTCTGTTATTGGTTCCACTTCTCAACTCGTTGGACCATGTGATCCTGACGAGCCTGTCCATGATGAGTGATATATTTTGATTCTCTTCTTCTTTGTATTTGTACTACTGTTTCTGATCGAGTTCTTGACATTTCTTACTTTTCGTACATGTAGTAATATATTTTTTTTTTGGGGACTTTGTAGATTGTTTATGATCTGATTATTGAGGATATTGCTTTTGAATTGTTTGGTAATGAGGAAATTGTGTTTTATTATATTTGGTGTTGAATGAATTGATTCTATTATGTTTGGCTTGAAATTATACATGTGCAGGGTCAAATACAAATAAAAAAATACTTTAAAAAAAAACTAATATGATAGCTACAGTCGTATGTCCCAATGGCTTGACATAATAAATACGACGACTGTTAGTCGTCGTATTTTACAACAAGCAAATACCTCTTATTTACCTCTCAAATACAGTTATAAACTGTCGTATTTGATATAAAAAATGACGGTTTATAGCTGTTGCATTTGACATCAAATACGACGACTTTATTTACCTAATACAACAATTTTTTGAATCGTGTCAATAAACATTCTGACTGATAAAAATGATCCTTTCATGTAGCCGTATGACCCTTTCATATAGCCGTCGTATTTGATCGTTGTATTAACCTAATACGACGATTTTGTAAGTATTGTAGTCTAAAAGCGACGAGAATTATTACGACGACTTATAACCGTCGTATTTAGCAAATACGACAACTATTCGATCAAATCACCATTTTTTTTTTTTTTTGTTAATGTTAACAGAAAAATCACCATTTGTTCAAATTTATTAGATCGAAGGTATATTTGCCCAATCCAATAGTTTAAAGGCAGAAACCAAATTTTGGAAATAGTTTGCGACCAGTGCACTATATCTTTTATGATTAGCTAACAAAATTAGTCATACACCAATATTTCAAAGATTTTCCTCCACTAATGCTTCATTTTATACAAGGTTAATTTTCCGTTCACAAAGCGAAGTTGATTCCCCAAAATTTCATTATTTATTAGAGATTGCTACTCTGTCCATTGAAATTTTATCACACAATGAAACATTCAATTTCAAATAGAATGAGTATCACATGATTCAAAGAATGAAAAATCATCACTTTTTCTACACCTAGGCATGCAAATCAACTTGAAGGCTCATAATAGAACTAAGATAAAAAACACCAGGCTTCCTATTATTCACAAAACACTGATTGTTTTCTTACAATTCTGACAGCAATTCAGATTCAGACAAGACTGAAAGCAGCTCTAATAATAAACTGATGAATCTCATTTTTTTTCCAAAGATCGGATGCAATTTTGTAATTGGACTCTTTATGTTACATTAAAAAGCCTGTTAAAGTTGGCTACTTATCAAACCCTGAGGCAAAATTCAATTAAAACTAAAGCATGGACTCTTTACAAGTAGGGTTGTATTCCACCACGGCAAGAAAACAGAATGCTCCTGATTGAGTCCATTACTTGACGTCATTGCACTGAAGAAGGTCACAATATAGTGGCGCCACAAAAATGAAAAACCTTCATCTATCAACTCTTCATTTGATAATCAGATAATGAAGATTTTTCACAAGATTTTGACGGATAATATGTCACCATTGAAGCATTTGTCATCACATTCACAAGCTAAAAACATATTATTCATCTTCTTGGCCTATAAATCTACCACCGAAACATTATACTGCTTTAGGAGTTGTTTTGTTTTTTTTAAATAACTAAAGCAAATAATGGATTGTTAAATTGACCACTTTTCTCCCGTCTCTCCATTTGTCCCCCAGAGTGCCATATTAAGGCAACACGAAGCACAATTCCTGCAGAGAAACAAGGAACCGAAGCACACCCGCCAGCAGCAAAAAAATAGGCTTATATTAGTAAAACAAAGTTACTTCTAATGTAAAATATGTCAAACTGCTTCAAAATGCAACTCCTGATGATGCAATCAGCATAGATGTTTTAGAGTGTCTTACACCTGCAAGAAAATCATGAAACAAAAATTTTCTTCTATGTTTGCTGAGCAGATCAATCTTCTGTAGTTTCAAACTAATTGAATGGAAGACATTAGACCTATATGAAGATGACTTCTTTTGAGTATTACCTTGAGTTTCATTCCATTAATTTCTATGTTTGCTAGACATTTTAAAATCAAAAGGACGTTTCTTGGCAAGTTATGTAATTTGAAAGGGAATATAAGATAAGCTAATAGTTTCATGAAGCCTCTTTAACTTGGATATATTAGACAAAACCTAACTAGAAGAAATTATGCATACCATGATTTAGAGGAAATAACCACCAAGTAACACTTCAACCGGGCACCACATATTGTAAATGTAAACAATAATACTAGACACTTGTTCCCTACTGATAGTTCTAGCTATGATATGGCTGTAAATTTATTCAGAGTTGCTTTACCTATTATTTTATATGATTTTTGTTCATGTGGACTAACCTTTATTGGATTTAGACTCCAAACACCATGGTATACTATTCTTTAAAAAAATGATAAATAAATAAACAAATAAATAGTATACTATTCTTAACTTCCATCGGGGCAAGAAAGGATAAATTTATGGCAATAAAATTCAAAGAAAGGTCACAATGGTGGCATTTAATTGAAGACTGGAAAGGTTTGGAAACACCAGCTTAATCCCAGGAAAAATTTTAAATTTTCCTATGCATTTGTTAAAGTTTCACTGAATTCCAAAACAATCACTAATTACCACTGGATAATGATACTTTCAAAGTGATACTAGTACAGCTCCTCTCAAAAAGTTAACAAGTTTGAGATACTTTTCTTTTAAGTAATTATGACTTATGAGCAGCTACTACAAGTTTCCACATGGTCAGCCAAGTCTGTTAAATTAGTTTGAAATTCCCTTGTATTTTCAATTCTATTTTGGGGGGTAACAAATAATTCAGTGATTGTTTGAATGTTCATCTAATATATATCATGGGCTTATAACCAAGATACTTACCCCTCGTCCCAGCCCCCACCAAAAAATAAATAAATAAAAATAAAAAATAACGTCTAATATAAACAAATAGATAACAACAGTAGCTACAAAACAACACAACCAACAGGAACAAGAAATGTAGAGATCTGAGACAAGAAGGTGATATTTTTAAGATGTACATAAAATTGGCAGTCATATTAGAGAATAAGTGATGCAGTCAAGAGTTATCAAAAGCCATGCAAAAGTTCAAAACATGAAAAACAAACCGTTTACAAAAATGAAACAGGAAAAGTATACTGAAAGAAGCTTACAAGTAAAGAAGTTGCCCAGCCATGACTGCCACTTGGTTAATTAAAATTCCACGGAAACTTGGCCATTTCTCTCTCTTTTTTGTCAGGTGAAGGGTAAGGATTAACTCTGCTCAATGGCTACATACCTTGATGGATCCTCAAGTTCTGATCTGAAATCCCCAGCATCCTATACAATTAAACAGTTGAATTTAACAGTTACAAATAAAAACATGAAATGCCTGAAAATGAAATTTCCCATGGTTCTTCAATTACTTTCTGCTCTAACGCAATACCATAACAGTGAAACATGCTTGTCCACATATTTCTGGAGATCATAAGAACGTAGATAAAACTGATAAACTAGCAAAAGTGCAATTGCATCAACAATTATCCATATAGAAAGGCATCTACAGTAAGAATAGACCTCATAATAGTGGTATTGAGCAGCCGGTTACTCTGTACATCCTGTGATCGGTATCAGGAAGGTGTAGAAAATGCTTTTCACCAGTGATGACAGCATATTATCATAATCATGCTTATAAAAAAGATTCACAGTTTCAAGAAGGCAACCAAGGGCCTCTGATATCCAAGGGATATGAATTTCACAATCTTGAGACAAAGCAGAATACATATTCCTAGAGCAATCATTCACCTCTTGCAAATAGACAATCCACTTGGAACCCATATCACAACAACTACTAGATTGAGAAACCATACTCAAGGTAGCAGAAAAAGGCTCTTTTTCAACATAGGCAGAGGCAAAACAGAGGGAGGAAGAAGGGGAAGTGGGATTGGGTTTTTGGCTAAGAAGTCAGCGTGGCTGGTAGGGGTGAGCTGGAGGGAGATAGAACAAAAGAGCATTGAGGCATAATGGCCAAATCTATCAAGGTATGGGAAGGCAATATAGACCAGATTGATGATGAATATCCAGCTGGAGGCAAGCATGGAATTGCTATGCTGCAACTAAATTCTTTACATTTTTTTCTGCAAAGAGTTCCATTTTGACCTGCTTAAATACTACAAGGAAATCATAATCTACAAAATGATCTTGTCTATCCTTTTCTCAATCTCATAACTTCCACAAAGGGATCTCAATTCATGAAGTAATGACTCATGGGGTTGCAAGGCTGATGTCTTCGTCTCATATAAAATCTTGATGGCTTCAATGCATAACCCTTGTTGCATATAACCATTAACCAATGCATTCCAACAGGCAGTGGTGTTCTGATGTACATGCATGTTAAACACACTTTTTGCATCATTTACTGACCCACATTTCCCATACATGTCAATCAATCCACATTGCACATGACTGTCTAATTCAAGTCCTAACTTAATTGCACTTGCATATACTTGTCGACCACAACATCCATCATCTCCCATCTTCCCACATGCTTTAAGAACACTTGAGAATGTAAAACCATTCTTCTTCACACCTTCTTGCCCCATCTCTCTAAACACATGAAATGCCATGTCAAACCTCCCCTCTTTGCAGCAATTAACAATCCTAGCTGTCCATACCACTATATTCAGAATGGAAACCTGATTAAATACACAGTCAGAACTTTCTATAATCCCAAACTCACCATAAAACCTCATCAGCGAGCTAATCAAAACTGCACTTCCTGAACAACCAGACTTTATTATCAAACCATGTAATTGTTTCCCATGTTCGAAATTTGTTGTCTTAACACAAGCCTTTAGAACGCACACCACTATCCCAGAAACAGCCATGTTACTCAAATTGTTGCACTCATCTTTTCCACTTTGCATTTCTAGAAATAAATCGATAACCTCTCTGTAATCACCATTCTCAAAATAACCTACCAATAATTACAGCCCAAGAATTAACATTCCTAACAGAACTTTTATCAAGCAGTTCCCGCGCACTGCCCAAACTGTTACAACAAACGTGTATTAACAGCAGAAGATTTAGCAAAGACAAGCTGGGATAAATCCCACTTTTTTGAACATGGTTATGAAGTTGAATAGCCTGCAAAGGGTCACCTATTTTGGTGCATTCTTTGATCAGTGAAACATAGAGATCCAGTGTTATAGGGAGCTCAAGGCTGTCCATTAGGCGCAAAATGCCTATATGAACGAGTCCTGGGATTAATGCTATTGAGTTTCTTGGGAGATTGTTTAATGGGTTGGTGATGTCTGCGCTGGGATCTGCGAAGGGGCAGTTGAATTTCAACGGAAGAATTGGAGGGAGAATAGGTAGTTAGAGTAAAAATATTTTTGTGGGTTGAGGTGATATTTGGGATTTGGATACTGTGGAGAGGTGTGATAACAGCTTGATGATGCATTGCTGCCTGTGGTTGGGATAATGTGATTTCTACTATGCTTAGCCCATGCATGGAGGAATTGGGTGCAACATAGTTGACAGTCCAACAGAAATCTTTGGAGTAGAAAGGAGTTGGGGCCAAGCAGGGAAAGCTGGAAAAGGATTTGAAGCAGGATAATCTTACGTCAGCTTCTCAAGAAATGGGAATTAAGGATTAATGCCAATCTGTGCTTTCTATTTTACGCCTAATTTGGGAGTTTAAAAAATGAGAGAAAAGAAGTGGAGGGAAGTGGCTTCTTTTCTCTTGTTTGGCAGAATTTCTGTGGAAAGAAAGGAAGAGAATTGGAGTAATTCTAAGTCACTCGTACAACCAGAATAGTTTCTCTCTAAAATAGAGAGAAACGGATATAAAGAGAATTGGATCTTAAGTTTTTTTTTTTTTAAATAACAAATTTACCCCTTGTAATAACCGTTTGTAATTTTTATTACCATCCATGTCCTCAATGAAATGAAAACCCTCCTCGTTTCCTTCTCTGGTTCAAGAGGCAAAGACTTCCCCCGTTACGTCCTCTTTCCTGCCATCTCTACTCTTCTATCACAAAACTTGGTTATTCAACGGCTTGTTGCAAAATCAGGTAATTTTACAACTTCTGAGGGCTAAAATCTCTCTTCATTTGCTATTTTTTTCCTTTTCGGAAAGGTGGGTTTACCATTCAATGCTACACCTGTTACTAGCATTTGCCTCTTGCTGTCTTGTTTTGTGCTTTGAGTGCTCAAACCTGTTCATTCTGTGAAAAGAAGAAACTTTTCCAAGTTTTCTTGGCTATTTAATACTGTTTTTCCATAAGTTGCCATTTGTGATCGAAATTGTCTATTTGAATTTTTTGTTTTTCATTTCTCAATTTTAGAGACCAATATAGATATGGTCGTTTCATAATCTTTTTGCAAACTTAACAAAGTTGAGATGCTTAGGGAGCATAATCTAATTTTTAGCTATTTGTTTGGTGATTTTGCACAGAATTTGAGATCATTGTGGATTAATGGGTTTCATTTTTTGAAAAGAAAATTGAAGTTCTAAATCCTCCCCTCCACTATGAAAAAAGAAAAGAGAAATTTATTAATCCCACTTTCCTTATTAAAGTTGGTGTATTTTTGTTCCGAATAAAGGATTGCAGCTTTCTTTTTCATAATCTTAAGGCATGAATTTGGCTCCTTTACTTTAGCTTTCCTTTTTAACTCTAGTTAAACCTTACAGTGTTGTAAGGAGTTTAAACTTATTTGAAAGAAACTAGCTTTAATATATAGTGATCTGCTGGTTGTGTTGAGGATTTTGAAAATCAAAGTTTATGTATTTCAATTTTTAAATATTGGGACTTTACCATAAATTAATGTTGGTCATGTAATATTGGCATTTTTTTCTCTCTATTTTTTTTTCCTATTTTATAATTTTAGGCTTGGTCAATCTTGCAATCCTAGGTGCGTTTTTTGGTTAAGTCAACATATGTCCTTGATTTGAAGTGTTCTTTTTGATGTCATGATCATCCACATTTCAAAGCAAACAAATTTGCCATATACTTGATTGAATTTCTGCATGGCTAGTGTATTCATTTACTTGATTGAATATCTCCATGATCTACTAGAGGCTTGCCCATTTACTTGATAATGTGATTTCTATTGCTTGGCCATGCATGGAGGAATTAGGTGCAACATAGTTGACAATCCGATAGAAATCTTTGGAGTAGAAAGGAGTTGGAGCCTAGTAGGGAAAGCTGGAAAAGGATTTGAAGCAGGACAATCTTCCTTCAACTTCTTACGAAATAGGGATTAAGGATTGATGCCCAATCTGCTCTCTTTCTTTTAGGGCTGGTTTAGATGTGGAATTTGGAGAGGAAAAAAGAGATTTCGTAGGGAAAAGGGATTAAATTCTTCACATAGATGAGTTAATAATTTTTTTAAATGATAATTTTATCCATATTATATTTAAATACTAACAAATATTATTTTTACAGATATCTTCTGAAAATAAAATTCTTTCTTTTCTCTTCGATCTCTCCAAAAGATTACCACAATTTCTCCCACCTCCTCCTCCCTCTTTACAACTCTATACAAAATTAGGTAATTCTATAACTTTAATGAATTCATGTAGAGCGAAAGTCATGTAATAAAAGTTTTTTTTTTTCTTAAAGGATGAAAATTTATTCCTTATCTATATATTATACTAAAACTAGGTTTTAAGAAGTTTGGATTTGCTTCCGTCTTTATTTTTTGTCATGCTTCTTAATTCAAGTTTATCTTAGGTATGATTTTCTAATTGAGAACCTTTCATTTCTTCCTTATTTATGCTACTTTTCTCATATAAATTTCTATTTTTATTTACCTTAGAATCTTTTGATAGATGTGTTTATTTTAGACTTCATCTTCCATTTTTACTTGGTGGATATATTGGGGAAAACCTAAAAATTGAAGGAAGTAAAGTACATTTTAGAGTTATTTTCCATTTATATTAGTGTGTGGTGGATATATTGGGAAAAGTAACAGACCGAATGAGGCTGAAGATTTTGTAGGTCAAATTGCAAGGGAGCCAGGATTCTCAGTGCTACAAAGTTTACTTGGAGCTTGTAGAATTTATGGCAATGTAGATATGATTATATGGGCAGTTGATGTAACACCCCGAACGCCTAGGCCCGCCAGGGCCGGGGATGTCGCCCCGTCCAAAGGACAAGGGGTCTTTATAACTAGGTCACACAAACAAATTGCGGAATAAAAATAATATTTAACTTAAAAAGTTATTACAACCCAAAGAAAACTTCAAGAATAATTCCATGAATTCCAAAACAAAAACCATAAATAAAATTATCCACTCTCACCTCCCCAAAGCAATACATAAAATCAAAAAACACATTCTCTTCCAAAGCAGATATTACTAGCCACTCAACTCCACAGTAGGATCATCCTGAAATCATGATAGAAAAGTGATGAGACAGAAATCTCAGTAAGTCCGTGTGTGCCTTAGGTGTTTAGTGAAATCAGTTCATGGATGCAGAGTGTGAAACTTTAATATGAGAAACATTGGCAAGCAATAAACATTAGTCAAAAGCACGAGTGGCGTTTTGGCTTATCTAGTCATACATAAGTAATGAAATCAACCACTCGAAAGAAAAGGATATGGGTTACCACACGTTGGGCCCCATAACCGGTCAGAATGCCGACACTTTGTACAGACTGACAAAAGTAGGTGATCGGCCTACTGGGCAAGATACTCCTCCTTCTCTAGACCCAAACAACAACCGGGTGTCCATTCCGGCAAAACACAGTCACTTGACTGAAAACAAACTGCTAGCTCGGACCGGCACGACTCACTAGATTGACATCTTATCCGGGAAGGACTCACCCCTCAGAGGTGGCCACCTGCTGAGAGACTCACCCTAACCCTTCAAAGACTAGTCCTAGTAGTCTACCATTATTGAGTACTCAACGACGTTTCCCACTTGGGATAAAATGAACAAAGCATTGTTCTTCATGGAAATAGCAATCTGAGGATTTCCAAAGTTTTGGGAGAAATCAGTTTTAGAATAAGTTTTAAGTTTGGAAAATCTGCTCAGTAACTTTCAAATAATTTAAGTGTTGGAAATAAGAAAAAATTCAACCCTCAATTGCCTTCAGATAAATGAGTGTCCATATACTCCACATTTAGCTTGCCATAAAGAAAACATTTTCACATAGATAGGTTTTATGCAGGAGCATACCTGATTCTTACTCACAACAACAAAGTCTCGAACAGCTGACCTAACCCCACATGAGTAAATACAAATCTTAATCAGATTCAAACTACAATCCACTTCCTCAATTTTAAATCAACTCAATTCACTACTACCATGATCCTAGTGTCCCAAGCTTTAAGGCAAGACACTAATTAAATAGGTTTATAAGCTAAGTTTAATTTGTTATTTAAAATAATTAATGGTTTGGGAAATAAATTCTAATAAGTTGAAAGTTTATATCTTGTTAAGAAAAATCTTAAGTTTATTTGATCAAGAGTCATAGGTGGTACTAGGTAAAATAGTGATTTAATGATAGTTTAGTTGTTAGAAAATAATTGATAGCTAAAACTTGTTGATATTAGATTGAATAAGCCTTTCTTAGAAAATAATAAGTAAATCCTTAAGGGTTTTGATTTAGTAAATATTTTACTAAGCATAAACCTTCTTCATAAAGGCTTAAATTGATTTCTTTATTTTAAATAATGTTTATTTATTTTACTTTCTAGCAAAATTATTATTTATTTGGCTAAAATATCCTTTATGAATATAAGAATCCAAATCTACCCTTCCTAGGGTTTTCGAAAATACTAGGAAATTATTTTATTGAGTATTTTATTCATGGAGTGAAAATTACTTTTAGGAACAACTAGATCATGGTCAATTTCTATGGCCAACCTCAATCAAGAACATGCACAATCCTTCGATTCATCAAATCATCCAAATCTTGCATCTAGGCATAGATCTAAATTTATTAAGACATGCTTAACCTTTACTAGCATAAACATGAACATGGCTTCAATATTCTAGTCATGCATATAACCCCTATTCACCAAAGGTGACATAATCTCTAGCATACTTCATCACACATGCTACCTATGACATGCATCAATCTCAATTCCACATACAACCAACCAATATAAACCTTCCATGCATAAATCCCATATCCTTCACAATCATACATGTACTCATGCTTCAATCATCAACAACACATACTCAATCCCATCGCCATTCATCTTTTAACAACATCATCCTAGAGACATGATTCTAGAGTTTAAAAAAATGATTGAAGGTACTTACTTGGTTGATGAATGCTTTGAAAGAGTTTAGAGAATAGATCTCAACTCTTAGATGGCTAATCTTGTCCAAGAGAGGTGGCGAAAGCATGGTCATGGAAGAAGAGACCATTCGGCCAAGAGAGGGAATTTCGGACCATCAGAGAGAGAGAGAGAGAGAGAGAGAGAGAGAGAGAGATCATTAGTATGTTCATTCACATAAGTTCTCATTGGAGATCAAGTGTGAAGAAGATGAAGTTGATAGAATAAGTTTACCTTGAAGATGTTCTTGACCTTCACAAAAATTTCTGGTTTTAATCCAAGGTAGCAAGATGATTTGTGGAGTTTGATGTTAATAATGGTGTTGGTGGATTCACAGTGAAGAGCAGATCAAATCTGGAGATTTTCGTGAGTGTTTGAAGTGGTTTGAGAGTGTATTAGGTGAAAGAAGGTAATAGGTGTTCTTGGTGTAGTGTGTGTGTTCTTGGTGGTTAGAGAAAATCGAGAGAGGGAGGTTGGGAGAGCTGCCGAATTTCTGTGGAATTGGGGCTGCCGAAATTTTGTAGGGTTTAGGGAGTTGTTTCTCTGATTTGGAAGGGAAATGAAAGGTTAGTTGTTACAATCCTTGAAGAATATTTTTAGGAAGAGAATTTGAAAACTAGATATTCTAAGAATATCTTGATATTCTTGGACAGCTTTGAAGTCTCCTATGGCCGACTGAATGTGCAACTTTTCTGAGGAATTAAAGCTGGTTCAATGAGGCTTATGATGGCCAAAACTAAGGGGTACAATGGTGAAGAAGAAGTCTGGTCAATTGAGTAAGATATCATGGAAGGTTGCTAAATAAGATGGCTGGAATTTTGGAAAGTAATCAAGCTAAATTGCAGGGATTTGTTGGAGAGATTTTCGGACAGCCATTGCTGCCTTTAGTCCAGAAGTTTGAAGGAAACAATGGAGCTCTGTTAATGGAGGTTTAAGGGAAGTTTTGACAGAAGTAGGTTGGCATTTTCGGCTGGAGGAGAAATGGGAAGCAAGCTGGAAATTTCCTGCATAACAATTTTCGCTGCACAAGAAATTTTCTGGCAGAATTTCGTCCGCCTCTTCCAGCTGAGATGCAGCAAGTTTGAAGGGGGGTTTCAGGGGTATTCAAGGCTGGTTTCCATCATTCTTCATGGAGGAAAAACATGGCTAAGGTGCTGCACAAAATCTGGAAGAAAACAGCTTAGTTTTAAGCCTCCAAGGTAGCGATTTGCCCAGAACTTTTCACTGGTTTGTACAGCTCTTGAGCAGTCCGAAAATGGCAGAAATAATTCATGTTTCAAGCTGATCTTAGGGCCATTTTTCTGGCAGCATTTGGAAGGAAATGTTAGCTAAGAAGTTCGACATTTTAAAGGTACACAAGCTAGAAAATTTCAGCTCATTCCAAGAAGGAAGGTGAACTAGTTTATGATGAAATTTCAGCAAGCTCACTAGAGGGATTCTTCCTCTTGGAATTTCCCACAACTCTACCATAATTTTCAGACTATAAGAAGCCTTTTACCAAGACACTTTGGTCCTAAAAGACCTCAGCACTTTACTGAATTTTTTTGGAAAGAAAAAGGCTAGAACATCTTGATCAAACTAAGGAGTTGAAAATTAAGAAAAACTAAAGATCAAGGGAGAATGAATTCCCTTTAAGAATTTCGAGTAGGCAAAGGGGTGGAATGAGAATACTCCTAACATGTCTCTCCTAGGACATCATCACCACATTGATCTAGGCCCTTAAGGCCGAAACCAACTCCCCCCAAGCAAAAATAAAATTTAATCTAGCTAAAGCTTCTATGATGGAATTTGAACTCTAGACTTCAATAATTAATTCTAAGGCTCTAACCACTACACCACAACAACTCTTGTTGCTATTTCCACTAGAAAAATTATTTTCTATTCAATCCACAATCTATCTCCCTATTTTCACCTCGAGCAAAAATTACCATTTTGCCCCTCTCACACAATACTCACTAACAAGACTTCAAAACAATAAAACTCAAATCCAAAGCACATAGAAATCATATGAAAATGTTTTTAATCATGAAGTAAAGCGTGATATGCATCCCAACCCCCTTACCATAAGGTCGGTTTTGACTGGGGTTTCACAGTTGAAGTTTTAATTGAAATAAAACCCAAAGAATCAGGTTCCTATTTCTTCAGACTAGGGGGGAAAATGGCAAGGATACAAAAAGTACTTATGTCTTAATGTCTAGTGGCGAGGATTGAAAAAAAAAAAAAGAGTGAGATAGAGAAATAAAGAAAGATATATTTGAAAATTGTTATGAAAATAATAAGTGGTTGTTCATTTTCCCAAAACTATCCATTTTTCTTGAAGATAAATGTGACTGTTCGCTTTTCTAAAGTTATTAATAGATAAGATAAGATTGTATTTACTAAATTCATTTTTTTATCTTTTTAAACGATGTATCTAAACCTCTATAAATAGAGCCCTTTATGTAAATGAACATAATCAGTCATTTGAATTTAAGTAATTCTCTCATTTCTCTCTTCTCATATAGTTTCTTTAATTTTTAGTTTTTATATTTTATTTTCTTGATTCTATTTTAAATCAAATTAACAATGTGTTATTAGCACGAGACTTTATCAAATTTGTTCTACTGAAGGTTATAATTAAGATGATCCTATTGAAGTTAAAAATTAAGCCAACACCAACGAAGTTACTCTCTTGATCCATACAATCAAGTAGTTTAATTTTTGAAGTTTACTAAACAAAAGAAGAAAGATACTTTTTCTATTTGATTTTGTGTTAATATAGCAAATCTCACTACACTTGAGATTGCAGCTCTAGATATCATTGGAAAAATATATTTATCTTGGACACTAGATGTTGAAATACATTTAGCTACAATAGGTCTGGAGATACCATTGTAGAAGGAAATTCATCATCACAAAATGATACTAAAGCTATGATTTTTCTCCGCCATTATCTTCATGAAAATTTAAAAGTGAAATACCTTACCATGAAAAATTCACTTACTTTGTGGGATAATTTGAAAGAATGATTTGACCATTAGAGGATGGTCGTCCTTCTAAAAGTACGGTATGACTGGATGCACTTGGAATTGCAAGATTTTAAATTTTGTCACTAAGTATAAGTGATTTTTAAAAATTAGCTCGCAGTTAAAAGTGTGTGGAGAAAATGTTATTGGTAAAGATATGTTGGAGAAAATTTTTTCTACTTTTCATGCTTCGAATGTGTTCCTACAACAACAATATCGAGAAAATGGATTCAAGAAATATGCAGAATTAATATCTTGTCTTCTCATAGCTAAGAAAAATAATGAGTTGTTAATAAAAAATTATGAAGTCCGACCAACAAGTTCTACTCCATTCCCAGAAGTGAATACTGTTAGACCTTTTGATTTTGGCTCCAGAAGAGGTCGTGATCATGATCGTGGTCGTAGTCGTGGCCGTGGACGTGCATGTGGTCATAATAGAAATATTTATTATAATCACAAAAATAAAAAAAATTACGAGAAATAATAATAATCAACACAAGTGGTAAAAAAATAACAAGAAAGGAAAAAGAAAGGATGTGATTCCTACAAATTATGAAGATAAATGTTATCGTTGTACCATGAAATGTCATTGGTCTCATACTTGTCACATGACAAAACACCTTATGAATCTTTATCAGGCTTCTATTAAAAAGAAAGGCAAAAATACAGAGCAAATTTTACTCTATAACAATCTCTTTGTGATGATGATGATAATGATACCAACCTCAAAGTTGTTAATATTGATATAACTCATTTGGATGTGGCTGATTTCTTTGAGCATCTAAAAGGATGAATTGATCATTTGATTGGTGATGGAAGTGTTCAGAAGAATTAAAAGTTTAGTTTTAATATGTTTGTTTTATGTTTTATATTTTTGACATTATAATAGTAATTAGCATTTAAAATTTTTATTTGATTATTTAAATATTTAACTTTATAGATGTTTTGTTATACTCAAATGGCTACTATTCCATTTACTAATATAAAAGTGGTATTAAAGATATATGCCTAATTGATAATGGTACAACACACACCATATTGAAAGATAAAAAATATTTCTTTTACCTAAAGATGGGAGAAACAAATGTTAATACTATAAATGGTAGTGTAAAATTGATTGAAGGCTCAAAAATAGCTAATATATTATTACTTGGAGGAACAAATGTTGTTATTCATAAAGCATTACTTTCTTCAAAATCTTGAAGAAATTTATTAAGTTTTAAAGATGTTCATCGAAATGGATATCACATTGAGACAATAGAAGAAAATGGATTTGAGTATCTCATTATTACTCAAATAATTTTGAGTAAGAAATCTTTATTAGAAAAGTTATCATCTCTTTTATCTGGCCTATATTGCACAAAAATCTATGCAATTGAAGTGCATCATTCTGTAAACCAGAAGTTTATAGATCTTGCTACCTTTATCATTTGGTATGACTATTTAAGTCATCTAGGAGATATTATGATGTGAAGGATAATTGAAAATATGCATGGTCATCCTTTGAGAAGTCAAAAGATTTTGACATTAGATAAATTTTCATGTATTGCATATTCTCAAATGAAATTAGTTATTAAACCATCTCTAATAAAAGTGAAGTTTGAGTCTCTAGCATTTTTGGAAAGAATTCATGGTGATATATGTAGACCAATTCATCAATTATGTGGGCAATTTAGATACTTTATGATTTTAATTAATGTATTGACCCGATGGTCACATATCAATTTATTATCAATTCACAATCTAGCGTTTGCGAAATTACTTGCTCAAACTATTCGCTTAAGAGCACAAATTTCAGATTATCCTATTAAAATGATCTGTCTATATAATACTGGAGAATATTTCTTCCAAGCCTTTGATACTTATTGCATGTCGATGAGCATTAATATTGAACATCTAATAACTTATGTTCATACCTAAAATGGTCTAGTTGAATCATTCATGAAAATATTACAACTAATTGTTGGACCATTATTAATGGGAACAAATCTTCATATATCTGTTTAAGGACATGCTATTTTGCACGCTGCAGCACTTGTGCGTGTAAGGCCAAAAAGTTATCATAAATTATCTCCCTTACAGTTAACTTTTGTTCAGAGACAAATATTATACATTTAAGAATTTTTAGGTGTGTTGTATATGTACTGATAGTGCTAAATAAACTTACTAAAATGGGCCCTCAAAGAAGATTGGGGATATATATTAGATATGATTTTCTCTCTATAATTAGATATGTTGAACTATTGACAGGTTATGTATTCACATAAATATTTGCTAATTGTCATTTTGATGAAAATTTATTTCCTAAATTAGGGGAAGAATATAGACTACATAAAAAAAAGTTTTCCTGGATAACATCATTGAATTATTTGGATCGGCGCACAAGTACAAGTGAACTAGAAGTTCAAAAGATAATTCATTTGCGAAGACTTGCAAATCAACTGCCATATTTTTTTTGTTGACTCTATTAGGGTAACTAAACCGCATATTCTAACTATAACTACTCCTATTCGGATAGAAGTTCTAGTAGGACAAAATGAAATTCATATAAAACACACTAGAAGCGTGGATGACCTCTTGGTTCAAAAGATAAAAATTTTCGAAAGAAAAGAGAATTAAATTATTAGAACGAGCAAATTAAAAAACTAAAAAATAAGAACAAAATGGCAACTGATGAAAATATTCAAGTATTTGAAAATACTAAACAAAATAGTAAGATATCCATTAATTATATGACATCTGGTAGAAGTTAGAATCAGATGAAAATAACTGTTGATGATATTTTTGCATGCAATATAACACTGGATGTGTTAAAAGATAATAAGGATCTTAAACTAACATCAGTTGAAGAATGTAGTCATAGAAATGATTAGTTAAAATGAAAAGATATGATTCAATCGAAGTTAAAATCACTTACAAAATGTGAGGCTCTTAGACCTGTATTCTGAATATCGAAAGGTGATGGGAATCAAGCTAGCCAATTAGTTCAATCGCAAAAAGAAAGAACGGCCTTACAAGGACCAATGATAAGATCAAGGACCAAGAGGTTCCAAACTATTATCCAATTGCTCCTACAACTATGTTTGAGGATGGAAAAGATTTAAAAGGATGATGAAGGTAGCCAAGAGCTTAACTTGATGACTATTCAAGAGGAACCCCAACAATAACTCAAGCCAGCACCAACGGAGGGAGAAAAGGCTGAAGAACATCACAGCAGAGCAAAACCGGCATCGGCCCAAGCCAGCTGAGCTGGCATCGGCTGTGCACTGCCGACGAAATTGTTCATTCCCAGCAAAGAGCCAGCGCAGGCCCATGTTAGGGCCCAAACCTAGTTTCTATCTACTTTAAACACTATGTGAAGACATTTTAAGGCTTTAATTTATCTTAGGACCTCAGAAATTACTTAGCTAAGGTTAGAGTAATATAAATACATCTTTTTGTGATTTGACAAGACAATATACTTTATTCAAATTTGAAAAGAGAGCCTTAAGAGGTCTTTGCCTCTTTGTTCATTTTGTTCAAGACCATGCTTAGGGTTTAGTCCTCTCTTTGAGTGAGACTCTAAATCTTGTGGATAATTCAATGTTGTTTCTTTTGATTGGGTTTTAGTTATTTTGTTATTCTAAGGTTTATTTTGAATTCCATTATTTGGGTGCCTATAGTTTCTACTCTTTTGTTCTTGATTACCTTTGTTGTTCCAAGGATATTTTGGTGAGTCTATAGTTGATCTTGTTACTATTTTGTGGGTCTTGATGCCTAGTTCTTCAAAAGTATGCTAGAGTGTAGATAGATAGTTTCTTTTCCTCCATTTTGGCCACCAAAACTCTATTGTTTGGGTTCCATTGTATTAGATGAGGAATTAGCTCATTATCCCAACAATTTAACCACTCAAGATCATATCAGAATGTGTAAAACTAATTGGTTATAAATGGGTATTTGTGCGAAAGTAGAATGAAAATAATAAAGTCATACAATATAAAGCACGACTTGTGGCACAAGGCTTTTCGCAAAAATCAGGTATTGATTACGATAAGACATATTCACCCGTAATAAATGCAATTACACTCTGATACCTTGTGAGTCTAGTAGTACGTGAAAAGATTAACATATGTCTAATGGATATTGTAATTGCTTATTTATATTAGAACCTTGATAATGATATTTATATAAAAATTCTAGAATGATTCAGTATGCCTGAAGCATATAATTCTGGTCCTTGTGGAAATTATTCCATTAAATTACAAAAGTCATTGTATGGTTTAAAACAGTTGGATGCATGTGATATAATCGTCTTAATGAATATTTATTAAGATCAGGATATAAAAATGATCTGATATGTCTATGTGTATTTATTAAGAAATTTGGATATGAATTTGTTATACTTGCTATATATATTGATGATATCAACTTTATTGGAACTCTAGAAGAGTTCCAAGATGCATGAGATAACCTGAAACAAGAATTTAAAACTAAAGACTTTAGAAGAACCAAATTTTGTCTTAGTCCACAAATAGAACACCTGGAAGATAATATTTTTATTCATCAATCAACGTATACAATAAAAGTTTTTATGAGGTTTTATATGAACAAAGTATATCCATTGAGTATTTTAATGATCGTCAGGTCATTAGATGTAAATAAAGACTCTTTTTGGACCTCGAGAAGATGATGAAGAACTTATTAGTTCTAAAGTACCATATTTTAGTGCAATTGGTGCACAATGTACCTTGCTAATAACACTCAACCTGATATAGTATTTTATGTAAATTTATAAACAAAATTTAGTTCTTCTCCAATGTGACGACATTGAAATAGTATTAAAAATGTCCTAAGATATTTTCAAAGGACAATGAATCTCAGATTGCTTTATTCAAATAAAACTATCTTGATGTTGCTTGAACATATTGATGCTAGTTATCTATCTGATCCACATAAATTACGTTTTTAATCTGACTATTTATTTACATGTGGTGGTACTACTATATCATGGCACTCTACAAAATAATCTATAGCGGTGCTACTTCTAATCATACTGAAATTATTACTATTTATGAGGCAAGCCGAGAATGTGTGTAGTTGAGATATATGATCCATTATATTTGAGAAAATTATGATTTATCCTCTGAAAAGGAAATTCTAACACTTTTTTATAAAGATAATGTAGCTTGTATAACTTAATTAAGAGATGGGTATATTAAAGGAGATAAGAGAAAATATATTTTACCAAAATTTTTCTTTGCTCAATAGCTCTAGAAGAGAAGTGAAATAGATGTGTAATAGATTCGATTGTATGATAATCTGACAGACTTATTCATTAAAACATTACCAACAGTTTCATTTGAAAAATTAGTACATAGTATTGGAATGTGTTGATTGAAAGATATGAAGACATTTTGAAGATATTATCAAGAGGGGGAGTATATACACTGTACACTTTTTTCTTAACTAAGATTTTTTTTTATACTGAGTTTTTCCTTGGTCAGGTTTTTAATGAGGCAATATTCCCTCTAGAATAGAAAGTGTACTCTTTTCTCTTTCATTAGGTTTTTGTTCCACGGGATTTTTCCTAAAAAGGTTTTTAATAAGGCATTTCCTATAATTTGAAAATGAACATCCAAGTGGGATTGTTATGAAAATAATAAATGGCTGTTCATTTTCTTAAAACTATCCATTTAACTTGAAGATAAATGTGTCTGTTCATTTTTCTAAGGTTATTAATAGATAAGATAAGATTATATTTATTAGATTAATTTCTTATCATTTTAGATAATGTATCTAAACATCTATAAATAGGGGCCTTATATAAACAAACATAATCAATCATTGAATCTACGTAATTCTTTCATTTCTCTCTTCTCATATAGTTTCTTTAGTTTCCGATTTTTATATTTTATTTTCTTTATTCTATTTGAAATCATATTCACAATAAAAACCAATTTTGCCATCTTGTCCCCCATATTTCTATGAATAAGCCTACATTGCTTAAATTCAACTTATAACACACACACACTTACATCTAACCAATTCATGAGGGCTTGCTTTGCAATAAACATGATGCTTTTGCTCCATAATTTGTTAGTTCCTTATCCTGCATCATTTTTTATCTTTTGAGGTAGCAATTATGTTAAATTATTGATATAGATTTGTAGAGTTTTTTCTTAATTTTTGAGGTAACTATTGGATTTGATTTAGTTTTATGTAGTTTTTGCTAAATCTTTGCATCATATTAGTTTGATATAGGAATTTAGAATAATGCCTTTATGCTATTTAATTTGAACTACAATGAAAATATTGATTATGATATGGTTGAGTAGATTATGTGATGGTATATATTGTCTATAATTTAGGAATATGTTCATGTACTCTCCTCCTCATCCCAAAAACAAAAATAACAAAAAAGTAGAAAAATGTACTTATATAAAACTAGAATATCATACTTACACATTACTTTAGGATACTTTATGAAAAAACATGTCGCTTCACTTTAGGATGTATGGATTATTTCGTTAGTAAGAAAAGAGCAGAATCATAATTATGTGTCATCATTTTAAGGATATTTATGTAAAGAAAGTATTGCTAAATTTGGGACGCTACACAATCATAGTGTAACAAAAAAGGGAATTCAAGCGTAATCTTATGCCGGTAATTCGAAAACGCTTATACAAAATGCGTTGTGAAATAAAATAATTCTATATAATAATTATTAGTAAATTAGGCGACACTAGCAAACATAAGCGTCGTCAAATTTTGGAATGCATGGAAGTAGGGACACATTTAAAAGTGATGGAAATTAATTAAATATCTATTTAAAAATAAAAATAATTATAATATTAAATATTTGTAACCAGCAATAATTGTATTTATGACGACCAAATCTGTTTTAAAAAAAAAAAACTAATTGCAACGGCCAAGCAAGGGAAAAAGAACTATTACATTTAGTTTGGATAGATTTGAGGTTTTTGCGACCAAAAAAAAAAAAAAAAAAAAGGGTTGTAACTCAGAAGACACATTAAATTACCCTTCACTTCACATGGTTCAAATAAAACATTAAATTAAGTCTTGATTTCAAAACAAAAGGCACAAAAATGAGAAAATAACTCAAAACGATATTTCATAAAATATGACCAAATTAAACAAGAATAATCATCAACAAAAGTAACAAAATTCTTGAATCTAGTTTTATATGTAGCTGGACAAGTGAAAATGGATCGAGAAAACAAAGCACACATAGACATCACAGAAGTAACGAAAAATATGCAACAAAAGGCTTTTAAATTTATACCTCTGTGTTTCTTGACGTGATTTACTTGGGCTGAACAGATGACGAGGGTTGTTCAATCACTAGTGTTTGAAACGTTGCCTCTGGTGAATATCTAGCAAGTCTACGACTTCTTTTTAGTATAATCGTGAAGCTCTTGGACTTTCGGAATATTCCTCTGCCTAACACCAGCCAGTGAAACCTATGGGTAAAGAAACTGGTCTCGTTTCCTTGACTGGTTACTAAAAAGCAAGATCAAGGAAACTGTTTCTCTGTTCTTTTTCTGTGAACCAGAAAACTAGAGCAGAGAAGACGAGAGAGAATAATTTTTTGGGCCTTTTTAAACATCACACATATAGTAACTTATCTCACCACTTTTGAATAACTAACCTCCGGATATCCATATACGCTAGTATATCTTTGGATGTCATTCATCTTGTTTCCACCAGAAGACGTTTATTTAGGGTAAATTAGCTAAACATAGTTCTGGTTTGTGAATCTTGGTCTAGGCTATTGGGACAGACATAATTTTTTTTTTATCTTGGATGTAATAAGCCCATAAATAAATAAAAATTATTATTTATTTATTTATTTTATTTTTGGACTAATAAAATCTCAATAAATAATTAATAGACCCAAATAGAGCAAGATAATTTCTGAAGCCTTATACGTAGTTTAGGCCCAGGTTAATTTCCAATTATTCAATTTGAGCTCAGGCTCTGAATAATTAATTAACCAATTAAACTAGATAATTAATTTAATTAATCTCCTTAGATCTTTTATTTTATTCCAACCTAATAATAAATTAGACTTCCTGAATAAAATAAAATCCTCTTTAATCAAGACTATTTTCTCAACTTAAAATTAATTAAGACTTTCGAGCTATTCCGAGAACCAAAAGACGTATCGTCCTTTATTACTAAAATGACCAGAATAACCTTACTATAAAAATAGTTGTATTTTTCATTTTAAATATTTTCTATTATCACTATAAGAAAATATTAATCTCAAGGACAATGTTGCTATAGCATTGTCTCCGACTTGTAGATGTTATGACTAAAATACCCTTTAACATAACACTGTTTATTTAGAGAGGAAACAATGCACTAATACCTCTTTATAGGATATCTACCATCCTTAAACTTTTAATTTAATGGTCTACAACTTCCTAGAATATTCTGCTTGACTAGAGAGCTACCTTAAAGCAAATATTGAAGTCATCTTTCCTAGTGCCTTGGATCTCTAGATTATTCGGACAGTCGTAAGGGGTGATATCTCCAATAGGAGGATAGAAGTTATCTTGTATGAGTTTGTCTTAACTAACTGGTCACATATATCCAACATACAAGTATGTTGGTCCTCAAATAGAACCTCACCTTCAATATATCAAAGTATATGCTCCCAACTTTGCTAGACCACCAAGTCATACTTAAACTGTAGGGTATTAGTCCACATTATAGCTGTAGTAGTCTAGGTTTCTATTATTTTAGTATTTTTAAAAATCACTACTACGGGTCTTGATCTACGTATACCAAATATTCTTATACTATAAAGTGAGTCGATTACTTACTGGCTAAAAATAAGCATTCCCCATATGGAATTCATAATATAATAACCATAAACCTAATGAGATTCCAATTCTTACTATCTGGTTAAGAACTACATTTTATGTATTAAGTAATCCATGATCCTTACCTTACTGGGAAAGATCTCCATTCACATGGATCACTTATTTAGACACAATAGGTCTTTTCCAACAAGATCGTGTAAAAATAAATTAAAGTAAAATTGCACAAACAAATTTGAGAATAAAAACTTTTATTTATTACATTGAATTTACAACAGATACATAGTTTAAGGGTATGCATTCCACCAATCTTTTACTTGCACTCTAAGACTATATAAGCCTATTAGTGCCCACCCATATGATATTTAAGTGTCTTCTAAAGACTCTTTCTGCCAAAAGCCTAGTGAATGGATCTGCTAGTTTATTTTCTGAGGCTATCTATTTCACCACAATTTTTTCCATCTCTAAATAAATTCCTAGATTAAATGGTACTTCCTCTCGATGTGTTTACCATTCTTGTGGTTTCTCGGTTCTTTTGATTGAAAAACAGCTCCCAAGTTGTCGCAATATAATGCAATTAGCTTGTCCATTGTGGCATAACTCGAAGTTCTGAAAAAAATTCTGGAGCCAAACGGCTTTCTTGGATGTCTCCAAAGTTACTATATACTCAGCTTCCATAGTTGAGTCAGCAATACAAGACTACTTGATGCTCTTCTATGAAATAACTCCTCTATGAAATACGTCCTGCAGATAACGTAAAGACATATCCACTAGTGAGTTTTCTTTTATCCTTATTCGCCTAAAAGTCTGAATCTGTGTATCTATTAGGAACCAAATCATTAACCCTGTAAACTTGTATATAATCACTCATTCCCTTAAGGTAGTTGAGTATATGCTTTATAACTTACCAATGAACTTTCCCTGGATTTGACTGATATTTGCTAATTAAGCCCACAACAAAGTAAATATCTGGTCTAGTACATAGCATGGCGTACATGAGACTTTTCATAGCCAAAGTATAGGAAATCCTATTCATCCTATCTTTTTCTCTTGTGTCTTGGGACAATCTTTTGAAGAAAGAGATAACCCATGTTTGCAAGAGATTTGTGCTCATTTGCATAAGTCCATGCTAAACCTTACCAACATCTTGTCAATATATGTGGTTTGGGATAAACCTAACATTCTCTCCTTTTTATTTCTTAGAAACTTGATATCGAGAATGTAACTGGCTTCTCTCAAATCTTTCATATTCAATTGACTAGATAACCAAACCTTTGTTGATGACAATATCCCTACATCATTACCAATAAGTAGAATGTCATCAATATACAAAACAAGAAAAACCACATTTAAACATTCTTATTTCTTGTACAAACATGGTTCATCTTCATTTTGAGTAAATCAATAAGACTTTATGATTTCATCAAAATAAATATTCTATACTCTGGATGCCTATTTAAGTTTATAAATGAACTTCTTAAACTTGCAAACTATATGTTCTTGACCTTTTGCAATAAAATCTTCAGGTTTGGGACATATAAATGTCTCCACTATGATGGTCATTTAGAAAAGCTGTTTTGACATCCATTTACCATATTTCATAGTTATAGTGACATGTGATGGCAAGAAGTATACAGATGGATTTTTGCATGGCTAAGGAAGAAAATGTTTTCTCATAATCGATCCCTTTTTTTTTTAGTATACCTTTTCGCCACAAGCTTAGCTTTGAAGGTTTCCACCTTCCTATTCGCTCATCTTTTCCTCTTGTATACTCACTTACACCCTATAGGTTTTATTCCTTTAGGTGAAGTTAAAAGATCCTAAACTTGATTGAAGTATATAGACTCAATCTCGATTTTTATTGCTTCATGCCACATATCTGTATCGGTGTTAGCAATAACCTCTTCATATCTAGTGAGATCTTGTTTCTGGTGATTAGAGATTAGGTCAAAAACCTCTTCAGTCCACCTTTCTGGAACTTTAGATATCCTCCCACTACAAGAAGGCTCATATTATACATAATTCTTAGGTTGTGTTTCTTCTTGTTTTATAAATGGGTTACTAGAAGTTGACTTAGTGGATGACTTTTCCATAAGTTCTATCCTAGTTGAACTTTTAGTGGATGTACTTTATTCATCCTCCAAGTATCTAGTATTGATGCTTACTAGTACCTTCTATTCCTTGGGATAATAAAAGGAATCCCCTTTTGTTCCTTTTGGATACCCAATAAATAGTATAATTCTGATCTTAGTTCAAAACTTTCTCCTTTAATCAGTACATAAGCAGGACAGTCTCATATCTTGAGATGGTTTGACTTAGTTTTCGCCCAATCTACGTTTCATAAGGCATCTTAAGTACTAATTTGGAAGGTATTAAGTTCAAAATGTATTCTACTATTTTTAGTGTATATCCCCAAAAAGAGATTCGAAGAGTTGTATGAGACATCATACTTCGAACTATTTCCATCAATGTTTTGTTTCTTCTCTTAGGTACTTTGTTCTACTGGGTTATCCTGGGAGCACTAAGCTGAGACACTATACCATGATGTACTATGTAATCCCTAAAACTCACCCAGGAGATACTCTCTACTACGATCCGATTGAAGGATTTTAATTAGTTTACCTATTCGATGCTCCATCTTAGTCTTATACTCTTTGAGCTTGTCAAAAGAGTTAGACTTGCACCTCATCATGTAAACATAACCAAACCTTGTATAATTATCTATGAATGTAATGAAGTATTCAAAACTTCCTTTTACTGGTGAGGATTGGGGACCACACACATCAAAGTGAACTAAACTCAGTATTTCCTTGGCACTTTCTGCCTTTTAGGTAAAAGTACTTTCGGTCATCTTCCCCATAAGGTATGATTTATATTGAGGCTAATTCTCCAATCTCAATGAGCCTAAAGACTCATCATGGATTAACCTTTGAATCTTGATTGAGTTAATGTAACCTAACCTCAGATACTATAAATACGAGTAATTGATATTGTCATTTCTCTTCTTATTTAAAGGTTCACTTATAATGTTGTTTGCTTGATTGTTAATACGATTTATGAAGAATAAATTTCCATACATATACTCAGTACAAAAAGCATTTCCATCTCTACTAATAAAAATACCAGAATGGAAAGAAATAAAATAACCATAATTAATAAGTTTTGCAATTGAAATCAAATTCTATTTGAAACAAGGTAAGTATAAAATATCCTTCAACAAAATTATTCTATTACAATTAAAATGTAGTTCTAGATCTCCTATTGCTTGAGCCTATTTTCGTGTTCTGTTTCCCACACGAAGTCTATGCTCCTCTTTTCCAAATCTCTTTATCTTCCTAAACCCGTGCAAAGAGTTACAGATATGGTCAGTGGTTATAGAATCAACAATCAAAGTGGATGATAATCCAACCATTATAATAGACTCAAGGCAGTAAGCAAAACCTGTGGGATTTTTCTTGTCTAAAAGGTCTGGATACTTCTTTTTCTAGTGTCCCTTCTTACCATATTTGAAGTACTTCCTTTTGGGCTTGTTAGGGTGGGATTTGAGTTGCGTCGCTAGCTTTCTTTTCTTCTTTTTGAACTTTCTAAGCTTGGGCCTAGTTCTTGAAGAAGAAAACTTAGCAACCAAGGCCTTAGATTGAGGCCTTATGACTTTTTCTGTCACCTAGAGCTCCTTCAACAGCTCTATTAGAGTCATCTCTACCTTGTTCATATTGTTATTCAACTTAAACTAAGCAAAGGAGTCCGACAAAGTCTCGAGGACCATGTCTACTTGGCTCTCAGGGTCAATAGTGGTCCCCAGGACTTCTACTTCTTCAAAAAAAAATAATTATCTTGAGTATATACTCTCTGACTGATGCTTCCTGAGATATCATAGTATTCATGATCACCCTAAGAGCTTCTTGTTTTGTGGGCCAACTCTTGTCAGTGAACGTAGTGGCCAATGACGTGCTAATATCATATGAAGTGGCCATATGCTTGTGTTTAGACTAGAGCATATTTAACATGAAGGCTAACATATAGCAATAAGCAATCTCATTAGTCTTCTTCCTTACTTTCTCAACCTTACACTCTTCCTTAGTGGAATTCTCTCCAATATCAGGATAGGTTCGTACATGGTATACATATACTGTTCTGTAGTGAGTATTATGTCTAGGTTTCTTTTTCAATCTATATAGTTTGGACTCGTTAGCTTATTTTTGTGGACAATAACGGCCAAATGACTAAAAGAACCACCCTTGACCATTTCTAAAATTTGAAAAATAAAAGAAAATTTTCAATTTGTGTAAAACAGAAATTTGTATACTTTTTCCTCGTATTAAAGCTAATAATAGCTAACACTATCACTATTATCTATAATATGATTAATTTGGCTCTTAGCAAAATTGACATAACTTATTGGGAAGATTAACGGATTTTCTAAGTTAAATGTGTTAGCCACCATTAATTAAATATCCTTCTTGATAATGATTTAGAAGATAACTCTATCGATAAGGTGGTCGTTTCTTCTTATTTCCTGTAGACAAACCTCATACTACAACCTCCAACGTACGCTGGCCGACCATAGTATGTGTTCCGAGTATTAATTTTATCATTTCCATTAGTTTTAGATTCATATGGAATCTCTATCCTATACGGTTTCACTCCCAAGATGACGTGAGGAGACTTACAATCTCTAATAAGAACCCTAGTGCAAGCCACAGGACTATTGGAACCTCTCTCCCTCTTAGTCTTTTAAAATAAATGGGTTTTCTGGAAAAATATCCTTTTAAAAATTTCTATTAAGTTTTCTCTCAATTCAAAAATAAAATATCTAAACCCACTAAATCTCTATGTCAAGATTAATACCTTTTGAGAGATATTCTATGGATTAATTTTATTTAAGTTAAAAACTTAATGATTTAAAAATTTTTCCATCATAACTATGTGGAGACTTTGATCTCTAGTTTTGTGATAAATTTGACAAAAATGTTTTAAATAAAAATAATTAAATTAGTTTCCATTAACTTATAAAATATCTAAATCCATTTATTCTCTATGTTGAGGACTCAAAACCTTTGAGAGAATAATCAAGGATTAATTTTGTACCAAGTTAATGAACCTAAAAAAAATGTTTTTTGTTGTCAATTTATTATTTTTCAAGACTTTGGTCTTTAAATACGTTCACTTAGTTTGAACTAAAAAGAAAATAGCATGCTCAAAAACATTAAATGTTTTTCATGAATTTTTTATCCTTTTTAATCTAAGCGATCACATAAACGGATTAAACACATTAATTCAATTTAATTAATGGTCTTGTTTAATCCTAATTCCTTTACTACTTTTTGCATGTAAAATATTTCAAAAATATAACTATTGAATAAAAGTAACTTTGTGTGGTATGGGACCCAAAAAATAAATAAAAATTACAGAGGAAATAATTAAAATAGTAATTCTTCAGAAATACCAGTGGCCCAATCCGATTCATAAAAAAAAAAAAAAAAACCCACCTGCTGGGCTATGTGGGCTGAACAGCTACCCACCCCAAGAAGGAGCAAGCCAGCCATTAGCTACACACGGCTTGCACTAAGGCAAGCCGTGGCTGGCTTTTCCTACCGCCGCTACATGGCCTAAGCCTTATGCAGCTTGGCCTTTTCTTATTCCTGAAGTCGTAGCCGGCTTCAGCGATTCCTAGCCCAACTTTGACTTGAAACTGCTTCGTCCTTCTTTGTTTTTCCTCTATTATTCTTTTGGTTTCTCCGTGAAAATCTTCATCAGCCATTTGGTTGATTATAGAACTCAAGAAACATGAATCTCCCAGTAAAACAACAACTGGCTATGCCTTAATCACAGGCTTTACACGAGAACTACTAAAGCCATTAAATTACAATAACCTATGTCTCCACACGTGAGACTTACAGAAGAACCACCCACACTAGAAAAAACTCGAGGGATCCAAAAACAACCATCAAATTACATCTGTCTGTTTTTATTAGCATAGCATTCACCCTATGTTTGCCAAAAGATGGGCTCTGATTGCACATGACAGTGGATCGAGCAAACAAAGCACATACAGACATTACAGAAGTAACGAAAAATACACAGCGGAAGGCTTTTAAATTTTTACCTTTGTGTTTCTTAACGTGATTTACTTACTTGAGCTGAACAGAAGACGAGGGTTGTTCAATCACTGGTGTTTGAAGCGTTGTCTCTGATGAATATCCAGCAAGTCTACAACTTGTTGGCATGAGCACAAAGTTCTTAGACTTTTGGAATATTCCTCCGCCTAACACCAGCCAGTGAAAGATATGGGTAAAGAAATTAGTCTCGTATCCGTGACTGGTTGCTAAAGAGTAAGATCAAGGAAACTGTTTCTCTGTTCTTTTTCTATGAACTAGAAAACCAAAGCAGAGAAGATGAAAGAGAGAGTGAGAGAGAGAGAATAATTATTCTGGCGTTTTTTTCACATTGCACGAAAAACTTGAGATATTAACTTATCTCACCACTTTTGAATAACTAACCTCCAGATATCCATATACACTAGTATATCTCCATATGTCATTCATCTTGTTTCCACCAGAAGACATTTAGCTAGGGTAAACTAGCTAAACACGATTCTAGTTCGTGGACCTTGATCTGGGTTATTAGGCCAAATATTATTATTTATTTTATATTGGACTTAATAAGTTAATAAATAAATAATAAATCTTAATTATTTATTTTATTTCTGAAGTAATACAAGCCCAATAAATAATCAACAAACCTAAATAGATCAAGATAATTTCTCAAGCCTTTTACCTAGTTTAAATCCAAGTTAATTTCTAATTATTTAATCTGGACTCAGGTTCTAAATAATTAATTAACTAATTAAACTATGCAATTAATTTAATTAATCTCTCTAGACCTTTTATTTTATTCTAACTCAATAATAAATTAGATTTCCTGAATGAAATAAAATCTTCTTTAATCCAGACTATTTTTTCAACCCAAAATTAATTAGGAATTATGGGCTATTTCGAGGATCAAAAGACACATCGTCATTGGCGACTAAAATTAACCAAAATACTCCTGCTATAGAATAGTTGTATTATAAATTTTAAATATTTTCTATTATCACTATAAGGAAATATCAACCTCAAAGATAATGTTGCGTGTAGCACTGTCTCCAACCTACAGGTGTTATGACTAAAATACCCCTCTACGTAATGCCGTTCATTTAGAGAGGAAACAGTATACTAGCATCTCTTTAAATGACATTTACTACCTTAGACCTCTAGTCCAATAATCCATGGCTTCCAAAAATGTTTCCACTTTACTAGATAGTTACCTTAAAGCAAAATCCAAGTCATATTTCCCAGGGCCCTAGATCTCTAGACTATTTGCATAGTTACAAGGGGCGATATCTCCAGCCGGAGTATTGAAGCTATCTTGTATGAATTTGTCTTAACTAACTGATCACAAATATCCAATATACAAGTATATTAGTCCTACATAGAACTTCACCTATAATATATTAAAATATATGCTCTCAGCTTCGCTAGACCACCAACCTATACTCAAATCGTAGGGTATTAGTCTACGTTGTAGCTATACTAGACTGAGTTTCTAATATTTTAGTATTTTGAGAAACCACTACTACGAGTCATGTTCTACATATACCAAATACACTTATAAGATGAAGTGAATGAATTACTTACTGGTTAAAAGTAAGTCATTCCCTATTTGAAATTTATATTATAATAACTATAAACCTAATGAGATTCTCATTCTCATTATTTGGTTAAGAACTACTTTTAATCATGTGTTAAGTAACATATAATCTATACCTTATTGTGAAATATCTCTATTTACGTGGATCACTTACTTTGACATAATGAGTCTTTTTCAACAAGCTTGTGGAAACAAATTAAAGAAAATTTGCACAAACAAATTTGAGAATAAAAAGTTTTATTTGCTACATCAAATTTACATTAGATACATACTTCAAGGATATACATTCCAACAACAAGGACCCTAAACAACTGAGTGAACTAAGTCAAAATGAGCATTTATTCGTTTATTGATGCTGGACTTAAACTAACATGATGATGTTTAGCAAACTGACAAGACTTACAATATAATGAAGGTAAATCCTAGTATTGAGGACAAAGTTTTTTAAAGTAGGAAAAGAAGGGTGATCCGGCTGACAATGAGCTTCAAAAGAAATTGTCATTCCATAATAAGCAACAGGTCTCGGAACTTATGTATAGAGAATATAAAGACCTCCACATTCATTTCCTTTACCAATAATCTACTTTATCATATGATCCTAAAAGATAAAATGGTTAGGAAAGAATAGGATACAACAATTGTATGTACAAGTTAGCTTGCTCATAGAGATCAAATTAAAGGATAAATCAGGCAAGTAAGATAGGTGACAAATGAATTAATGAAGTAGGGTTAATTAAGCCTGATCCAAGAACATGAGATGTAAAGCCATTTGTTAATGTAACAAGATAATTAGATGTATGAGTTTGAAAGGTAGAAAATAGTTTAGAAGTACGTATCATATGGTTTGTGACCCCAGTATCAATGACCCATTTGGAAGAGAATGAAATAAGACAGGTATGTGAGTTACCTGACTTAGTAATGATAGTGACATGTGTAGATGAATGTTTCACTAATTCCTAATATTGACTGAATTTGAAAAAATCATTTGCAGAGATCATAATAGACTTCTCAGAATTTTTAGTTATAGAAGCAACATTGGCTGATTCATTCATCTGATTCTTGTATAGCAACTTTCAACTGTCTCGCTTCATATGCCCTAGCTTATGGCAGTGATGACACAAAATCTCTTGTTTCTTATCATAATTGCTTGATCCTCCTCCTTTATTATTGCAACTTACTAAGGTATTAGATGACATATTCGAATGAGCAAATTGAGTAACTTCCGTGCGAAGCACTTTGCTAAAGTTTTATTGCAAAGAGATGATTTTAGAACTAGCAAGAATCTCAGATTTTGTAGTCTCAAATTTAGAGGGAAGATTGGCCAAGAAGCTCATGACAATCATCTTTTCTTATTGTTCTTGTTGAACTTTAGCATTAGAACTGAAAGGTAGCAACATATCAAGCTCTTCATAGACCTTTTTAAAGTCGATGAAGTAGTTTGTTAGGGATTTTTCATGCTTCTCTACATGATAAAAGGCATGGCACACCTCATAGATATGACTAATGTTCCTTTTTCCAGAATACAAAAAACCTAAATATTCCATTAATTGCTTGACGAATTCACAATGGCTAATCAAACCAATGACCTCACTGTTAATATAATTCCTGATCTGAAGGAATAGTCGAGTGTCATCCTTCAACCACACCTACTTTGAATTATCGTTAGGTGGACCATCAGTCAAATGATCTCTCTTTTCTATGCTCCTCAAATACAACCGAATTATCTTACTCTATTCTAAATAATTAGTTCCATTAAATTTATTTTCTGCGATTTTGGACATCACCAGAACTAGTTTAGAGATAGCAATAGACTTAGTATTAGCTATATTTCCAAAAATACAACAAATGAAATATTGAAACAACAGTAGGAAACCAAACTCTTCTATTAAAGAGTCACAGATAACGAACCTTGACAACCGACAAAAAGTCTTGCCATAGATATGCTGTCATGCACCGGCGCATGAACCTAGATAGAAATTTGTGATGGCATATGTAGTGCACTCACGGTAGCTCCAGTCATCAAACTTTGCAGAGCAGACAATCGACAGGCAACACTTCTTCCTAGGCCAACGGTGTCAACAAGAATTCACAAAAATTTGTGACCCAAATTTTCATACCTACAAAAATTTTAAACCTCCCAAGTACCTAGGGTTAGTAACTCTGCTCTAATACCATGCAAAATACAAATATGAGAATAAATTTTCTGATCTCATTTATTAAAAAAGGTTACATAATTATTTACATACATGAGATAGACTAACTAGGAAATAATTGCTAATTGATTTATTTCTAATGTAGGCAAGTTAACTCCTAAACTTAAGCTATCTAATATATGAGAAATTTATATTCCCATTCTATAACATGTTTCTATACATGCCTTTTCTGAACTCTCAGTTGGAGGGTAAAAGTTTTCCTTTGGTAAAATAGAAGCCTTGTGGGAAAATTATGTTATTCTTAAATCCAATTATAGTGTATGTAGAAGTACCTATTGAAATGTTATTCCATGTTGTTGGATACTCTTAACACACTGAAAATATAGGCAGAAATCTGGCATTGTTGACTCCACATAATGTTGTCTATAAGATTGAAGATGAAATATGGGGTAATGAAGGAAGCATGGGGAAATGAACTATTTTGTGTCAAATCTAAAGATTTGTAGAAGTAATACACCAAGTAGGCTAATGACTTTGTAGGTATATAAAGTATGCAAAATTCTTTCTGGGTAGAAATCAAACATTTTGAGGAAGGAGAAATGGTCAGTACTAAAATGATAGTTCAGAAATTTGCTTTTTACAAAGCTTTGTTAGTCTATTAATGCGAAGATGACTAGAAAGAGTAGTTTGGTCTTGAGGAATAAAATTGTCTTCTTGCGTGGATCCAGGCCATCAACATTCTTTTTATCTCTTTCTTGTGGTGAAGAAAAAGGAAAAAGAAAAAAAGAAAGACATTCTCTATTTGAGCTACAGAGTGCTTCTCCTTAACGATGCAAATGCATCTAATTGGCTAGAAGGGAGTTGTGGAATGCTGAAACCTTATGATTTTACCCACCTTTTTGTCTGTTTTATTTGTAAATGTGTGTTACAATAGTTCTTTTACTTTAGAAGTCTTATGTTTTCTTTTTGTTGTGGACATGCTTGACATTGATATGATTTGAGTTTTATGTTTCTCTCTAGTGCTGCAGCTTTGCATAGTATTGCTATGTGCTTGATCGCTTCTAGTTTATGCACCAATCAACCTTAAGTGTATTTTTTTGTTCTCTCTTTCAAAATGATTTGTTGCAGAAGCTAATAAAATGCTGATGGCTAGTTCCATATTCCTTTCCATGAATTAACTTCTAACATGATTACTTGTAGAATTTCCCTTTCTCATTCTCTCTTACAAAACGATTCTTGCATAAGTTGGGCAATCTCAAAGATTTTGGTCAAATTTAATTGCATCACTGGATTCAACTTCAGTGAATTCTGAACATCTCAAATGCTATAGGGAATAAAATGCTTGCATCTACTCTTGTTTCCTTTAAACGGATGAACTTCCAGATTTGATGGAAGCGAATGTCGTAGAATATTCCTTGTTCTCCCTTTGAAGTGATTTCTCACAGAAGTGGCATTGCCTGCAGAATTTTATGCAGACTGAACAACAGTACTAGATTCAAAGCTCTTGTGAACTCTGGGCACTTTGAATCTACTTACTCTAGTAATTTAATGGTAATGGCGAAATATGCCTGCCGCCAACCCTCAACCCCCCCTCTATGGCGCTAAGAAAAAGAAAAAAATCAAAGGACAAAAAATAGAAATAGCACATGAACTATCTGAAATTCCAAGTGTTGCACCTAAACTAAAAAAAGGTCTAGAAGTAACATTCATACTATTAAAATGTCCCGATCTTGTACTTCTATCAAGTTTGACTGTTTAATCATATTTTTCACCGATCATATAACTGTCATGTGAGGACATTTTTGTCCTTACATATTAGGGCAAATATCCAAATAACACTTGAACAATTTGAAATTTCAGGTTTTGCACCCAAACTAAAAACTGTCCATAAGTAGCACTCATAACATGAAAAGATCCTAATTTTGTACTTATACAGTTTAACAGAAGTGCAAGATCGGGGCAATTTAATAGTCTGAGTGTGACTATTAGACTTTTTTTAGTTTAGGTCAAAATTTAAAATTTCCGATAGTTCAGGTGCTACTTAGATTTTTTGCCCTTTTTATTTTTGTGCATAAAAGTGTCAAATACAAAACTATTTTTTTTTTCAAGATTCAATTAATAAGCAAAAAAAAAAATTGTGTGAGAAATATTCAAAAAGCTTAGCCATCCATATAGAATGGACGACTTCCTCCAATGCAATGAGAGTCAAACTTAGCATTTTAAATTGGTAATCACCTATTGTGGGTGATGACATACTAATTAGATGAAATTTAATATAGATTAGTGTAAATTCTTCTACTTGAGCAGTGTGGGACAATTCGATCAAGGTATGATTTTAGACCTAATCTTAATTGTAATAGATGAAATTTTAAAAATAAATAAATTTTTTGAGAACTAATTTAATACTAGTTTAGGAATAGAAGCGTCATATAGGAAATTAAAATAAATAACCTTTTTAATTTGCCATTTTCTATACAATTTACACCTCTTAGATGTTTAAAAAAATAAAAATTCAAACTTTTATGATGTCGAGACAGCTTCCTAGAATTGGATTTGTTATGAGGGTGCCATCCCCTTCTAAAACTTACCCTTAATGAGAAGGGGAAAAAAAAAAAAATCCAAGTAGCACATGAACTATTTGAAATTTCAAATTTTACATCTAAACTAAAAAACGGTCCATAAGTAGTACTCATACTATTAAAATGTCCCGATCTTGCACTCATACATTTTAATACAAGTGCAAGACTGGGACATTTTAATAGCATAGTGCTAGTTTTGGACCCTTTTTTAGTTTAGGTGCAAAACTTGAAATTTCAGACAATTTAGGTGTTGTAACGCGCAACATTTTCATACATTATTTTCATGCATAAATAGACAAGTGAAATAGCATTTAAGAGCATGGCATTTAGGGAATATTTATTAATTATTTATGTGAATAAATCCCACGACTATTTTTTGTAGCAATTATTTATGGGTAAAATATTTGTATAGAAAATTTGTGTGTACCTATGTGATTATATTGTGATGCTAATTAGTGAATAACTTTATATTTAGAATAAGTAATTTGTTTGTGTATGAGTTTTATGAGAGAGGAAAACTTATTAAATATTTTGGGGTGCAAAATGATATTTCTCAAAAATACGATTCCAAATCTTTTGGGAATAAATTATAATTTATATTCTTCAAAGACCCTATTTTGTGATTAAGGTAAGATGTAATACCCTTCCTTCACACACACACACACACACACACATGAATTATATGGGTGTATTATCATTTTGAAATTTATTTAAATATATTAAGATAGAATATTTGCAAATTTTCTGAGAGTTTATTTAAGTAAGATTTTCTTGATTACTTTTTATATTCTTTGTTTTTAAGTCAAATATTAGAGTCAAAATTTTGAATATACTTATGTGAATATTATGTGTAATTATTTATGACCAATTTTATGTCTTGAATAGAAAATTAATTATTATTAAGTGATTATTGCCTTTATTTATGGAATATCATTGTTTTTGGGGCTAATATACAAAATCGATTTTATTTAGGACCTGATGTTGATTCTTATTAAATAAAAGTCCTATTTCACTATTTTAATTATTTTAAATTTTTTACCTCATTCATTAATTGACCAAGATTTATTTTAGTTTATAATTTCTTTTATTGATGCAAAATTAATTTTAATATTGTATTTATTTTTACACCAAATTAATTATTAATTATTTATTTTATTCCAATAAATCCTAGAAACCTTAAATATGTTAAATGAATATAATAGAGTTTAATCTTAGCTGTTGATTTTAATAGAGTTTTAGCATTAAACAACTTTTAAACATCATTTAATTAATACAACTCATTCTTTATTTACACAAAACACTTACTCACCAAGTAAAACTCCAAACATCATATTTCACTCCTCATTTCACACACCCCATACACATACTAACACACACACACCACAAGGTGTTCTCGTTATTTCTTTCCTCCATCTTCTTCTCTTTTATTTTCTCTCAAGACTACAATGAACTTCAACCACAGAATATTCATTTGAAGGACATTGAACACAATAATTTCAAGTATTCAAAGTAATTTTACAAGAAGGTAACATAACTCATCTTATTTTTTTTGTGTTTCACAATTTAGAGATGAAGTCCATATTGGATAGATTTGGAATTTTTGTGTAGAACTTGGTTTTGATGATTGTGATGATGATGGATTGATGAAATATTAATTTTAACAAGTATTAATGGTGTTAGGTTATTGAATTTGGGTGGTTTGATGTGTTTGGATGGAGATGTAATAGTGAAAATTATGTTTGGAAGTTGATTTGTGTGCCGAATTTGGTAACCCCGTAACTTTGTGAGATTAGTTGGAAATATACTTTAAGGATTTTAATATAATTTGATTTTATCAGATTCTTCTATGTCTTAGGAGTAAATCCCATTAGAATCATGCAATTTAAACTTGTGGTTGATTTTACATGATTTTTCAAATTTATCCTATTCAATTTTTCACCGAAGCTCATTTTCTATCAATTTCAACCTTCAATTAAACCTTTTTTGTTTTTAATTTGGATATGATATTGTAATAAAATAAACTTATATATCGTTGGAGTATTCAGCACTTGGAGCCATCTGATTTGGGCTGTTATTTTATTTTTAATCAATTTTACAAAAATACTGCCAGAACAGAGTTGTAAGTTACTATACAGTTACTGTTTCATTAAGCAATTAATTAATACAATTAGACAACTTAGATTTTGTTGAAATTTTATCAGTATATTCCTCTTATGCTGAAATTATATTTGGTAAATTTTTATTGGATTTGGAGTAGATTTGATTAGTGATCTAATTAACTAAAATTGTGCCCTATTATGCTCTATTTAGTCTAATTTACTGATTTGAACATGTGTTAGGAAAGTTATGCTTTCACTTTCAATTCTTAATTGTATCAATATAACATGATTCTATATTGATATAAAGGTGATATATAATTCTTGATGATGCATCTTGATGTTTGTTTATATTTGCTAAAAGAATGAAACCATTGAATACATAAAATATTACATGAGGTAGACTATTATGATGATTACATATCCTATTTGCAAAATCTTATTATTTTACTATATTTATTACATCATATTAACATGAAATGACCTTATATTGATATAAGAAGGCTAAGTGCTAACTGATGTAATGTTGCAGTTGTGTACTTAATGAAACTTAACTACTAGTTGCTATGCACCTCCTAGTTATATAAGTGACTATGTAGTATGGAAATCAACTTATCACCTTAAATAATTATTTAATTTCCTATAGTGCTGAGTCTAATTATATACTAAATTTATATATATTGTGATTGAAACTTGATGTATGCCTTGGGAACTTGTTGTTGGGGTTTGGAGTGAGATATAATTATTATTCTAGGAGGATTAAGGATTTTGATTAGGATGACTAAGATTGATTTGGAGGACGCTATATTGTGATTTAATTTATGATAGGAAATTAATTCATATACTTCATTTATATTTAGATTTTGAGGAAATTGGAGAAGGAGGACCTTGCAATTAAGAAGTTGTTCTTAAATATGCTTTTGTTAGGATTCAAGGCAAATCCCTGCACTTCATGTTTTCATGAATTTGTAAATTCCCACATTTTTTTGATTTCCTAAACCTAGAAATGCATATGAAATATTTCAAAATTTGCTAAATGATTCAACTACATAAATATTTATCTTCAAATTTACTATTTATGGAATAAAATGTTTATTTATTCAAGGAATATTATGTCATGGAATGCTTTATTTATACAAGTGATATGTGATCAAATATATATATATATATATATATATATATTTGCATCTCGTTTGAGAAATTAAATATTGTGAGCATGTTATTATATTGTGAAGCAAATGTGAATTATGATTTATGTAAAAATTAATTATGCATTATTTTGGAGAAAATTTCATATTCATGATATGTTGGATATGAAAACTTGCATTAAAAGTTATTGAGCATATAGAATTGCTAATGATCATGCATAAATGAATTGTAAAGTACATAGCATGTTTTTGGCACAACTAGTTTCATATAGTATGATTTATACCTAATGTATTTAGGAACTACTTATTTATAGAGTTTCAAAACACTTATGAAATCTTAGAGATGTTTATAGAATGTTGCGTTGGATGAACTCTTTTGAAATAATTTTGAGGTTATGCGACAGATAAAAACTTTTGAGTTGAGCTTTGAAATCAAAATTGTGAGTAATTTTTGTGAAATAAATATTTTTAGAAATATTTGAGAAATCTTTTTAAAAAGTACTGAGATGTTTTTGAGAAAACATTGTGCTAATCTTTTTATGTCGGCATTGTGCTGTATTTGTTATGAACTGTGTGGTTCTGTGCTGTTATTCTTGAATACTCAAAAGGATTTTATTCTTGTATTAACTTTTGTGAAGTTGAGGATGCTATCCGGTAGGAGGCCACCATTGAGCAGTTGACTTTTCTGAGCAAGGCAATAGTACTTGTAATTTAGTCTTCCTTAGTTAGCAACACGTTTTTCATGGGGAAAACGGAGGACGGACGTGGGATGTCTGAGCTGGATATCACTATGACAATAGGACTAATAATCCTATTTGAGCGAAATAGTCAATTATTATGACGAATGGATTACATATCCTATTCGAGTTGGATAGTAATTTATTGGTAGAAGGATTGTAAATCCTATTCGGGCAATTGTGGCCAATTTTATTGATAGGACAAGATTCTGTTTGTATTTGATTTGAGATTGAAAATGAGTAAATTTGAATTTTGATGTGTGATATTTGAAACACAATTTAGAAAATGTGTATCGTTCTATGTGATCGTAAGAAACGGTTATGATGGTAAGCTCAATACGGATGATGTGTTTAATACGATTAAATGTAGTTGACGAGAATAATTTATTTTCTGAATATATTGAAATGATACAGACATCCCATATATTATTCAGTGTGTTGAGAATATAACATATTGTAAAATCATATCTGTTTTTAGAATAATGACTCATGCATCATGAAAATATTTTTCCTCAAAAATTTCTGACGAAGCACACACAAGACTTACTGAGATTATATCTCACACATTTTAATTCATGTTTTCAAGGAATTATATTAGAGACAAGACAGAGAAATATGTATCACCTTTCATCTCGATGTATCGGATATTATTTTATTTTATGATTATTGTCATGAAAAATGATATAGTTACAGAATTTTAAGATGCTGTTATGTTATTTGGGATTGATGTACTATTCAAAACCTTGCAAGGTTTTATTCAATTTACCTTTAAGCCATGGTTATTTATTTATTTAATTCATTTAAAGACCCCCTTATGTCTACTCGATGGGGCGACCTACCCAGTCATTCGGGCCCTATGATTGTGGGGTGTTACAAGTGCTATTTGGATTTTTGCCCCTAATATGTAAGGACAAAAATGCCCTAATGTGACAATCACATGATCGAAAATGTGATTAAATGATCAAACTTGATAGAAGTGCAAGATCAGGATATTTTAATAATATGAGTGTTACTTTTAGACATTTTTTAGTTTAGGTGCAAAACTTGAAATTTCAGATAGTTCAGGTGCTACTTGGAGTTTTTGCCTTAAAACAAATAAACTTTGTTTGGCTGCTAACACTTTCATGTCTTCCAAATTTTACGAGATAAAAGGGCTTTGGTTCAATATTTGGGTTTGTCTATGGTTTGATATCTAGTAATTCTTGAAATGCCTTCTTTAGCATATGTTCATATTTGTTAGCCCAAATGGCATTCTTCTGTGTTTTAATTTATGACAAATATTGATATGGACTAATATGTGTATTTATATATGATATAATTGTTGAATACGACATGTTTGATCTTGGTTTTTCAAAATCTTGCAAATAGGATTGCTAAGTAGCTCATGATCGACGGAGTTTAAAAAGGATGATTAAATGGGTATCTAATCTAAAGAAGTTGCATATCTTGATGACTTTTTGAAGAATTATAGACTAGAAAATTGTGTTTAAGGTATTACTTGTATTTCCTATGTCTCTTTACCTCGATTTAATTTATTTCACATTGAAGCACATAAAAATGATTTCAAAAGAGGGTATTTTTTTTGGATGAATAGTTTTGGACGGACCTTTAAATCCAAAACACCCATCCAATGATATGTAACATTTTAAAATATACCTTTAGGCATATAATGCTATTTTAGACTCACCTTTTAGATACACAATTTTCTATCTTGTGAATCCAAAATCCTGCAAAACCTGACAGCAACAAACTAGCCATTACAGTCTTGCTTTTTGCCCCTATAAAAGCCCTTTAAACATGATTTTCAGCAAGCGATTTGTGCTAATACTTTCAAAAACACTCTAAGACTTTCAAAAAATAAGAATCCTTCATTTACATTGAGTTTCAAACTGAGATTTATTGTTCCAAAGGTAAAAAGTTAAAGCTGCTCTATTTGGTGTATATCTGCTCAATCTGTGAGTTAATTATGTAATTTCTCTTTAATCTGAGCAGAGTCAAGGTTCAGGAAGTAAAACCCAATTGGAGTGAGCCTGGATTGTTCTGTGTAAAGAGGTTGGGTGTAAAACTAAGAGTGGTGATCCTTTTGTATAAGATTGGTGTTGCCTACCACAATTAATTTGGGAAAAACGTTTTAGTGGTTGTGTTGAAATCTTTAAGTGTGTGCTTGAAGAAGTGGATGTAGATCAGTTGAGGATTGAACCACTATAAATCTTTCGGTCTATTCGCTTGCATTTAATCTGAGTGCTATGATTGCATTTTTCGCTATTCATCAAATTAGAAAAACTCTACACCACTTTTCCTTTCAATCATTGATCTGATTTAAGACTTTTATATTTCATAGTGAGTCGGTCATTGATCTCTTAACTGGCCATGTTAAATTTGGACTATCTACTCTTCATTTAGTGTATATTCGAAAGATCTCTGACTGGATACTTAAAGCTGCACAACAATTTTATTTTGAACATATATTTTTCGGCTCCTTCTTACAAGTCATCAAAAAACTTTAAAAATTTTTATTTGTTTGCCATAAACCTTATTCATCCTTCCCCCCTCTAAGGTTTATCAATATTCTTTTATAAGTCATATTGTAACTTTGTTCTTAACGGACTCATGCTAAGGGTGCAAATGAGTCGTGCTTGCTCTGTTTGGATCATTCAAACTATATGTTGTTAAAGCTTAGGTAGTTAAGGCAATTGCTTATCTCAGGCCGTGCTTGAATTTTGAACATTGCCAACTTTTTTGATAGCTATCAACAAGGAGTGTAGCTAAAAAATTGGGGAACATCTTGCCACGAAATGGTTCAAACTTAAACTTTGTTTGGTTCGCAAAGGAGGGAAGAGAAGGGGATGGCATATTTATTTTCGGTTAAAGAATAAATTAGATTTACTTTTATGCTATTTGATTGAGGTAGGAGGAAAGTCAATGAAATATTGCACATGGGATTAAATTTATTATTATATTTACTGTACATATTATTTTAATTATTCAAAATTGTAAAGTAATGATATATTTTGTATTTTAGCATTATTTACTTCTCAATTTCCAAAATTCGAGTGGAAGATTTATTGATGTGGTAGGGGAGTAGTTCATATTTTATTTTTCTTTCACATTTATGTCCAATTAAACATGAGAATTTTTTTTTTGACTTAAATAATTCTATTTTTTCACCTAACCAAACATAGAGTTAGTTTTGATGAACTCAAAATGCCAAATATGCTTAAAGATTGGCTTTAGTTTGATAGCCCTTTCAACGAAAGGATTAAAGGGAGGGTAAATGAGTATAAACTTGATTTTTTTTTCTTTTAAACAAATTCTAGATCCTTCTTAAACTTCTTCAACCTGCACTATGATAGTATTATGAGTAGAAGTGATCATAGGATAAATATATGACCAATTGGCATTCAATTCAAATAGATTTTTTTGCCCAAATATGACTAAGGGTGTAATTAAGATGAGTTTTATCCAACAGTTCTATAACAACAACAACAACAACAACTATTATTATTATTATTATTATTATTATTATTATTATTATTATTATTATTATTATTATTATTATTATTATTATTATGTACAATTTTAGTCAAACTAAACATGAAAACTGTGGCATTTTGACTTGAAATCTTGTGAACATATTCGATTATATATATTTATGTTAATTAATTGATTATTTTAAATTATTTTTATATAAATAATAAAGTATTAGTATAAAAATACTTATTCTTTATACTTGGACGAACTTGGCCTCCCGCTATTCTTATACCAAGGACCAGTAACAGTAACAAGGGTCTGCTGACCAATTTCCTTTTCCTCTATTTTTATTTTATTTTATTTATTTTTATATTATATTTTCCCCATAAAGTTTTTTTTTTCTATCACTCTCAAAACTAATCTGGCTCCTCTTCAATACAAATAAAAATAAATATCTTCCAGTATTTGTATAGTAGCAAAATACTTTGTTTGTTAGTAATCTATGTAATTGTAATTTACTCACATCATTATATTTTTTCTCTACATAAAAATTTTACTTTTAATAACTAATTGTTTTTAATTTCAATTATTAAATATAATTATTGTTGATATAGTATATTTTTATACAAATATTGATAGATATCTAATCTTATTTGTACTGGAGACGAGTCTTGCCCATTATTAGAAATTTTCATCATTTAGTCCTTAAATTATTTTTAATTTTTAATCTAAAACAAAATTAGTCATTATTTTAACTTGACCAATGCCTACCTTTTAATAGTTATTATTTTATATTAAATATCAAGAGTAGCTATAATATGAAGACATTTTTAATTAATATTAGCCAAAAAATTCGCTTAGAATCATGACAATTAATTTTAAAGTGTCCCTATGATTTTAAATGAGACTACACCTATCTCAAAAAGTGTTGTTATTATTTGATATTATTTAATTAATTGTTACTTTTTAAAAAGTGTCAATATTTTTAATATTACGATGTATTTTCATTAATGTTGAAAAAATTTATAATATGCCGACACCTTAATTAAAAAATGACGGGAATTTTTTTTTGACATTTTATTCTAAATGTCGAGAACATCTTTATTATAGGGATACTTTTAGTTAATAATATAAAAAAAGTGTAGTAAGAATAGATTTTTGTTATAGTGGTTGGTATAAAATAGCAGGAAAGATAATCCCAGTACGGAGATGGTATGATATCCTGATTACTTTCCTCATGATTGTAAAATAAAAATCTGCATAAGAATTCTAAAGATTTTATAACCCTTTCCTTTCTTCTCCTTTTCACAATATCGATTCTCTCTTTTCTTTCTTTCTTTTTTTTTTTTTTTGCACTTCTCTTTCTTCAAACCAAATTTGAACACTTAAAAGTTGAAGAATCTGCATTTTTGCTTCTTCACAAAGGTTTCATTTCCAAGAGTTCATCATCAACGTTGCATATTTTTCTAAGTATTGGGTTCTCTATTCTCTTTTAAATGATTCATACATATTTTGTTTGAAAGCATTAATATACCATTCTACCTATTGCTTTATGTATGTATGTTGATGTCCATTACTTGTGCCTCTCAAGGATTGGTTTATATTTGTGTGTCCTGTATTCTTTTTTGCTCTCTGATGCTACTGTATTTGTGTTTGCTTAAACAATGATGTGGAAGGAATTGCATTGTCTTGCTTGCTTGATACTTTTATAAGGAGATACAATTATATGATTTTCCATGTTTGATGCAATTTCACAATCATAAGAAATCTCCACTACGATCCTTGTTGGGGTTTAACATTGTATGATAATGGGCTTGTTATTTGTTCTATAACTCTTTATTGATGTTAGTTGTAATGGGATGAATTATGGGTTGCTTGATATAACTGTGCATCTTAGCACTATCCTATCTTGGTAATTCATGAATACTGAAAAGGAACCAGACCAGAGAGAGTGTGATGGGAAGAGGTCCTTGTCTGTAAAAGAATTTCCTAGTTTAAAAGTGAAACCATATAATTGGATTATTGTAATTTATCAAGTTGTTTGCCAATTGAATTAGGTATGGCCTTTTTTTTTTTATCTAGCATAGCCTTAAAGCAAGCAACTAGCTTTTGAAAGCCAACCTAAAGGGGCTTAAGTTTTGATGGTTTCCACTTCATTGTATTGTGGGTGGGATGGATCATATCATGGTTTGCTATCATAAAAGGTAAAGATAAGTTTTAAATTTGAAATATTTATTTTCATTTTTACTACAAAATCTTAATTGGTGATGACCTAAGCACTGTATACAGAGAAGATTCTATATAAAGAGAAGATTCTGTATAAAATCTCTATACTCTAATTGATATAACCTTCTGGGGAGAATTTCAACTGGGAATTCATGGCTCAAACAACATAAAAATCAAGAACAAATTGTAGCATCAAAACATAGCACAATTGTTGAAGATTGATACCCAAGCTAACACCCAATCCAAAGTATAGAACCTTAACACAACTAAAGCACTAGAACCCTATGATCTATTAGATTTTGGTCTTCTAATTCAATACCTAACAACCCCTAATTCGGTTGGGCATTAGTAATCAAAGGGACAGAGAGAATTAGCCAATCAATTGTTAGCCAAACAAGAACCTTGGAATAGCTAGGAAAACAAGACCCAAATAAGAGCTCACAATCAATCTATATTGGTTAGAATTTAGGGTCCTATTCCAAGGATTGGACTAGAACCCTAAGAGTTAGTTTTGGTTTTTAAGGAAGAATTAAAGAGGAATCATGCATCTTACTAGAGAGAAATTGATTTCAAAAGTACATCCAACGTTGTATTGATCATGTTACAATAAGGAATTACCTCATGTTATAATAAAGTATTTATAGGCATCTTAACCCAGTTATTTGAGAAGAAATCTCAGCCATTAGATGCCATTGTACAAGTCATTTGATAGTTTAAAATATAAGAAAAGTCTTGTCAATTAAAAGAGAAACAATGCAAAACAAAATAAGAAAACAATAGAAATGCATGTGTTGCCCGAAGGTAGGTAGCGCTACTTACTATAGAGCACGTGGTATCACCTGCTCTCAGAAGTTCAAAACGTTTGGCTGTTGGGTCCAACAACTTCCAGGTGTGGTGCCACTTCCCTTATTCTGGGTAACGTCTCTTACTCTTAGTTTCTCCTTTTCCTATTTCCAACTTTACTCCTTTGGCTTGATCTTTAATTTTTCTTGATTCCTTGACTTGTAAAATCATCAAGACATACTCCTTGAAGTCTTCAAATGATGAACAAGGGTCTCCCAGTTTCAAATTTGCCTTTATAAAGTCTTGGAATCCTTCTTGAAACTTCTTAATCCATACTCTAGTCATTAGCCCTTGAATATTTGGAATGCCCGGTTGAATGAGCGTTCCTTCTTCTTGTGAGTGATTTTCATGGAGTGGATTCCTATCACTAATGGAGAATATAATCGATCTCAATATCTTCATAGATTGATATATTGAAGTGATATCATTTGTTTTGAGGAATTGCGCATGGATAGATACACATTTAGGAAATTGTGTAATATGTTAAGAGTAATTGGTCATCTGCAAGACTCAAGGAATGTAAGAGTGGATGAACAAATAGCAATGTTCCTATACATACTTTCTCATCATAAGAAAAATCGAACAATCAAAACTAATTTTTTAAGATCAGGAGAAATAGTTAGTAAATGCTTTAATAAAGTCTTGAAGGCTGTCCGTAGAATCCAAAGAGTACTACTTAAATCACCAGAATCTGTTCTTAAGAATTCTATGGAGAAAGAAAAGAAGAAGCATTGATAGGTTGGTTTTAAGGTTGGAGTGCATGACAGACATGAGGGGCAGAAAACAAAAGAAGCATGCACCAACGAAAAAAAACCAAAGGAAAAAAAAACGCAAGTTTTAAAGGCCACACGGAAGCGTAAAGATCATACCTTTGCGTGTTCTAAGCCTACTAGGTTGAGTAGGAGTGGCTTGAACGACAGGAATCGCTTCGCCTTGCCCACTTGAAGAAGCTTCCGGTTGAAAACCCGCTAGCCTCCTACTTCACCTTGTTTGCATGAACGCTAAGCCTTTCAACTCTCAGAATATACCACAGCCCAACCTCTAGTCGGCGAATACAATGGTGAAGAGGAACGGTCTCAAATCTCCTTAGTTCTCTTGCTATTGATGAGCAAAGCTCCAAAAAGAAGACACAGAGAATGAAGAAGACGTCTGAGAGAGAGAGCTACGTCAGTTTTACTTAGGCTAGGGAGATAAGAGTTTTTTTCTTTTTCCAGAGACTTGTTTATTGGTCAGCCAAAACTAGGTCTCTTATTATCTGATAAACATATCACCGGGATATCATATTTTAAACATCTGGATGTTATCCTAAGAATAAGTTTGGCTTAACCCTAAACTTTTCTTAACCGTATCTGGAAAAAATCCTACGGTCCAAGCTATTGAGCCGAAATAATATTTATTATTTCTCTTGGACCCAAAAGGCCCAGAATAATAAACATTAATTATTTATTTCTTGGGCTTATATAAATAACTCAATAAATAATTAAGTATTAATTATTTCCCCTAGTTTAAGCCCAGGTTAATTTTCTAATTATTCAAACTAGACCTAGGCTCTGAATAATTAATTAACCAATTAAACCAGATAATTAATTTCTCTCAACTCCTATTTTTATTTTATTTATTTATTTTATTCCAGTCTAATAATAAATTAGACATCTTGAATAAAACAAAATAAAATAAAATCCTCTTGAACTAAGACCAATTCCTCAACCTAAAATTAGTTAGGACTTACGGGCTATTCCGAGGACCAAAAAGACACATCGCCTTGGCTGCTAAAATGACCAAAATACCCCTACTATATAAATAGCTGTATTTTGCATTTTAAATATTTTCTAATATCACTATAAAGAAATATTGACCCCAAGGACAATGCTGCATTAACAAAGTTTCCGACCTAAAGGTAAAATGACTAAAATACCCCTCTACACATCGTCGTACATTTAGAGAGGAAGAAGTGTACTAACACCCCTCTAAATGACATCTACCATCCTTAAGCTTCTAGTCCAATGATCCACGACTTCTTGGAGTGTTTCCGCTTTCCAAGGGAGCTACCCTAAAGCAAACATCCGAGTCATATTTCCCAGGGCCCTAAACATTTTAGACCATTCGGACAACCACAAGGGGCGATATAGTGCAAAAACTATCTTGTACACGTCTGTCTTAATTAACTAGTTACATATACCCAATACACAAGTATATTAGTTCTACAATAGAACCTCAACTATAGCATATCAAAGCATATGCTTCAAGCTTCGTCAGACCACCAACTCATACTCAAGTCGTAGAGTACTAGTCCACGCTGTAGCGGTAGTAATCTAGGTTTCTATAATATAGTACTTTTATAAATCACTACTGCAAGTCCTGTCATACGTATTCGAAATACACTTATGTCATAAAGTGAGTGGACTACTCACTGGCTAAAGGTAAGCCATTCTCCATTTGTAATTCATAATATAATAACCTAAACATGATGAGATTCCCAGTTTCATCAATAGGTTAAGAACAAATGTTTATGTGTTAAATAACCCGTGATTCATACCTTACTGTGAAAGACCACCATTCACATGGATCACTTATTTAAACACAATGGGTCTGTTCTAGACGAAAATTGTGCACAAATAAAAAGTAAATTCACAAATAATTACTGAAAATAAATTTTTTTATTAAAATATTCGATTTTCAACAGAAACCTAGTCTAAGAGGGCATACAATCCAACAATCTCCCACTTGCACTCTAAGACTAGGTAAGTCCATAGGTGCCCACCCCTATGGCGTCTAAGTGTCTCTTGAAGACTCTCTCAGCCAAAGGCTTGGTGAATGGATCTGCTAGATTGTTTTCTGAGGTAATATATTCCACCACGATTTCCCGTCTCTGAATGAAATCTCAGATCAGGTGGTACTTCTTTTTGATGTGTTTTCCCTTCTTGTAGTTCCGAGGTTCCTTAAATTGCGATACTACTCTAGTGTTGTCGCAATACATTACAATTGGCCTGTCCATATGTGGTACGACTCCAAGTTCTGAAAGGAACTTCGGGAGCCAAACTGCTTCCTTAGATGCCTCCGAAGCTGCCACATACTCAGCTTCCATGGTTGAATCAGCAATACAAGACTGCTTGATACTCCTCCATGAAATTGCTCCTCCAGATAAGGTGAAGACATATCCACTAGTGTTTTTTCTCTCATCCTTATCCACCTAAAAGTCTGAGTCTGTGTATCCTGTAGGAACCAGATCATCAGCCCTGTAAACCAGCATATAATCTCTCGTTCCCTTGAAGTATTTGAGAATATGATTTACAGCTTGCCAATGAACCTCCCCTGGGTTTGACTGATATCTGCTAACTAAGCCCACGGCACAGCAGATATCTGGCCTAGTATACAGCATGGCGTACATGAGACTTCCCACAGCGAAGCGTAGGGAATCCTACTCATTCTGTCCTTTTCTTCTTGAGACTTAGGACAGTCCTTTGAAGAAAATGACAACCCATGTCTGCAAGGGATTAGAGCTCCCTTACATGAGTCCATGTTGTACTTGGCCAGCAACTTGTCAATGTATGTTGCTTGGGATAACCCTAACATTCTCTACTTCCTATTTCTGAGAAGTCTAATCCCGAAAATGTAGCTGGCTTCTCCCAAGTCCTTCATACTGAATTGACTAGACAGCCAAACCTTTGTAGATGACAATGTCCCTACATCATTTCCAATGAGTAGAATGTCATCCACATAAAGGACAAGAAAAATCACATTAATGCCTTCAAGTTTCCTGTACACGCATGGTTCATCTTCGTTTTGAATAAAACTATAAGACTTTACAGTCTCATCAAAACGAATGTTCCATGCTCTCGATGCTTGCTTAAGTCCATAAATAGACTTCTTAAGCTTGCAAACCATATGTTCTGGCCTTCAGCAATGAAGCCTTCCGGTTGCGACATATAGATGTCTTTGCTAAGATGGCCATTTAAGAATGCCGTCTTGACATCCATTTGCCATATCTCGTAGTCATAGTGACATACGATGGCAAGGAGGATGCGGATGGATTTAAGCATGGCTACATGGGAAAAGGTTTCCTTATAGTCGATTCCCTCTTTCTGAGTATACCCTTTCGCCACAAGCCTAGCTTTGAAGGTTTCTACCTTCCCATCCGCTCCCCTCTTTTTCTTGTACACCCACTTACACCCAATGGGTTTTATCCCTTCAGGTGAAGTTACAAGATCCCAAACCTGATTGAGGTACACAGACTCAATCTCGACTTTCATTGCTTCATACCACAGATTTGCATCCCACAGATTTGCATCGGCATCAGCAATAGCCTTCTTGTATCCAGTGGGGTCTTGTTCCTGATGGTCAGAGACCAGCTCAAAGGCTTTTCCAGTCCATCTATCCGGAACCCTAGACACTCTCCCATTACGACGAGGCTCCACTTGCACAGGCTCTTAAGGCTGTGCCTCTTTTTGTTCCACAATCGAGTCAGAAGAAGTTGATTCCGTAGATAACTTCTCCTCAAGTTCCAACCTTATTGAATCTTTAGTGGAAGTACTTCGATCATCTTCCAAGTATCTAGCATTGGTACTGACTAGTACCTTCTGCTCCTTAGGATGATAAAAGTAACCTCCCTTTGTCCCTTTTGGATAGCCAACAAAATAGCATAATTCTAATCTCGGTTCTAACTTGTCTCACTTGATCAGTACATAAGCTGGATAACCCCAAATTCTGAGATGATTTAGACTTGGCTTACACCCAGTCCACATCTCATAGGGAATCCTAGGTATTGACTTGGAAGGCACCAAGTTCAGAATATATGCCGCTGTTTCCAAGGCATATCCCAAAAAGGACATTAGAAGAGTAGCATGAAACATCATGCTTCGGACCATTTCCATCAATGTCCTGTTCCTTCTCTCAGCTACTCCGTTCTGTTGGGGTGTTCCCGGCGCAGAGAGTTAGGATACTATTCCATGATGTACCATATAGTCCTTGAATTCACCTAGGAGGTACTCTCCACTATGATTCGATCGTAAGGTTTTGATTAATTTACCTGTCCGACGCTCCACTTCAACCTTAAACTCCTTGAACTTGTCAAAAGAGTCAGACTTGCGTCTCATCAGGTAAATGTAACCATACCTTGTACAATCATCCATGAAAGTGATGAAGTACTCAAAACCTCCTCTAGCTGGTGTAGACAATGGACCACACATATCAGTGTGAACAAGACAGAATACCTCCTTGGCTCTATCCGCCTTTGGTGTAAATGACCTTTTGGTCATCTTTCCCATCAGGCAGGATTCACACTGAGGCCAACTTTCCAATCTCAATGAGCCCAAAGGCCCATCATGGATTAGCCTCTGAATTCTGGTTGAGTTAATATGACCCAACCTTAGATGCCAAAGGTATGAATCATTGATATTGGTCTTTCTCTTCTTAGTTAAAGATTCAGACTGAGCGTTATTTGATTGGTTGTTAATAGGGTTTAAAAAGAATAGATTTTCATACATGTGCCCAGTACATAAAATTTCTCCATCTCTACTGATAGAAATACCATAATGGAAAGATACAAAATATCCTTGATTTATAAGTTTTGCAACTGAAATAAAATTCTGACGAAATCCAGGTACATATAAAATATCTTTTAAAACCACTATTTTATTACAATAAAAAATAAGATCCAGCTCTCCCACTGCAAGGGCCCAGACTTGTGCTCCATTACCCACGCGTAGCCCATGTTCGCCATTCTTGAGTCTTCTAATCTTTCTAAACCCCTACAAGGAGTTACAGATATGATCAGTGGCTCTTGAATCAACAATCCAAGTGGAAGTTGATCCTACCATTGATATAGACTCTAGATAGAAAACATTACCTGTGGGGTTTTTCTTGGCTTGAAAATCTGGACACTCCTTTTTTCAGTGTCCCTTCTTCCCACATTTGAAGCACTCGCCCTTTGGTTTGTCCTTAGGCTGGTTCTTGGGCTGGGCTGCTGCATTCCCCTTCTTCCTTAACCCTTCTTCCTCTTGAGCTTTCTGGGTTTAGGCCCAGTTCTTGAGGAAGAAGCCTTAGCAATCATGGCCTTTGACTGCGGCTTCATGACCTTCTCCGCCATCTGGAGCTCCTTCATCAATTCAGTTAAACTCATGTTCAATTTGTTCATGTTATAGTTCAACTTGAACTGAGTGAAGGAGCTCGGTAGAGATTCGAGAACCATGTCCACTTGGCTCTCGGGGTCAATGACAGCCCTTAAGATTTTTGCCTCCTCGAAAGCAGCAATCATCTTGAGCATATGCTCTTGGACTGATGCTCCCTTAACCATCTTAGTGTTTATAATAGTTCGAAGAACCTCCTACCTTGCGGGCCAACTTTTGTCTGCGAACATAGTAGCCAATGACTGACTAATGTCATATGCAGAAGCCATGTGCTCGTGTTTTGACTGGAGCACATTAGACATGGAGGCTAACATATAGCAACGTGCCATTTTGTCAGCTTTCTTCCACGCCTTTTCAGCTTCTCGCTCTTCGGCGGTGGAACCTTCCCCGATCACAGGGCAGGTCTCGTAAAGGACATACTTATACTCTTCGACTATTAGTATTATGTCTAGGTTCTTTTTTCAGTCCACATAGTTTGGACCCGTTAACTTATTCTCCCTGAGAATAACGACCAATGGACTAAATGAACCTCCCACCATTTTTGAAAATCGAAAAATAAAAGAAAGAGTTTAGTTTGTGAAAACAAAATAAAATTTGTGCACTGAAAATAATTTGACTCTTAGGAAAACTGACATAGCTTCTTGAGAAGATTAACAGTTTCCTAAGCTAAGTGTATTAACCACCATAAATTAATTTCCCGTCTAGGTAATGATCTAAAGGCTAAATCCATCGTGGGATGGCCGTTTCCTCTCATTTCTTATGGACATACCTCGCACTATGACCTCCAACGTGGGCTGGCCGATCATAGCACGTGCCCCGAGTTATTAATTACATCCTTCCATTAGATTTAGATCCTTATGATATCTCCATCCTATACGGGTTCACTCCCAGGGTGACGCGAGGGGACCCACGATCTCTAATGAGGACCGTAATGGAAGTCGTGGGGCCGTTGGAACCCCTCTCCCACTTAGTCTTTTAAAAAAAGGTTTTTCTGAAAAATATCCTTTTGAAATTTTCATTAAGTTTTTCCTTAACTTAAAAATAAAATATCCAAGTCCATTAAAATCTCTATGTCAAGGCTTATACCCTTTGAGAGATTTCACCATGGACTAATTTTATTTAAGTTAAAACTTAATGATTTCAAAAATTTTCCAATTAAAACATTCTAGAGACTTTGGTCTCAAGTTTATTTGGCAAAAAAATTTTTCTAGTGCAAAATAAAACAAAATGGCTCTCCATTTTAATTTACAAAAATATCTAAATCCAATATATTTTCTATGTCAAGGATTAAATCATTTGAGAAAATATTCAAAGATTAATTTTTGTACAAATTAAAATAACCATTTAATTTTTGAAGAAAAATGTTTTTCTTGTCAAGAATGTTCCCAAAGACTTTGGTCTTTAAATAAAAACACACATAGTTACAGAAAAAAATATTATGCTTGAAAATAGTGAACGTTTTCATGCTTTTCTATTTTTTAAACCTAAGTGCCCAAATAATAGAATTAAACACATTAATTAATTAATTAATGATCTTGTTTAATCATAATATCCCTTACTAATATTTTTCATACAAATATATTCCAAGAATATAAAGTATTGCAAAAATATTAACTTTGCCTGGTATGGGACCCAAAACGAAAAAGAAAAAAATAAAGAAAATTGACTGGCGGTCCACTGCATCGGTTGCACCGGATCCGCGCCCCGCATGGCCTGTGGTCCACCGAGGCCGCGGTGTACCACGCCGTACCGGATCACCTTTGCTGCAGCCCATGGATCAGCCCGCGCCCGCGACCCGCTTGCCCACTGCTGCCGACCCGCGCTTCTGCCCGATAACCTACTGCTCGACCCGCGCAATCCAATTGCAATTCTTCAATTTGAAATGACTCAAAACAAATAGAAATCGGCTTGGCTCGCAGCAAATAGCTGGACGGCTCCAGGCACATAATGGCAGTGGCTCAGCTCGGCTCGTTGCTCGGCTCGACTGCATGGCTTATGAATAGTGTTTCTTCTTCGTTTTTCTTTCTCTTTCGCGCGAAAGTTGCAGAGACCTCTGCTCTTCGATTTTTGCTTACTTCTTTGGCTTCTTTGGACATTTTTACTTACAAAAACCCATCCAAAACAAAAACACAACCGCCTATTCCTATTTAAATTGGGTTTACACGATCAAACATCAAAGCCAAAATTTGTTACAGAGAGTCCTATGTTTCAACGATGAAGCTCACAGTCATCCTATCCCATACCAAAACAGCGAAGGATCACAGGTATAATCATCTTCTCCATTTTTATTAACTACCATGCTCCCTATATTGATCAAAGAACCATTGGCTTCGATACCACATTGAGGGGCAGAAAACAGAGGAAGCATGCACCAACGAAAAAAAACCAGAGGAAAAAAAAAACGCAAGCCTTAAAGGCCACACGGAAGCGTAAAGATTATACCTTTGCGCGCTCTAAGCCTACTAGGTTGAGTAGGAGTGGCTTGAACGACAGGAATTGCTTCGCCTTGCCCACTTGAAGAAGCTTCCGATTGAAAACCCGCTAGCCTCCTACTTTACCTTGTTTGCATGAACGCCAAGCCTTTCAACTCTCAGAATATACCACAGCCTAACCTCTAGTCGGTGAACACAATGGTGAAGAGGAACGGTCTCAAATCTCTTTAGTTCTCTTGCTATTGATTAGCAAAGCTCCAAAAAGAAGACACAGAGAATGAAGGAGACGTTTGAGAGAGAGAGCTACGTCAGTTTTACTTAGGCTAGGGAGATAAGGGTTTTTTCTTTTTCCAGAGACTTGTTTATTGGTCAGCCAAAACTAGGTCTCTTATTATCTGATAAACATATCCCCGGGATATCATATTTCAAACACGTGGATGTTATCCTGGGAATAAGTTTGGCTTAACCCTAAACTCTTCTTAACCGTATCTGGAAAAAACCCTACGGTCCAAGCTATTGGGCCGAAATAATATTTATTATTTCTCTTGGACCTAAAAGGCCCAAAATAATAAACATTAATTATTTATTTTCTGGGCTTATATAAATAACCCAATAAATAATTAAGCATTAATTATTTCCCCTAGTTTAAGCCCAGGTTAATTTTCTAATTATTCATATTGGACCTAGGTCCTGAATAATTAATTAACCAATTAAACCAGATAATTAATTTCTCTCAACTCCTATTTTTATTTTATTTATTTATTTTATTCCAGTCTAATAATAAATTAGACATCCTGAATAAAATAAAATAAAATAAAATCCTCTTGAACTGAGACCAATTCCTCAACCTAAAATTAGTTAGGACTTACGGGCTATTTCGAGGACCAAAAAGACACATCGCCTTGACTGCTAAAATGACCAAAATACCCCTACTATATAAATAGCTGTATTTTGCATTTTAAATATTTTCTAATATCACTTTAAGGAAATATTGACCCCAAGGACAATGCTGCATTAACAAAGTCTCCGACCTATAAGTGAAATGACTAAAATACCCCTCTACACATCGCCGTACATTTAGAGAGGAAGAAGTGTACTAACACCCTTCTAAATGACATCTACCATCCTTAGGCTTCTAGTCCAATGATCCACGACTTCTTGGAGTGTTTCCGCTTTCCAAGGGAGCTACCCTAAAGCAAACATCCAAGTCATATTTCCTAGGGCCCTGGACATTTTAGACCATTCGGACAACCATAAGTGGCGATATAGTGCAGAAACTATGTTGTACAAGTCTATCTTAACTAACTAGTTACATATACCCAATACACAAGTATATTGGTTCTACTATAGAATCTCAACTATAGCATATCAAAGCATATGCTTCCAACTTCGTCAGACCACCAACTCTTACTCAAGTCGTAGAGTATTAGTCCACGCTGTAGCGGTAGTAGTCTAGGTTTCTATCGTATAGTACTTTTAGAAACCACTACTACAGATCCTATCCTACGTATTCGAAATATGCTTATGTCATGAAGTGAGTGTACTACTTACTGGCTAAAGGTAAGCAATTCCCCATTTGGAATTCATAACATAATAACCTAAACATGATGAGATTTCCAGTCTCATCAATAGGTTAAGAACAAATGTTTATGTGTTAAATAACTCGTGATTCATACCTTACTGTGAAAGACCACCATTCACATGGATCACTTATTTAAATACAATGGGTCTGTTCTAGACGAAAATTGTGCACAAACAAAAAGTAAATTCACAAATAATTACTGAAAATAAATTTTTTTATTAAAATATTCAATTTTCAACAGAAACCTAGTCTAAGAGGGTATACAATTCAACAAGACATACTTACTAATCATTTCAAAGAAAATGCAAATCAATTTTCCAAAATGCGAATAGCTATTATTGCTCCTAACTAACAAAAAATTAAGAATAGACACAATCTTAATGATGAACTTCAAAAAATTGAAGGCTTATCATTTTTTGAATGATACTTGTCAAGGATATATATTTGCTAGAACTTTTTTTTTTTTTTTTTTTTACTTTGAGAAAGAGTAATTTTTAGAGAACTTCTTAAGTAGGAATTCCTCTAAGTAAGTTGGATTATATTTTTTCTTTTGAATTTTATATTAAACATTAATTTGTGATTGTCGTATAAGATCATATGTATGAGATTTGAATTTTTTTTTACAAGGCTTTAGTTATATTGAGGTGATAAATTTTTAATGCAATCTATTTTACAAGGATTCAATTTTTTAATATTAAACAATATATTTTTTTGTCATAAACTTAAGTATACTTCAGTTGGAAATAACATTAATAAGTTATAGCAAATATACTAGTGAAATATATAAAATTTGGAGGTCATAGTAGGAAGATTTTTTTTTTAAAAAAAAACTATTTTTGATGAAATAAAGGTTTATTAATTAAATGTGAAGATTATGTTTGGTTTTGAACATTTTTTGTAGGAAGATTTTTTTTTTAAAAAAATATTTTTGATGAAATAAAGGTTTATTAATTAAATGTGAAGATTATGTTTGGTTTTGAACATTTTTTGAGCTTGAAACTAAAGTATCTACTATGTTGAACCTGGATTTATATTTGTTTATGTAAATTTAGATGCACTAGAGTGATGAAGGCATACCAAAAGAACAAGCCAAAAAAAAAAAAAAAAACGCAAAGGTAAAAGTGTTTTAAAAGAGACTTAATAAAAAAAATGTTAAGTTAAATGTGCTAATTAAACTTTATCTTTTACCAATGCCATTTTAGGTGATTTGAAATAGATTTAAATTCCATTCCCATATACATTTTAGTAAACCAAACAATTTGAAAGGATTTTATTTATTTTCCTACTTAACATTCTTGAACTTTTCGAACAATATTAAGGAATATTCAAGGATTCATATTCTATAAATTTAAATTCCAAATAATCAAATTCCATATATAGCTTTCCTTTGTTGCCAATCAAATGAAGCCTTAAGGCTTGATTTTTTGAAGCTTTTTGTTCCTTTTTTTGGGGGGGGCCTTTTTTGCCATTCAATTTTTTCATATCATTTCGTTTTGCATTTACGATCTCAAATGCTGGTTTTTTTCCTATCTCTATTCTTCTCCTCAACCTCTATTTATTCTTACTGTTCCTCTCCACAAAAAATGTTGTGTTGTTGTTGACAATGTCGATGTTAATGTCGGAATACATGAATTCCTTAGTTTGAACCTGGGAAGCAACAACTGGAATATGAGTGGCTTTAAATCCACAATGTGCAAATTTTGGCATTGTTGGGATTTCAATATTCAATTGTTGGATACAGGTAGTTTCCAAATTTTCTTCTATACGGAGGAAGCTATGGAGCATGCTTTGAAAGAAGGGCCATGGAGCTTTAAAAATCAAATAATTTTACTCAAACCATGAATAAAAGATATTTTAATTCTCTTAAAGATTTTGTTGAGAAATTTGTTTTGGATCTATAACTCAGATATACTGCAAGATTGCTTCACTCTCAAGGGTAAGGTAAAAATTGACAAAACCTTTGCAAAATGCACTAAATTCCAGATCCGAGAAAAGTCAAAAAATGAGAAAAAAATTTCTATCTTAAGGTTTCCATTCCTATCAATGAACTGCTGTGTAGATGTATTAAGACCAAGAATCGTCAGAAAGGTGAACTCTTTGCAGTCATTACTATGAACGATTATTGGTCTGTTGTAGACTCTTATGGCATTAGTACAGGACTTGTTTCTCAATTGAAAATGATAAGTTTGGTCTTATTAGATCTCAATTGCTTACTATATTAATTTACATTTTTATATTCCATACTTTAGTTAAAGACTTATGGTTCTGTGCATGATTCAATGTCTTCTAGGTCAGGGTGACATTTGTTTAGATAACCCAGGCATTTAAGTTTCACTCAACCATTTGTTAGACTATGAACTCCTACTCCAGACCCATAGCCATATACATTTGAGTCTAACTGAACTCAAGTAAAGTAGATATCCTGTGTCTAGGTTAAGGTTTGAATGCTTTACCACGTGGCCAATGTTCTCTTTGCTTTGCTAGTTACGCCACCCTATAGGTGTTTCAGGGAGACATGTTGCTATCTTGTGGGACTCTATGTATGCATGAGAACTTCCCACGAATAAACACTAACACTGGGGTAGATTTAGCATACTACTAGAAAAGGGTTGATTACCAACAGACCATTCCTAACAAACTAGGCTCGATTGGTAATTACCACCAAATTACCAACAGATTCTCAAAAAATATGAAATGTGTTACATTTCAATTACTTGATAAAAAATTGGCAATTGTGTGTATTCTATTGGTAATTTTATTGTTGGTAATCTAGTGGTAATGTATTAGTAAATAGACAAAAAAATATTTACTAACCGATTACTAACAAAATGCAAGTAGTTAGTGACTATGTCTGATGGTAATCTATTGATACTAGAGAAAGAATATTATTCCTGCCAATTTACCAATGAAAGTAGGTAGTTGGTAAGATATTTTAGATGGTAACATAGTTGATAATATTGGGGTCGATTTTTTGACAATAAAATTACCAACTTAGACTACCAACTGTGTTTATTTGGTTGTTGATATTTGTATTGGTAAGCTATTGGTAATTTGTTGGCAAACAAGTAAGAAAATATTTACCAATAAAATGCTTGTAGTTGGTAACCATCTTTCATGGTAATTTGTTGGTAAAGGGGAGGGGAATGTTTTTTCCCTGGTGATATTCCAACGAAATACCAACTGAAGTGGATAGTTGGTGGAAGTTTTACTAAAAGAAAAATAGAGTTGTTGAAGATAAGCATAATCAAATTAACGATCTAATCGTTAGAATTGTTAAAATTGCTAAAAAATATATCGTGATCAAATTTGAAGATAATTGGATATATTTTGCCTTATAATCCAACGTAGTCTCTATATAAATGCTCAAAACCTAGTGTATTTATAAAGATAAGTATGTCAAATTAATGATCTAACCGTTAGATTTTTTTAACTTGTTAAAAAAGATATCGTGACAAAATTTCAAGGTAACTAGATATATTTTGTCCTATAATCTAGCATAATCCCTATATAACGACTCAAAACCTAATGCATTTATAAAGATAAGAATATTAAATTAATGATCCAACCGTTGATTTATTAAAAGTGCTAAAAAAAGTATTGTGACCAAATTTGAAGGTAATTAGATATATTTTTTCACATAATCTCTATTTAAAAAGCTATTGTATTTATAAAGATAAATGTGTCAAATTAATGATCTAACCATTATATTTGTTAAAATTGCTAAAAAAAACATATTGTGACTGAATTTGAAGTTAATTGGATATATTTTACCACATTATCTATCATAATCTCTATACAATGGCCTAAAACCGAATGCATTTATAAAGATAAGTGTGTCAAATTAACAATCCAATCATTAGATTTATTAAAAATTGCTAAAAAATGTACCGTAACCAAAATTTGAAGGTAATCTAATATATTTACCACATAATCTAGTATAGCCTCTATGTAAGCGCCCAAAACCAAACGTAATTATAAAGATAAGCATGTCAAATTAACGATTTAATTTTTAGATTTGTTAAAATTGCCACCAAAAAAAAAAATTAATGACCAAATTTGAAGGTAATCATATATATATATATATATATATATATATATATATATATATGCCAAAAAATCTAGCATAATCTCCATATAACGGCCCAAAACTTAATGCATTTAACTTGTCAAATTAACGATTCAATTGTCAGATTTGTTAAAATTGTTAAAAAAGTATTGTAACTAAATTTGAAGGTAATCGGATATGTTTTGCCATATAATCTAGCATAAACTCTATATAACAGCTATATTTATAAAGTATCGTGACCAAATTTTATCACATAATCTAACATAATCTCTATATAGGAGCCTAAAATTAATTTGTATATTATGCCTATTAATTAACATTTGTTTAAAGTGAAATTCAATCATTGTAATTAAACAATTTTATATTTGTATAAAAATTTTGAGGCTATATTTGGGAATACTTTGGAAATTCAATTTTTGGTTTATCAGGCTACTTGCTATGAAGGATTTTGTTTATCAAAATCATGTTCAATTATTAGCCTGACCCATTTATCTCAGATAGTTGTGTAAAGCCTAGACTTGTCCAAGCCTATGATCATCTCCTTCCATGATATAGGCAGTTTTAAGCCAATTAAATGTAATATCAGCATTGATCCTCTCCTTCCATGACTGAGTCATTCTTGATAGAATTTTTGTTGAGAAAGCTATAAGGATTGGAATAATTTTAACTTTTAATAAAACAACAATGAATTTTTATTTTTCATAACAATTAGTATTTCCATGGTGAGATGTCTATTTAATTAGTTTTATAAATGTTGATTATTTTTTTTTTTTTTGGGTAATAGGTATGGAAGTTTCTAGTAATCAATTACTAGATAGTAATGAGTCTAATGACAATCAATCCTCAACTTCTAGTCGTGGGAAGACTGGTTCGATATGGGAACATATTAGTCTAACCCAAGAAAATGGAAAGCTAGTGTACACTTGTCTCTTTTGCTTGAAGCAATTTAAAGGAGGAGGAATTCATAGAATGAAGCAATATCTAGCTGGGAGACAAGAACAGATTGTTGCATGTAAAAAAGTTCCTTATGATATTAGATGTCAAATGTTATCACATTTGGAGCAAGTGAAGAAAAAAAAAAAAAAAAAGACTAGTCCAAAGTTAATTATGGTGATGACTATGATGAAGCTAGAGCAAAGGAAGTGCAGGAAGTGCATGAGTTTACTCCACCAACTAAAGCACAACGTATTGGAGATAGACGAAGGAGAAAAACTAGTGGAGAAGTAGATAAGTATTTTGCACCAAGAACAACTCCAGAATTCCAACCAAGTCTAAATAGTGTTTTTGCTAACAAAGAAACAGTGAGAAAGGCTAAAATGGAAATTGCTAGATGGTTTTATGATGCTTGTATTCCATTTAATGTAATTCAATCTCCTTATTTTCAACTTGCATTAGATGCTGATATAGCTATTGGACCTGGCTTTAATGCTCCATCTTATGATGAAATACGGGTTAGTTTGTTGGGAGATTGTAAGAAAGAATGCCAGCTTCTTGTTGATTGTTTTCAAAGTAAATGGAAAGCATCTGGATATACACTTATAGCTGATGGTTGGAGTGATCAAAGGCAAAGAACTTTGATCAATTCTTTGGTATATTGTCCTGTAGGTATGACTTTTGTTAAATCTATTGATGTATCTGATATGGTGAAAGATGCAAAAACTTTATTAAACTTATTTGTGGATGTTATTGAATGGTTTGGCCTTGCGAATATTGTCCATATAGTGACCGAAAATACAGCAAATTATGTAGCAGCTAGGACCTTGATTCATGAGAAGTATGAAAACATTTTTTGGTCTCCGTGTGTAGCACATTGCTTGAATCTTATTTTGAAAGATATTGCTTCATTGCCTTATGTAGCTAACCTTGCTTCTCATGCTTCAAAAATTACTGTCTTTGTGTACAATCATATGGTATTTTTGTCTTGGCTTAGAAAAATGCCAGATTGGAGGAAGTAGTTCGTCCAAGAGTTACCTATTTTGCTACAGTTTTTATTTCTTTGAAAAGTAGTTGTGACCATAAGAAAGACTTGAAAGCATTAGCTATTGACAAACACTTTATTGGCCACAAGTTAGCAAGAACTGCTAATGGGAAAGTTGTTAGTGATGTTACCTTGGATAGTAAATTTTGACAAGATTGTCAAATTATGGTGAAACTTGTTGATCCTCTTATTAGATTGTTGAGGATTGTAGATGCTGATGAAAAACCTTCATTAGGATATGTATATAAAGGCATGCAAAGGGCCAAGAAAGGTATCAAAATGATGTTCAAGAATAGAAAAAGTTTATACAAACCTTACACTGAAATCATTAAGGCTCGATGGGATAAGCACTTGCATTGCAATATCCATATTGCAGCTTACTTTTTAAACCCAACTTTCTTTTATGATGAAAATTTTATTGAGAAGTATAGGGTCATGCAAGGTTTGCTTGATTTGTTGAACACAAAAAGTATTTGCAATGATCCAGTTAAAGCAATGAAAGAAATACAAGTGTACAGAGAGCGCAAGAAGAGCTTTTCTAGGCCATCTTATTTATCTGCAACAAAATCACTTACACTTGGTAAATTACTTTGTTATACTTATATGCGTTAATTTTTTTGAAAGCTATAATATTTAGTTGATAATATTATATGCATGCGAATGAATGGTGGGGATTGTTTGGTGGTAGTGCTTCTATTTTGAGAAACATTGCAATTTGCATCCTAAGTCAAACAACTTCTTCTTCAGGATGTGAAAAAAATGGGAGTCTTTTTGATTTAATTCACACCAAAAGGAGGAATAGGATGGAGCATCAAAGACTTTGTGATCATGTCTATGTGCTTATAACCCAGTTTGAAATCTAGGTATATCAATATTAATAATTTAATCTTTTACTATTAGTGGCATTTGTTATAATTGAAACTTTTGATTACCATACATTTAAATAATTTAAAATCATATCAATGCTTTTAGGATTCATCAAAAGAAAAGGTCTTATGATCCTATTGATTATGAATCGATTGACAAACTTGATTTTTAGGTGGTGGAAAAAGATCCTCAACTGAGTTTGACGAGGAAGAAACTGAAAATTTAATTTATAATAATCATGTTGTTATAATTATTGGTGAGTTTTATTTTTAAGTTGTAAAGAAATAGTATTATGCTATTTCTTTTATATCATGTTAACTGGGTCTTCATTTGAACATATTGTGTAAAAATTGATATGGAAATTAACAAGTCTAAGTCATCAAGTTTGAATTCATTTGATGGTGAAAATGATGGAACAGATGACACCTCTAGTGTGGATGTTGGGCTTGGACCACAAGTTAATGTAGACTATGATTATGCACTTTAGATTTTGATTATGTTAGTTTTGGTGGTGATATTGTACCAAAATTATATATTTGAGTATTGATTGACATTGAACTATTATTGAATTGTATATTGAACTTATGTCTTAGACTTTTTGGCAAAATTTATACTATTTTTTATATATAAATAATATTAAAAAAATATTTAATTACATCCTGGTTCTACCACAATCCAACCACGGTAAGACTTATGAACCATTAAACTTGTTGCTTCACCGATTCGATGACCGGTCCAGTTTTCAGAACCTTGTCAATAAATTAAAATTAAATTTATTGGAATTGAAAGGATTCACAAATGAAGTCTAATAATTATATTATGATTATGATTTCTCAAATCAAATAATGACATTGTATATTATTCTAAAAGCAGTATGACCAATTAGTTATGTTTATATTATCTTAAAAAGATTAATGTATGTGGTTATATTTATATCTTAAATTACAAGAGTAATAAACTTAGTAATAAAGAATTACAAGGTGAAAAAAAAAAAACCAATTGCATTTAGGGATCCTCAAAATTAAATTTATTTTTAAAAAAATTCCTAAGTTATACCAATTTTTTCTAAGAAAAAAAAAGAAAATATGTGGGGAATTTTTGCGGCTGGTGATTTCATGTCCTTTTCTTCCCAAAATGAAATTATTTACAAGTCTATTTATCTACCACCACAAGAAAATATGGAGGAACAAAATAGAATAACTTAAAATTATATAATATGAACACAAAATACCTATACTTAAATAAATATGTATATATATATATATATATATATATTAGTTTTAAAAATCATAATATTATACATATATATATATATATGTATATAAGTTTTGATATAAAATATTAGTATTAAAAATCATGATATATATACATATATATATATATGCACAAGATATTATTATTTATATATACACACAAAATATTATTTTATAAGTATTTTTATTATTATTATTTTAATTAATCTTTAAAAATACTATTTCTATTTTTATAAGTATTATAAATATATACTTTCCAATTTCTAGGTTTTAAGTATATATTATAAGGATTATTTTTATTATTTTTATTTTTTCTTTAATATATATATATATATATATATATATATATATATATGCTATTTCTGGTTTTGGAACCTTTCCCCTTTTTACCTCCTTCCCAATTTCCAAACCCAAATATCCAAAATTTGCCAATTCTCCTGCGTCTTTCCCCTTCATCTCTTCCGTTTCATTTCTGTATTCCCTCATTTTGCTCTTATTTCCAAAATTTTATGTATTCCCTTGAGAATCCAGTCTTTCATTTTGCTTCTTGAAGCTTTTCAAGAGAACTGAACTAGGAGGAAAGCCATGCTTTGAAATAGAATTAATACATTTTCAAAATGAGCCTCCTATTCCGTAATCATTGATTAACCTTATCACAAAAAGACCACGAAGTAGAAAACTTGAAGTAATCTCCGTTTATTTTCGCTCTTGCAGAAAAATCAATGGCTTTGAAGTCTTGGAAGGGTTAATAATAGTTGTTTAATATGAAAATTCCTTTCCTTATCAATAAATCATCATTCCGTTTTGTTCTTTAATCTTTCTTTGCGAATTCTTACAAAATTTTCATCTATGGATATTTTGCTTGTTTTTTCTTTCCCTGTAGCAATCGTAAGCACGTTATTTTGCTATATATGCAGTTGTCATTCATCTTAGAGCTACTGGAGATGCTCCAATTCTCAAGCAAGCCATATTCAAAGTTTTCTTTGATAAATTTTATTGGGCTTCTTATTCAATTTGTGGTAATTATAATCATTCTTTTGATTGTTTCAAATTGTCTATCTATTGCTTAAAGCCCTAATCTCATTCTGGGTACTTTATGTTGTTACAAAAAAAAAAAAAAAATCTTTCTTTATTACTTAATTATTATTTTGTTGTCTGGCAGATTTCCAAACTCTTATATCGAATTTCCAAATTCGAGAGAATTGTGCCTTTCAAATGTAGTGATATGCTATTAAATGCAAGATTTGTATTTTTTAGACTATATTAAGGTTAGCTACTAAATACCAGCTTCAATGCTAAGTGTCAAGGATTGCCTTTCACTGGCTTAAGGCTTTACAGGCGTGAATTGTACTAGTGTTTTAGTTAAGCTACTTGTTGACCTATTGAGTAACATATCAAACTAATTGATGTAGTTCTCAGTATAGGCTGATGATTAAAAATTGACAATTTTGAGTATTTTGGCATTGGTAGTTTTTATTATTGTTGAACATGTTAAGATGTCGTACTGATATATGTAGAAAACTTAAAGTTGTGGCTACCTATATCCAATTAGTTTTTAAACTAGCTATATTGGAGTGATTGCTATTCATGTTTGTATGCATGTTCAAATATTCTTCCCCTTCAACTCCCCCCCCCCTCAACCCGCCCTTTTTAAAGGAACATATTCCAATTTCGATGAGGCTAGTTAAATTTCATTTTTCTAAGGGAAAGGTGAAAAACAATAATCTTCAGTAGATGGTTGCTCTGTCTACCTCACATAGTTCTGCTGCCTATGAAAAATGAACCCTTCCATCCCATTTTCCAAACATCTTTATAAAACCTGGTGCACCTATGGTGACTTGTCCATTTATGTGAAACCCAGCTATGCCACAATGATTAATTGCTGAAAACATGAACTAGTGAACTATTAAAATCTGAAACTTGTTATACGTTTGGGGTGTGTGTGTTTTGGTGTGAAGCAAAAAAAGCTCTCTGGACTTCTTGCACTGAATTTACTTTGACAATAAACTAAACTATAGTTCTAGCACATCGATCATAAATATTTCTTATAAAATCCAACCTACTAACTTAAATAAAGTAGTGTTTGAGTCTTGAATAGAATCAAATAGCTACCTTGGGGTACTTAGTTTATAAATCATCTTAAAATTTAACTCTTAAGGTAATGTGAACAATGTGTGGACAGTATCGAACTATCCCCTCATCTATATGTTTAAATTATTAAGAAAGGTTGCAAGTTACAAATCCATGTGCTATCCTTGTTTACTTATTTGAGTGTAGTTAGAATTGGACCCAAGGCCTTTTCTTGCTCTATCTATATACCACATTGTATTACCTCTTCGTCTAAAAGTTTATATTGTTAGAAGGTTTTACTTGTAAATTTAAATTAAATATCATTAGAGCAAAACTAGGGAACTTTTATAATCTGCTGTCTCCTTCCATTGTCTATTTTCAGAGACAAAAATAAGAGCAGGAGAAAGATGGCTCTCTTCCTTAGTTATTTAGACTCTGATAGTGTATTGATGTTATTAAATTACTAACTCATCTAAATACATAAATTGTTTGTGAGAATTGTAGATTATGCATTTGACATTGTACTCACTTGTCTATTGTGATAATTAGTCATATGCAACATCTATTAATGCTCTTGAGACAGTCTTATGTTTCAAATCCTTTGAATTGGTAAACATTTCGTTTTAATTCTCATTCAATGTAAAAGTCAATGAGTTCAGGCCTATTGCATTGACACTAAACTTCTTCTCTGACTGTTAAAAGTCCTTAATAGGAGATGCATTATTTTTTGATAGAATCCTTTTCTTTTTAGGATAGGAGACAACATGATAGCTAATGCTAAGTAGAGAGGTATTATCACTCTAGGAAAGGTAAGATTATATATCAAAATCCTATTTGAAATTGGAAGGCGTAATACTTGAATATTTAGTGTTTTTACCAGTTTGGGACAAAGTCCACCATAGCCCTTTCTATGACATAGTTTAGTATTCTTTGATAAGAGTTTGTTACTTCAGAGTGTGTTTTCGAGCATTTTCCAAAAGTTGCTAGAAATAGCTGAAAATTGATACTAGAAAGAATTCTTACAAGCTTGTATGCTATTGCTTCTAGTAAAATGTTAAGATAATTTACCTACGATTGCAAATTACTTATTGAATCAGAAATCTTGTGAATAATTGGCAATTGTTTAGGGATTTTATTTTTCTATCTATTCTTTCTGAAGTGTATCAAATGACACTGTCAAAATAAGGAATTCTAGGAAGAATAGATACCTTGGAGATAGGTAAACTAGTCATCTCGTTCTTTTTCCAGATGTTTGTTCTTTGGATATGACTTGCTTTTGCCAATGAAAAATGATGAAGCCTGATGAATAATAGTCTCTATTTTTGCTTTATTTTTTCCCTTAATTAACATTATGATAGAGAAACCATCTGCATAAGATTTGCTATTTGCACATTTTCCTTGGAAAAATGAAATTTAACTAGTAGGACCTCATCAAAATTGGAATCAGTCCCCTTAAGGGGGGAAAAAAGAATATTTGAACATGTATACAAACACAAATAGAAAGCACTCCAATTTAGTATGTTGGAACATGGCTTTCATTTTCAAAAAAGAATATGTATTTGATTAGATTGCATACTTATTATTTTTCTTTTAGCCTTTCATTTGGTTTTTGCAAATGTGTGATAAGAATTTCTATTTTCAAGAATATTTGGCTCATTCTTTACATCAATTCCTTTGCCAATATTTTCTGCAAAATATTGTATGCTATATGCCATTGCTGGTGAGTGTCATTTATTGTCAGTACAGCTTTTTGACCTTTTTATTGTATTGTTAAAAAGCAAATATGTCTAGTATATTTATTTTTCCATAGCTGCTATTGGGATTTCATTTATTTGATTTGCAAAGCCAACCTCTAAGTGCAACATTTGCATATTAGGCCTCTCCCTGTTCTTGGGAATATCCATATCGCAGTACTTTATCAAAAAACTGGTATGGCTGGCCATGAACTTGTTAAAACTGGTACTGGATGGGTAAGACATGCTATGGTTGTTGGTCAATTATGAGAGGCTAATTGTTGTATTCTTTTCAGGATAGTTTTTCATTTTGCAATATAATAATATTGTTATTATGCAATGATTCATAGTTGATTACTTGCCTGGGTTATTGACGTCTTTTTTATTTTTAAAAAGAATAATAAAAAAGAATTTCAAAATTAAACCCGAACCACCCAATCTATTCTCCTGAGAAGAAGTTTAGTTTCAAACCCCGACTGAACAGGAGGAGTACACCAAGTCTACTGGTCTGTTAGAATGCTTTAGCTGCATACATTACTGCACTTCCACTTGACACCCATTGCAACGATAAATGGCTCATCTCCATGACCTTCTCTTGAATTCTTCAAACTTCTGTCACACCATCTTTGTAGGAGTAAAGAACTTGTCCTATCTTAACTGTGCTATCAGATGCTGAAAGCTCACAAAAATTTTTTCATGTCTCTGACACTTTGGTTCTTGGAGTTCATGTAGGGTTTGTAAGTCTTTTTAAACTTAGAGATACACCTACATGGTAAAGTAACATAGATAAGGTTAATTGTTAGCCTTCTCTAAACACATTATCTATTAAAATGAATAAGCCTGCTCTGGAGATGTGAAGAATCATCTATTGCATGCCAAATATTTGTGCACTTTTTTTTTTTTTTTTTTGCTATTGTTGTATTCCTTTTGTCTATTCCAGATTTTGTTCCCATATAGGGTCTAGCATGCGTCAATGGTAGCACAATAAAAATCAAACTGGTTTCAAGCAATGTTAGCTTAAGCTTCATTTTATTAATTTATTTATATTTTTCATTATTGTGACAACTAGGTGGCTTGGATTTACATATAATTCAGGAAAGATTGGAAATATGTATTTAGGGATCAATGTTGTTTTAGATTGTGTTATTATGTATTTTCATCAATTTTGGTCTTTTGGAGTTTTAATTCCAGAATATATCTATTAAGAGGCATAAGCTGGCATTTAAACTCTTTTTCACTTGCCATGTTATCTCACCTTGTGATGTACCTGGATTGTGCATTTTGCAAGTGATCATTGCACTACTTCTATAATGTTGGTATTTTAATCTAGTAGAAATTATTTGTGAACTTGTGTTTTTGATGACAAGACCTAGAACTAAAATTGCTAAGCATGATGCTTTTTCTTGGGCCCCATGTGGTCTATTTTTTGGTGGAAAGCATGAAAGCTATGTCTCATTTGCTTCTCGTGTGAGCCATGAATGAAAGAGAGATGTTGTTGCTATAGCTATTACAGTATAGTATATGCATAGCTGGAGGAGAAAGGTAAAAACAATGGAGTACTTTGGTTCGAAAAGTGAAAGCAGAGATGGTTGTAGTTGAAAAAGTGAGGATGGTATGGAGGCAAAAGTTATGCCATTTTGCTGGAAAAATTCTAGTATAATCTCTATAGTACATATGTTGCCCTTTTTTTCCCCTCCTTATACTCTGTTTCTCTTTTAGAGTAGCCAACATAGCAGTGAAAGTGATCCCTAGCACCAATAGCTTGATGAATGGATGCACTTTTGATATGGATGCATGGCTTTTGATATAGATGTACTTTTAATATTATACAGGATTGTTTTATCAAATATGTGAATTATGGATTATACATTGATTAATGTAATCTTAGTTACCAACATAAAATCTGTTGGTAATTTTAGTTACTACAAAAATCTGTTGGTATTTACCAACAGAAATTTGTAGGTGCACAATAATAAAAAATCTGTTGGTACTCACCAATAATATAGTGTTTTTGTGGTATGATATTACCAATTTAATTTTAGTCGGTAAGTAATCAATTGGCATAATAGTCTTAGACATCTACCAACTAAGTACCAATTGAATTATTTGTTGGTAATGTATAATATTTTCCATCTAAGGAATTGTTGGAAAATTACCAACTAAATTACCGTCTAAATAATTAATTGGAAAATATGCTAACTAAATTACCAACAAAAGAATCAATTGAAAAATCACCAACTACTTGGTCGGTTGGTTGGTAATTTCACAAAATTATCAATAAAGAATACTTAACTTCGAAAAAACCATTACCAACTGAAATTTAATGTTATTAACTGTAAAATTTGTTAGTAATTACCAACCGAATTGAAAAAATTCTTGTTGGTAAAAATTTCAAACAAACGTTTTACTAACAAACTAAATTCTGTTGGTAATTTAGTATTATCAATACAAATTAGACAATTACCAACAGAATATGTTAGTTGATTATCAGCCTTTTTCTAGTAGTATTAGGATGTTGCTAGCTTGGGTGATAATAATTTAAGATTTGAGGTTGTGTATTGGAATATGTGGATGTTTCAAGATAATATAGAAGAGAAAGAAGAACTCTTGAGATGTGTATAAAACTTACCTTAAGGTGTTATTTGTCTCTACTATAAGTATTTGCTAAAGGGTTAGGGTAAATTACTACTATGATGCAAAAAGAATTTTTGAGAAATGAGCTAGCAAATATTTCGATTTCTGACAAGAATAATCTGTTAAAATATATGCTCAAAATAGACTATATATTTCTGCATTACAAATCGTAATAAAATAATTCATTCATTAACGATTATTTGTTTACATATATTTACACATCAAGATCCAAGTATGATAAATTAATTACCTATACATTGGACCGTTCTTCACAGTAAGGTATAGGTCATGAATATTTAACATACAAGGAAAAATATTGTTCTTGATCATTTGATGAAATTGGGCATTTCATTAAAGTAAGGTAATTATACTTTGATTTCTAAATGAAGAATAGTTTACCTTTAATTGGTGAATTGTTCTTCATACCATTAGTATAAGTATATTTAGAATACGTAGAGTTGGACCTCAAGTATGGTTTCTAATAAGTACTATATTTAAAAAAATTAGACTATTAATGTTATAGCATGGACAAGTACCCTTAGCCTTGAGTATAAGTTAGTAGTTTGGTGAATTTAGACTTATGAACTTTGATGTATAATTATTGAGGTCTTAATGTTAGATCAATAATCTTATATATTAGATGTACGACTCTAGTTAATTAAGACATGCTTATGCAATAGAGTTTCTATACTTTATTTAGTAAAGGTAAATCACTCCCTTATAATTGTTTAGGATAATCTAAATAATCCCAGCCCTAGGAATGTGACTTATTATTGTATGCTTTTTGGTAACTTCTAGAGATAATTAGGTACATATTAGAAGTAATGGATTATCGAATTAGATGTCTAAGGATGATAGACGTTATTGAGAAAGATGTTAGTGCATATTTCTTATCTCAAAATGATGGGTGATATGTAGAAGGTTATTTTAATCATTATACCTGTAGGTCGAAGGCATTACATTTGTAATATTGTTCTTGGGTTAATATTTCCATATAGTGATAAATAGAATATTTAAATCATAAAATATAACCATTTGTTAACATTGATATTTTAGTCATTTTATTAGTCAAGAATAATATATCTTTTGGTCCCCAAAGTAGTTCAAGTAGCCTTAATAATTTATTTACTATGTGAGCTTATTGGATGAAATTAATAGTGGAAGAATCATTCTAAGAGTCCAGTAATTATTCCTAGAATAATATGTTGGGACAATTAAATTAAATTAAATAATTAATTAATTGTCTTAGGTAGTTTTACATTGAATCCAAGGGAGTCAACCAGTTAACAAAAGAGTTGTATATTAATAAGTCTTGGACTTAGTAAAAGGTGAACCAAAACTCTGGGCCACCATAGAATAAAGAGTCAGTCACAGGGTTTTTGGAAACCTTGTGAGAAGCTACCACTTTATAAGAAGGAAAATAGAGAGGTAGAGGTCTTGTGGTTAGGAGTGTAAACGAATCAAATTTTTATCGAACATGTTTGGGCTTGATTCGATAAGGGCTCAGCTCGAATTCGAAATATCGAGCTCGAGAATATAAACTTTATATTAATGCTTGAATTTTAAATGAGTCGAATTCGAATATCTAAGTATTAGGTTCGAAGGCTCATGAACATATTCAATTAATTAATTAATAAATATATAATTTATATAATTTATAATATAATATATTATAAATTATTTATTTAAATTCAGTTCGAACTTGAACTCAAATTTGAACTTTCGAACTTATTATGGTCAAACCATGAATCGAACTTGAACTTTAAAATATTTCAAACGAATCGGGCTCGAGCCAAAATTTGATATTCGAATCAAACTCGAGCTCAAATTCGAGTCATGTGTGAAAATAATAAAGTTTGACTTGATTATCTTAAAGTTCGACTTAATTTGATTCGAGTATACCTCTACTTTTGATGTGAAGGCTGTTGTTTTACCTGTAGTTGTGTGTGCATGTGGTGTGCATGATTCACGCAAGGAAAAATAGAGAAATAGCTTCCTCTGTCGCCATTATTTCCTTCTTCTTGCCTTCTCACAATAGCTCTTCTAGTTTTCTTCGTTATTCTTTCATCCTAGATTCTACTTTTATCGGTAAATAGTCCATAGGAATTTTAGACAATACTTTGAAAATCGAGAGCTAGCAATTATTGTGTGTGTTTGATGCAAAGGAGCAGACGTCTGGCTAGTATTTCCACAGAACAAGTGACTGTTCTAATGCAAAAGGCTCCGTCAAATCCAATACTACTGTTAGTAGTTCACCCTACGCAGCATAAAAGTAAGTCTTCTAGATCATGAATGGGAAAATTTTGAAAATCTAGTTTCTATTGCATTTATTTATTTTCCGTAATCCTTCAAAGGGTATTAGAGCCACATGTTATAATCTAGGAGTATGTTTAGGGTTAATAATCAGAAAAATATAATTCCTTTACTAATAAAAAATCAATCTTTGTGATTCTATGCGATCCCTCGTGATTTTGTTATGGGTAGATGGTGTGTATACCTTGTGTATGGAGGTATCGGCATTTGTATTAAATTGTTCTTCGTTTTTCAATAGAATTCATGTAGGCCTCGTTTTGAAAGGTATAGGCTATTGTGTATTGTTTGTAAATTCAATCTGTTATATTTTTTTGACAATCATGGTGCTAGCTTTGTAATGCCTCGGTCGGCTTTGTCTTCATAAAGCCAAGGCCGGTTTTGCTTAGCCTTGGTTGGCTTTATGAAAACAAAGCCAGGGCCGGCTTGCATAAAGCCTCAGCCGGCTTTGGTGCTTGATGAACCAGCTTGGCCGGTTTGTTGAAGTAAAAGCTAACTCTGGTTTTGGTTGCAAGCAAGTCGCGGGTGGGTTGTCCCTGGAATTGGAGCCGGTACGGGTCTGGTCTTGGTGTGGTTTCAGGCATCCTGAAGAGCTACTGTTTTTCCTTTTCTTTGTAATTTTCTTTTACTTTTGAGTCTCATATCACATGAGGTTAATTTTCTTGCATTGATTATTTATCTTTGATGAATATCTTACATAAAAATAGTTAGTATAGAAGGAACTACCTTAGCATTAAACAAGTTAATCCATTATTTGATCACTTGGAAATCAAAGGATAAAAATAGCATGTAAAATATTTATTTTTAACAGGATATCTATTTCATTTAATTTTGTAATCAAATATACAAGTTATTGAGATTTAATTTTTCTCTAGATAGAATAAAAATAAAAATGTTTTGTTTAAAACAAAAAGAACTTAAGGGCTTAAACTAAAATTTATAATTTATTCTCTAAAAATATTTTACCCTTGACATGGAGAATAATTTAAATTTGAAAAATCTTTGGGGAAATATTTGTTGCATCTCATATAAAATAAATAAATAAATAAATAAAAATTACTTGCATAGTCTGTACTTTTATAAAGTACAACATTGAATACGAGTCCAATGTAAATTGCATGTTGTACATTATAATATTTAAAATGCGAGTCACACACAAAGACAATATCAGTGTAAATATTTTTCTTTTTTTAATTAGTACTATATAACTATTAAACCTGCCCGAGTATACCGTTTTTTAAGGAAAGCCATGTATTCCATGTATCCATGCTTCCTAGTATTTGAACATCAAATTCTTCAGTGGGTATAATAAGGTTTGGTAATAACGACGATGGAATTCAAAAGCAAGAAAACCGGGAATAGGAAAACAAAACCACCCCATGCAAAGAAGTATAATAGTGAAGATTTCTTGAATCGTGAAGTATAGAGGCAGTCTTCTTGAATGATCAGAAGTACTGGTTGTAAATGGTATTACATAGAATAGTTTTTAAAAAGAAAAAATCAATAAAGAATTAATTAAAATATCAGATTCAATATGAGAATTATTGGCTTTGATTGCCCCTCGTTGATTGGAGGCATTGTGATGGAAATGTCAAAGGCATTTGCTCTATAGACGCTTGGTAGCCATGATGAAACGAACCATTTTCTGGTCATCTCCTTGCGGAGGGGGTGGAGAAGCTACCACTTGATGACCCGCAAAGTTCCTCTCACTGATCGTGCTGACGGCACAGTTTCCACCGCCACCATTGCTGGGAAGGGGTCCACAGGGATTTGGTGACGGAGTGCCACCACCATTCCTGTCAAGGGATTGAAAAACAAGGTGTAGATTTTTCATCCACTCTTGTTGTTTATGCAAGATTCTTGTAGCTCCATAAGGTTTGATGCCCAGGAAAAATAATATTGCTACGCAGATCACAATGCTGAGAGTTTTCATATCTTGCTAAAGAAGCACAGATGGCTATAGCAGATAAATTGTTGTTGGATATGTAATGCAGGATATTGGCATATATTTATATAGGAGCTCAAAGCCATAAATATATTGCTAATGTTTTGTACTGTGAATGTTGATTAAAGGCTTTGAATGTTGAATTCATCGGTTTACACAGACTTAGAAAATTGAATTGGTCAGACAAATGTGTAACTTGCTAGGAAGGAAACGTTTTGCCGTGAACAACATGAACTGGAAATCCTTAACCAGAAAACTTTCAGAGCATGAAAAATATACACATGAAGTAGAAAAGTGAAAAAGAATAGTCGTGATTATGTATTTCTCATTCATTCAATCTGAGCCTTTGACAATTTGGGTCTTTGCAATACGCGGCCAAGACTTAGAATTGACAGACGAGTACGTATGTGTCTGATCTATAACATGGAAATCAGGAACTGGATTGGGGTTCAGTCTCCCTTATAAGATAATGGCCTTTTTTTCTTTTTTGGAAAAAATATTGTGCAAAGTGAGTAAAGTCAAAAGTGTTATAAAAAAATAAATTAGATATTTTATGTAATGAGCTAAAATTTGCATAGTGTACTAGCTCAAAATACTATGAAGATCATGTCACTTTAGTCATTTTTATACTTGTATTAGTAAAGCTGTCTCACGCAAGGCGAGAGGTGGGGTATCTGTATTATTCTCAATTAATCAATTTTTCCCCCTAATAATCTATTCAAAACTTTGGAATTTATGCAATAGATAATTATATTACCAGAAAAAAGAAAAACAAACCAAAAAAAAGAGGCACAATGTTTAAGGCTTTAAATTTTGCACAAAAAAAAAAGAAAAGAAAATCCAAACCAAAACAAACTCCTTTAGAAATGCTAGAATGCGGCTCATTGCACAAATACAACAAACAACCGTTCAATATAATTCGTATATGTGCAATTATACCAAAAAGAGTGATGGTATCTCCTTGGTGGTATTTTTGTTTTCTTTCTCTGCCTCTTGCTTGAACTGAAGACATTCTCCAAGCAACTCCATAGCTGTCTTTTGCTTATGCTCTTCTTCCAAAAGCCTCATTGCTTCCTGTTCTCGCTTCTCATTTCCAGTAATTTTCAAATAAGCTTCTTTCTCAGCTTGATACCTCTCTTCATAAGGTTTCTTCTCTTCCTAATAGATTGTCTTCCATTTTATGCCCAACAGGTTTGATATGGCCTTTCTGCATCAGGATTAGCTTTCTTCACCTAAAAAACAACATATGCTATCGAAAAATTTGACCAATTAAAGCATTCCATATCAAGAATATTAAGTATAAATCAAAATCTCAAATTTTAAAGATTACAAAAAATCCAATTTGTGAGATGGTTGCGATCTTAGCTGGTTATGGCTATAAAATGCTCTTTTCCTTAAAACTCCAGCAACCTGAAAGGAGATAGAATGTGTAACAACTTTTTCCATATTAGCACAATGGATAGCATAGATAAAGTAAAACTTAATAGAGAAACCTTCTAATGAGTGCAAAATAAAAATAATTTCTATTGTTTTCACTACAAAAATGCTCCCATTCCCGTTTTCCAGCCATGACCATGTGCACACCATGAAACCTTAATTGATACAGTGATCTAGTTTTAATTAAAAATGCATATATGAGAACAATTATGAAGTTTTCATCAAATTCTTAGTAAAGAAACAGTCAATAAACCTTCATCAGGAAAAGTGGATTTCCCACATTTTAAAACCATTGAGTCCGATGCTCAGCAATTATTTTCTACAGCTGCTCTTGTAAACAGAGATTAGCTTAGTACTTAAAATGAAGTATGTTGTTTGGAATTGTTGAAAAATATGTCAAAGGAAATAACAGAAAGCAAAAAGAAATGAAAAGAGATAATAACATCAAATGTTAAAACACCTTTAGAGCATTAAGATCATGACACCTTGACAAAAAGTGTATGCCATCTTCAAATATACCATCTCCACATCTTGCCCACCAGAATTTACAAGATCACAAAAGGGTCTTAAGAAATAATCTTGAGGAAATCAGAATTTCAAGTTATGAGAAAATCAGCAAAACCTCTGACTCTGAGTAACTTGTTGAGTGGCAATTATAGTGAAATGCAGAAGCTTTAAATATCCATTCAACCAATTTAAAGGACAAAATGTACTAACGCTACGAACCCAATCCTGGAAAATGGCATTCTTGTTTGCGGAGCATGGCAATTTGAGTAGCAGCTTCCATATCATGAAATCTTTTTTATTGCAACTGAGTGTTCCATGCCCATCCCAATTACCAAAATCAGTAATTGAGAAACCTCCTCCCTGGAGACAAGTTCAAACTTTGGCCAAAATAAGCTACCCTAAATACTTATTTCTCCAAACATTGAGAAAAAGATCCTTAAAGCACCAATTTTTTTTAAATTTATATTGCCATGAATCCAAGATCAACTCTCACCATTTGCAAAACTTCCAAATTATAACTATTTTTGTTTTTTATAAATAGAAAAACTCATTATTTAATTAACGACAATTAACATTCTAATGTGAAGCTTCCCCGGTAACATAAAAGCATAAAATACCACTCCTACGTAGCATCTAGAATATATAGGCATAAACACATTATACTTTTCATGAGCATAAACTTACAAATCCCAAGAGATGTAAGAGTCATACGCAATTTCATTTGGCATGCATGTAATCTTATGATAAAGGAATAGGACTAAGTAACCATAAACCAGAAGGGCAAATTTTATATTAACAATAATAAGAATGACAAAGGAATTAGACGTTAAAAAATAGGTGAAAATTCAAAGACAAGTGAATTCAAAAGGGGACCTTTTAATTTAAAAATACCCAAAATCCAAGGCACAGTGAAGTTCAGACACAATTTAGCTCCCTAATATGAAGCATGATCAATTTTCATAATCCTCTACATCAAAAGGTGGAAAAAGGAATGTTTACCAATGTGAATGGAAGTATTATGTATCAAAGATGAGGATGAGGGGAACAAGATAACTATCTAATAGATAAGTGAATTTTAATGAGAGTCGCAATGAACATTTTATCTCATGAAATAATGGCATGTTACTTCCAGCAATTTATTTGGAGGAAAAAAAAAACGAAAAGAAAAGAAGGTCAGAAAACTTATCCATGTAGTAAATAAAAGAGCGCTACAGAACAAAGCCTATGAGAGAACCATAACTAGAAAAACAAATATGTAAAATGATAATGCTAGAAACTACATACATGCCTGAACCAAAAGATGTTGAGTTTAAGTTATATCTTGTCAACTAACTTGCTTGCCTCAGAAACATCATCATTGGAGATCATGGGGCTGGCAGAACCTTAAAATTCATGGTCCAACAGTACAGAAAGACAAAATCAGAAAGAAATAAGTTTAGTAAACAACAATAGAACTAAAACAATTTGAGATAAAAAAATTGCATACAACTAAAGTTTCATAGAATTCAATTGAACACATGATCACAAGCCAATAAAAGGTATTAAAAATAGAGAAAATCCAAAGTCTAGATACCCATCCATAATATGGGTTAACAATCATCATAGATTCATATTAATTGATACCAATAAAAAAGTTCAATTGAGTCCTTCAATTTCACCTTCTAAATCATATACATCATCTATGAAGCCACTAACAAAGCATGAACAGAGTAAATATATAGCAATTAGTTCCAATAAGATCTTGAATCACAATGCACAATCGAGACTCATAAACTCTGCTCACAACCTTATGGATGATTCTTTCAAATAAAATTCAAAATGACGACAAATGATCAATATTCACCTACAAATAACTGCGATTCTTGTCCTTTTTTCTTTCGAGATTGTACCTCTCAAAACTGGACAAAAATAAAGTTCTAAACTTGAATATTCCCCGACTAAAAAAAATATATTATCCTCCAATATCACAAACTTGTATAAGGAAATAGAAATATACACTAAAAGTTAGGAAAAATGACAAATTTAGCCATATATTATACAAGAAAAGCCTGAAGGTCTTTGCTTTAGCCATATGAAACAAAGCCAGAATGCTTTCCGTCGCATGATCCTCAAAATGGAATATGGAGACAGGAGGCTTGAATTGGCCAAAGCCTGTCTTTATTGCCATTAATGCTACAAGTTAAAAGAAGTTAACTTCAACACTAAAAAGAGCACTGAAAATTTAACATGTCCATGCTTAGATTTGTGCCATGTGTAAAAGGATATCCTAAAACTGCACCAAGTGAGTCTGATGACACACTCATGAAAAACTTTTTACTCAAACTGTATATAAGATGGTCATTATTATAGTGACTTGCCTATAACTCTAGCAGATCTACCTCACAAGTATATGTGCTTCAGGAATACCAAGAGGTGGTTGAAGACTACTATGTGGACCAAGCTGAGATGGAGAAAGAGGTATTGCAACCCTCTGAAAAGATGAAATAATATTGCAGACATATTGCCTAGCTATAGATGCAACACTCTCTTGCATATGTCTTTCAAATGCAAATTCAAATGCAATTGTCATTACAAATCTCACTATTCCACTAGAAGCTATTGAATCACTTGAAGTTTTATTTGCTGTGGGTCCAGTCTGAAGAGCAGAAGCAAGGTTAAGGGTGCGATTTGGACTTGTGGCTTCTTGTTATAAGTTACATCATGTTATAAGCTAAAGAAATAAAGATTTAATGGAAAAATATAAGAGGAAAAATAGATGAACTGTCAGAAAGATTATTATGATATACACATAAACCTTACTGGAATCGAAAGGAATTATATGGCAGCCAGAGGGCAAGAGAGGAGCATCATCAACAAAAGAGGCATCAATAGGAGCAAATATGAGCTTTGCACAGGTACCAACATGATTTTCCATCAATCAAAGTGCTGAAACATTTTCCCACATCAACAAATGATAAATTCACCACAAATTCAAATTTATATATCACCCAATAAATATACTAGCAGGAATCGAATGCTATAAAGCTCATCTGCAGAAAAGTAGGAGTCGTGCATGGTATAAAGTTCATTTGCTGCTTTTGTTGTCTTTACAAACAAGTCTTCTTTGATTTCTTGGATCTTTCTACCACTACAAGAAAGTCAGCAAATTAGGACAGATTTTTGTGACGGACAAAATCTGTCACAAATTTGCGACGGCTCACCGATGGAAAAAGGGTTAAGGGATCTAGTTGACCGGCCCTCGCAAATCCATCGCAAAATTAGAGACGGATTTGTGACGGAAATTATTTGAGACGGATTTGCAACGGATTTAAAGAGGCCGTCGCAAATCCCTCGCAAAAATTGTGAGGAATTTGCGACGGAATTCAATTTTTTTTAAAAAAATTGAAGAAAAAAAAATCTCTAGCTAATCCGTAGCAAAGTTAGAGATGGATTTGTGACGGAAATTATTTGAGACGGATTTGCATTTCCTATGGTTCTTCAATTACTTTATGCTCTAACGCAATACCATAATAGTGAAACATGTTTGTCCACATATTTCTGGAGGTCATAAGAATGTAGATATAATTGATAAACTAGCAAAAGTGCAATTGCATCAACAATTAGCCATATGGCATGGCATCTACAGTAAGAATAGACCTATATTGAGCAGCCAGTTACTCTATACATCTTGTGATTGATATCAGGGTGGTGTAGAAATTGCTTTTCACCAGTGATGACAACATATTATCATAATCATCCTTATAAAAAGGAGTCATAGATTTATCATTTACAACCTAAAGATTCACAATTTCAAGAAGGAACCAAGGGCCTCTGATATCCAAGGGATATGAGTTTCACAATCTTGAAATAAAGCAGAATACATATTCCTAAAGCAATCATTCACCTCTTACAAATAGACAATCCACTTGGAACTTATATCACAACAACTACTACATTAAGAAACTATGCTCAAGACAGCAAAAAAGGGCTCTTTTCAACATAGGCAAAGGTAAAATAGAGGGAGGAAGAATGGGAAGTGGGATTGGGTTTGTGGCTAGTAAGGGTGAGTTGGAGAGAGATAGAGCAAAAGAGTATTGAGGACTAATGACCAAATCTATCCAAGTATGGGAAGGTAATATAGACCAAATCGATAATGAATATCCAGCTGGAGGCAATCATGGAATTGCTATGCTGCAACTAAATTCTTCAGATTTTTTTCTACAAAGAGTTCCATTTTAACCTGCTTAAACACTACAAGGAAATCATGATCTAGAAAATGATCTTATTTATCATTTTTTCAATCTCATAACTTGCACAAAGGGATCTCAATTCATGAAGCAATGACTCTTGGGGTTGCAAGCCTAATGCCTTTATCTCATATAAAATCTTGATGGCTTCAATGAATAACCCTTGTTGTATATAACCATTAAATAATGCATTCCAACAGGCAGTAGTGTTCTGATGTACATGAATGGTAAACACACTTTTTGCATCATTTACTGACCCACATTTCCTATACGTGTCAATCAATCTACATTGCACATGACTGTCCTAACTTGATTGCACTTGAATGCACTTATCGACCACAATATCCATCATCTTCCATCTTCCGACATACTTTAAGAGCACTTGAAAATGTAAAATCATTCTTCTTCACACCTTCTTACCCCATCTCTCTGAACACATGAAATGCCATATCAAACCTCCCCTCTTTGCAGCAATTAACAATCCTAGCTGTCCATACCACTATATTCAGAATAGAAACCTGATTAAATATACAGTCAGAACTTTCTAAAATCCCAAACTTCCCATAACACCTCATCAGGGAGCTAATCAAAACTACACTTCTTGAACAACCAGACTTTATTATCAAACCATGCAGTTATTTCCCAAGTTCCAAATTTGTTGTCCTAAAACAAACCTTTAGAACGCACACTACTATCCCAAAAACAGCCATGTTACTCAAATTGTTGCACTCATCTTTTCCACTTTGCATTTCTAGAAATAATCGATAACCTCTCTGTAATCACCATTCTCAAAATAACCTACCAATAATTATAGCCCAAGAATTAACATTCCTAACAAAACTTTTATCAAGCAGTTCCCGCGCACTGCCCAAACTGTTACAACAAACGTGTATTAACAGCAGAAGATTTAGCAAAGACAAGCTGGGATAAATCCCACTTTTTTGAACATGGTTATGAAGTTCAATAGCTTGGAAAAGGTGACCCTTTTTGATGCACTCTTTGATCAGTAAAACATAGAGATCTAGTGTTATAGGGAGCTCAAGGCTGTCCATTAGGTGCAAAATGTCTGAAATGGTTGAACGTGTCCTGGGATTAGTGCTAGTAAGTTTCTTGGGAGGTTGTTTAATAGGTTGGTGAAGTCTGTGCTAGGGTCTATGAAGGGGTAGTTGAATTTCAACAAAGGAATTGAAGGGAGAATAGGTAGTTAGAGTAAAAATATTTTTGTGGGTTGAGGTGATATTTGGGATTTCGATACCATGGAGAGGTGTGATAATTGTTTGATAATGCATTGCTGACGATGGTTAGGATAATGTGATTTCTATTCCTTAGCCCATCCATGGAGGAATTGGGTGCAACTTAGTTGACAGTCCAATAGAAATCTTTGGAGTAGAAAAGAGTTGGAGCCTAGCAGGGAAAGCTGGAAAAGGATTTGAAACAGGATAATCTTACTTCAGCTTCTCAAGAAATGGGGATTAAGGATTAATACCAATAAGTGCTCTCTCTTTTACGCCTAATTTGGGAGTTTAAAAAATGGGAGAAAAGAAGACAAGAGGAGAAAAGTGGCTTCTCATCTCTTGTTTGGCAAAATTTCTGTGGAAAGAAAGAAAGAGACTTGGAGTGGCCCCAGATCACTCATACAATTAGAATAGGTTTTCTCCAAAATGGAGAGTAACGGATCGAAGAGAATTGGATTTCGAGTGTTTTTTTTTTAATGACAAATTTACTCCTTGTAATAACAACTTGTAAATTTTATTACCCTCCATGTCCTCAGTGAAATAAAAACTCTCCTCATTTCCTTCCCTGGTTCAAGAGGCAAAGACTCCTCCCACTACCTCCTCTCTCTCGCCATTTTCACCCTTCTATCACAAGACTTGGTTATTCAACAGCTTCTTGCAAAATCAAGTAATTTTGCAACTTTAAGGGCCAATTTCTGTTTAATATTGTTTTTTCATGAGTTACTATTTGTGATTGAAACTGTCTATTTGAATTTTTTTTTTTCATTTCTCAGTTTTGGAGACCAATATAGATATGTGCATTTCATAATCTTTTCGCAAACTAAACAAAGTTGAGACGCTTAGGCGGTAGAATTCAAATTTTAGCTATTTGTTTGCTGAGTTTGCACGGAATTTGATATCATTGTGGATTAATGGGTTTCATTTCTTGAAAAGAAAATTGAAGTTCTGAATCCTCCACTCCACTGTGAAAAAGATAATGTCACATTCCTTGTCAAAGTTGGTGTCTTTTTGTTCCGAATTTAGGATTGGAGCATTCTTTTTTGTGATCTTAAGGCATGAATTTGGCTCCTTTATTTTAGCTTTCCTTTTTAACTCTAGCTAACCTTTACAGTGTTGTGGGGAGCTTAAATTTATTTGGAAGAAACTAGCTTTAATATATAGTGATCTGCTGGTTGTGTTGAGGATCTTGAAATCGAAGTTTATGTATTTCAGTTTTTAAATATTAGACTTTACCAGCAATTAATGTTGGTTATATAATACTAGCATCTTTTACTTTCTAATTTTTTCCTATTTTATAATTTTAGGCTTGGTTAATCTTGCAATCCTAGGTGCATTTTCTGGTTAAGTCAACATATCTATTTGATTTGCAACATTCTTTCTGATGTCATTATCATTCATGTTTCAAAGCAAACATATTTGCCATTTACTTTATTGAATTTCTACATAGCTAATGCATTTATTTACTTGATTGAATATCTCTATGATCTGCCGGAGGCTTGCCCATTTTCCTAAGAAAAGAAACTTTTATTTTTTTCTATTTACTATTATTTTTTTATGAGTTTCTATTTGTAATTAAAACTGTCTTTTTTAATTTTAAAAAGAAAAATTTATTAATGTCACTTTCCTTGTCAAAGTTCATGTGTCTTTAGCTATACTTAGTTGCTATTGAGATCTTGATCATAAGTGATTACTTTGTGTCACATACTCATACATTGCTGATATAGGTCTAGCTATAGATTCAACTTTTTATTTATTTCAATAATCTAATTTCTAGACCAAATGGTATTATTATCATTTAGTGGGGCTAATGTTCAAGAAAAAGAGGTACTATTCTTTTGTTTGAGTAGAAGTGCATAGAGTAGAAAGGGTTTAGGTTTCCTTTATCTGAATAAATGATTGAGGTGATTATGTCTTGGTACCATTGCGCCTCTGACTTGAAGTAAGAATATGGCTGTGTAAATTAAGTAATTATTAGGCTAGGGAGTATTTTTAGCATTCATAAGCTTAAAACATATTTCATGTGCAGTGGCACTTAAGATTTTTACACAAAGATTACATAAGAAAGAGATTCCTCCGCTTGAGGTATAAATTAGCAGCAATACAATTGTTTCTTACTACAGTTTAGTATTCTCTGATTCACTCAGATAAGAAATACATTGTCACAATGGATATATTAAAATTTAAAAAAGTAGTGCTACTCCATAAACAACTAAATAAAATAAAAATAGTACGCTTGTATTTATTTTCATTTTTTACCACAAGTTATAATTATGCTACTTTTATTGTCGTATGCTTCTTAATGTTCTTATCTAATTTATTTTGAAATAGATGTGCATTATAATCGTACATTTGGAATAATCATTCTGTAGATGGATAATGAAGAAAATAGGGAATTCGAAGAATTATGTTTGCATATGACAAGTCGGAAATTAGTTGGGGTTGACATGATTTGTCATGTCAAAGAGTTTTTGGCATTTTGAGGTAGCAATTATGTTGATCAACCTATAGGTTATGCTTCTGAGGAATACCGTGCAGTTAGAGATAAAATCTTAATGCAACTTAGGACAAATGGATGTGTAAATAAGATATATTCGTATGAAACGAAAAACTTTTTTAAAATTTATTTGAATTATTACAAAGATATGTTGGATTTCAACCTACACAAAGAACCATTGTAGAAGAGCAAGTTGCTAAATTTCTCCATATATTAGCTATTCTAGTAAAAAATAATACTCAACCATTGTAGAAGAGCAAGTTGCTAAATTTCTCCATATATTGCTAAAAATAATACTTTATCAAGCACAAAATGCAATTGAAAATGCTTTTGGTGTTTTAAACAACAAAAATTTCCAATCGTAGGGGACAATCAATCCAAATATGATGTTGATACACAATCAGAAATTGTGCTTACTTGTTGCATTTTGCATAACTTTTTAAAGGAAACAGATTCATATATTGAGTATTTAAATCAGGTGAATCAAGCATTGGACAACACTGTTCCTCCAAAAGAAACTTTTGCTCAAATAACTTCGAAAGAAGATTCGTTGAAAGGAGAATTGTTAAGAAATAATATAGCAATTAATATGTGGAATGATTATGTATCACATAATATTCATAATTTATTATTTTGGTTATGTAATATTATTCTCTCTCTCTCTCTCTCTCTCTCTCTCTCTCTCTCTTTTATGAAATGATTTTGTATAAAACGTATTCATTTGATGTATGGGATATCTCTCTGACTTTTGTAAGCCCAAAAGGAGAAATATATATAGAGAAATGTTCAAGTTTTAACTCATTTTTTTTAATTGATTTGCATTCATTCTTTGTATGATATAATTGGCCCAAAAATAACAATAAAGCAAGGAGGAGTTAAGAAGGAAATCGTGAAATGGACTCAAGTTATGCATAAATAGCTGAATTGTATGATGAAACAAGGTCGATGCAGCCTAAGAAAATACTACTCCTTCGACGACAATCCTATGTTTTTCAAAGTCTATATCCCAACTAGGAACTCTTAGCAATTGGTAAGCATTTTCTCTGGTTTTGTATATCCATAAAAACTTTCTACCATGTGAAAAACATTGATTCAAGATGATTTCTTCTCTTCTTTCTTTTGTTCCAATAGTTCTTTTTTCTGATGATTCATTCCCACGGTTCTATATTTGTGTGGTGCTGACTAGAACACCTGGTTCCAATGGTATTTGTTTTGGAGCAGCAATTTGTGAAGAATCTAATTATCTATACTCTTTTGGGAGCAACAAATCTTAGGTATTAATACTACCTTCCTTTACTGGAATTCACCATTGGAGATTGTACATGATAAACATGAAAGCTGTGAAATTAAACAGAAATAGATACTCTAAAGGTAGTGCAATTATGGTTTTGTTGAAATTAAGTCCAATTAACTTTGGCTGAAATTCTTTTGCCCTTATGGTATTTGAGGAATAGACAAGTTCATACTGGCAAGTGTTTAGCAGCTTACTTTTGGCTAAACACAGTGATGATGAACTTGATTTAAATCAGGTGAAGTTGGCAATTTGAGCCTAAACTTGGTGATGCAACTATTGATGGTCTTTCAGAGTATGTATGTAACACCCCGCTAATGCAAGACCTAATAAAGGTTGGGGATATCATCCCGTCCTTATGACCGGGGGTTTTTATAACTAGGTGAAAGCCATAAAAGGAATCAGAACTTAAAAATTCATTACAACCCAACAATACTTATACAGAGTCTAAGGATCAAAACCAAAAAAAGAAATTTACAAATCCAAAGGAAGTTCATAGATCTTAAACATATAATACCTTGGATCGTAATAAGTTTCCACCTTGTTGAGACTAGTACTTCCTAAAATATGATAGAGAGATAAGTGAGAAGAAATTCCGAATAAGTTCTGTGTGTACTCCACGTGAGTTCAAAATACTTTCATGATGCAAGTTGAAAACTTTACAGAAAATATTGCTAGTCATTTCATAATATTTAAAAGATCATAGGGTGGTTACTTGTGTACTTTTCTTAACACAATAAAGCAAATGCAGTAGAGAAGCTTAAATAACCCTGTTTCACATATAAGAGAAACCACTCATTTAATTTTGCAAAATGGGTGGACTATGTAACCATGCATCATAGTCCCTTACTCATAAATATGGTGGAATCAGATAAAACCATTCCAAGCACAAGATAACCACTCATACATTTTCTTTATAAAATGGCAGACTATGAAACCTGGCATCATAGTCCGTTGCCATGAAACCTTGTATCATGGCAATGCAATGCGAAACCTTGCATCACAATATTGTGGGTGATCGGTCTACTGGGTGAAATGCTCCTCCATTTCTCACGCAAACTTACCGGTTGTCTAATTTCGTATCACAATCCCACTTGGGACTGGTTGCTAGCTCAGACAGCTTGACTTGCTAGCACTATCACACTTCCTGGAAAGAGATCATACTTCGGAGGTGGCCACCTGCCAGAGTATTCACCCAGACCCTCAAGGGCCAATACCAGTAGTCTGCCCTTATTAAGTACTCAACATTTATCCTGCTTAAAGTCATTCTCAAAACAAACAGTTTCAACAAACTTGCGTATGCATACATGGCGAGGTGTAGAAACTAAGACTTTATTGAAGAAAACTTGGTTTTGTTTTTGAAAGCTTTTGTGTGATTAAAACATCATTTGGAGCAAGAGAAAAATTTAACCATGTTTGCATATCAAGAGGTTGATTTCCTTGACAAAGTATTCAAACGGCAAATGATTTGCATAAACACAATATTATTTATCAAAAATCATGCAAGAAGTTACCTGTCAAGTTTATTCACACCCCCAAGCTAGTGAATTGCTCTTGCTCTTGGGTCCCACTCCCATCTAAATAAGAAAATTATAAATTCTCAATCAAATACTACCCTATTAGTCATAATAATGCATCCAAAATTCAACTTCTTCATTTTCGCCTAAGCATGAAAGGTATTTGATTTTACTCCTAAGATTCCTTCTTTTTAACTCATACTGCATTGTTCGAGATCCCAATAAAGCAAATGTACATGAAGCAGATATTCAAACATTTGTACTAAATAATTATTATGTACTAAAATAATAAATAAATAATACTATAGATAATAAATACTGTAAATAAAAATATGTACTAAATTATATAATAATAGCTATAATTCAATACCTAGGAATAGGATAAAATAATAATAACATCATATATTAAAATAATAGTTTATGAAAAGAATAATGTAATAATCATATTATATTATCTAATCATAATTGCCATAAACTAATCACAAACAAAACCAATAAATATATGAACAAATTAACGGCAATAAAAAAGGGCTATACTATAATATATTATATTAATTTATTAATTTAATAACAACATATTATTATAGTACAAGTTGTTAGAAAACAATACGTTGCTAATATTACTATGATAATATAATAATAATAATTAATAAATAATGATGTCGATGATGATAGTAAAATAAATGTTAACAATAATAACTAATAATATTGTTACTAAAATAATAATGCATAGCAAACAATACTAATAACTCTGATATCTAATAATCATAATAATAGTAAATAATAACTACAATAATTATAATCTTATTATGAAAATAATAAATGGTTGTACATTTTCTGATACTATCTATTTTCTTGAAGATTGATGTAACTGCTCGTTTTTCTAAGGTCATTAATGGATAAGATACGATAGTATTTATTATATTCATTTCTTATCCTTTTAGGTGATGTATCTAAACCTCTATAGATAGGGGTTTATGTAAATGAATATAATGAATTAATTGAATCCAAGTGATTCTCTCATTTCTCTTTTCTTATAGTTTCTTCAATATTAGTTTTTATATTTTGATTCTATTTGGAATCAAATTCAAAATACATTATCAATACAAGACTCTATTGAAGTTGTTCTACTAAAGTTTATAATCAAGCTAACACCATCGAAGATTTCTCTCAATCCGTACAATCAAATAATATGATTTTTTAAGTTTTCTAAACAAAAGAAGAAAGGTACTCTTCCTATCTAGTTTTGTATTAACATTGTAAATCTCACTAAACTTGAGTTTGCAACTCTATATATCATCGAAAAAAAATTATTTATCCTGGACACTAGATGCTGAAATACATTTAGCTGCAATGGGTCTAGCAGATGTAATGTTTTGGATCAAAAGAGCTTTTGTTGTTATTTTCTATGTTAATCAACAGAGATTACACGCTAATGTATAGAGGTACAAAAGCTAAGGATAACTAAAGATAGATATACAATAGCTAATATAATATTTATCTAATCAGTAAATGTTCCTATCTTAGCAACATGATAAGGATGATACAAAGGATAAACACTATCTAACACCCCCCTGCAAGTCCTTGGCCGATTGAAGAGGTAAACGATGGCGAAAAAGAGTAAATCGATTCAAGGACAAGGGCTTGGTGAAAATGTCAGCTAACTGGTCAGCAATGGAGAGAAATTCAATGACAAGCGTACCGTTAGCCACCTGCATCCGAACAAAATGATAGTCAAGCTCTATGTGTTTTGTCTGAGTATGGAACACCGGATGGCTTTATAAATTGCACCTATATTGTCACACCACAATGTACTAGCAGCAAGTGGAAAACCAAGTTCGTGCAGTGAAGACTTTATCCACAGAAATTCAAAAGTGGCATTCGCGATGGCTTTATATTCACTTTCAGTTGATGATAGGGCTATGGTCGGTTGCTTCTTGGCAAGCCATGAGATAAGACAGGAGCCCAAAAAAATGCCAAACCCACTAGTAGAACGTCGATCATTGGAATTGCCTCCCCAATCACTATCGGCATAACACTGGACATCAAGAAAAAAAGTAGAAGAAAACAGCAACCCCAAATCTTGTGTTCCCTTTAAATAGCGAAGAAGACACTTTAATGCCTTCCAATGTTGATTACTGGAAGTGTGCATAAATTGACACAGCTTATTGACACTAAAAGCAATATCAGGTCATGCAATTGTAATATATTGTAGGGCTCCAAGTAATTGCCGATATTGAACATCATGTGGACTAGGATCACCTGAATACTTAGAAAGTGTAGGGGACACTGCCATTAGTGTTAGGCAACAGTTAGAATCAACCAGCCCAACTTTGTCCAACACTTCTCGAATATACTTAGTTTGTGATAAGAGAAGACCTTCTTTCTACCAAGAGACCTGAATCCCAAGAAAGTAGTGCAAGTCACCAAGGTCTTTGACGGGGAACTCCTTTTGCAAAGCAGAAATTATTTGAGAAATGAAAGCAGATGAAGATCCAGTAATAATAATATCATCTACATAGACAAGAATGTAGATAATATGAGTATTATGTCGATAGATAAAGAGAGAGTTGTCTGTTTTAGAGGAAATGAATTTTTGTTGATGCAGAAATTCCCCAAGTCGTGAAAATTAGGCTCGCGGAGCCTGTTTTAAACCATATAATGAATGATTTAATTTGCACACAAAATTAGGTCTTGTCTCATCCACATACCCTATCGGTTGTGTCATGTAGATGGTTTCCTGTAAGTGACCATGGAGAAAGGCATTAGACACGTCTAGTTGCTTGATTTGCCAATGATGCATATTGGCAAGGGCAAGAACAGTTCAAATGGTGGTGGCCTTCACAACTGGACTAAATGTTTCTTTGTAATCCACCCCTTCTTGCTGTGTAAAGCCTTTGGCCACCAATCTTGCCTTATATCTGTCAATGCTGCCATCTTCTTTTCATGTTATCCTGTAAACCCACTTATTCAAAATCACATTAGCATCCAAAGGTTTGGGAACCAAAGTCCAAGTGTTATTAGACAGTAAAGCATTAATCTCCTCTGTCATAGCTTGTTGCCATTCAGTAAATTTACTAGCTTGAAGAAAAGTGTGTGGTTCGTGTGCCAGAAAAGTTTATGTTAGTTTGCTGACAAGAGAAAGATGAGCGGCACGTTTGGCTATAATGCCAGGTCTTAAAGTCATTTGATAGGTTCTTGTGGGAGAGAATTCAGGTTGCGTTAATGTAGGAGAGTATTTAGTTAGGTCGATAATAAGGTTCAAACCATCATAACTTTCGGTCAAAGATTTGGATGAGTGAGGAATGTGAGGAGATAAATTTGAAGTTGGAGAGGGTGAAGAAAAAGATGGATTAGGAGTAGGGAACGTACTTGCATGCAAGGAAGAAGAACACGGAACTTGCATCGTGAGCCAAGGAAAATTTGATTGCCTTTCTTAAGTAGAAGGAGGACAAGAGTGACGTGTTTTGAAAGGAAAAAGAGTTTCATTAAAAAACATATGCCAGACCACAAAAACTTTTTCAAGGTCAATATCTAAACAATAATGACCACAATGATTAGGAGACCTACCTAAATAGACACATTCTTTACTCCTAAAAGAAAATTTATTCACATTATACGGTCTTAAATATGGGTAAACAACACAGCCAAAGATTTTAGAATCCAAATAATTTGGTTGCTTGTTAAACAAAAGTGCATAAAGCACACGGTTTTGAATGCTTGTGCTGGGCAGATGATTAATATTATTTACCGCATGAGTGAAAGCATAAGACCAAAATTTGAAAAGAATGGAGGCATGAGCTAGAAGAGTTAAACCTGTGTCAACTATATGATGTATTTTACGTTCTGATTGGCCATTTTGTTCATGCATATAAGGATATGCAATGCAATGAATGATGCCTTGTTGTTTAAAATATGAATTTAATTTTTGATACTCTCCTCCCCAATCTGAGTGAAAAGCTTTGACATGAGCATGAAATTGTAACTTAACATAAGATTCAAAATTTTTAAAAATGGAGAAAACATCACTTTTATTATGTAAGGGAAAGAACCATGTAAAATGGGAAAAATCATCAACAAATAAAACAAAGTACCGAAAACCTAAATTTCTAAGCGCAGGGGATTGACCCCAGACATCCGAATGAATAATTTCAAACGGCATACAACTAGTGTGCTCAACAAACGCAAAGGGCAACTTAACCATTTTGCCTAACCGACAAGAAGCACAATGTAAAGAACTAGATTTATTTGAAATAGGTAATTTATTATCCCTAATTATTTTAGAAATAGTTGGAACTCGAGGATGCCCTAGTCGGGCATGCCATTGATCAAAAGAAACACAATCAGCCAACAAAGCGTGTGGCTTAGTTGAAGAGAGCTCATATAGTCCCGCATTACTCATGCCTTGCAATAGGATTTCCTTGCTCTAGAGGTCATTAACCACAAAACAAGATGGATAAAATTCAAAAAAGCAGTTGTTATCTTTATTAAATTGTTGAACAGATAACAAAGATTTGGAAAGTGTAGGCACATGAAGAACATCCTTTAACAGCAAATTAGTATTTCTAATTGAAGGGTAAAAAGCCATACCAGTATGAGAAATTGACATTGACTGTCCATTACCAATTGTGACTTGATCACTGCCTTTGTATGTCTGGGGATCTGTGATTGTTTGAATATTTGGTGTCATGTAATATATAGCTCCAGTGTCAGGAAACCATGTTGGATACGGTAGAGGCGACACATGGGATTGAGGCGGCACATGTGATGGATATGATACAGACTGACTAGAAAAAGATGGTGGTGTTTGCCATGCTACATTAGCCTATGGGGATAAAAAATTCTGCCGTGGAGCGTATTTTCTTCTACAAATTGCTGCTGTGTGATTAGAATACCCACATATTTGACACTTTCTCTTATTATTTTGGCCTTTGTAATTGGAATTTGGCATACCCGTTGGGTTAGGCCTTGAGAATGGCGTTGATGATGGACAAACAACAATATTAGCCAGAGGAGGAATTTGATGGCTTTGTTTTAATATTTCATGAGAAAGAAGCTGACTATATAACTCAGAAAAGGTAACAGGTTCAGTGCGAAGATTTAAAGCAGAAACAATTGGGTGAAATTCAATACCAATATTGCGATAAATTCTTGTATTAAATTTAGCAAGGGAAATTGCTCGTCTAGTAGCAGCTAATTCATCAGTAAGGGATTTTTCTTTTTGAAGATATTAAGCAACTGACATGTCATTTTTCTTCAATTTTTGAAGTTCTACGTATAACTAAAGTTGTCTATTTTGAGAAACACAACCAAAGACACTTTCTAGTGCTCTCCATGTAGCCAAAGATGTGCGACAGCCAATAATTTATGAGTAAACCTCTTCAGATAGAGAGGACAGGATCCATGACAAAAGCAATTGATCTTGTTTAAACCAATGGGTATAAGAAGGATTAATAGTATTTTCATGCGGATTTGTGGCCGAAGGTATTGTTTGTGAAGGAGCAGGTGAGCCATCAACCAAAGAAGTCATATTGTGATAATTAAGAAGTGGAAGAAATTGAGTCTTCCATGCAAGATAATTTCGAGATGAGAGTTTAATGGCAAAACTATGATTTGTTGTAGGAATGGATATAGGTGTGGTTAAGGTGGTGGAACCAGGAATAATTTGGTCAGTCATTTTCAGCTTTGATACTATGTAATGTTTTGGATCAGAAGAGCTTTTGTTGTTATTTTCTATGTTAATCAACAGAGATTATACGCTAATATATAGAGGTACAAAAGCTAAGGATAACTAAAGATAACTATACAACAGCTAATATAATATTTATCTAATCAGTAAATGTTCCTATCTTAGCAACATGATAAGGATGATACAAAGGATAAACACTATCTAATAGCAGATACCATTATAGAAGGAAATCCATAATCATCACAAAATGATGCTAAAGCTATGATTTTTCTCCATTATCATCTTCATGAAGATTTAAAAGTGAAATACCTTACTATGAAAAATCTACTTATTTTGTGAAATAATTTGAAAGAAAAGTTTGACCACTAGAAGATGGTTGTCCTTCCAAAGGCACGGTATAATTGGATGCACTTGATATTACAAGATTTTAAATCTATCAGTGAGTATAATTCTACAATATTTAAAATTAGCCCGCAGTTAAAATTGTGCGGAGAAAATATTACCGATGAATATATATTGGAGAAAACTTTTTCTACTTTTGATGCCTTGAATGTGCTCCTGCAGTAACGATATCGAGAAAAGGGATTCAAGGAATATGCAAAATTGATATCTTGCCTTCTCGTAGTTGAGCAAAATAATGAGTTATTAATGAAAAATTATGATACTCGACCAGTAGGTTCTACTCCATTCCTAGAAGTGAATGTTGTTAGATCTCGTGATTTTGGCTCCAGAAGAGGTCATGATTTTTGTTGTGATCGTGGTCGTGGATGGTCACGTGGTTATAGTAGAAATATTTATTATGATCAGAAAAGTCAAATAAGTTACAAGAAATAATGATAACCACCAAAAGTGGCAAAAATAATAATAATAATAATAATAATAATAATAATAATAATAATAATAATAATAATAATAATAATAATAATGAGAAAGGAAAAGGAAAAGAGGTGGTTCCTATAAATTATGAAGATAAATACTATCGATGTGGCTTGAAAGATTATTGGTCTCGTATCTGTCGTACGACAAAACACTTTATTGATCTTTATCAGGCTTTTATTGAGAATAAAGGCAAACATGTTGAAGCAAATTTCACTGTACAACATTCTTTTTGTAGTGATGATGATGATACCAATCTTGAAGATGTTAATATTGATGTAACTCATTTAAATGCAGCTGATTTCTTTGAGCATCCAGAAGGAAGAATTAATCATTTGATTGGTGATGAAAGTGTCCAAAAGAATTAAAAGTTTACTTTTAATATTTTTAGTTTATGTTATATATTTTTGGCATTGTAATAGTAGTTAGCATTTTAAATTTTTATTTTATTATTTGAAATGTTTAAATTTATAAATGTTTTATTATGTCCAGATGGCTATTACTCTATTTACTGGAAACAAAAGTGGCATTGAAGTTATATGCCTAATTGATAGTAGTACAATACACACCATATTGAAAGATAAAAAATATTTCTTTTACCTGAAAATAAGAAAACAAATGGTAATACTATAAGTAGTAGTGTAAAATTGTTTAAGGGCTTTGGAAGAGCTAATATATTATTACCTGGTGGAACAAATGTTATTATTTATAAAGCTTTATTTTCTTTAAAATCTTGAAGAAATTTATTAAGTTTTAAAGATATTCGTCAAGATGGATATCACATTGAAACAATGGAAGAAAATGGGTTTGAGTATCTCTGTATTATTCAAATTGTTTTGGGTAAGAAATCTTTATTAGAAAAGCTACCATCTCTTTCATCTGGCCTATATAGCACAAAAATTCCTACAATTGAAGTGCATCATTCAGTAAATCGGAAGTTTATTGATTATGCTACATTTATCATTTGGCATGACCATTTGATTTATCCAGGAGCTATTATGATGCGAAGGATAATTGAAATATGCATGGTCATCCTCTGAGAAGTCAAAAGATTTTAACATTAGATAAATTTTCATGTTCTACATGTTCTCAAGGGAAATTGGTTATCAAACCATCTCCAACAAAAGTGAAGTTTAAGTCTTCAACATTTTTGGAAAGAATTCATAGTAATATATGTGGACCAATTCATCCACCACGTGGGCAATTTAGATATTTTATTATTTTAATTGATGTATCGACCTGATAGTCACATGTCAGTTTATTATCAACTCGTAACCTTGTTGGGTATCTTAGGCTCGTAACCTATACGGCGCAGCGGAAAATAAAACGAGATACCATCCCAGGACCTGCATATGTGTGGAAAACAAGACATAAAGGTAACAAAGGTAACAACTTTTACCTTTTTTTGATCGTCCGAAGAACAAAATTTCTTCTTCAAGTCGAGGCATGATCTAGCAATCCTCTTGATCAAACTCCACGAGAGTTAAACGTCTAACTACTATAATCACAGTGTGTGATTATCTCTAACAGTAATCCACACAGAAGAATACTCAAGCACCAAAATTTCCTGTGATAGCAGAAAAAGATGGCGGCTAGGGTTTCTTAAGAATAATCATGAGAAAGAGAGAAGAGAGAAATCGTGTGCCTTAGGGTTTGGAGTAATTTTCGTGTCTTACACTTTTTTTTTAGCTAAGGTTTCGTGCGTTATCCCTATATCACACGGAAAATCCTGCTCAAAATAGACTCCAATCTTAGAATTCTAAAACAGTTATAGTTTCCTAATTGTAATTGGAAATATCAAATTCTCACAATTACAATTAGGACCATTAATTATAACTAATTATAATTTAGCCACAACAACTTCTCTTTTTCGCAATTAACCATACTATGTTATCAAATAACATCTTGAGTATATAATCCTCTATTCTATGTGACGTATTATATTTCCTAGTCAATTGGTAGAGAACATGAATTAATCCAAACGTATTTGAGATTAATAATCTATAATTAATTAGAATTAATCTTATTAATTCTAATTAGGATTGGTTTATTAATTCATCAATTAATAAACCCATATTCCCAGATCATGAGCAGTATCTAGTAACACATCATGACCACCCAAGAGTCCAGGAAGTCAAGTGGGTTGACATGAACTCTTTAATAACAAACTTCAGTGCAATTAACTCCTTTCACCATACAATATCTCATTCGGTTTGGAGTACAGAATTAGTGCCAACTCCCTCCAGAATTAATTTTGGCCCGAATACAATAGTACTTGTACCAGGAACCCACTACTCTAGATGTGTATCAATTGGAACTATTTCCAATACATAATTGCCTTGGCCAAGGACTTCTTAAAGTAAACAGTTATATTACTTAAAAGTAATATACACACTAGTTATATTATTTAAAAGTAAATAAAAGAAACTGTAAGATAAATAATACCTTTTTTTAAAAAAAATAAAATGTGTCATATACAATGTACAAGTGATTGCCTCTAGGGCACAACACTAACAAACCTAGCATTTGCAAGACTACTTGCCCAAATAATTTGCTTACGAGCTCAATTTTCAAATTATCGTATTAAAAGGATCCATTTAGATAATGCTGGAGAATATTCTTCCCAAGTCTTTGATGCTTATTACATGTCAATTGGCATTACTATTAAACATCCTATAGCTCATGTTCATACCCAGAATGGTCTAGTTGATTTATTCATTAAAAGATTATAATTAATTGCTAGACCATTATTAATGAGAACAAATTTCCCAACATCTGCTTGGGGACATGCTATTTTGCATGCTACAACACTTGTGTGTATAAGGCTAATAAGTTATCACAAATTCTCTCCCATGTAGTTGGCTTTTGGTTCAAAGCCAAATATTACTCATTTAAGAATTTTTGGGTGTGTTGTATATGTACCAATAGTGCGAAATCAATGTACCAAAATGGGTCCTCAAAGAAAATTGGGGATATTTGTTAGATATGATTATTCCTTTATAATTAGATATGTTGAACCATTGACATGTGATGTATTTGCAACAAGATTTGTTGATTGTTATTTTAATAAAATTCTGTTTCCTAAATTAGGGGGAGAAGATAAACCACATAAAAAAAGAGCTTACCTGGACAACATCATTGAACTATTTAAATCCGCGCACAAGCACGAGTAAACTAGAAGTTCAAAAGATAATTCATTTGCAAAAACTTGCAAATCAACTGCTAGATTCTTTTGTTGACTCTACAAGGGTAACTAAATTGCATATTCTAGCTATAGATGTTCCTATTCAGATAGAGGTTCTAGTAGGACAAAATGAAATTCCAAGAGCTTGCATGGACTATTGGAATGTATGCCCTCTAGACTAGGGTTCTGATGTAATTATCGAATTTATGAATAAAAGGATTTATTCTCAAAATTTGTTTATGAATTTACATTTTATTTGTGCACAATTTACGTGTAGAAAAGACCAATTATGTTTAAATAAGTAATCCATGTGAATGGTGGCCTTTCACAGTAAGGTATAGATCATGAGTTACTTAACACATAAACGTTTGTTCTTAACCAATTAGTGAGAATGGGAATCACATCATGTTTAGGTTATTGTGTTATGAATTCCAAATAGGGAATATCTAACTTTTAGCCAGTGGGTAGTCCATTTACTTCATAGCATTAGTGTATTTCGAATACGTAGAACAAGACATGTAATAGTAGTTTCTAAAAGTACTATTTGGTAGAAACCCAGACTACTACTGCTATAGCGTGGACTAATACTCTACGGCTTGAGTATGAGTTGGTACTCTAACGAAGCTGAAAACATGTACTTTGATGTACTGTGGTTGAAGTTCTATCGTAGAGCCGATATACTTGTATGTTGGGTATATATGACTAGTTAGTTAAGGCCGAATTGTACATGATAGCTTTTGCGCTATATCGCCCATTGTGACTGTTTAAATGATCTAAATATCTAAGGCTCTAGGGAACATGACTTGGATGTTTGCTTTAGAGTAGCTTCCTTGGAAAGCGGAAACATTCCAGGAGTCGTGGATCATTGGACTAGAGGCCTAAAGATGGTAGATGTCTTTTAGAGATGTGTTAATACAATCTTCCTCTCTAAATGTACGGCGATGCGTAGAGGGACATTTTAGTTATTACACTTGTAAGTCGGAGACTTTGCTAACGCAGTATTGTCCTTGGAGTCAATATTTCCTTATGATGCTATTAGAAAATATTTAAAATGCAAAATACAGCTATTTATATAGCAGGGGTATTTTGATCATTTTAGTAGCCAAGGCGATGTGTCTTTTGGTCCCTAGAATAGCCCTTAAGCCCTGACAGATTTGGGTTAAAGAATTGGTCTTGATAACTATGGGTTTTATTTTATTTAAGTAGTCTGATTTATTATTGCACTAGAATAAAATAAAAGGCCTAAGAGAGAGTATATATTTTATCTAGTTTAGTTGGTTAATTAATTATTCAGGGCCCAGACCCAAATTAAATAATTAGAAAATTAACCTAGGTATAAACTAGATAAAATGCCTGATATTTTATATTGGTCTATTTGGGCTTGTTAATTATTTATTAGGCTGTTTTATGAAGCCTAGAAAATAAATAATTAGGCTTATTATTTATGGGTGTTTAAGCCTAAGAGTAAATAATTTTCTTTGGCCCAACGGATGAGACCAAGAGTAAAAAAAAAAAAAAAAAAAACAGCAAGGTATAGATCCTGCATTGTTTGGTGTGAAATGATAACGAAAAGAAAAAAAAGTTTTTTTTACTCTCTCGGATTCTCTCTCAGTGAGTGTATGAAAAAACCAAGGCCATTTTTTTGATCTGATAAGAGCTTTCACCGGTGATGGTTAAGGCAGTGTCCATATTTCGGAAGCTTAAAAGCTTCGTGTGAATGAGAAGAAGTAGACAGCTTGCAAGAGTGCAACCAGAGGTTTCCTTGGGAGAACCAGTGGCTTCAAGCATTCAACCAGAATCGTTTCACACAGAGGCACCGGCACCTCCTAGACCAATGAGGAAACGTAGAGGTAAATAGCTTCCATGCAATGCTCTATTTTCATTTTTCTTTTTCTATAAGCATGCTTCCGGTTTCATCGTTTTTGCCATATTAATGTTCATGGACAACATCATTAAATTATTTAGATCAGTCCACAAGTATGAGTAAACTAGAAGTTCAAAAGATAATTCATTTGCAAAAACTTGCAAATTACTGCCAGATTCTTTTGTTGATTCTACAAGGGTAACTAAATCGCATATTCCAGCTATAAATGCTCCTATTCAGATAGAAGTTCTAGCAAGGCAAAATGAAATTCATATAGCTGCTAAATAAAAAATACGCCAGAAGTGTGGATGACCCCTTGGTTCAAAAAATAAAAACCCTAGAAAGAAAATAGGAATAAATAGTCAGAATGACCAAATTGAATAACTAGAAAATAAGGACCAAATGGCAACTGATGAAAAGATCCAAATATCTGAAAATAGTAAACAGAATAATGAAATGTCCATCAATTATATGACTTTTGGCAGAAGTTAGAATTGGATGGAAATAACTGTTGATGATATTTTTGCATACAATATGGCACTTGATGTGTTAAATGATAATGAGGATCTTGAATCAACATCAGTAAAAGAATGCCATCATAGAAATGATTGGTCAAAATGTGAATATACAATTCAATTGGAGTTAAGCTTACTTGCAAAGCGTGAGGTTTTTGGACCTATAGTCCAAACACCAGAAGGTATAAAACTAATTGGTTATAAATGGGTAATTGTGCGAAAGCAGAATGAAAATAATGAAGTCGTAAGGTATAAAGTACGACTTGTGGCATAAGACTTTTTGCAAAAACTATGTATTTATTATGATGAGGCATATTCATCTATGGTGGATGCAATTATACTCCGATACTTTGTGAGTCTAGCAGTAAGTGAAAAGATTGACATGTGTCTAATGGATGTTGTGGCTGCTTATTTATATGAGAACCTTGATAATTATATTTATATAAAAAACCTAGAAGGATTCAATATGCCTAAAGCATATAATTCTGGTCCTCATGAAAATTATTGCTTTAGGTTATAGAAGTCATTATATGGCTTAAAGTAGTCTGTATATATGTGGTATAATCGTCTTAATGAATATTTATTAAAATCCGAATATAAAAATGATCCGATATGTCCATGTGTTTTTATTAAGAAATTTGGATAAGGTTTTGTTATACTTGCTATATACATTGATGATATCAATCTTATTGGAACTCCAAAAGAGCTCCAAGAGGTAAGAGATTGCCTAAAGTAAGAATGTGAAATTAAAGATTTTAGAAGAATAAAATTTTGTCTTGGTCTACAAATAGAATATCTGGAAGGTAGTATTTTTATTCATCAATTAACATATACAACTAAAGTTTTGAAGAGGTTTTACATGGACAAAGCACATCCATTGAGTATTCCAATGGTCGTCAAGTCATTAGACGTAAATAAAAGACCCTTTTCGACCTTAAGAAGATGATGAAGAACTTATTAGTCCTAAAGTACCATATCTCAGTGCAATTGGTGCACTAATGTACCTTATTAATAACATTTGACCTGATATAGAATTTTTTTGTGAATTTATTAGCAAGGTCTAGTTCTTTTCCAACACGACGACATTAGAATGGTATTAAACATATCCTAAAATATCTCCAAGGGACAATGGATCTTGGATTGTTTTATTCAAATAAAAGGAACTGAATAATGATTGGTTATACAGATACTGGTTATTTATCTGATCTACATAAAATACATTCTTAAACTGGCTATTTATTTACATGTGGTGGTACTGCTATATCATGACGCTCTACAAAACAATCTATAGTAGCCACTTCTTCTAATCATATAGAAATTATTGCTATTCATGAAACAAGCTGAGAATGCGTATAGTTGAGATCCATGATCTATTATATTTGATTGTGGTTTATCCTTTGGGAAAAAAAATTCCAACACCTTTTCATGTACATAATGCAACTTGTATAGCACAATTAAGAGGTTGATATATTAAAGGAGATAGGATGAGATATATTTCACCAAAAATTTTCTTTACTCATGAACTCCAGAAGAGCAATGAAGTAGATGTGCAACAGATTCGATCATGTAATAATCTGGTAGATTTATTTACTAAAACATTACCGACAGCTTCATTTGAAAAATTAGTACAAAAAATTGGAATGCATCCTCTAAAAAGTATGAACTCATCTTGAAGATGCTATCAAGAGGAGGAGTATGTACACTGTATTCATTTTTCCTAACTAAGGTTTTTTTTTCTCCTACTGATTTTTTTCCTTGGTCAGGTTTTTAATAAGGCGGTGTTTTCTCTAGAATGTGAAGTGTACTCTTTTTCTCTTTATTAGGTTTTTATCCCACAGGGCTTTTCCTAATAAGATTTTTAATGTGGTATTTTTTTGAAAGTTTGAAAATGAATATCCAAGGGAGAGAAATAATAAAAGGCTGTTCATTTTCTGATGCTATTCATTTATCTTGAAGATAGATGTGACTGTTCGTTTTTCTAAGGTTATTCATGTATAAGATAAGATTATATTTATTAGATTCATTTCTTATCCTTTTAGATGATGTATCTAAACATCTATAAATAGCAGCCTTATGTAAATGAATATAATCAATTAATTGGATTCAAGTGATTCTCTCATTTCTCTCTTCTTATAGTTTCTTTAATATTAGATTTTGTATTTTATTTTATTTTCGTGATTCTTGATTCTATTTGGAATCAAATTCAAAATAAATCTAAAATAATAATGACCAAAATCATATTAATACTAAGTAATAACTACAATAATAGATAATAATTAATAGTTTAAGCAGTAATATTAATTTAACAACAAATAATAATAAAACAATCATAATCCAATCATTAACAATAAAACTTGTAAATTCATCATAGTAGTAATATTAGCTATAATAAAATTATTCCACAATTTAAAATGCTACCCATCATATAGATGCCCAAATTAATATTCTATCTCGCAAGCAACCTATATTCATAGGTAATAACCATAGATCTAGCATAACAAGATAGTTCTTCCCAGATATAGGTTAACTCAAGAGAGATGAAAATTCACAATTGTTCCCAATCTTATGCACACGTACTCTTTAGAACAAAACATAGGCATACAAGCATATAGCTCTAACTTGATCATATGGAGGGTTTAACTACATAAGACCAAGAAAGTATCAATTTCAACTTATCATGGATAAAATAACTATTACAAGCATGTCAACAACCCCAAATCCCTCTTTTGCCCAACCTCAACATAAGGTTCGCTAATTCCAAACATCCTACATCATATAAGAACCATAAACTAGCAACAGGGTGTTGTCGAGATTTACTTGAATGACAGAGTGATTTTGGCTGTCCTTTGAAAAACTTGAGTGCTATCTTGAAGGAGATATTGCACCATTCAACCTTGACAAGAAATAGTAATAAGATTCAGATGTAGGAAGAAGAGGAGAGAAGAGGGTCGAGACCACGTGTTCCTTGGCTGGTTTAGTAGAGGAGATGAAGAGAAGAGATTTGAGAGTTAGGAGAGTAAACTTACCTTGCTTAGAGGAAGAACCCATGAGCAAGTGGTGGCCTGGAGAGGTGATATCCGTGAGAGAAGAGGAGAAAGATTTTAGTCTGTGAGTGGAAGGAAAATAAGCGAAAAGGCTTTTGGTTGTATATGGAGATTTCTTCGGTTTTACCTTAAGAAGGAGTGGCCAAAAGGCTTTGGGGTTTGGGGGGTGTATATGAGTGTGTTGTTACTCTAAGAGAATGACCAAGGGATAGTCAAATGTGGTGAAAGGATTTTGCTTGAGCGGAAGACCGAGAATTCTGTTTTTCTTGTAGAGAATCTTGGTTGTGTATGCTAAGGGGAGCCTTGGCCAAACTTCTTGCTACTGATCTTGTGTGCGTGTTCGTGCAAATAGGAGGGAAAAGAATTGCAAAAATCTTTTGAATCTGATTAAAGGAAAATAAGGTATATTACCATATTTGAAGAAGGAATGTGCTCTAATTAAAACTGCTTGCCCCTAATGAATTTGGCAGTTTTCCTTTCCACCATGACATTCTCTTATCTAGGTTGAATTAAGGAAGGAAAGTGTAGCTGTATGCTATTCGAAATCAAGGGAAATCAACCATACCCTTGGCTGGAATTTTGGTGTTTAGTTAATAGAAAAAACCTCAGTTATGGAAATGGCGGCATACTATCGGTGTGCTGGCCAAGAAGATAGAGAAAAGGGGAAAAATTAAAATAAAGGATGTCCAAGCAAGAATTAGCCATTGATCCTTCAGCCTATCACTAAAAGTCCATCACCCATACTAATAAACCATTACTAGTCTTATGCCTTAAGTGAACTATGAAATCCTTAAGTACTAGAGTTTGTCTCCTCCATTCTTTCCTTAGCAAACTTATAAAACAAGATAAGTTAGTAAGCGCTCAAATAATGCATGCGGCGCAATGTAACAAGTTGGTAGAATTTTTACCTAATTAAATTACACTCAAGACATGTAAGATTTCTAAGACCAAGAGCAGTCATGTTAGCATATAAATGATCCAATGCATGTTCCCAGGCACATTAGGGTGGGGTTTTACAATGTAGCTGTTGAAGAAAATGAACGTGCTCAGAATAGAGTTTGTGCTAGTGAATCCATCTTTGATTTCTTAGTTTTAAGTTATGTTTAGAGAAGTGGAACGTTTAGGGAATGTTAGGAAAAATTCATTTTAATGTATAAAACTACTTTCGCATGCAATTTAAGTTCTTATTGATGATTAATTTCTAAGTTGCTACAAGGGTATATTTTACTTTAGGTGTTATATAGATTGTGTAAATTTGGCTTTATATGTTTTAGGGTAAGTAAAACTTTCACAATGCAATAGCAAAACTGGATTCATCAAACTTTCTATAGGCGCCCACTACCAATTGGATTGTTCTCCTGATCTCCACATTTCTAAAGAAAATTGCTTTAGGTGCTTTTGTGGTATAGGAATTGGATGAGGCTCATTTAAGAAGCTATTCTTCTTTACCTATTGAATTTCGGTGGACTAAAATTTCTGGATTGCCTTGAGACTTCAGCAGAAAAAATATGACAACGTATAAGTATAGTAATGTCTGGGGAATTAAGAAATTGTGATTGTTGTAGTGATTTTTTTTTTTTTTTTGAAATATTGGTGTAGTTAGAGTACAATAAATAATAGGATGAGTAGTAGAAAAATTTGTACTGTTTAATTTTACTTAGCTTAAATGACAATAGGATGTCAAAGCTCTATGTTTCTTCTAGTTTCTTGGTAATAAAATATTTTCAAATACCCATATATCATATGCACTTCACTTAACTGCTTTCCTTTTTGCAATAGATGTTCATTGATTTTAATTAATCTTCATTTTCTTCTGGCGTATTGCCCCTCCCCTAAAGTTGATTGATTTGCCTTGTGTGGATAAAAGGAATCTTGATGATTCATTGTTGAGTCGCTTCTAGTTTAATACACTAAGTAAGCTTTTCCACGTGTGCTGGGGATTTTCATGATAGATGACACTTCAAACTGCATTTCCTTGAAGACTATATTGTCAATTGAGAACTTATTTACCTTATTTCTTGTTCCAGAGTGAATATGTTCAACACAATGATGCAATTTTGCTGGTCATAACACCCGCATCATAGGCTCCAGAAGTTGTTTAGCTAAAGCTGCCAGAATTGCAAAAGAGAACGATGGAGAATGTGCATAAAATCCACCAGAAAAATCCAACTAACTTTTTTCCCTTTCTTTTTTATCCTTTGGTGACAGGCTATTTTGGTAAAAAAAAAAAAAAAAGAAAGTAGTCATTTATTTTCTCTCCAAAATCCTAAATAAAAAAAGATTCCTTCTTTTCTTTTCTCTCTTAAACTCCCAAATAACTTTAGATTGATATCATTTCCTTTCTTTTCTCTTCTTTTCTTTCCTAACTCAAAATTTATTTTCTTTTCTTTTCTCTCCTAAACATGCAAACTAACCCTTAGGGCTGGTTTGGATGCAAAATTTGGAGAGGAAAAAAAGATTTCGAGGGGAAGAGGGATTAAATTCTCTATAGCGATTATATGAGTTAAATTTTTTTTTAAAGGATAATTTTATGTATATTATATTTAAATACTAACAAATATTACTTTTACATGTATTTTTCGGAAATAAAACTCTTTCTTTTCTTTTTTATCTCACCATAAGATTACCACAATTTCTCCCACCTTCTCCCCCATCTTCACAACTCTATACAAAATTAGATAATTCTATAACTATAATGAATTCATGATGAGCTAAAGTCATATAGTAAAAAAATTTTAAATAAAAGATGAAAATTGATTCTTTATATATATATATATATATATATATATATATATATATAATACAAAAACTAGGTTTACAAAAGTTTGGATTTGCTTACCTCTTTATATTTTGTTATGCTTCTTATTTCAAGTTTATTTTAGGTATGATTTTCTAATTGAGAATATTTCATTTGTTCTTGATTGATGTTATTTTTCTCATATAATTTTTTTTTTTTTTTTTTACTTTAGAGTCTTGCTGTAGATGAGTTTATTTTAGAGTCCATCTTCCATTTTTACTAGGTGGATATCTTGCAAAAAACATAAGGATTCAAGGAAGTAAGGTCTATTTTAGAGTTGTTTTCCATTTATAGTTGTGAGTGATGGATATATTGGGAAGAGGAGGATACCGAAGAAGGTTGAAGATTTTGTAGGTCGAATTGCAGGGGAGCCAAGGTTCTCAGTGCTGCAAAGTTTACTTGGAGCTTGTAGAATTTATGGCAATATAGATATGATTATATGGGCGGTTGAAGTTTTAATTAAAATAGAACCCAAAGAATCAGGTTCCTATTTCTTCAGACTATGGGAAAAGGTGGGGAGGATACAAAAAGTACCTATGTCTTAATGTCAGGTGGCAAGGATTGAAAAAAAAAAAAAAAGAGTGATAGATTGAGAAATAAAGAAAGATCTATTTGAAAACCAATTTCTCCATCTTGTTCCCCCGCATTTCTATAAATAAGCCTACATTGCTTGAATTCCACTTATAACACACACTTACATCTAACCAATTCATGAGCGCTTGCTTTGTCATAAACGTGATGCTTTTGCTCCATAAATTGTTATTTCCTTATCTTGCATCATTTTTTATCTTTCGAGATAGCTATCATGTTAAATTATTGATATAGATTTGAAGAGTTTTTTCTAAATTTTTGAGGTAGCTATTGGATTTGATTTAGTTTTATGTAGTTTTTGCTAAATCTTTGCATCATATTAATTTGATATAGGAATTTAGAATAATGTCTTTATGCTATTGAATTTGAACTGCAATGAAAATATTGATTATGATATGGTTGAGCAAATTAGGTGATGGTATATATTGTCTATATTAACTTAGGAAAATGTTCATATACTCGTCTGATCCCAAAAACAAAAATAACAGAACATTAGAAAAACATACTTTTATAAAATTAAAATATCATCCTTACACGTCATTACTTTGGGAAATTTTAAGAAAAAACATGCTGCTTTAATTTGGGATGTTATGGATTATTCATCAGTAAGAAAGGAACAAAATCATAGTTACGTGTCATTATTTTAAGGACATTTATGTAAAAAAGTGTTGCCAAATTTGGGACGCTAAACAGCATAATGTAGCAAAAAAGGGAACTCAAGCGTAATCTTTTGTCTGTAATTTGGACACGCTTATGCAAAATGTTTTGTGAAATAAAATAATTCTCCATAATAATTATTAGTAAATTAGGTGACATTAGCAAACATAATCATCAAAAAATTAGGTACACTTATATAATAAACGTTGGAAATTATGAGTCATCAAATTTTAGAACGTATGGAAATAGGGACATATTTAAAAGTTATGGGAATTAATTAAATATTTATTTAAAAATAAAAATAAGGTAGTATTAAATATTTGCAACGAGTAATAATTGCATTTACGATGACCAAAATCTGTTTAAAAAAACCTATTTGCAATGGCTATGCAACGGAAAAACAATTGTTACATTTAGTTTGAATAGATTTGAGGTTTCTTGCAATGAAAAAAATGAGTTGTAAAAAGAGAAATTTTCCATGGAAAATAGATCATTGTGACAGTGCTTACGATTGAAAAGGCAATTGCAACCCCCTACAATAGCAATGAGCATTTTTCCATTGCAATGCCGTTGAAATTGATTATTTATGACCAAATCGATCCTTTTTCTCACAAAAGTTAGTGGTTACAGAAATTCATTTTTCTTGTAGTGGTTATAACTTTTCACTAATAATCAGTCATATTTTTACAAATAATAACTTTTCATTAATGTTTAGACATCTTTTAGTTCAAAGCAGAAAATATTTCTCATAAAAAGATGCCAAAACAAAATTCAGAAATTAAATGTTATAGGAAATATGAAACTATATCCCTTTTAACATTTCATTTACAAGCTATCTCCAACATTGCACACATCCTTCAGAATGGCAAATAGAACACGGTGAGCACTTTGATAATTGTTTGACTCTTTATATGGGTTCTCCTATTATTCACCACTCGGATCAAGTAGTGGAAACAAGTAAAGTGCTGGCTTTGGAAAGCATGCATGAAATATGAGTTTAGTCTAATCGTGAGGGTTTAACCCTATTCTTGACACTTGTTCAAGCTTAAGAACATTTTATACAATTGCTAATTGCAATGAGGGATTTATTAAGTTTTTTAGCTCATATGAAGGGAAAAAGTTTTGTTTTCCATCAGCTTAACTTAATTCGGTCCAAGTGGGACTCAAAATGTAAATATGTGACTCAAATTGATTAGTTTAGGTATTTGTCTTTTTTTTTTTTTTTTTTTGGACGAACCATAAAATGACCCATATATTTTGGAGATCTTGAGTAAGTTAGTTAAATTAAAAGGGTATTTAATTAGTTCATTTTTCTCTTTATGTTGATCTAAAACGATAGTTTACCTCTTACTGATGCCAATTCACCTTATTCTGTTATAATGACCAGTTGAAGGAAAAACAACTTGAGAATTTCCAAAGGTTTTGGAGAAAAAGAGTCCAGAGTTTCACTTATTGAAGATTAATTCTTACGTATCTTTCCATTTTAATTTGTTTAGAGGGTGTGTATATAGATGTTATGAGGTTCATCATTTTTTGAAGGCAATTAACCTAGGGATATTAGTTTTATTTGGGGAAATATCATTAATGACTTAATTATAAAAATTTTTACTATTTTGATTGATAGAGAATAATCTACATAACAATTTGACCTAGATTGATAGTTCATTTTCTGACAAGCAAAGTGGGATGAATGGTTTTAACATCTTTTGTATTGTGAAAAAATTAATAATTTTTATTTTTAGTATAAATTGAACTAAGTATAGTTACTTTGTACTAGGATTATGAATAATGTTATTGTGTGTTAATTGAAATTCTAATATTGAGTTGTTGTTAATGAGTGTAAGAGTATGATAGAAAGAACATGTTCTAAAAATCTATAATTCTGAAATTCCTTTCAATCAGTTAGAACCTTCCTAGCAGATGTAGCTAGTACAACTTGGCCTTCTAGGCAAAATAAGTAGTGAGGGGTGATTCTTTCTTTAACTCTAAAATTCATTAGCTTTAGTTTGGTGTATGTGATAGTTGTTTGTTGCAATTTTTTTGCTGGTTATTATTGGCACTGTATAAAGAAAGGGAAAAAAGAGTATTCTTTGTTTTCTTCTCCACAACCTGTATTCTATGTGTTATTATTTCTAATATTCATTTTTTGAGAAAAAAGAAAAAAAGAAAGCTTGGTGAATGGACCTTATCCTCGTCTTTCTTGCTTTTATGTAGCTTGGTCCTTTGGTCAACTCTTGTAGTCATGTTATTGTTTGTTAAAATGAAAAAAAAAAAAAAAAAGAAGGAAGGAAGGACCAGTACTCGCCAATAGGCCTGCCTAAGTTCTAAGAGGGTTATGTTGTACCGTGTTTTTTAATAATTTTTTAAAGGAACTTTTCAATTGCCAGATTATTATATGTGCACATTGGTTTTTCTTTTTTCCTTTTTTAAATCCGATACAATTAACTAGTGTTTTTTATTGCTGAAACTTCTTCTTGGTTTTGTTGAAGGCTATTTCTAAAGAAGTAGATTCTATTATCAATTTTGTTTTTTTTTCTGTTGGTTCTTTTCTAAATGCATAATAATATATTTAATGTACTCATTTCTCGAGGATTTCTTAACTACTTATTGAGGTAGCATAACTCATTTTATGCACTATTTTGCATATGTTAGCTAAAGGGTTAATGAGGATTTTTGAGACTTTGATGACGATTGGGCTTGAAAGCTGGTAAACAAAGTTAGTGTTGTCATCTATTTCTTTTATTAGGATAACTTATTAGTCTTTATTATTTTGATCATTGGAGATGTGTTTGAAGCTTTGAGAACAAACAGAAACCATGCATGTTTCAGAGACAAAAAAAAAAAAACAAAAAACAAAAAAAGCACAAAGACTACACAATGGAAGAATTAATTTTTTATACCTTTGTGCTACATTTTTTTCCTTGGTTGTGAAATAGATGTTGAGCGAACTACTGAAACGGTTTCTTCTCTTGATGACGATTCCAGTTGATGACCCACCAATCTCCTACTCCTCCATGGCATGAACGCGAAGCCCTTTACTTCTTAGAATATTCCACTACCCAATATACGTTGGTGAAACAACTCAGGCAAGGAATGGCTCATCTTGATCCTTTGCAATTGATTAGCAAAATCAAGAAGATAAACAAAAAAGGAAAAATCAAATGAGAGAGAAGAAAGAAAAATCTGAGAGTTTTTTTCCTCCTTTATGCATTTGTGTTTTTTTTCTCTACAGAGACCCACACTATTCACGTTAATCCTCATAGCCAAAACCCTGGTGTTTTAATATTTCAAAACATCTGGAGGCAATCAACAGAAGAGGTTTGGTTTAATCTTAACTCTTCTATTTCATGAATTAAAATAACCCTTTAGTCTAGGCTATTGGGCAAAAAATAATTTATTATTTTTCTTAAACCCAATGAGCCCAAAATAATAACCAGTAATTATTTATTTCCTCTGCCTATTAAAATAACCTAATAAATAATTAGTGAGCTCAAATGAACTAAAATAATTATTTAAGCCTTTTATTAACTAGTTTAGGTCCAGGTTAATTTTTTAATTATTCAATCTAGGCTTACGCCCTGAATAATTAATTAACCAATTAAATTAGATAATAAATTTAATTTCTCTCATTCCTTTATTTTATTCTATTCCAAAAATAAATAAGACTTTCTGAATAAAATAAAATTCCTCTTTTATTGAAACTATTTCCTCGACCTAAAATTAACTAGGACTTACAAGCTATTCTGAGGACCAAAAAGACACATCGCCTTGACTATTAAAATGATCAAAGTATCCTTTTTATATAAATAGTTGCATTTTACATTTTAAATATTTTGTAATATTACCATAAGGAAATATCGACCCCAAGAATAATGCTGCATTTGCTATGTCTTTGACCCGAAATGATTAAAATACTCCTCTGCAGACCGCTATGTATTTAAAGAGGAAAGAGTGTACTAAGACCTCTCTAAAAGGCATCTACCATCTTTAGACTTCTAGTCCAATGATCTACGACTTCTTGGAATATTTTTCCTTTCTAAGGGAACTACTCTAAAGCCAATATCCAAGTCATGTTCCTAGGGTTCTGGATAATTAGATCATTCAGACAACATAAGGGGCAATATATTGTAGACACTATCTTCGACTAACTAGTTACATATATCCAACATACAAGTATATTAGTCCTTCTAAAGAACCTCAATTATAGTATATCAAAGAATACAGTTCTAGCTTCATCAAACCACTAACTCATACTCAAGCTATACAATATATTTTCATGCTGTAGCAGTAGTAGTCTATGTTTTTATCACATAGTACTTTTAGAAACTACTATAACAGTTCATGTTCTATATATTCGAAATACTTTTGTGTTATGAAATGGGAAGACTACTCATTAACAAAAGGTAAGCCATTTCACGTTTAGAATTCATAATACAATAATCTTACTATGATGAGATTTTCATTCTTATCATTCGGTTAAGAATAATAGTTTATGTGTTAAGTATCCCATGGTCCATACCTTACTGTGAAAGAGCTCCATCCACCTAAACCATTTACTTAAACACAATAGGTTTTTTCCAATAAAAATTGTACACAAATATAAAGAAGATTTCACAAACAATTTCTGAGAAAGATACTTTTATTAATACAAGTCAAAATTACATCAGAAACCTAGTCTAAAAGGGCATACATCCCAACAATCTCTCACTTGCACTCTAAGACTAAGTAAGTCCATGGGTGCCCACCCCTATGGCGTCTAAGTGTCTTCTAAAGACTCTCTCTACCAAAGGCTTGGTGAAAGGATCTACTGGATTGTTCTCTGAGGCAATCTATTCTATAACGACTTTCCATCTTTGGATAAAATTTCGAATTAGGTGGTATTTTCTCTCTATGTGCTTCTCCTTTTTGTGGTTCTGGGTTCTTTGGATTGTGAGACTGCGCTAATATTGTCGTAATACATCACAATTGTTTGTCCATTTGTGGCATGACTCCAAGTTTTAAGAGAAACTTCTAGAGCTAAACTGCTTCCTTGGATGCCTCCGAAGTTGCCATATACTCAGCTTCCATGGTTGAGTCAACAATGCAAGATTACTTCATACTCCTTCATGAAATGGCTCCTCCAGACAAGGTGAAGACATATCCACTAGTAGATTTTTTCTCATCCTTATTCACCTAGAAATCTGAGTCAATATGCCCTATTAAAACCAAGTTATCAGCCCTGTAAACCAGCATATAATCTCACGCACCTTTAAGATACTTGAGAATATACTTTATAGTTTGCCAATGAACCTCCCTAAGATTTGACTAATATCTGCTAACTATGCCTACAGTAAAATAGATATCTGGCCTAGTACACAACATAGCATACATGAAACTTCCCACAACTAAAGTATAAGGAATCCTACTAATTCTATCTTTTTCCTCTTGAGACGTTAAACAGTTTTTTGAGGAAAAAGACAACCCATGTCTGCAAAGGTCAATGCTCCTTTGCATGAGTCCATTCTAAACTTGGCCAGCATCTTGTCATGTAGTTTGGGATAAACCTAATATTTTCTGCTTCCTATTTCTAAGAAGCTTTATTCCAAGAATGTAACTGGCTTCACCCAAGTCTTTCCTACTAAATTGATTAAATAGCCAAACCTCAGTAGATGACAGTGTCCCTATATCATTTCTATTGAGTAGAATATCATCCACATACAGTACAAGAACAACCATATTTATGCTTTCCAGTTTCCTTTACACACATGGTTCATCCTCATTTTAAATAAAACTGTAAGATTTTACAATCTCATTGAAACAAATGCTCCATACTCTGGATGCCTGCTCAAGTCCATAAATAGATTTATTAACCTTACAAACCATATACTCTTGGCCTTCAGCAACAAAGCTTTCTGGTTGGGATATATAGATGTCTTCGGTAAGATAGCCATTTAAAAATGTTGTTTTGACATCTATTTATTGTATCTCATAGTCATAATAACATGTGATGGCAAGGAGGATACGCATTGGCTTAAGTATGGCTACCGGAGAAAAGGTTTTCTCATAATCAATCCCTTCTTTCTGAGTACACTCTTTCACCACAAGCCTAACTTTGATGGTTTCCATCTTCCCATCCGTTCCCCTCTTCTTCTTGTACACCCACTTACACCCAATGGATTTTATCCCTTTAGATGAAGCTACAAGATTCCAAACTTGATTGAAGTATATAGACTTAATCTCGGCTTTCATTACTTCATGCCATAGGTTTGCATTGGCATCAACAATAGCTTCCTCATATCTAGTGCGATCTTGTTTCTGATGGTCAAACACTTAGTCAAAAGCCTCTCTTGTCTATCTTTCTAGAACTCTAGATATCCTCCCACTATGACGAGGCTCCGTTTGTACAAGTTCCTAAGGTTGTGCCTCTTCTTGTTCTATAATTGGGTTAGGAGAAGTTAATTCAGAAGATAACTTCTTTTCGAGTTCCAACCTTATCGAACCTTTAGTGGATGTACTTTGATCATCCTCCAATTATCTAGTATTAGTATTCACAAGTACTTTTTACTCCTTGAAATGATAAAAGTAACCACCCTTTGTACCTTTTGGATACCCAACAAAATACCATAATTATGATCTTTGTTCTAACTTGTCTTCCTTGATCAATACATAAGCTGGACAATTCCATATCTTGAGATGATCTAGACTTGGCTTACGCCCAGTCCACATCTCATAAAATGTCCTAGGTACTAACTTGGAAGGCATTAAGTTTAAAATATATGTCGCTATTTCTAGAGCATATCCCCAAAAAGACACTAGAAGAGTAGTATGAGACATCATGCTTCAGACCATTTCTATCAATGTCATGTTCCTTCTTTCAACTACTCCATTCTGCTAGGGTGTTTCTGGCACAGAGGATTGGGATACTATCCCATGATGTACCATGTAATTCTTGAATTCACTACGGAGGTATTCTCCACCACGATCCGATTGTAAGGTCCTGATTAGTTTACATGTCCGACGCTCTACTTCAGCCTTAAACTCTTTAAACTTGTCAAACGAGTCAAACTTACATCTTATTAGATAAACATAACCATACCTTGTACAATCATCTATAAAAGTGATAAGTACTCAAACCCCCCCTCTTGCTGGTGTAGACAAAGGATCATACACATCAATGTGCAAGACTCAATGCTTCTTTAGCTCTATCTATCTTTTGGGTGAAGGACTTTTTGGTCATTTTCCCATAAAATAGGATTCACACTGAGGCCATCTTTCCAATCTCAATGAGCCTAAAGGTCCATCATGGGTTAACCTCTAAATCCTGGTTGAAATAATGTGACCCAATCTGAGATACCAAATATATGAATCATTAACATTTGTCTTTCTCTTCCTATTAAAAGGTTCAGGTTGAGAGTAATTTAGTTGATTGTTAATAGGATTAATAAAGAATAGATTTCTATACATGTACCCAGTATATATAACTCCTCCATTTCTACTAATAGTTATACCAGAATGGAAAAAAATAGAATATCCTTAATTTATTAGTTTTACAACTGAAACTAAATTTTGTCTAAAATCATGAACAAATAAAATATCCTTCAAAACAACTATTCTATTACACTCAAAGTGAGTTCCAGTTCTCCCACTGCAAAGGCCCAAACCTGTGCTCCATTTTCCACGCGTAGTCCATGCTCGCCCTTCTGAAGTCTTCTAATTTTCCTAAACCTCTGTAAGGAGTTACAGATTTGATCAGTAGCTCCTGAATCAACAATCCAAATGAAAGTTGATCCAACTATTGATATAAACTTTAGATAGAAAACATTACCTGTTGGATTTTTATTAGCCTGAAGATCTAGACACTCATTTTTTCAGTGTCCCTTCTTCCCATATTTGAAGTATTTTCCCTTGGGTTTGTCTTTAGACTGGGACTTGAACTGATGCACTACATTTTCCTTCTTCATCTTAAACTTTCTGGGCTTGGGCCCAATTCTTCAAGAAAAAGCCATCATAGCCCTAACTTGTAGCGTCATGACCTTCTCTGCCACTTAGAGCTCATTCGTCAACTCCATTAAATTTATGTTTAACTTGTTCATGTTATAATTCAACTTAAATTGAGTGAAGCAGTCTGGCAAAGATTCGAGAACTATGTCCATTTGGCTCTCGGGGTCAATAACAGCCCCAAAACTTCTATTTCCTCGAAAGCAGTAATCATTTTGAGTATATGCTCTCTATGACTGATGCTCCCTTAGCCATCTTGGTATTTATTATTGTTCGAAGAGCCTCTTATCTTGCGAGTCGGCTCTTATCTGCAAACATTGTGACTAGTGACGTACTTATGTTATATGCAGTTGTCATGTGCTCATATTTGGATTGGAGCACATTCGACATAGAGGCTAGCACATAATATCGAGCCATCTCGTCAGTCTTTTTCCGTACCTTTTCATCGTCACGCTTCTCAGCGGTGGAACCTGCCCCGATCATAGGGCAAGTCTCATAAAAGACATACTTATACTCCTCGGCTATGAGTATTATGTCTAGGTTCCTTTTTCAGTCCACATAATTTGGATCTGTTAGTTTATTCTCGTAGAGAATAATGGCTAAGGGACTGAAAGAACCTCCAACAACCATTTCTGAAAATTTGAAAAATAAAAGAAATTCTCAGTATTGTAAAAACAAAATAATTTTGTGCACTTTATCCTCACATTAAACTGATAATAGCTAACCCCATTACTATTATCTTTAACATGATTAATTTGGCTCTTAGGAAAACTAACATAACTTCTTGGGAAGATTAAAAATTTCTTAAGCTAAGTGTGTTAACCACTAGAAATTAATTTTCTTCTAGGTAATGATTTAGAAGATAAATCCATCGAGGGGATGGCCGTTTCTTCTTATTTTCTATGGACATACCTCACACTATAACCTCCAACGTGGGTTGGCCGATCATAGTACGTGTCCCAAGTTATTAATTACATCTTTTCATTAGTTCTAGATCCTTATTGTATCTTCATCCTATACGGGTTCACTCCCAAGGTGATACGAGGAGACCCATGATCTCTAATGAGGATCGTGATGGAAGCCGTGGGGCTATTAGAACCCCTTCTCCCACTTAGTTTTTAAATAGGAATTTTCTTGAAAAAATATCATTTGAAAATTTTCAATTAAGTTCTCTTTTAACTTAAAATAAAATATCTAAATCTGTAAAAATTTCTATGTAAATGTTTATACCCTTTCAGAAATTTTTTCACATGGATTAATTTTATTTAAGTTAAGAACTTAATAATTTCAAAATTTTTCCATTTAAAATTTCCTAAAGATTTTGATCACAAGGCTTTATTTGACAAAAATAATTTTTCCTTTGCAAAAATGAATTGAAATGGCTTTCCATTTTAAATTACAAAAATTTCTAAATTCAAAATATTTTTTATGTCAAGGATAAAAAACCTTTAAGAAAATAACTAAGGATTAATTTTTTTTAAAGTTAAAATAACTATTTAATTAAAGAAAAATATTTTTCTTTGTCAAATAAAATTTTCCAAAGATTTTGGTCTTTGAGAAAATGTACACATAGGACTTAAAATAAATAGCATACTAGAAAACTATAAACGTTTTCATACTTTTCTATTTTTAATTCTAAGTGCCCAAATAATAGAAATAAATACATTAATTAAATTAATTAATGATCTTGTTTAATCCTAAAATCCTTTACTATTATTTTTCAAGCAAAATATTCAAACAATATTAACAATTGCAAAAACAATAACTTCATCTAGTATGGGACCAAAACCCAAAAAAAAAAAAGAAAAAGAAAAAACCCAAAAATTACAAGGGGAAATATATATATATATTATTGTTTTCTCTTTAGTCTTATGCACTCGCCGCACAGGATCATGGGCTATGGACCACGGGTGGGTATAACACTCCATATTTCCATAACGTAGTAGGCTGTAATTTTGTGGAATGTCACCCCGTCTAATTGGTTAGATAAGGGGTCTTTATAACAAACTTCACTTAATAGGCAGCGAAAATTTTTTTAAAATTGAAAAGTACAAAAATTTGGCTTCTAATATATATAATCACTAGTATAACAGGTCCAAGATGTAGCATGAGCTTCTGGGAGTCTACCGCACTTTCGTTGCACCTCTAATCCTATATTCTTCAAAAAAGATAGCACACATGTGAGTGTAAAACTCAGTGAGTCCTGTGTGTACTAGTGTTTTCAACTGAAAGGATCTCATGAAGAATAATCTCAATATAAGCTAGTTCATAAAATTCTCGCGTCAAAATATTCTTAAAACAAGTATTCAAGGATTTCGAGTGAAAACATGCTGATTTAAGTATTCAAGAATTCTAGCATAAGATATTCTGATTTAAGTATAGTTAGTGCTTACACCAAGTATTCAGGTCATCATACGGGAAGTATTCAAGTTAATGCATACATCAAGTATTCAAGTTAGTGCATACACCAAGTAGTCAAGTTAGTGTATACACTAAGTATTCAAGTTAGTGCTTATGCTAAGTATTCAAGTTAGTGCATATGCCAAGTATTCAAGTTAATCATGTATTAGATTCAAGGATTGACAAATTCAAGAAATTAAGAGTTCAAAATTCGTATTATTCATCATGTTTCCAAATTCATATAGAAGGCTTGCACTTGAGCACATCAGGAAACCATTTTTCCATATCAGGAAAACACTTTATCAAAACTAGGATTTGAAATTTCAAAAGTTTACACGAGATATTTTATATCCAGGATAGTCAAGAAATCGAGTGGTTGATAATGCTTTCAAATTCAACTGTAACATTCATCTCATAATATATCAGGAAAGTATTAATCATATCAGAAAAACATATGATCTTTAGGAAAACACTTAGCTAAAACAAGATTTAAAAAGCAGTGGGACTCACGATTTTCCTTATCAATAGAAACAACAAGTAGGCTAGTTCACGTTCAAATATTTTGACAAACACTAGCTAAAACGGGATTTAAAAGGAAGTAGGACTCACCTCAGGTCCTTAATAAACTTTCCCCATTCATGGACTGTTCGACTACCATTTTCACCATTTTCAATGTGTTGTTGGCCATTTACCGACTACCATTTTGACACGCGTGCTATCTTTTTTGAAGAATTTAGGATCAGAGGCACATCGAAAGTGTAGTGCACTCCCAGAGGCTCACGCTACATCTTGGACATGTTATTCCAGTGAATGTATGTATTAGAAGCCAAATTCTTGTACTTTTCAATTTTGGAAAAATTTTCGCTGCTTATTGAGTGAAGTTTGTTATAAAGACCCCTTGTCTGAATAATTAGACATGGTAACATCCTATAAAGCTACAGCCCACTAGGTTACGGAAATATGGGATGTTACAGATGGTATCAGAGTATAGTGAAAACCATAATAGAGCTTCTGATGGAATATAGCTGAGCCTCTAACGGGATATTAGGGAGTCCATCATGGTATGAGTAAATGTGAATTTATAGAAATAGTGTGTTTTATGAAATTGGATATTGGAATAGATGTGACATATGACTTGGAGATGTAATTTCTTCTAATAAGCCAGAAGAAGAGTAACTTGAGACAATTCCAATATCTTTGAAAAGGGTCTATGTCCCCGAACTCGAACAATAGTAATGGGATTGAGATCAAGGAGACCTTATATTTAAATTATTTACTCATTATGAACTTCCCATTTTGGGATTAGTAATAGTGAGATGATGAAAACAGGAGGTTAAACACTTAAAGGCCTCATGTGTATAGTGCGATATGAATTGTGTAGGTAAGAATATGCACACTTGTATAGTGTTCCAGTATTATATTTGAGTGCTAGAAGTCCTAATTTATCGTAATGTGTGAAAGAATATGATTATATCAATATAAATGTACTAGGAATCATTAGACATTTGAAGTTAAAGGTGCTTGGGTTAGAAAAATTCTAGGATGGGTAACCCCTGGGAAGTACCCATGAAAGTTGAAATGAAGTGATTTAGGGTTGTTTAAAGAAATGAAAGTATGATCTATATACAAAATGATATAAATGCAGGAGGTTTAATTATAGATCATATGAGAACGATATATATGAAGGTATATTATTAGGTTGAAAGAATATTAGAATTTCTCAAGAGATCATGTGTATGTGTGCAAAATAGAAATTTCATGTCATATGAATGAGAAGTATTGAGTTGTAAATATATTTCCTTAGCGCTTCATAAAGTAGATTTAAAGAGAAGAAGATATGCTGCGAAAAGTTACTCGTGGCAATACTAGAGATTGAGCAGAAGGAAATGCCACAATTTTCAAGGATGAAATCTTTTTTGAAGGAGGGGAGAGTATAACAACCCCCATCTTTGCATTTTAATTGGCTACTACTTGTAATAAGATGAGAATTTGTATCAATAGCTAGAATAAAAGATGATCAGTATAATGAAGCGAATATTTTGGTATAATAATATTTTGTCAGGACTTGGATCTAATTATTGGATTTGTTCTACCTCTACCCTAAATCTTCGGAAGACTACTACTATTAGTAGAATAAGAATTTAGGCGAACACCAAGAAAGGAAATTGAATAGTGCGATGAAATGCACGATTTGGTATGAATTATGTTATTCAAGTTATCGGGGGCATTTTCGTCATTTTAACCACGCCCACGGCTTTGACCACGAATTTGATCAAACTAAGAAAGAATTAAAGAATTTAAGTATTACCAATGGATTCAGTGGAATTTTTGGAATTGAATAGTAAAGTAAAATATTTTTTTCATTTCGAATCCAGTTTTGGTCATTTCTGAGAAAACATTAAAAATGCGATTGAAAATTTGGACGTGTGGTATTTTTGTGATTGGTAGCCATGAACATGTTTCAACTCATGAGAGGTTGCTTGAAGAATTCATGCAAGACATATGGAATTAAAGAATTAAAAATAAATAGAAGAATGATGTGTTTAATTATGATTGGAATACATCACTTATGGAGCCCTTCAATTAATGCCTTATACAATTTATTTGTCAAATATTTTGACATGGAGATGGTGGTGGAATGGATGAAAATTGGCCAGAAAATCGACAGCCACAAGATTAAATAGAAGAGAAAAATTAAAGAAGAAAAATCAAGGAAAATGGTGTGTTAAATTGTGATTGGAATACACCTACATGAATTTCACCATATACTTAATTGAATTAAAATTTTCTTGGCCAAAATCTAATGAGATATGGTGGTAGGAAGGCTGTTATACAGCCAAAAAAATTCGACAGCCTCAAGGGGAGAGAAACAAGAGAAAAAGAAATCCAAAGAAAATAGCAAAAAGAAAGACAAGGGTGGCTAGTGTGTGTTCTTGGTGTAGTGTGTGAGTTCTTGAGAGATTCTTGGAACAAATCACACCAGAAGCTCTAAATACAAGGAAAAACCTCAACTTACTAGAATTAAAGTTGTTGTTGGGTGAATAGTGATCATTTTGATGTTAATTTTAACATGAAGACATGATTTTTATGTCTTGATTTTGGATCAAAAGCTGGGGTTCATAAACTTTGTTTGTGCTGGCTGCCTAGAAGACTTATGGATAATGTTTTATGTGATGAAGAATTGAATATTCAAGGTAGTTTGAAGGGTTGATCTTGGTTGATAAAATAAAGATCAAAATGGAATGAAAATAATTGTCACTTAGTTAGAAGGATTAATTATGTTAGTTCTTGATTGAAAGAAGTGAAGTTGTGTTGAATAAACATGAGTTTAGTGAGTTGTTGGAATCTAAAAATTGAAGGATCAAAGCTGGTTTGAAGGGAAAATTGAATGAATTTAATGTTCTCAAGGTGTTAAAAGTTAAAGGATATCAAATGATACCATAAATGGTTGAGATTAGGCAAACTACTAGGGCTATTTTTGCCTTTGTACTATGTCATGGAAACTCGAACTGAGGAAAGGACTTATATATAATTAAAGTTAAGAGTCTTACAGTCATTTTGATATATCATAGAGCCAAATCGGAGTTGTGGATTGAAAGTTATGTGCAAAACAAAATCATGTGTCAAGTAGCAAAATTCCAGAAAATTGGTTGGAAAATGAATGAATTTAAGAATGATTAATTACGTGATTTTGGGAAGAAATGAATGGAGCACATGAACATAATTCCTTATACATGAATAGAGGAGGGATATGGAAAAAGAAAAATGAAAGAATTGGACAAATAACGGAAAAACGACATGAACGACTGTCATGCATTTTCTTGAACGATAGTTGACTGTTGGCCCCATCGGCTGACCGTTGGGCACGTCGGCTAATCGTCGGGCACGTTGGTTAAATGTTGCTAACTGTCGGCTATTTTTTGACCAAACACTACTAAACTGAAAAATGATGTTTGACCTAGGCTTGTCGGTAAACAGCCAACGACACGTTGAAAACGGTGGAAACGGTAGTCGAACGACCCGTGAATGGACAAAGTTTATTAAAGACACGAGGTGAGTTCCACTTCCTTTTAAATCCCGTTTTAGACAGTGTTTGTCAAAATATTTGAACATGAACTAGCCTACTTGCTGTTTCCATTGATAAGGAAGATCGTGAGTCCCACTGCTTTTTAAATCTTGTTTTAGCTAAGTGTTTTCCTGAAACGATCATGTATTTTTCTAATATGGTTAATGCTTTTCTGATATATTATGAGATGAATGTTACACTTGAATTTGAAAGCATTATCAAGCACTAAATTTCTTGAATATCCTGGATATGAAATATCTCATGTGATCTTTTGAATTTCCAAATACCGATTTTGGTAAAGTGCTTTCCTGATATGGAAACATAGTTTCCTGATGTGCTCAAGTGCGAGCCTTCTATATGGATTTGGAAACATGATGAACAATATGAATCTTAAACTCTTGATTTCTTGAACTTGTCAATCCTTGAATCTAATACATGACTAACTTAACTACTTAGCGTAAGCACTAACTTAAATACTTGGTGTAAGTACCAACTTGAATACTTGGCGTATGCACTAACTTGAATACTTAGCATAAGCACTAACTTGACTACTTGGCGTAAGTATTGAATATAGTTGAATGCTCAAATACTTGAATACTTGAATTAGAATATTTTATACTCGAATTCTTGAATACTTACGTGAGCATGTTTTCACTCGAAATCACTGAATACATGTTTTGAGAATGTTTTCACATGAGAATTTTCTGAACTAACTTATGTTGAGATTATTCTTCATGAGATCCTTTCATTTGAAAACAATAACATACACGGGACTCACTAAGCTTTACGCTCACACGTATGCTATCTTTTTTGGTGAATTTAGGATCAGAGGCTCAGTGAAAGTACGGTGGACTCCCAGAGGCTCATACTACATCTTGAACCTATTATACCAGTGAGTGTATGTATCAAAAGTCAAATTCTTGTACTTTTCAATTTGAAAAAATTCTGCTGCCTATTAAGTGAAGTTTGTTATAAAGACCCATTGTATAAGCAATCAGACGGGGTGACATCCTACAAAGCTACAACCCACTACTTTATGAAAATATGGGGTGTTACAATGAGTGACTGCGACCCTCTTCTGACTCGAGAAGCATTGCATCCTGGCGAAGATGCTCTCTGCATCTTGTCTTGGCACGGCCTCGCCAAGGCGTGCATGGGCCCAACTGTGGTAGCGAGTCGCGACTGGCCTGGGTGTTACCTCGGCTCTAGGCAGACCGAGCCGCAGCTTGGATCGGCTTGACGGCTGGGCTTGGCGGCTCGGTATCTTCCTCTTTTTTCCGTTATTTTGTCTACGATTTTTCTCTAGAACACTGTAACTTTGATGCGATCAATCTAAGATGGTTCTTGTTATATTTTTCAACAAAAAAAGCATCACACTCGCCTATACCTTTTCAAATCAGATTTACATGATGGCTATGGAAAGCATTAAAAATGTTTTTACAGCATTCCTATACCTCAACCGGGAGGTTTATAAACAATCTACCCATAACAAAATAGCGAAGGATCTCATGGTATTCACGAAAATTAGTCTTTGTCAATTTTATTAACTAGCATGCATCAATTCTAAGCCTTTCAAAGCAACACTCTCTAATACCACCTGAAACTTTGAGAACAAACAGAAACCATGCATGCTTCAGAGACGAAGCCAAAAAAGAAAAAAAAAGCACAGAGACTACACAATGGAAGAATTAAAATTTTATACCTCTCCACTGCGTTTTTTCCTTAGCTGTGAAGTAGAAGTTAAGCAAACCATTGAAACGGTTTCTTCTCTTGACGACAATTCCAATTGATGACATGCCAATCTCCTACTCCTTCGTGGCATGAACATAAAGCTCTTTGCTTCTCAGATTATTCCACCGCCCAATATGTGTTGGTGAAACAACTTAGGCAAGGAATGACTCTTCTTGATCCTTTGCTATTGATTAGTAAAATCAAGAAGATAAATAAAAAAAGAAAAACCGAAGCGAAGAGAAGAGAGAAGAAAGAAAATTTTGAGAGTTTTTTTCCTCCTTTGTGCGTTTATGTTTTTTTCTCTATAAAGACCCATACTATTCACGTTAATCCTGATAGCCAAAACCCCGGTGTTTTAATGTTTCAAAACATTCGGAGGCTATTAATAGAAGTGGTTTGGCTTAGCCTTAACTCTTCTATTCCGTGAATTAGAATAACCCTTTACTCTAGGCTATTGGGCCAAAAATAATTTGTTATTTTTCTTGGACCCAATAAGCCCAAAATAATAACCATTAATTATTTATTTTCTGGGCCTATTAAAATAACTCAATAAATAATTAATGAGCCCAAATGAACTAAAATAATTATTTAAGCATTTTATTAACTAATTTAGGCCCAAGTTAATTTTTTAATTTTCAATCTGGGCTTAGGCCCTAAATAATTAATTAACCAATTAAACTAGATAATAAATTTAATTTTTCTCATTCCTTTATTTTATTCCAATTCAAAAATAAATTAGACTTCCTGAATAAAATAAAATCCCTCTTTTATTGAAACAATTTCCTCGACCTAAAATTAATTAGGACTTATGGGCTATTCTGAGGAAAAAAAAGACACATCGTATTAGCTACTAAATGACTAAAATACCATTGCTAAATAAATAGTTGTATTTTGTATTTTAAATATTTCTTAATATTACTATAAGAAAATATTGACCCCAAGGATAATGTTATATTAGCTATGTCTTTGACCTACTGGTGAAATAACTAAAATAACCCTCTACATATCGTCGTGCATTTAGAGAAGAAATAGTGTACTAACATCTCTCTAAAAGACATCGACCATCGTTAAACTTCTAGTCCAATAATCCATGACTTCTTATAATATTTTCGCTTTTCAAGAAAGCAACCATAAAGCCAATATCCAAGTCATGTTCTCTAGGGCCCTGGATAATTAGATCATTCAGACAACTATAAGGGGCGATATAGTTTAGACACTATCTTATACAAGTCTGTCTTGACTAACTAGTTACATATACCTAACATACAAGTATATTGGTTCTTCTAAAGAACCTTAATTATAGTATATCAAAGTATACGCTTCTAACTTCGTCAAACCACCAACTCATACTCAAGCTGTAGACTATAAGTCCACGCTGTAGTAGTAGTATTCTAGGTTTCTATTACATAGTACTTTTAAAAACCACTACTACAAGTCATGTTCCATGTATTCGAAATATGCTTGTGCTATGAAATGAGAAGACTACTCATTAGCTAAAGGTAAGACATTCTCTATTTAGAAGTTATAACACAATAATCTTACTATGATGAAATCCACATTCTCATCATTAGATTAAGAATAATAGTTTATGTGTTAAGTATCCCATGGTCAATACTTTACTATGAAATACCTTATTGCGAAAGACCTTTATTCATATGAACCATTTACTTAAATATAATTGGTCTTTTCCAATAAAAATTATGCACAACTATAAAGAAGATTTTACAAACAATTTTTGAGAAAGATACTTTTATTAATACAAGTCAAAATTACACCAGAAACCTAGTCTAAGAGAGCATACAACCCAATAATGTTGGGATTAGTTCATTATTTTTTCTTGTAGTCAATTGGTATATTATTATAGACAAGGAGCTTTAATATTATTGCAATATTCATTCTGAAATGGTGGTCATTAGTGTTAAATATTTTTTGGAGTTATTTATTTTCATAATCTTTTAATCTTAGTATAAGTAGATGGACAGTTTTAGTGTTAGAGGCTTTACATTTTTTGAGGGAAATCTTAGGGATGCTGTTGTATGATATCTTGCGTTCGGGCCTGGGTTTCTTTTTGGGTACCGAATTGAGACATTACACAACTTATATTAGCCAAAGAGGCTCCTATAGTGTTTTTTCTCCATAGAAGCATGGTTTGAGGTATGGTGGTGACAATATTGATCACAGACCTAGATCATTGATAATATTTAAAAATTTAGACACTTATTCTCTTTTATCACCAAAAATATGAAAAGCAACACCATTCATAGATTTTGTTTCATCAACCTTATAGTTATGCCGATCTCCCTTGGCTATGTGCTGAAGATTTTAACAAAATCTTTTGTCTTGAGAAGAAGACATGTAGAGATAGGAGCTTGATAGGAATCCATCTATGCAATAAGGCACATCTAGAAAAGGGAGATGGAAAGTCAAGACTTGATTCAAGGCTCCTTGAGAGCATTCAACATTCAAAAAGTTTTGAGAGAATTTTCAAGCCATCTAAGCATACAAGCCAAGAATTAAGAAGTTTTTCAAGAGTTAGGTAGTGAAGGAAGCTCCAAATGGGACACAAAAGGAACAACAATCCTTGTGGAGTATCAAGCTAACATTGAAACAAGGATTGAAGGCCAAAAGAATATCAAGAAGAGCTTAGAATGATCAATATATTTTTTTTTTTTTTGGAAAGATCAAAGGAACACATAGAAAAGAAATGGAGATTAAATGAGAAGGGATAGAAGTGCAACAAATAGGGGAGGGCGCCCCAGAGCCGAACTAGCGTCGGCCAAGAGTGATGGAATCGGCACTGGCCTAAAGCTGGCACAATTCTATCTTAGACAGAACTAAGCTAGTGCCAACTACGTGTGCTAGAATTGGCACTAGCCCATGTCGAGGCTAACCTGAATTTGCTATTTTTTTTTTGTTGTTTTAAGTTTACTCTATTCCTTTTAATTTCCACGGCTTTTCTTATATTTTACTTATTTAAAGGTATGTAATCATGCCTTAAAACTTGTCTGCACTTAATTTTATATCTAGCTTACTAATTAGTTAAGATAACTTAGGGCTTATAAATACCTCATTATAGCTCTTGTATGTACAACTTTGATATTTTGGACAATTAAAAAAATCAGATTTGTTCTCTTTATAGAGAGTTCTTAAGGGTGATCCTCTTGGGTGATTCATATAAATAATCAAACCTAAATCAAAGAATTTAGTCCCACTATTGATCTTGTCTTTAAACCTTAAGGGATAATTTCAACTTCTTCTCTATTCATATGTGCTAGGTTACCTAGTGTATTTAATAAGATTGAGTTAGGTTAATTCAAAGTCCTATCCTTAGTATTCTAATCTTCAGTTAAATTAGGCTGTTAGGGTGTCTTTGAAGTTGGCTAGTTTACATTATCACAAGAGTATTAATTTTTTAGTATTTTAGTGTTCTTATGAGGTGCGAGTTTGGTAGAGAGTTAGGTGACCCACCCTTGAATATTTGATTTCAAAAATAAAGGTTCTTCCATGCTCGTATCAAAGCTAGTGGTAATTGCATAATTTCACCAAGTTTTGTTAGATATTAATTTGGATGATCTCAAGTTCTAGGGTCCATATTTCAAATGGTATAGTAGTCATGAGGGATAGGATAGAATATGACCAAGGCTTGATTGAGCTGTAGGTAATGCTTCTTCATTTGTTCTATTCCCTACATGCTCAATACACCATCTATTTGCTATGCACTTTAACCATTGAGCACTTCTAATTATGCCTAAGTCAAGCACCAATCAAATGTGGAAAAAGTACAAGTCAATTTGTTGGTTTGAACTTTATTGGCTTCAAGATGAAGACTATAACAAATATTTTCAGCATACGTTAGTTCTCTCTAGTCAGACGTCTACAAAAGCCATCAAGTATATTCATACTGAATTAATTAGCTAGAACAATAAAAAAATTAAAAATATTATATACAAATTAAACGTGCATAGAAGGAGCTTGAGAGCTTGTGAAGTAGAACTTTCTTTAATAGAAAAAGAGAGGACGTTATATGCAAAAGGGTTGAGAATTTGTTGGATCTTTAGGAGGAATATTAGCATACTAGGAATAGGGTTAATTGGATAGAAATTAGAGATTTAAATACTAATTTTTCCCTTAAAAAAGCTTCCCAAAAATACTATAAGAATCACATCTCCAGTCTTCCAGATCAACATGGTGCTTATAGAACTAAGAGAATGGTGATAGAAATAAGCCTAGGCATCAAGGACTATTTTAAAAAGAGGGAAGGAAGAACAAGATGCATCTCATGGTTCCTTAGGAAATAATAATTTTGAAGAGGCTTCAAAGGAATATTCAAGCTTACAAACCAAAGACTAAGAAGTATGTTAAGATATGAGTGATCAAAGAAGGACAAAAAATGAGCCAAATATGATTAACAATTCACATAAAAGGCTAAAGGAACTCATTAGAAGGCAAAAGATATAATTGAAGATAAGTTTGGAGAGTAGAAAATAGGGGATTTACGGCTTAATGCATAGGCATGTACCAAACCGTGCTAATAGAAGCCAAATGCATAAACTTAAGTTTTGTGCATGGTTTTAAGTTTGGCCTTTTCATGCACCGCCGTGTGTTATCCCTTGCAAACTTGTAGGTGGAAGACTATGTTTTGTTCTTTACTTGTTTGCCTTTATTTCAACTTTTTTTAAAAAAAAAAATTTCCATGGATTGTATTGCTTATTAATCCCTAAAGGCATGTTAATGGGCCTTATTTAGCTTTAGTTTGCAACCCTAAATAGATTAGATTTAGCTATCCATATCTATGTCATTATAACATCTTGTAAATAATATCAAGTTAATTTGAATGGTTAAAGAGTGGTTTTTGGACAATTGTGAGGGAGTTTGTCATTGTTCTTGCGAATTACCAAGACTTATTTTTGGGTGTAGTCCTTTTCTTAGATTGAGTCTACAAAACACTAAGGATAGATCAATTAATCTCTTTAATTTTGAGTCATAGATACATAGGTCCTTTACCTAAATCTTCCTATCGCATTGGTTCTAAATCCCTTGTTAGGTTTGGGGTTGTTGGGTGTTGACTTAGTAGGCTTAATCTAATAATCTTAAGATTTTAGATTGCTTAGTTCATCTATGGTTCTAAATTTTAGATCAAATGATTGATTGCTGAACAAATTTCATCCACAATTTTCTGTTTTGAGTTCTAATCTTGTTATTGATTTCTAAGCTACAACGACCTATACATTAAAGGTGAAGAGATATACTTGGAAGTATCATATCAAATTGGTATCACATATTTGAAGAGTTTTGATTTGGGTTGCAAGAGAAGAGGCAAAAAAGAACAATACAAAATAGGGAAAAATCGGAAACAAAAATTAGCCCCCTAAATAGGTCATCAAAACTTTAAAGTCTCTTAAAAAATTGCTTTGTGATTTTTATATTTTTTGGGGGATAAAATTGACATGTGAATTTTGATCAATTGTGCTTCAAAATGCTTGAAAAATCTGAGATATATTGGGTGACGTATTTGTGATAACCAAGTATTTGTTAGTTGATTGTGAGTTGAATTGTGACTTAATTATGATCTATGTTCACTTAATTCTATTCTAATGGAGTTTATATTTTAAATTCATGATTCAATTATGAGCTATGTGATCAACTGAGTTCATCTAAGTTGATACATTTAGTATTCTTATTCTTAACATCTTTGATCATCTTGTCTATTAATCTAGTATCTATTTTTTATTTGGTTCATGCATATCAATGTTAATTCTTTGCTTTAAATTACTTCCTTATTATTAATTGTGTTTTTTGAGCTCTTTTGTCTTTGATTCTTACTTGAATTACCTTAGTCATTATTGCCTATCACTTGATTGATTGAATCTCTTCTAAGACCCCTAGTTGGTTGTCTTTAGAGAATTAGATTAACTTATTTAGTTGGACTAGTTCTTAAATAATTAGGGAAGTTTTTTGAATAATTCTTTAACGAATAGAATGCTAGAAAAAAGATAAGAAAGTGAGCTCATTTTAATAAAAGATAAAAAGAAAGTATATACGAAAGAAGAATAAAGCATCAATTGGGTGTATACAAGCGAAAGGAGTGAAGTGAGAAACTATTTTATTTTTTTTATCTTACCAATTTTTGCAGGAAATTTTCATTGAATTCCAAAACAATGGCACAAGAAGATGAGGTTTCTAGACACCATCAAGGTGGCTCCAGTAGACCACCAAAAAATCCATATGATACGAAAATAGCCATAGAGTCTTTTAGGGAGCTTATGGTGGAACAAGGAAGGGACATAATGGCTATAAACCTTGAACTTGCAAAATCACCAAGGCCAAACTTCAATAGTAGTCCAAAGATAGGGCTAAATAAATCAAGACATGCCAAATCTTAGGATGAGGGATGAGTTGAATACTCCTTCAATGAATGTGCAGCAAGGAAAAAGTGTGGGATGAGTACTCATTTGGAGGTTATTAACAAGCTCCATTGAGAGTGAGAAGGCATGGATTGAGGGGAGGAAGAGAGAATACAAGGGAGATTTGAGAGGAACAATTAGAATAGTCTAGAGAAAGATTATGAGATGATTTATGTAGACCTGGCTATAGTTCCTATTTTTAGCAGTTCGACCACAAATAGAAACTATAATCCACAGTCCAGTTATGGTTAGGGTTTTGTCGCCAGTTTTTAATTTTTTTGTTTAGAATTTTTTCTCTAGCCATTTGTCAGCATGCGACATTAATAATCTGACACATAAAAATAAAAAAAAATAAAAAAGGGTCTACATCAATGGCCTATTATGATGTGCCATTACTTATGATGGCCATATAGATTGGAGAGTTGCGTGCAATGGCCAAAATGGCCATTCTCTCTCTCTCTCTCTCTCTCTCTCTCTCTCTCTCTCTCTCTCTCTCTCTCTCTTATATCTTCTTCCTCCCTCTATAAATATCTTTTAATCCATCCCTCAGTTTTACCAACTCTCTCAACTATCTCAACTCTCTCAATTCTGAATTTAATTTATAATATATTGTTATTATATTTATTTCTTTAGTTTTGAAAAAAAAAATGCCTTATCCAATTACCTCCAAGGGTAAGGGAAAAATGAGTGCTAGTTGTGATCCAAATTTCCAACTAGAGACATTTACTACTCTATTTGGTTTTCAACTAACCTTCGGTTTTGATTCAAAATTTTTTATGGTGATATTTTTTCCTTAAACAACTAACCAACCGGTGCAAGTTAGTGATGAAGACGTTGATCAACAACAACATCCTTACATTAATACTCAAGAAAGTATCCGATGTCCAAGTAAACTACAAATTGAGATTGAAACTGAAACTACAACAAAGAAAGTATGAAAAAAGGAAGCTGATATGTTCACTAAGTATTTCACCATTTCAACAATGTCATCTGGTGTAATGAAAGCTAAGTGCAATTATTACACTGTTACTACTAAATTGTATGCATTCAAGCCAAGAATAGGTTATGGTACATCCTCTCAACATCTAGTAAGGCATTCAAGCCAAGATATACTGATGTTATCTCTGCTCCTCCTTCTGTTGGTTTATTTAAATATTTTGGTAAAGTACAAAGAGAAGAAATAGTTAAAATGGTAATTGTAGAGCATCTTGGATTTTGTTTCTGTTAAAGAACTTGTTTTAATAAATATTGTTAAAATGTTTTAAATCCTGCTACAAAATGCGCTCCCCGCACTATCCTTATACGTAAACTTCAAAAAATATACAGGGAAAGTAAGAAATAATTAACTCAAATTTTTTTAGATTTATTGGGTAAAATTTCTTTATATAGTGATATTTGAAGTGATCATTAGCAAATTCATTTTTATATAAGTATTACATATTATTGGATAGATAATGAATTGAATATTAAAAAAATGATTACTTGCTTATATGTACTTTGATGATCTATATTCTGCTAAAAGTATTTGTTAACTGTCAATTGCTATTTTAGAAGTGTATGGTTCAGTAAATAAGATATTTTGATTTCTTTTGATAATAGCAATACAAATACTGTCTCAAGTATTAGTATTAAAATTTTAATTGAGTAAACTTTTGGAGGTAAATTTTTTCATGTTAGATAGATATGTCATATTTTAAACTTATGTGTACAAAATGCTTTAAAAAGTCTTGATCTTTATATTAACCCAATAAAAGTAGCTTTTTCTTATTTATTATCTAGCTAGGGCTACAATTAAAAAAAGAATACACACAATTTTGTAGATATAATTGTGTGAAACTAAAACAATTTTTAAAAGATAGTCCAAACATATAGCATTCAACATACAAATTGTTAAATGAATCTTTTTCATATAAAGAACTTGTATAAGTTTTTTTGTTCTTTTTTTTTTTTTGGCAAATAGAGTTGTTGGAACACATTTATTTGTAAAAGTATTTAAAATGCTTTAAAAAATTTAATGATGGTGCTTCAAATTTATCTAGTATTTATTATCCTACTTCATATTTAGTTGTTCAAGAATGTGTTAAATATTAGTAATATTTTTAATGAATACTGTAGTGATTGTCTTTTGTCTTCATGTATTAATACTATGAAAACTAAATAGATAAAATTATTTAAAAATATCTAATGTTAATTTAGCTGTTAGTATTCTTGATCCACGTATAAAAATTGATACTTTATAAGATTATCTTACTTGTTATTATGATTCTTTAAAAGATAATGATAATGATGGTGGTGGTGGTGGTGATAGTAGTACTCAAGATCTTATATCCCCTCTTGATAGTTCTTGTATAATAGTTAATATAAGGAATATTCTTTATAACTTATAACATAAATATTCTAAAAGGTATATTTTAGCTATCTAAACAACTAAAAATATTAAAATTCTGACATTCAGATATTCAAGAATTAACAAAGTAAAGCTTCTTATGTTAGAAAGATCAAAACGATTGAGAAGATCTTCAAGTTCCATGACAAAACTTGAATTATATCTAATTTGTGATTTGGAGTGGAAGGATATAGGTGAATTTTTATATCTTGAAGTAGTAGGCCAGAAATGGGAACACATTACTTGTTGTAGTACTAATGGCTAAGAAGATTCTTACTACTCTCATTTTAACCATTGCGATAGAACAAGCTTTTAGTATTGGAGGAAACATTTTGAGCAAACCTCGCTCATCAATAGCATCGGAGATTGTTAAAGTTCAATCATATTTAGATAATTGGATTAGAGCTAAAGATCATTAACAAGAAAATATACAACCAGATTTAAATAAATTTTTGGACGTAGACACTGAAGAAACTACAAGTACAATCAAGAGTGATAAGCATTAAATATAGTAAATAATTAAAAGGCAAGAGAACTACAAGAACTTTGATTCCTTTATACCCTAAGAGGATATATAGGAAGCTTAATTTTAGAAAACTAAAATTAAGTTCAAACTCTTTTTCTATTTCTTATATTTTTAATTATTTTAATTCATTTTTATGCTTTTTACATCCTAAAAACTTATTAAAAATTTTAAAAAATTCCAAATTAAAAAAAATAATAATAAAACTGGCAAATTGCTAGTTCACCAACTGTAACCTTAACCACCAACTACCAGTTTGGTTCAACCACCAAACTAAGGTTGGGGGGTTAAGGTTGAGGTTGGCTGAAATGGTCAACTGTCAAATGTCATTTGTGAACCAACAACTGCTAGTTTCATATCGGGGGCCACCTCTAAGTTTACAATTGCGATAAGGGAGTTCAAGATGAAAATCTTGGGATGCAAAATAGGAGTTTTACGATGAGAGGTAGGAGAATGGAAGATGATGAGAAAGAATGAGAAATGGGACACATAAAGATGAAGGTCCCATTATTTCCAAGAGAAAAGTAACTTGGAATTATAGTTTAGGTGGAAGAAAAAGATGAAAATCCCAATCGATTGTCATGACTGTAGTGAAAGAATAAAAGTTAAATTAGCAATTTTGGGCTTCACAAACTATGCACTAGTTTAGTGGGAGCAAATTATCACAAACGGAAGGGAATACGTAAATAAATGGTAGCCACTATGGATTATAGAAGAACTTGATGAAAACAAGATTTGTGCCTTTACACTATTACAATGAGTTTTATCAAATGATTCTAAATAATAAACAATAGAATTAGAATATGAAGGATTATTACAAGGATTTGAAGGTTATTATGATGAGTGATAACGTGGTAGAAGACCAAAGGGCTACAAAAGCTAGATTTTTGAGTTCTTTGAATAAAGATATTACCAATATTATATAGCTTCATTCCTATGAAACCATAGAGGAAATAGTACACATGGCCATGAAGGTTGAAATGCAACTCAAAAGGAAGGTACATATCCTATAAAAACTTCATATTCCATTCCTATACTAAATCAGCCCTAATCATGAATGAGTAACCACTAAAACCATCATTTAAGGACAATACCAAGCCTACAGAATAGTGGAGAAAAAGGGAAAATGTAGCACCCTACTACCTACGTACCCAGATAGGGCGGGATGTTGCCCCGTCCAGAGGACCAGTGGTCTTTATAACAAGGTACAAAATAAAAAAAATTAACTAAATAAAATAATAAAATAATCTTATTACATCCGAATGTAAAACTTATACAAGTTTGAAAATTCAAAACTAACAAACATCTCTTAAAAGAAATACAAATCAAAATAAAATAAAATAAATGAAAGATCATCTCTTATTTCTTCAACCTGCTCAGTATAAGCACTCCCCTGAAATTATGATATAAAAAGGTGTAAGATTGGCATCTCGGTAAGTCCTGTATGTTTAAGTGTTATATACAACCATTTCATGCATGCAAGTTTATCAAAATCACAAAATCATATTTACAAGTTAATTTCATCAATAACAGTTATACAAAGAAGCCTTACTCAATGAATCCAAAGTAGTTCACAATAAATCATTATTTCTTCAGATTCATAAATTCATTAAGTATGGACTAGCAATGATTCAAATAATAGTATCATAATCTATATCAAGGTTACCACAATGATAGCGTCCCAATGTAACTTTTCAACAATGGACAGTGGGGGATCCTTCCACTAGGGTGAGATACTCCTCTGTCTCCACACCCAACACACCAGTTGTCCAATCTGAATAAACAATATCCACATGGACTAATATGCTAGCTCGGACCGGCCTAACTAAGTAGTATTATCGCCTCTTTAAGTTGAGTTTATCTTTTGGAAGTGGCTTCCTGCCAGAAGACTCACTTTTGCTCTTCAAAATTAGTTCTACTAGCTTACCCCCGCTGAGTACTCAACACCCCCTATTTAGGGGCATAATCATTTTTCCTTATTTTAAACTATTTGATTAACTTGACTACAAAATGTGGTTTTTCACAATGGCATTTCCAAATTGTTTAGATAGAGTAAGAAATCGTTTAGATAGCATTTAAATTGATCAACTCACCATATTACATTCATATTTCTCCTTGTCATGCTATTGATCATAAAACGTGCATTCATCCAAATTAAACCACAATATGATAACTCCTATATTCAACTAGCATTAAATTATCATAATCAGACCAATTAACATTAAAAGATCTCATTTTAGCCAACATAGCATAGATCTAGATTTATTATGGCAAAATACAACAATGTCCTATTTCATACATGCTTTGCCTATATTCCGCACCATCAAATTTATCATTCTAATCCATTCATGCTTTCAAGCTAGACTCTATAAGCATTCATAAGTCAATACTTTAAATAACAAAGCCATCTAAATTAGTAAAGATAGGGTCTTTAATTAGCTCTTAGCAAAATAGTCTTAAGAATAAGACAACTCATTAGTGATTAGCTTGAGTTCAATGGAGAATTGAAGAGGTTGGTCCACCTAGATGCTTTTGATCGAGATTCACCATGAAAAGGGAGAAATCAATCCCTTTAGATGAGATTTAGGAGGGTAAAAGAAAGAAAGAATGAAAGGGTAGATGGATAGAAGGATTGGAGGTTGCTTACCTTGAGTGTTGTTTCGGTTTTACTTTGGTCTTGGAATGTGCTGGCCGAAATTTTGAGCAAGTAGAAAGCTGCTTGTTTCATGAGTTTGAGAGGCTTAGAGAGTGGGGATTTTCATGGTTTTTTGAATAGAAAAGATTGGGTTTGGTGTTTGAGTGGTTGAAGAAGTCCTATCTTATTATGGACTCTTGATCACAAGAACAAGTTGGATAGCTTTGGTCCTTCCTTGGTAGCCAAAATTGGTCAGTGATTTGGAGAGGTTGCTGCTGTATTTTTGGTGCTTAAGGTGACCGAAAATTTGGAGAGAAAAGAGAGAGAAGAATGGCTGGTTTCGGTCTTTGTTGAGGCGAGAATAAGAGTAGAAAAGAGGTTTTGTGTGCAGCTGCATTTTTGCTCAATAATAAGAGAGAGTTTGTGAGTGTTTTGGTCTCGAATTTTCATGCATATTGAGTGTGTGTGTTGTGACTGAAATTCTGGAGAAAGGAAGGGAGAAATTTTGGTGTTTTTTGGCTAAAATAAAATCCTAATTGGTTAAGGTTATCTTGGATAATTTATCCTAGGTGTTTGGAGAGTTTAGGTTGAGCTTAACTAGCTCTTAAAGTGGCGGCCAGATTGGTGAATTTTTCAAAAGATTTAAGTGAAGAAAATAAGTTACTTGTTTCAGAAATAATTTATTTGACTCCCTAAATTATCTTGGGTAAATTTAAATAACTAAAAGATAATTATTTTACATGATAAAAATCTAGTTTTCTTGAAGATAAAGCTGAAATTTTCTTTTATTCCTCCCCTAAATTTCGAAAACCCATAATCCAAGAGATAAAGGCTTAATTTAAAATCCAACATTTATCGTTTTATTCTCCCTTTAAAAATTCCTTGAAGAAAATTAAAATATGGAGACTTATCTTCTTTAAGAAGTGGCGGCCACTACATTAAAACAAGATATAGCTTTATGTATTTTATTTCCTAATAAGATACCTAGATATAGATTTTAAAATTTCAGATTTATAATATTTAAAATTCTCTAAAAAATTATGATAGGATGTTAAAAATAAGAATTTAATTTATTTTCAAATCCTTCATAAAATAATCCCAAGATAATTCACACTCTTAAATTTTAGGAATTGGACTCCAAGGTGGCGGCTACTCCAAGGGGATTTCGGCCAAGCTTAGGAAAATTAGGGGAAAAAAAAAGAAAGGATTTGCAATAGCTGGGATTCAAACTCAAGCCCACCAAGAATTAAACACCAAGTCTTATCCAGTAGACAACAACAACTCTTGTTAAATTATTCCTCCAATAAATTCTCTTAACTCCCACTATCACTTCATTTCCTCTCTAATAAATTTTCCCAATTAAAACAAAAGTTCAACTAACACAGCTATATCATAATAAATAAATTCAAGAGATAGCAAACTCATGGAACTTATATATTCTTGAGAATAGTTCAAATTACCAAATGCAATGCAAAATGTTATGACATGCATGACTTTTCTCACATAATAAAGGTGGTTTAATATGGGGTATTACAGAAAAGCTATGGAAATGCCGTAAAAAAGTAGAAACATTAAGTGTTTCAAATGTCCTGGTTATAGTCATACTTCATATGATTGTCCAAACAAGAAGATAATGTTCACAAATACTCCAGCAGAAATTTTATCCAATGAAGAAGATTATTGTGAAAAACATAAAGGTGAACTTAATAATGATGATGAAGAGAGTATGATAGAGTTTTTGTAGGGAAAATTTTTTCATTAGTTGGTGTTGTGAAAAAATTTTTGGGTGCATGTGTGATTGAGGAGGAGGAGAATATGCAAAGGAAGAACATCTTTTACATAGGCTGTTTAATTACACAGAAGCCTTATAGTGTAGTTATATATCGAGAAAGTTATACAAATGTGATAAGTGCTACATTAGTTAAATAATTAGTAATAGATACAATGAAACATCACAAACCTTACAAGTTACAACTGTTGAATGATAGTAGAAAGATAAATATTAATAAGCAAGTCAAGATGGCACTTGACATGGGGAAATACAAAGATGAAGTAACTTATGATGTGTTTCCAATATAAGTAGTGTATTTGTTGTTAAGAAGACTATAGAGAAGTGGTGCACAATGGTAGAAAGAATACTTATTTATTGATTAAAGAGGATAAGAAATTTACTCTCGTCCACTACTCCCAAGTGAGGTGAACAAAGATCAAAATGTTATAAAAGATGAGTAAAAGAACAAAAGAGAGAAATAAAAACAAAAGAGTAAAAGATAAACGAGTGAAAACATAAAAGTGAAGAACAAAAGAGTGACAAACAAGAGCGTGCAAAATGAGAGAATGAGGAAAAGAAAGAGAGTGGAGGTAAAATTGGAATAACTTCTTTAGTTTTGAAGAGTGAAAATAATGAAGTTGTTAAAGAATAAAATCCTACGATTTTACTTTCACAGAAAAAACTCTTATTTGATTTCTAATGGATATATCAATTCAAGGACAAATCTTCTCAGAAAAAAAGTATATGATAGGAATTTGCCAGGCATCCAGGACTATCTAAAGAAGGAGAAATGAAGAATAAGAGATATATCATGATTCCTTGTGAAATAATAATTTTCAAGTGGCCTTAAAGGAATCTTCAAGCTTATAAATAAAAGATAAAGAAGTATATCAAGAAATGGGTAATTAAAGGAAGACTAAAATTAGCCAAAGGAACCTATTGGAAGACAAAGGAGATTTATGATTGAAGCGTGTTTTTTAATGTAGAAAATATTATCAACAAAATCCCCAATCAATCAAGCTTTAATTAAAATATTAATCATTAAAATAACACATACAAGCAAGTATACCCATCATATAGTATAGGGAATAACAAGTATCGAATCCACGAGAACTTAAGCTCCCACTTTATTTTACTCAAATCTTTATTGTTTAGCCAATAAAACAAAGGCATGGAGGTAAATAAAACACTAACCTAACAAACTAGAGAAAATCAAGTCACACTAGAAAAGTTACAAGAATAATCAAGGAGTGAGAATAAGGAGAAAAGATATGTAAATAGATAGAAATCCTTGAATGCACAATAATGATTGACTAGATATTCTCTCAATTAATTATTATCTTGGCATCATGAAGGATTGAAGTAGACCCAATTCATTTGCAATACATAAAATCACTATCTTCTAGTTAAATCAGTAAATATATTATATCTCAACTAATTTATCAAAAAGATACATTAAAATCAATCCTTATATAAATTCCTATATTCTAGGCGATTTAAAGTATGAAATTAGCTAATGAATCTATATTCTAGAAATTATCACCTAATCTTTGATTATCCAAATTCTTGACAATTAATCCCCTTTTCAAGTTAGTTAAGAGATAATAAATATGAAATTAATTAAATTGAAAGTATTATCAACCTCTTTTTCAAATAAGTTAACAAGAACAATTAATCAATTAATTCCTTAATTAAAACAAGTAATCAACTACCAAGAACAATAATCAATTGATCAAAGAACTAAAATTAATACAAAATCATGAATCCAAAAGAATATCCTCTAAAGACAATTAAAACATTAATCTCAAATTGTCAATAAATTACAAAGAAGAGAAAAGAAACCACTTATAGACAAGTATGTCTTCTTCTTCTTCCTTGAAACCTTATTGAGAAACCTCCACTTTTTCTCCAAGAATTCTCTTTTGATTCTCCTAAATTTTGGTGTTTCTCTAAGAGTTACGAGTTAAGGAAAACACTCCAATCTTGGTGTTTCTCTAGGAGTTAGGGAAAACACTCCAAGCGAATGAATTAATAGGCTCAAGTGACTTAGGGAAAATACTTCAATTTTTTCCAATGACTTAGGGAATTAATAGACTCACATGAATGGGTTTCTCTTCACCCACCGTATTGGCTCCCTTATAGTCATCACTCATCTTTTTTTTTTTTTTCAACAATCATCTTTCTCTTTTGCTTTCGGGAATTAATAGCCTTAAAAAGTGGATTTCTCTTCACTATCCGTATTAGCTCTCATAATCAAGCAAAAATTGCTTTTTCACTTTGAAAGATAAAACAAAAAATTTTTGTTTAACTCATTTTTCTCATCTTTCACTATCAATTTTTTTTTTTTTTTCACAATCTTTCCACTCAAAGATTTTTTTGTCTTACATTCTTATCACAACTCAAAGTCAAGCAAAATGTAGACCCATAATACAAGAGTTAGCCAACAAATTTCCCCATATTCATCACATTATCCACATTCAAGCCAGAAGAATCAAATAATAGTCAAACACTAATGCATAAACAAGATTAACCAAAATTCTCAAGTCTTAACATACTCCATCCACTAAACCATTTCATTGTTAATAAAAATCCACCAAGTGAATGACGAAATGCATATCCAATTAAGAAAGACAACTACAACCTGGCTAAAGTAATGAAAACCACAAAAATTTTGAAAAATTTGAATTTTAGCCCAAAATATATATATCCCAAAGCTAAAGTATATGGAAAATATCTTCAATGCTAAACTCTCTCTCACATTTAAAATGGACATTGTCCTCAATAGCAAAAAATATAACAATGGAAGCAAAGCCAATGGGCCACAATAAATAAAGGGAAGGAATGGAGAAAAGAAAATTCTTCCAGTATGGAGTAGTTCCAACACATGTGAATCCATCACAAGGAGTTGTTGGGGAAATTGTACCTAAATAAAATATAAGAAAAACAAAAGAAGAAAACATAAATCTAGAAATGGAAAAAAATAATAAAAAGAAAAAATACAAGAAAAATCAACTAGAAAGAAATCCCAAGAAAAGTCATGAATCCTAGAGAAAAACATCTACATGATCCAAAGTGTCGAGAGTCTTACTAAAATAATGCTTCACTCGATTCCCATTGACTTTGAAAATACCATTTACTGGGTGAGTAACTTCAAGAGTATCAAAAGAAAAAACCTTACTTACCAAATATGGCCCCGACCATCTTGATTTCAACTTACCTGGAAAGAGTTGCAAGCGAGAATTAAACAACAATACTTGATCGCCTTCTTTAAACTCTCGATGTTGAGCAATATGTTTAAGAAAGAAATATTTCTTCCTAGAGAAACACCAAGATTTAGAAGGATCAATGAGAATTCTTGGAGAAGAATAGGAGGTTGCTCAAGAAGGTTTCAAGGAAGAAGAAGAAAGCTTACTTGTCTATGAGTGGTTTCTTTTTCTCTTTTTTGTAATTTATTAACAATTTGAGAATAATGTTTTAATTGTCTATAGAGGATATTCTTTTAGATTCATGATTTTGTATTGATTGTAGTTCTTTGATCAATTAATTATTATTCTCGGTATTTGATTACTTGTTTTAATTAAGGAATTGATTGATTGATTCTTTTTGGTAACTTGCTAGAAAAAGAAATTGATAGTTGTTTCAATTTAATTAATTTTATATTTGTTATCTCTTAACTTGCTTGAAATGGGGGTTAATTGTCAAGAACTTGGGTAATCAAAGATTAGTCTATGATTGCTAGAATATAGATTTATTGGTTAATTTTATACTTTAATCACCTAGAATATAGGGATTCATGTGAGGATTAATTTTAATGCATCTTTTGGGTAAATTAGTTGAGATAGAATATATTCACTGATTTAACTAGAAGATAGTGATTCCATGGATTATAAACGAAGTGGGTCTACTTTAATCCTTTATGATGCCAATATAATAATTAATTTAGAGAATAGCTAGTCAATCATTATTATGTATTCAAGGATTTTTATCTATTTATATGTCTTTTCTCTTTATTCTCACTTCTTGATTATCCTTTTAACTTTTCTTGTGTGATTTAATTTTCTCTAGTATATTAGGTTAGTGTTTTAACTACTTCTATTTTCTTATTTTATTGGCTAAATAATAAAGATTTGGATAAAGTAATGTGGGAGCCTAAGTTCTCATGGATTCAATACTTGCTATTCCTTATACTTTATGATAGGTATACTTGTCTATATGTGTAGTTTTAGTAGTTAATATTTTAATTAAAGCTTAATTGATTGTGAACTTTATTGATAATATTTTAAACATAAGTTGGCCAAGTACCATCATTAGGGGGAAGCTTCACCATCCCTGGATGCTATACCTCAAAAGGTTTCTTCCACCTTCTCTCTCTCTCTCTCTCATCATATCTATATCCGCACTGAACTAAGGTATGCTTTATTACTAAGTCCTGCTCAGTGGTCGGCTTATTGATATCTCCATCACAACTCACTCCAAAGTCATATAAGATACGCATAATAAATAAGGGAACTTTTAGGGCTTTGGTTGAGAAGCGAGAGTAAACAACCTTCCTCATAAACTAAATAATAATAGGAGTAAGAGGGATAGAAATACTCCTCATCATCTTATCAATAATATAGACATCAAGGACTCTAGAATCATTGAAGCCACTAGTCTTAGGATAGACATTGAAAGAGAAAATGTAGACTATGGCACGTAGCTGAGCCTCAAGATCATTGTTGGAGTAAAAGCGATACTATCCTATCTGTCCCTTCCTCCATATTTGCAAACTAGTCCTAACAGCATCCACATGGACTTAAAATGGACTTGGCCAACTTATTACATGAATGGACTTAAAATGGACTTAAACATGTTGCTCAACTTATATCCCAAAGTTAAAAAGAAAATCATAACTCCATTAAAGACAAATAAACTCAATTTAGCTCCATAATTTCCAAATTTTCAAATTCTCAAATTTTTAAAATTTCAAAAATTTTAGCAAAATTGTTTGATACCAAGAAAACATTAAGATAATTGATAAAAACCTAGACAAAGAATATCACCAAACCACTCCCCCACACTTAAACTGGACAATGTCCTCATTGGCAAAAAATTAACATAAGAAAGCATCTTCAAAGGAACCAAAAACAATAGAAGGAGGGATAAAGTTAAGCAATACTCCCTAAGTGCACGAAGCTCCACTAAAGATGAAAACTTGGAGAAGAATAGAATTGGTTCCAAGAAACATTTATTCAAGCCTGCAAAATAAAACACACAAAAAAGCACAAAGAAAATAATAGTAAAACACACCAAAAATAAAAGAAAACACAAATTAGGCAATAGACTAATAAAAATCTTAAGAAAGTAAACAAAGAGAAAGACACACTCCCCTACACTTAAGATGGAAAATATTTTCCTTATTTGGGGGAAATAACATCTAACAACTCCAAACACAAACAAAGGTATAAACTCTTTCCATTCATTATACTTCCTCATCAAATCTTTGCAAAAGAAATTAATACTCATTGAAAAAGGTAGGCATGATGAAAGTAGAACGAAAAGAGGGTTTTGAAAAATTGAGGGTTCATAGAATATTAATTGCAATGAATGTAAATTCATGACCTCCCTTCCATAGAACCTTTTTACACATACAAATCAAATTCCCAATACAAAGATGTAAATAATGCCCAAAAAATGTATAAACATTAGATTCACCACATATCCCTTTAAAAGATTTGTTACAAAGTAAACTCTCATTCGAACCTAGTAATGTAGATCTTAAAGATGGAATGAACAAATCCTTAATTATTAACACATCTACAAATACCAAGTTACCTCCTTAAAATTGGGGTGAAAGGTATGAGTTGTGAATATCCTCTAAGGGTTTCTTATAATACATTGTGGAAAAATTCAACTCCTTGAAGCATGTTAAATTTCACACATCATTAATGGCATTATTAGGCTCCGTGATGGAGAGGTACCTATAAATTCATGTGACAAGGAAAAACTAGAAATATGAGAGTATAGAACAGAATAAAAAATTTTCCCATCACATTATGCAATTGTTTCTTATATCCTCTCTCCATTCCTCAGGCATTCTCTTGTTCAAGTGTATGGGCCATTACGGTATCTTCAACCAACTTGGCTAGTTGTATTCTTTGATGGCTCATTCGTTGGGAAGATTCATCTTGAAACTTAAGGAATGAATTGGTGCTGGCGACAAAAGAATTCATTAAGGCTTCAAATGACGTCTTACAAAAAGCATCAATTCAAGCTTGCAAAATTTTCAAATTCTCATAATTGTGGCTCCTTTGAATTTATGGCCATGGCCACATATATCCCCATAGTTGATTATCCATGATGATGATTTTAACCTCGCGCTCAAAGAAAAACAAAGATCAAATCAAAAAGAAAAAATTTAAACAAATCAAATACTAATAAAAAGACTTAAATATTCATAAAGTACCTAAAAAAACTAGTTATATTTATAAATACAACAAAGGCTAAATCAACATGACTCGAGTGTTTCTGATAGTGCCCATCCCCAACAACGGTGCCAAAAACTTGATACATGTTTTTTAGTGTAGATAATATTATCAACAAAGTCCACAATCAATCAAGTTTTAATTAAAATGCTAATTATTAAAACAACACACACGGAAAAATATACCCATCATATAGTATAGAGAATAGCAAGTATCAAATCCATGAGAACTTAAACTCCCACATTATTTTACCAAAATCCTTATTGTTTAGCCAATAAAATAAAGGAATAGAGGTCAATAAAACACTAACCTAATATACTAGAGAAAATCATGTCACACAAGAAAAGTCACAAGGATAATCAAGGAGTGAGAATAAGGAGAAAAGACATGAAAATAGATAGAAATCTTTAAATACACAATAATGATTGGCTAGCTATTCTCTCAATTAATTATTATCTTAGTATCATGAAGGACTAAAGTAGACCCACTTCGTCTGCAATCCATAGAATCACTATCTTCTAATTAAATCAGTGAATATATTCTATCTCAAACAATTTATCCAAAAGATGCATTAAAATCAATCTTTATATAAATTCCAATATTATAGATGATTTAAAGCATGAAAGTAGCCAATGAACCTATATTCTAGTAATCATCAACTAATCTTTGATTACCCAAGTTCTTGACAATTAACTCATTTTTCAAACAAGTTAAGAGATAACAAATATGAAATTAATTAAATTGAAACCATTATCAACCTCTTTTTCAAGAAAGTTAACAAGAAAAATAAATCAATTAATTCCTTAATTAAAACAAGTAATCAAATATCATGAACAATAATTAATTGATCAAAGAACTAAAATCAATATAAAATTATGAATACAAAAGAATATCCTCTAAAGAAAATTAAATCATTAATCTCAAATTGTTAATAAATTACAAAGAAGATAAAATAAACCACTTATAGACAAGTAAGACTGCTTCTTCTTTCTTAAAACCTTCTTGAGCAACCTCCACTTTTTCTTCAAGAATTCTCCTTTGATCCTCCTAAATCTCAATGTTTTTTCTAGGAGTTTTCTAAAGATATTACATTGAAGAATAGAAAACTATTTTGTACAATATTATTATTCTCTTGTATTTATAGGATTCAAATTGCCAAAAAATGCCTACAAGAGTCCTTTTCTGTGGTTGAAAGAGTTCCCAAAAGACTCTAACTGAAATTATCAAATTCTGCTTGAAAAGAAAAATTTACCGCCTTATGTATCCTTCCTAAATTGCTGCTGAAACTCCTCAGTGCTTCTCTGTTCTTCCAGAAGTGACCCCCGGCTAGCCATAGTAGACCACCTGGAACTGGGCCAACACTGTTTAGCCCGATTTTGGGTATTTTTCACCATCTTTTCAATATTTCTCCCATTTAATCACTTATACACAAAAAATAGAAATTTAGTAGGAATCAATAGTTATTTGAATATAAAAGCAACATAAATGACCTTCACAATATAGGTACATGTAGCCCCCATCAGTGACCATTCATCATTTCTATATTTTCTACGTCATTTGTGTATTACTTTTTGTGAAATTTAGTTTAGATGACTAATTACCGCATTCTTTTAGCTTATTTTGTGTAGGAACTGATTAAACAATCATTTGAAGAAGAACAAAGTAAAAAAAAAACAAGGAAATCAAAGCTGGAATCTACTTCAGAAGGAACCAGGGGTGCTACCTAGTTCCTCCTATGTTGGGCTGCCTATCTTCAGAAAATCAGAAGGACAACATGGCAAACATCAAAGCAAAAGGGCTGAGAAGAAGTTGGGCCACCTAAGCTAACCTAGGTAATGCTTCTTAATGCTGGGGATAAAAAAAAAATACTGAAGGTCGACCCGCCCAACTCATATTAGGCAAGGCTACCTATCACCAAAGAAAACCTTTATTCATGAGTTGTTAGGTCATTAAAGAAGAAAACTATAAATAACCTATTATAAACCCTAAAAATAAGTTCTTGGTAGAGAAAAAACCTCAAAGAACCCTAGAGGGCTTGAGAAAACACAAAGAGAAGGAAGATCAAGGCAATCTCGGAAGAGAGAAGGAGAGTTGATAAAGAGATATAAAGGAATAAAGAGGAATAAGGCTTGTCTACGGATTCTTTCTTTTCTCTTCTTTGTAATCTAACATTGTTAATTTTGATTCTAAATATGATTTTAAATTGTAATTGAGGGATAAGCCCTAATTTTATATTTTTGATTGATTTTCTTCTATAATCTATTAAATTTCAACTTCTTATGTTTGATTACTTGCTTATTATTATATTAGGTTAATTGTTGGGATTAATTGATTTGTTCAATTAATTTGTTCTCTTATAATAATTTTGAGAGATGAAGTTAGGAGTTGAACACCTAATTGATTGATTCAATATTTATTTTCTCTCAATTAACTTGAGAGAGATGTCAGGGAATTGAACTTGGTAATCAAATGGATTATAAAATTGTCTAGAGATAATGATTTTGTGTCTTGTGTCTTTCGGTTACTTTTGGTAATTGGGTTAATTTTTAATACTTCCTTGGGTAGATTGGTTTGATAGATATGTCAATCAATTGACTTGAAATTAAGAATGTCATGCCTCGAAAGAGGGTGAGATTTACAATAAGAAACCTCTACCAGTGCTAGTATTGAAAGTCAATTAGTCTAAGAAGATTTTCTTTACTTGATTTAGAATTGGGGCATCTCTACTTTTGCATGACTTTTCTCCTTTCTCTTGTTCCTTAATGACCCTTGTGACTTTTCATGTGTAGACTTGAAATACTTTCTAGTCTATTAGTTTAATTACTTTATCTTATATTCAATTAGCTAAACAATTAGATAAGTAGGAAATAGTGGTAATTTTTAAAGTTCTCATAGATTTGATACTTGATATTTCCTATGCTATATGATGGATATACTTGCCCTATTATATGTGGTCTTGGGATTTATTATTTTCTTTTAATACTTGTTTTACTTGTGGCCCATTGTTGATAATTTTCCCAATCACTCACCTATGCATGCTATGAAAGATCATTGAAGGCAAGCTTGGAAAGTAGAAAATAGGGAATGTATGGGTATGCACCAAACTGTGCCAATGGAAGCCAAAAAAATGTAGAAACTCAGGAGTTGTGCAAGGCTTCATGTATTGTCATGAAGTCATACTAAGATCAAGCTTTGCATGGCAAATGCCTTGCATTGCTATCGATCAAATAGCTTATTTGGCTTATTCCTTGCAGGAAGTCATACTAAGATCGAGCTTGGCATGACAAATGCCTTGTTCCTTACTTATTGGGCTTTATTTAAAATTTCTTTTAATTTCTACAGATTGTATTATTTAAACCCTAACAACATATTAATGGGACATATTGTTTATGAGTGCTTCTTGTAGTTTAAAATTAAATAACTTGTTCTATTGTGAGAGCTCTAAGGGTACCATTGGTGGTAAATATTTGGTGCTTTTGTTTATAATTAGGATGTTCAAAAGTGTTTTTTTTTTTAAACTATGTTAAAGATAAGGTTTAGATAAGGATTTAAAGATGAAAAAAGAAACCCCTTTCCCACATTGGTAGGCAAGTGTTTATTAAGAGCTTTGCTCAATTCATCTCTATCTACATTATGTCCTAACCATGTTATGATATTAATTCTTAGATGACAAAATTTTAGTAGGACAGGAGTAATAATTGTGGAAAAAATTCTTAGAAGGCATGGGTGACATTTGTTAACTTAAAGTTATGGAAGAGCTAAGTTTTATGGACCTTGAGAATTTCAATCTTACTTTTTTAACCAAACAAGATTTGCACAATTGTCAAAACCCTAACCCTTTAGTTTTTCGAGCTCTTAAGGTAAAGTATTTTCCCTATGACTCTTTGATGGATGCTTCTCTTGGTACCATTACTAAAAAATAAGAAAAAATGATGGTCAATAAACCGTCATTTTGTGGTACAAATCATTATTTTATCGTCATATTTAGTATATATGACGGTCAAATGACGGTTTACGTATTGGAATTTGAGGATTCCTTAAACACAAAAAACATCCTTGAATTCTTCTAGGACCCATGCTAAATGGATTGATCAAGACCTGATAGAAGATCATACCTCAAAGGCATCGTACAATCTCAGATGATCTGTAGGAAATTTTGTCCGTTCGATTTTCGATCACAAGCACAACCTCTGCAAACACCCTTTATAGCTGCACACGATAAACAATAGAACCAAAACCCTTCGAGTGCTAGTAGCTAAGGTTTCAAGAGTTATTTTTTTGGAGGTTTTTATTCGTGAGAATAATCAGAAGAGAGAGATAGTTTTCTAAACCTAATGAAAATGAGGTAGCGATTATCTATATATATTTAGAAGAATGATGACTAGTTTTATTTATAAACAAATAAAACCCCAAAAACTATCTAATATTCCTTTGATAATCAAACTCTCTTGGGATCATATCATATCCTATTCAAAATCAAATTAGAATAGATATGATTATATTCTCAGATAATTTTGGTAATTTACTAATTAAGCTACTAAGCTAGATACAAAGAATCTGGGCATTCCTCATATACATCGAACTTGAATAGTTTTCCAGATACAATGAATCTAGATATTTTTCTAGATACAATGAACTTAGGCATATTTCTAGATACATCGAATCTAGATATCAGAAAATTAACCTAATTATTCCTTTAATATGTGACCTTATAGATTCTTAACACTAGTAGTGTACCTAAAACATATTTATATGGCCTACAAGTTATAAGTGGTTTCTTACAAAACATTATAACTATCCATGTTAAAAATGAAAATTGGTTATCTCTTTGAACTAACCACAATTTGAAATTTAGTCCTTTTATCTCACGATATCCTAATTAAAAATAAGGTATAGAACATGCCATCCTTATATATCTTAACAAACTATTTCTTGATCTCTATTTAAACTGTTTAAACAAATAATATCAATATTCCCTTATTAATATATTTGAGTATGACAATACATTTTAACAATTTAACTTATCAAAGGGCTCATAGATATCTCTCTAAAGAATGAGAGGGATAAATTCCTTAACTTCTATTCACATTCCTCTCCCTGACTTATTATATATTCAACAGTAGTTTTATTTAATTATCTGGTTAAAGATGACTTAAGACTATGTCAAGATATAGAATCCATTAACTAGGAAGCAATGATGAATTCAGGTTAAAGGACATATAATATTATAATTTGGAGGAGAAGTACTTATGACATGTCCCATAAAATGATCTTATAATGGGTTATGTCCAATACAATATTCCTTAACATTTATTTTTATTTTGATTTAATATCTCATATATCTATGACTAATAAAATATAGCCATCTAATCATCAACATGCTAAATGAATATGCTTTATATAAAGTTATTTCACAAAAGAGAGAGAGTAATATTATATAGCCAAATAATCAATTATAAATATTGTTTGATACATAATCATTCCACTTACTAATTGCTATATTATTTCTTAACAATTTTCCTTGTGAGGAATCTTTTTACAAAGGTATTTGAGCACAACTTTTTTCCAAAGGAACAGTGGTCCAATACTTGATTCACCTGATTTAAATGCTCAATATCTGGGTCTACTTTCATTAAAAAGTTATGCAAAATGCAGCAAGCAAGCACAATTTCTGATTGTGTATCAACGTCATAATTGGATTAATTGTCCCTTATGATAGGAAATTAATTTTTTAGAATGCCGAAAGCCTTTCCAGTTGCATTTTGTGCTTGCGCATATTTGTAATTAAATAGCTCTTAGTAGTTTTGTAGGGCTCAGTTGCCATACTCTTTAACATCGTATCATACGTTTCTATATGGACCAAGAAGGTTACTTCTTAGCATGAAACCAGCATCAACAAGGTAATATTTTCCTATTGTTATAAAATTTGAATTATAGTATTAAAATTTAATAAACAAACACGTAGACACAAATTACCTTCAGAAATAATTAATTTAATCTCTCTTTTAAGTGCATTTTTTATTATTTGTGAATCAGATATAGTTCCCTCCTAACTAGGTAAGACATATGTGAATTTTAGATTAAAAGAACACTGAGCACATACATTCATCATGGGATGCTACTTCCTACCACGATACTTCGGTGCATCAATACTTGAAACCTTTACTCGAATATACGTTCCATCGTTTGCTCCCACACAATCCTATAAGTTTCTATTGCATGTGAAACATTAAATGAACCAAAAAACTTTTCAATACATAGATACTATTATCACAAAAACTTCACCTTAAATTATAGATAAAATTAATTATCTTGAAGTATTTCTGGAGGGACTTGTGATCTATCGGGTTGTCGAAGAAATCGATCTTCCATTGATATAAATGCCTTTGACACTCTATGAAAGTGACAGCTGACTATTTCACTTGATCAACGATAAAAAAAAAAAATGATATAGTGCTTTTTTTTGCTGGAATAGCTAATATATGGAGGAATTTAGCAACTTGCTCTTCTATAGCGGTTCTTTGTGTAAGTTGAAGTCTACCATATCTTTGTAATAATTCACATAAATTTAAAACACTTTTTGGTTTCATACGAATAATCTTACTTACACTTCCATTTGTCCTAAGGTGCATTAAGATTTCATCTCTAACTGCACGATGTTCCTCAGAAGCATAACTTATAGGTCAATCAACATAACTGCTACCTCGAGATGCCAAAAACTCTGTGACACAACAAATCATGTTAATCCCAACTAATTGTCGACTTCTTATATGCAAACATAATTCTTCTAAATCACTATTTTCTTCTTTATCCATCTACAAAATGATCATTCCAAATATACAATCATAATGCACATCTATTACAAAATAAATTAGATATGAACATAAAGTAGCAAATGACAATAAAAATAGGACAATTATAACTTGTGCTAAAAAATGAAAACAAATACAAATGCACTAATTTTATTTTATTTAGTTGTTTATGGAGTAGCACTACTTTTTAAAATTTTAATATATCCCTTGTAACAGTACATTTCTTATTTGAGTGAATCAGAGAACACTTAACTACAATATGAAACAATTGTATTGCTGCCAATTTATACCTCAAGAGGAGGAATCTTTTTCTTATGTAATCTCCATGTAAAAATCTTAAATGCCACTGCACATGAAATATGTTTTTAGCTTATGAAAAATACTCCCCAACCTACTAATTACTTACCTTGCATGGCCAAATTCTTACTTCAAGTCGGAGGCACATTGGCACCAAGACATCAACATCTCAATCATTTATGCAGATGGAGAAAATCTAAACCTTTTCTACTCTATGCACTTCTACTCAAACTAATGAACATTATTTCTTTGTCTTGAACATTAGCTCAACCGAATGATAATAATACCATTTGGTCTAGAAATTAGATCCTTGGAATAAAGAAAAAGTTGAATCTATACCTAGACCTATATTAGCAATGTATGAGTATGTGACAAAAAGTAATTGCTTATGATCAAGATCTCAATAGCAACTAAGTATCACTAAAGACACATGAACATTGACAAGGAAAGTGACATTAATAAATTTCTCTTTTTTAATATTAAAATAGATAATTTTAATTACAAAGAGCAGCTCATGAAAAAATAGTATTAAACAACCCCCCCCCCCTCCCAAAAAAAAGGGTAAGCCTCTAGCAAATCATGGAGATATTCAATCAAGTAAATGAATACATTAGCCATGTATAAATTCAATCAGGTAAATGGCAAATGTGTTTGCTTTGAAACATAGATGATCATGGCATAAAAAAAGAAAGAAAAAAAAACGCTGCAAATCAAAGAGATATGTTAACATAACTAGAAAACGCACATGGGATTGCAAGATGGACCAAGCCTAATATTATAAAATAGGAAAAAATCAGAAAAAAAGGATGCCAGTATTACATAACCAACATTAATTTCTGGTAAAGTTCCAATAATTAAAAACTAAAATACATAAACTTCGATCTCAATATCCTCAACACAACCCGTAGATCACTATATATTAAAGCTAGTTTCTTCCAAATAAGTTTAACCTCTCTACATCACAGTTAAGTTTAACTAGAGTTAAAAAGGAAAGCAAAAGTAAAGGAGCAAAATTCATGCCTTAAGATTACAAAAAAGAAAGCTCCAATCCTTTATTCGGAATAAAAAGACAACAACTTTGATAAAGGAAGTGACATAATAAATTTCGCTTTTCCTTTTTCATAGTGGAGTGGAGGATTCAGAACTTCAATTTTATTTTCGAGAAATGAAACCCATTAATCCACAATGATCTCAAATTCTGTGCAAAATCACTAAACAAATAGCTAAAATTAGATTACGCTACCTAAGCATCTCAACTTTGTTAAGTTTGTGAAAAGATTATGAAACGAACATAACTATATTGGTCTCCAAAACTAAGAAATGAAAAAAACAAAAAATTCAAATAGACAATTTCGATCACAAATGGCAATTCATGAAAAAAAAAATAGTATTAAACAGCCAAGAAAACGTGGGAAAGTTTCTTCTTTTCACAAAATGAACAGGTTTGAGCACTCAAAGCACTAAACAAGATAGCAAGATGCAAATGCTGGTAATGGGTCTAGCATTGAATGGCATACCCACATTCCAAAAAAGGAAAAAAAAAATAGCAAATAAAAAGAGATTTTGGCCCTAGAAAATTGGCCCTCAAAGTTGTAAAATTACCTGATTTTGCAAGAAGCCGTTGAATAATCAAATTTTGTGATAGAAGAGTGGAGATGGCGGGAGAAAGGAGGTGCCAATAGGAGTCTTTGCCTCTTGAACCAGAGAAGGAAATGAGGAGGCGTTTTATTTCACTGAGGATATAGAAAGTAATAAAAATTACAAGTTGTTATTACAAAGGGTAAATTTATCATTAAAAAAAACTTAAAGATCCAATTCTCTTCCATTCCTTTCTTTCCATTTTGGCAAGAAACCATTTTGGTTGTACAAGTGATCTGGGATCACTCCAATTCTCTTCCTATCTTTTCACAGAAATTCTGCCAAACAAGACAAGAGAAGCCACTTCTCTCTACTTCTCTTCTTTTCTCTCATTTTTTAAACTCTTGAATTAGGCATAAAAGAGAGAGCTTAGATTAGGTATTAATCCTTAATCCCCATTTCTTGAGAAGCTGAGGTAAGATTATCCTGCTTCTACTCCAAAGGGTTCTGTTGGACTGTCAACTATGATGCAACAAATTCCTCCATGCATGGGCTAAGCACAATAGAAATCAGCTTATCCCAACCACAGGCAGTAATGCATCATCAAGTTGTTATCACACCTCTCCACGATATCCAAATCCCAAATATCACCTCAACCCACAAAAATATTTTCTCTAACTGCCAATTATCCCTCCAATTCTTCCGTTGAAATTCAACTGACTCTTCGCAGACCCCAGCACAGACATCACCGACCCATTAAACAATCTCCCAAGAAACTCAATAGCATTAATCCTAGGACTCTATCAACCACTTCAGACATTTTGTGCCTAATGGACAGCCTTGAGCTCCTAATAACACTTGATCTCTATGTTTCACTGATTAAAGAATGCACAAAAAAAGGTGACCCTTTGCAGGCTATTGCCCTTCATAACCATGTTCAAAAAAGTGGGATTTGTCCTAGCTTGTCTTTGCTAAATCTTCTGCTGTTAATGCACGTTTGTTGTAACAGTTTGGGCAGTGCACGGGAACTGCTTGATAAAAGTTATATCAGGAATGTTTATTCTTGGGCTGTAATTATTGCAGGTTATTTTGAGAATGGTGATTACAGAGAGGTTTTCAATTTATTTCTAGAGATGCAAAGTGGAAAAGATGAGTGCAACAATTTGAGTAACATGGCTGTTTCTGGGATAGTAGTGTGCGTTCTAAAGGCTTGCGTCAAGACAACAAATTTTGAACTTGGGAAACAATCACATGGTTTGATAATAAAGTCTGGTTGTTCAAGAAGTGCAGTTTTGATTAGCTCTCTGATGAGCTTTTATGGTGAGTTTGGGATTTTAGAAAGTTCTGACTGTGTATTTAATCAGGTTTCCACTCTGACTATTGTTAGATCGATCAATTAATGGATATAATTATTCAATCCAATAATTGCAATTAGACTAAGAGTGCAGTTACGTTCTTTTAGTGGAGTGGAACGTAATTAATAAATTAATTTTATTGACAAAATAATTTATTAGAGCTTAGTCTAATTGTATCCGGTCAGGTCCCTTCAGTGGCTCCTAATTATGGGACAATAATAAATTATAATTTATTAATGAAAATTGCAGGAAACCAAATATCGTATTTTAGATGGAATAGGATAAGTGGAAATAGTTGTATTCAACTATACTTTTCTTATTCTATAAGGATTTGTATTATGAGATAGAGTCCAATATATATATTGGGATATAACTCTATTTCAGTGATACATGAGAATTATCGTTGTTGTTCTCTGGAGTTTTTCTCTCAATTTTGTGTGAGTCCACCCTCAACATAGGGAGAAATAAAATACGATTAGCAATTTTCTGGTCCAAGGAGATTACATTGAAGAAGACTTAGGGGTCTGGAGCATTACCAGAAGGCCAAAGACTTCAAGAATCGTATTGGTGGATACGATATATACAAAGGTATGATTCGTTTCACATATTCTCGAGATTTAATCTAGTTGGCACATAAGCATGTCGATCCTATTAACTAACAATTGGTATCAGAGCCTGGTTTTGATGTGTGTTTATGTGTTAAGATTAAATCTTTTATGCATATATATATATATAGTTGAGTGGTGTAGGAATAATGCATTTTTGTTCATGGTGAATGATTTGACTAATTCTGTTCAAAATAATTTTATGGCCATAGTTTTTGATTCGGTGAATATGTATAAGTATTATCGAGTCTTGTAACAAAAGGGGTGGATTACATCTCCATGTTTCCCTTTTGATTTTCCTTTTGATTTATTTTATTTTTATGTTAAAAAAATTGTAATTGGCAAGCTTGGCACGGACCGAATACGAATTGCAGCTTGGCGGACGAATTGCTAGCGACAAATTGCACGAAGAACAGTGTTCAAAGCCTTGGGCTAGCGCCGGAGTGACAAAAGGCTGGCTATCGCTGGGCACTAGGCAACAAGCCCAGTGTGCTTGTCGCTGGGCTGGCCTTGGGCCAGCGGATCAGCAAGCCCATTTGCAAGCCTTATGCTCCCTTTAATCAAAAGAAAAAGAGGAGAAGGTGACAGATCTAGGATTTGATCCTTGGTCACCTTGGAAGAGCTTCAAGCAACCAACCACTGCACCAACAACAGTCTTATGACATGAAGTTGCACTATTTAATTGATATTGCAGAAGATTGAAGAATTAGCTATATTGTTAGCTAATTATTATTTTCAATTGTAATTTTGCAATTTTATTTATGAGTCTAGGTTGGCCATAAAATTATTTTTATTTTATAGTTTTTACTATATAATTTTGATTCAATTATGTATCATTCATGTTAACATGTCGTATAGTTTGCATTAACACTGCTCTAGGTACTATTTAGTTATGCATAAATAAATTAATATTTTTATTAATTTATTAAAAAAAATTTAAGGGTGAAATGGTTAATTTTAATTAACCTTTGGCCTCCCCTATTAGCCCATTAGTAAAATTAATGTTTGCTTCGTGCCATTTTAAATGGTCTCCCTATAGGAAGGCTACGTTTTATTGGTTATTAGATTGGGCATCAAAATTTTAATTATTTTTTAAGTTTAATTCATTCATAATTACCCTATAGGTGATGTGGTTGGATTGGAAACTTTATATTAAAAAATAATAATAATAAATTTTGAATATAGGGGTTACACTTAAATCAAAGACATTATAAGGACTTCCTATAGAATATCTAAATAATGTCTATGATGGCCAAAATATTAATAACACTAAAATTAATATTGCGTTTAGATGCAAGATATATTAATTTTGGTGGGATGATCCAGGCCTAACTATAAGTTATATTGTTATCTCTTATAGAGGTGCATATTACTTTGGGGTTTTAGGTTGTGGATCTTGACCTAATTATAAGTTACATTGTTATCTCCTATAGAGGTACATGTTACTGTAGAGTTTTAGGTTGTCATATTTTGATAGTTGTTTCTATTACTACTTAAAATATTATCATATTGATCATGCATCATACCATTTTATATTGATCATGCATCATGATATGATAAATGGCTCATATGTTTTATTTTATTTAATTTCAGAAAAATGACTTCCAACACTTTATCCCAAATTTTAACAAAGAACCAACTGGTTGGAGAAAATTTTATTGATTGGAAAAAGAACCTCATAATTGTACTCACTGCTGAGAAGCTCAAATATGTGCTAACTGAACCATGTCCTGCTAAGCCTACTGAACAGTCCACGCGCGAACAAAAGGAGGCTTATTGTTGGATTGTATGCCCTCTTAGACTAGGTTTCTGATGTAAAATCGAATATTTTAATGAAAGAATTTATATTCAGAAATTGTTTGTGAATTTACTTTTTGTTTGTGCACGATTTTCGTTTGGAATAGACCCATTGTGTTTAAATAAGTGATCCATGCGAATGGTGGTCTTTCACAATAAGGTATGGATCACGGGTTATTTAACACATAAACATTTGTTCTTAACCTATTGATGAGACTGGGAACCTCATCATGTTTAGGTTATTATGTTATGAATTCCAAATGGGGAATGGCTTACCTTTAGCCAGTGGGTAGTCCACTCACTTCATGACATAAGCGTATTTCGAATACGTAGAACAGGACCTGTAGTAAAGGTTTCTCAAAGTACTATATGGTAGATACCCAGACTACTACCGCTACAGCGTGGACTAGTACTCTACGACTTGAGTATGAGTTGGTGGTCTAGCGAAGATGGAAGCATATACTTTGATTTGCTGTAGTTGATGTTCTATCATAGGGCCAATATACTTGCATGTTGGGTATGTGTGACTAGTTAGTTAAGACAGACTTATGCAAGATAGTTTCTGCACTATATCGCCCCTTGTGGTTGTCCGAATGGTCTAAATTATCCAGGGCCCTGGGAAACATGACTTGGATGTTTGCTTTAGGGTAGCTCCCTTGGAAAGCATCGTGGATCATTGGACTAGAAGCCTAAGGATGGTAGATGTCATTTAGAGGGGTGTTAGTACACTTCTTCCTCTCTAAATGTATGGTGATGTATAGAGGAGTATTTTAGTCATTTCACCTGTAGGTCGGAGACTTTGCGAATGCAGCATTGTCCTTGGGGTCAATATTTCCTTATGGTGATATTAGGAAATATTTAAAATGCAAAATACAGCTATTTATATAGCAGGGGTATTTTGGTCATTTTAGCAGCCAAGGCGATGTGTCTTTTTGGTCCTCGGGATAGCCCGTAAGTCCTAACTATTTTTAGGTTGAGGAATTGGTCTCAATTGAAGAGGATTTTATTTTGTTTTATTTTATTTTATTCAGGAAGTTTGATTTATTATTGGACTGGAATAAAATAAATAAATAAATAAAATAGGAGTTGAGAGAAATTAATTATCTAGTTTATTTGGTTAATTAATTATTCAGGGCCTAGGTCCAGTCTGAATAATTAAGAAATTAACATGGGCTTAAATTAGGGGAAATAATTAATGTTTAATTATTTAATGGGTTATTTATATAGGCCCAAGAAATAAATAATTAAAGATTAATTATTTTGGTTCATTTGGGCTCATTAATTATTTATTGGGTTATTTATAAAAGCCCAGGAAATAAATAATTAATGTTTATTATTTTGGGCATTTTTGGGTCTAAGAAAAATAATAAATATTTATCTGGCCCAATAGCTTGGACCTTAGGGTTTTTTCCAGATACGGTTAAGAGGAGTTTAAGGTTAGACCAAACTGTTTCTCAGGATAACATCCGGGTGTTTTGAAATCCCGGGGATATGTTTATCAGATAATGAGAGACCTAATTTTTGGCTAAATACTAAACAACTCTTTCAAAAGGAAAAACCCTAATTCTTTTCCCTAGCCACAAGACTCTCACGTCTCTCCTCTTGCTCTCTCAAGTTTCTTCTTCTTGTTTTCTCCTTGTTCTTTGCTAACCAATAACGAGCGAACCAAGGAGAATTGAGATCGTTTCTCTTTCCCATTGTGTTCACCAACTAGAGGTTAGGCTGAGAAATATCCCGAGAGCTGGAGAGCTAAGCGTTAATGCAAACAAGGCGGAGTCGAAGGCTAGTGGGTGTTCAACCGGAAGCTCATTCAAGTGTGCAAAGCGAGGTGATTCCAACCGTTCAATCTGTTCCTACGCAACCTAGGAGGGTTAAGGAACACAAAGGTATGATCCTTACGCTTCCGTATAGCCTTTAAGGCTCGCGTTTTATTTTTCTCCAATTTTTTTTAACTTACGGTGCACTCCCCTGTTTCTGCGTTTTCCATCACTTATGATAAGTGGTTGAGTTCTGATGAGATGGCTCGCTGCTACATTTTGGGATCTATCTCAAATGTGTTGCAGCAGAAACGTGAGAACATGACAACTGCTACAGACATCATGAGAAGCCTCCAGCAAATGTTTGAGCACAAAGGACGTCAGGCCCGTCAAGCAGCAATGAGGCGCATAATGAAATGCGCATGAAACCTGGAACGCCCGTGAGAGATCATATGTTAGAATTGATCGCTCAGTTTAATGTGGCAGAGGTCTTAGGGGCTGAAATTAAGCCTGAGACTCAGGTTGATATGGCTCTAGAAACTCTTCCAGAGATGCTTTCACAGTTCAAAGTGAATTATAATATGAACAAGATGGAGATGTCTCTTACAGAGTTAATGAAGGAGCTTGAGAGCGCCGAGGCAACCCTAAAAGTGGGAAGTGGCAACGCTCTTGTTCTATCTCATGCTGGATCTTCCTCTTCCAAGGCTAAGGGCAAAGGAGGAAATAAGAGGAAGCAGAATAATAATAAAAGGTCTAAGCAGCAGGTTAAGAAAGCAAGAGTGGATGAAAAGCCTAAAGGCAAATGTTTCCACTGCAAGCAGAAGGGACATTGGAAGTCACAGTGCCCAGATTACTTAGCTAAAAGCAAGTAAGGTACTGGTGAGTTATCCTACATTGAAACTTGTTTAGTGGTTGATTCTACAAATACTTGGATAGTAGATTCTGGAGCCACTAACCATGTTTGCAATTCATTGCAGGGGTTCCAAGTAACCAGACATCTCAATGAAGGAGAGCATACTCTAAGGGTTGGCACAGGATCAGTGATATCTGCAAAAACTGTTGGAGATGTTTATCTTTATTTTGATAATAAACATTTGGTTTTGAAAGATTGTTATTATGTTCCCGACATTTATTGAAATTTGATTTCGGTTTCTGTGTTATTCAAACAAAAATATTCTGTTAAATTTTATAAATTTTCAGTAGAGATAATTTTGAATAACTCTTTGATATGTTGTGGAAATTTAAATAATGATCTATATGTTTTGAAACCTACCAACAGTTCATTATATCATACTGAAACTAATAAACGCATGAAGTTATCTCCTACTAATGAGACTCTCCTATGCCATCTTAGACTTGGTCACATTAATCTAAATAGGATTCAAAGACTTGTAAAAGAAGGTCCTTTAAGTGACTTAAAGGTGGAATCTCTTCAAGTTTGCGAATCTTGTTTGGAAGGTAAAATGACCAAAAAATCATTTCCTTCCAAAGGAAATAAAGTAAAGGAAGCCTTAGAATTAGTGCACTCTGATGTATGTGGACCAATTAGTGTCCAAGCTAGAGGTGGGTATGAGTATTTCATTACTTTTACGGATGATTACTCAAGATCTAGATATGTTTACCTAATGACTCATAAGTCTGGTGCCTTAAAAAAATTCAAAGAATTTAAGGCTGAGACTGAGAAGCAGTTAGGAAAGAACATTAAGACACTTCAATCAGATTGAGGTGGAGAACATCTATCCCATGACTTTAGATCTTACTTATCAGAAAATGGGATTTTATCTCAACTAAGTGCACATGGCACTCCTTAACAAAATGGAGTGGCAGAAAGGAGAAACAGGACCTTGTTAGACATGGTCAGAACAATGCTAAGCTTCTCTACACTCAGTACATCCTTTTGGGGGTATGCTATACAGACTGTGACATATATATTGAATATGGTTCCATCAAAGACTATCCCTAAGACTCCATTGGAATTGTGGAATAGGCGGAAGCCTAATTTGACACACATCTGGATTTGGGGTTGTCCTGCATATGTGCTAAAGGGAAAGATGGATAAGATGGAATCACGATCAAATTTATGTTTGTTTGTTGGGTATCCAAAAGGAACAAGGGGATACTACTTCTATAGTCCTCAAGATAAGAAAATATTTGTAAGCACAAATGCAATTTTCTTAGAGGACAAGTACATAGAAGAACGAGGATCTAAGAGTAGGGTTATTTTGGAAGAAACCAAGGGAGATAATCACAAGCAAATGGTTACTGAGACCCATACTCAAGATTCACGTGGAGGATTCGTATCTATGCCACTTAACATGGCAGATTCCAGTGGGAGAGAAATAGATGTTACACCCTCTATACCCACTGGCTCTTCGGGACATAGAGTGGAAGAATCTCCTGCCCTTGTTCAAAATCCAGTCGTTGAGGAATCAGCATATCTAATTCCAGTCAACGAGGAGGAGGAAAGTCCAATCGTCCAGGAACTTCCACAGCTTAGACGTAGTGGGAAAGTCATTCGACGTCCCTCTAGATACTTACTCTATGGAGAAGCTTTTCAAGCAGTCTCTTTTGAGGAAGAAGAGGATCCCGCTACGTATAAAGAAGCTGTAGAGGACGTAGACGCAGACCATTGGAAGAGTGCAATGGATTCAGAAATGAAATCCATGTACACTAACTCCGTTTGGGATCTTGTGGACCTGCCTAATGGGGTAAAACCTATTGGATGCAAGTGGGTCTACAAAAGAAAGAGAGGAGTAGACGGAAAAGTGGAAACTTTCAAAGCTAGATTGGTTGCTACGGGTTATACCCAACAAGAAGGTATTGACTATGAGGAAACCTTCTCGCTTGTGGCCATGCTAAAGTCTATAAGAATCCTCCTATCCATTGCAGCTCACTTCGAATATGAAGTATGGCAAATGGACGACAAGACAACTTTCCTTAATGGAAATCTTGACGAATGTATCTACATGATACAACCAGATGGTTTTATCCAAGAAGGTCAAGAACAAAAAGTTTGTAAGCTGAATAGGTCCATATATGGGCTTAAACAAGCGTATAGATCTTGGAATATCAGGTTTGATCAAGCAATTAAAACTCATGGTTTTGATCAGCATCCTGATGAACCTTGTGTCTATAAGAGAATTATAGATGGTAAGGTGATTTTTCTCATATAGTATGTTGATGACATCCTTCTCATTGGAAATGATGTAAGAACATTAACATTGGTGAAAAGTTGGTTGGGTAAACAGTTTGATATGAAGGACTTGGGAGAAGCAAGATATGTTCTGGGCATTCAGATCCTTCGGGATAGAAAGAACAAACAGATAGCTTTATCCCAAGCTTCATATATTGACAAAATACTGACGAGATTTTCTATGCAAAATTCCAAGAAAGGTTAATTGCCTTTCAGACATGGAATTCAGTTATCTCAGAAGCATAGTCCTAAAACTCCTAATGAAGTTGAATACATGAAACGAGTTCCTTATGCATCAGCTGTAGGAAGTCTCATATATGCTATGCTTTGTACTCGTCCAGACATTTTTCATGCTGTTGGGATGGTCAGTAGATATCAGTCAAACCCAGGACCAGAACATTGGACAACAGTCAAGCATATATTCAAGTATCTTCGTAGAACTCGAGGATATATGCTAGTTTACTCAGCTCCAGAATTGGTACCTATAGGTTACACTGATTTTGATTTTCAAGCTGATAGAGATCTTCACAAGTCCACCTCAGGCTCTGTTTTCACCTTAGGTGGTGGTGCAGTTGTGTGGAGAAGCATCAGACAATCTTGTATTGTTGACTCTACAATGGAAGCTAAATATGTGGCAGCTTGTGATGCAGCTAAAGAGGCAGTATGGTTGAAGAAGTTCTTAATAGAACTTGAAGTGGTTCCTTCTGCTTCTCAAGCCATTAGTTTATATTGTGACAACAGTGGTGCAGTGGCGAATGCAAAAGAACCACGCAGCCATCAGCGTGGTAAACACATTAAACGTAAATATCACCTACTTAGGGAGATTGTTCAACGTGGAGATGTAGAAGTGTGCAAGATTTCTTCTGCTGAAAATCTTGCTGATCCTTTTACTAAAAGTTTACCTGTAAATGTTTTTGGAAGTTATATAGAAAGTATGGGTATTTCTGACATGTCCCATTTACTCTAGGACAAGTGGGAGAATTTTTTTTAGATATGCTCATCGAGTAAATACAATGTTTGTATTTTTTGAAATTAAATAAAGTATGTCTTTATATATTTATATGTATGAATTTTGTATGAGCCTGTTTGTCCACGAATTATTTAGATATTATAAATCAAGTGTTTATTTGTTAAACACAGAAAGACTTGATTTATAATTTAGTTCGAAATAAATTATCTGCGATCTAAAATAAATTTGGGCAATTTATTTTGGAAGATCATCTTAATTTTATTGAAGTCTGTCTTTGACTTTAGTAATAAAATTAAGGATATATTTTGATATATTAGATGGACCATCAATATTTATTTGTGGAATAGACCATAAAAATAAAATATTAAAAGATTGTCGTACATAATACCTTAATCCTGAGTGAACAATTATTTATATTTACTAACTTGAAGTTCCTTGAGTTGCCAAAGAGTGAGATTAACTTAATAATCAATATCTCGGCATCTTGGGAATTAAAGTGAAATAAATATGAAATGATTGTTATGCAATATGGAATCCGTCACCTTTAACAGGAAAGATCATTTCCTCATGAGTTCTTCTAAGGGACAGTTAAATTTGAGCTCAGTAATTCAATAGTGTCTATTGAATTCAATTTGTAAGTGTGACGTGGTCACATGGTACTGTCAAATTGAAGATGATAATTGAGGACTTAAATGAGGGGTACTGTGGTCATACTGCCTCATTCAAAGTATTATATTGATCGACAGGGGTAATTTGTTAGATCGATCAATTAATGGATATAATTATTGACTCCAGTAATTGCGATTAGACTAAGAGTGCAGTTACGTTCTTTTAGTGGAGTGGAGCGTAATTAATAAATTATTTTTATTGACAAAATAATTTATTGGAGCTTAGTCTAATTGTATCCGGTCAGGTCCCTTCAGTGGCTCCTAATTATGGGACAATAATAAATTATAATTTATTTATAATTTATTAATGAAAATTGCAGGAAACCAAATATCGTATTTTAGATGGAATATGATAAGTGGAAATAGTTGTATTCAACTATACTTTCCTTATTCTATCAGGATTTGTATTATGAGATAGAGTCCAATATATATATTGGGATATAACTCTATTTCAGTGATACGTGAGAATCATCGTTGTTGTTCTCTGGAGTTTTTCTCTCATTTTTGTGTGAGTCCACCCTCAACATAGGGAGAAACAAAATACGATTAGCAATTTTCTGGTCCAAGGAGATTACATTGAAGAAGACTTGGGGGTCTGGAGTATTACCAGAAGGCCAAAGACTTCAAGAATCGTATTGGTGGAGACGATATATACAAATGTATGATTCGTTTCACATATTCTCGAGATTTAATCTAGTTGGCACATAAGCATGTCGATCCTATTAACTAACAAATATAGTGATATTGATAGCTAAGATTGTTAATTGCTGCAAAGAGGGGAGGTTATACGCAACAAGTTGAAGCCATCAAGATTTTATATGAGATGAAGGCATCAGGCTTGTAACCCCAGGAGTCATTGCTTCATGAATTGAGATCCTTTTGTGGAAGTTATGAGATTGAGAAAAGGATAAACAAGATCATTTTCTAGATCATGATTTCCTTGTAGTATTTAAGCAGGTCAAAATGGAACTCTTTGCAGGGAAAAAAAAAATGTAAAGAATTTAGTTGCAGCATAGCAATTCCATGATTGTCTCCAGCTGGATATTCATCATCGATCTGGTCTATATTGCCTTCCCATACCTGGATAGATTTGGCCATTATTCCTCAATGCTCTTTTGCTCTATCTTCTTCCAGCTCACCCCTACCAGCCACACTGACTTCTTAGCCACAAACCCAATCCCCCTTCCCCTTCTTCCTCCCTCTGTTTTGCCTCTGCCTATGTTGAAAAAGACCCTTTTTCTGCTGTCTTGAGGATTGTTTTTGAATCTAGTAGTTTTTGTGATATAGGTTCCAAGTGGATTGTCTATTTGTAAGAGGTGAATGATTGCTTTGGGAATATGTATTCTTTTATGTCTCTAGATTGTGAAACTCATATCCCTTGGATATCAGAGGCCCTTGGTTGCCTTCTTGAAACTGTGAATCTTTGGGTTGTAAATGATAGTCTGTGACTCTTTTTTATAAGGATGATTATGATAATATGCTGTCATCAGGAAGGTGTAGAAAATTATTTTCAACAGTGATGACAGGATGTACAGAGTGGCTGGCTGCTCAATATCACTATTATGAGGTCTATTCTTACTGTAGATGCCTTGCTATACGGCTAATCGTTCATGTAATTGTACTTTTGCTTGTTTCTATCTACATTCTTATGATCTACAGAAATATGTGGACAAACATGTTTCACTGTAATGGTACTGCACTAGAGCAGAAAGGAATTGAAGAACCATGGGAAATTTCTTTTTCAGGCATTTCATGTTTTGATTTGTAACTGTTAAATTCAACGGTTTAATTGTATAGGATGCTGGGGATTTCAAATCGGAACTTGATCCATCAAGGTATGTAGCCATTGAGCAGAGTTAATGCTTAACCTTCACCTGACAAAAAAGCGAGAGAAATGGCCAAAGTTTCCGTGGAATTTTAGTGAACCAAATGGCAGTCATGGCTGGGCAACTTCTTTACTAGCTTCTTTCAGTATACTTTTCCGGTTTCATTTTTGTAAATGGTTTGTTTTTCATGTTTTGAACTTCTGCATGACTTTTGATGACTCTTGACTGCATAGATTATTCTCTAATGTGACTGCCAATTTTATGTACATCTTATAATATCACCTTCTTGTCTCAGATCTCTACATTTCTTGTTCCTGTTGGTTATGTTGTTTTGTAGCTACTGCTTGTTATCCATTTGTTTATATTAGACATTATTTTTTATTTATTTTTATTTATTTTTTGGTTGGGGTGGTGGGGAGGGGAGGGGGACGGGGGGTAAGTATCTTGGTTGTAAGCCATGTTATATATTAGATGACAGTTCAGACAATCACTGAATTATTTATTCCCCCCAAAATAGAATTGAAAATACAAGGGAATTTCAAACTAATTTAACAGACTTGGCTGACCATGTGGAAACTTGTAGTAGCTACTTATAAGTCATAATTGCTTAAAGAAAAGTATATCAAACTTGTTAACTTTTTGAGCTGTACTAGTATCACTTTGAAAGTATCATTATCCAGTGGTAATTAGTGATAGTTTTGGAATTCAGTGAAACTTAAACAAATGCATAGGAAAATTTGAAAATTTTCCTGGGATTAAGTTGGTGTTTCCAAACCTTGCCAGTCTTCAATTAAATGCCTCCATTGTAACCTTTCTTTGAATTTTCTTGCCATAGATTTATCCTTTCCTGCCCTGATGGAAGTTAAGAATAGTATTCTATTTATTTGTTTATTTATTTATTATTTTTTTAAAGAATAGTACACTATGGTGTTTGGAGTCTAAATTCAATAAAGGTTAGTTCACAAAAACAAAAATCATATAAAATAACAGGTAAAGCAACTCTAAATAAATTTACAGCCATATAATAGCTAGAACTATCAGTAGGGAACAAGTGTCTAGTATTATTGTTTAAATTTATAATATGCGGTACCCCGGTGAAGTGTTACTTGTTGGTTATTTCCTCTAAATCATGGTAAGCATAATTTCTTCTGGTTAGATTTTGTCTAAAATATCCAAGTTAAAGAGGCTTCTTGAAATTACTAGTTTATCTTTTGTTCCCTTTCAAATTACATAACTTGCCAAGAATAGTCCTTTTAAATGTCCTTTTAAAATTTATCTTTCCTCCTTGCGAATTTTTTTAAGAAGGAATAACATTATCCCTTAATATATTTTTCAAATAATTGACTTCATCAATCCCAAATTACTCCCTAACTCCACCAACTGTCGTTCGACTTATTTTTCTGGGACATTATAGACATTGCACTTAATCTATTTAACTCCATCTAAATCATTTATTTCAATGAAAATATTCAATATTCAGTATGGGGCCAACTATCCAAATTAAATATTTAGGTAACTATTTGACAAGAACCATAGACTTCATGGTGAATTTTTTAGAATTAAACTTAATTATTTTACACAAACGTTATACGGATAATAATTTTTGTATTTCTAGTAAGTATCAACAGATAATTTGTAGGCCCCAAATAAAAGTATATATATATTTATTTATATCAAGTTGAACCGGTCGATAATCTCTGGTGTTGGCTATTTTCCTTCTCTACTAACTTTTCCACGAAGCATTTGAAGGCACCAACCCCCACCCCTTAAAAAAAAAAGAAAATTTTTAAAACTTTTGATTTTATCTTAAAAAATTAAAAAATTTTTAAAAAGGTCCATTTAAATTTTACATTTCACCTTTCAAAAATGTTTTTAAAAATTATAATATTATCCTCTAATATATCTTTTTATATAGTTTTCGCCTCCCCTAAGAATCTTAAATCTCTGGTTCCGTCCAGATCAGCCCTATTTTTAGTTGCACCATCAAGAAGGAATTAAGGAAAATTAACCGATTCAATCGTTTAGCTTTTATATTTTGGAAGTTTATGTCTTTTTTTTTTTTGGGTTAGGTCTCTTAACTATTATTTTTTTGGTGGTTTTGGCCTTTTTAGGGTTTCGTTAGTCAAACCGACGATCTGACTAACAAACTCTAATAAAAGAACCAAAACGGTACAAAAATAATAGTTAGTTGACCTAACAAATTGGGGGGAAAAAAGAAAGAAAAGGGACCAAAATCGTTAAAAATAAAAGTTAAATGATTGAATCGACTAATTTTTCTTTAAATAATAAAATAATTAAAAAAATTGCCTCCAAATTTGGAAGGATTTCGGATGAATTTAAAATGAATTCTTGAAATTTTATTTTTAAAAATAGTAAAGTAATAAAAGTATTCGTTGTAAATCTATCTAAAATTTAATTAAAATTTGGAACAAATTTGGAATAGATTATTAAAAAAAATAAATATTATTTAATAAAAATTAAAAAGAAAAATTAAATATTATTATCGAATTAATGACCACTAAATCCACAAAAGTTATCACTTTTGTTGCCTTATTACTATAACTTACTATTTTTTTTTACTAAATTAATTACTACTAAATATACAAAAGTTGCAATCTTAGTAAGTCCGTTTTGTGACATACATGAAAGTCAAATGAATTTTTCCAATAAAAAATTATGTAGTCTATAGATGCAAGTATAAAAATGACTAAAGTGACATGATCTTCATAGTATTTTGAGCTAGTACGCTATGCAAAATTTAGCTCATTACATAAAATATCTAATTTATTTTTTTATAATACTTTTGACTTTACTCACTTTGTACAATATTTTTTCCCAAAAAAAAAAAAAAGACAAAAAGGCAATTATCTTATAAGGGAGACTGAACCCCAATCCATTTCCCGATTTCCATGTTATAGATCAGACACATACTCGTCTGTCAATTCCAAGTCTTGACCGCGTATTGCAAAGACCCAAATTGTCAAAGGCTCAGATTGAATGAATGAGAAAAACATAATCACGACTATTCTTTTTCACTTTTCTACTTCATGTGTATATTTTTCATGCTCTGAAAGTTTTCTGGTTAAGGATTTCCAGTTCATGTTGTTCACGGCAAAACGTTTCCTTCCTAGCAAGTTACACATTTGTCTGACCAATTCAATTTTCTAAGTCTGTGTAAACCGATGAATTCAACATTCAAAGCCTTTAATCAACATTCACAGTACAAAAAATTAGCAATATATATATGGCTTTGAGCTCATATATAAATGTATGCCAATATCCTGCATTCCATATCCAACAACAATTTATCTGCTACAGCCATCTTTGCTTTTATCTGCTATAGCCATCTTTGCTTCTTTAACAAGATATGAAAACTCTCAGCATTGTGATCTGTGTAGCAATATTATTTTTCCTGGGCATCAAACCTTATGAAGCTACAAGAATCTTGCCTGAACAAGAAGAAGAGTGGATGAAAAATCTACACCTTGTTTTACAATCCCTTGACAGGAATGGTGGTGGCACTCCGTCACCAAATCCCTGCGGACCCCTTCCCAGCAATGGTGGCGGTGGAAACTGTGCCGTCAGCACGATCAGTGAGAGGAACTTTGCCGGTCATCAAGTGGTGGCTTCTCCACCTCCTCCACAAGGAGACCACCAGAAAATGGTTCGTTTCACTATGGCTACCAAGCGTCAATAGAGCAAATGCCTTTGACATTTCCATCACAATGCCTCCAATCAACAAGAGGCAATCGAAGCCAATAATTCTCACATTGAATCTGATATTTTAATTAATTCTTTATTGATTTTTTTTTTAAAAAAAAACTATTCTATGTAATACCATTTACAACCAGTACTTCTGATCATTCAAGAAGACTGCCTCTACACTTCACGATTCAAGAAAGCTTCACTATTATACTTCTTTGCATGGGGGTGGTTTTGTTTTCCTATTCCCGGTTTTCTTGCTTTATAATTGCATCTTCATTATCATCAAACCTTATTATACCCACGGAAGAATTTGATGTTCAAATTCTAAGAAGCGTGGATAGATGGAATACCTGGCTTTTAAAAAAAAAAACAGTATACTCGGACAGGTTTAATAGTTATATAGTACTAATTAAAAAAAGAAAAATATTCACATGGATATTGTCGTTGTGCGTGACTCGCATTATAAATATTATAAAAATAGAGTCGATGCAAGTAAATTTTTTCATTTATTTATTTATTTTATATGAGATGCAACAAATATTTCTCCAAAGGCTATTCAAATTCAAATTATTATCCATATAAAAGGTATAATATTTTGATAGAATAAATTATGAATTTTATTTTAAACTCTTAAGTTCCTTTTATTTTAACAAAATATTTTTATTTTTGTTCTATCCAGCGAAAAATTAAATCTCAAAAACTTGTATATTTAATTACAAAATTAAACAAAAGAGACATGCTCTTAAAAATAAACCTTTTACATGCTATTTTTATGGTTTCATTTCTAAGTGATCAAATAATGGATTAAACATCATAAATTAAATGATCTTGTTTAATAGTTAGGTTGTTCCTTTTTTACTAACCATTTTCATGTAAAATATTCATCAAAGATAAATAACCATTGCAAGAAAATTAACCTAGTGTGATATAAGACTCAAAAGTAAAAGAAAATTACAAGAAAAAGCAAAAACAGTAGCTCTTCAGGATGCCTGAAACCGCACCAAGACCACTTGAAGGATTGCAAAAAAAATAAATCAACGCAGTGGAATTAGGTTTTCAAAAATTTCCCATTCATGATCTAAAAGACTTACTTTTATGCTGCGTAGGGTGAACTACCTTCATAGCACAAGAACACTGTCTCTCTACTTTTCTTCTTATAAAGTGGTAGATTCTCACAAGGTTTCCAAAAACCCTGTGATAGACTCTTTATTATCTAGTGGGCCAGGGTTTTGGTCCACTTTTTAATAAGTCCAAGACTTATTAATATACAACTCTTTTGTCAATTAATTTACCCCCTTGGATTCAATGTACGACATCCCAGGATAATTAATTAATAATTTAATTTAATTGGCTCAATGTATTATTCTAGCCTAAATAAATAATTACTAGACTCTTAGAATAATTCTTCCAATATTAATTTCATCCAGTAAGCTCACATAGTAAATAAATTACTAAGGTTACTTAAATTATTTTGGCGATCAAAAGACATATTATTCTTAGCTGCTAAAATGACTAAAATATCCATGTTAACAAATGGTTATATTTAACCATTTTAAATATTCTATTTATCACCATATGGAAATATTAACCCCAAGAACAATATTACAAATGCAATGCCTTCGACTTACAGTATAATGACGAAAATACTCCTCTACATAACACCCATTATTTGAGATAGGAAAAATGTACAAACACCTTTCTTAATAACGTCTATCATGTTTAGACATCTAGTTCGATAGTCCATAACTTCCAATATGTACCTACTTATCTCTAGAAGTTACCAAAATGCATATAATAATAAGTCACGTTCCCAGGGCCTAGATTATTTGGATTATCCTAGACAATTATAAGGGGGTAATTTATCTTTACTAAATGAAGTATAGTAACTCTATTCCATAAGCCTGTCTTAATTAACTAAAGTCGTACAGTTAACGTACAAGATTATTGATCTAACATTAAGACCTCATCGGTCATACATCAAAGTGCATAAGTCTAACTTCACCAAACTACCAAACACTCAAGGTTTAGGGTACTCATCTTTACTATAACAGTAATAGTCTGATTTCTTTAAATATAGTACTTTATTAGAAACTATACTAGAGGTCCAATTCTACGTATTCCAAATATACTTATACTAATGGCATAAGAGAACAACTCACTAATTAAAGGTAAACCATTTTTCATTTAGAAATCAAGGTATGATGATCTTACTTTAATAAAATGCCTAATTTCATCAAATGATCAAGAACAATATTTTTCCTTATATGTTAAATATCCATGATCTATACCTTATTGTGAAGGACGACCCAACATATAGATCATTAATTTATCATACTTGGATCTTGATGTGCAAATATATGTAACAAAATAATTATTAATGAATGAAAATTTTTATTATGAATTGTAATGCAGAAATATATAATCTTTTTTGGGCATAAATTATAACAGATTATTCTTGTGAGAAATCGGGATATTTGCTAGTTCATTTCTCAAAAATTCTTTTTGCATGCTAGTGGTAATTTACCCTAACTTTTTAGCAAATACTTATAGTGGGGCCAAATAACACCTTAAGGTAAGTTGTATATACACCTCATGAGTTCTTCTTTCTCAACTATATTATCTTGAAACATCCATATATTCCAACATGCAACCTCAAATCTTAAATTATTATCACCTATACTAGCAGCATCCTAATACTACAAGAAAAAGGTCGATTACCAACTAACAAATTCTGTTGGTAATTGTTTAATTTCTGTTGGTAATACTAGATTAACAATAGATTCCTAGTAGAATTTAGTCTGTTAGTAAAATGCTTGTTGGAAAATTTTAACAACAAAATTTTTTTCAAGTCGGTTGGTAATTACTAACAAATTTCACAGTTGATTACATTAAATTTTAGTTGGTAATGGTTTTTTTGAAGTTCAGTATTACAAACCGACTAACTAGCTAGTAATGTAGTTGATAATTTTTAATTGATTCTTTAGTTGGTAATTTAGTTAGCATATTTTTCAATTCATTATTTAGTTGGTAATTTTCTAACAATTCCTTAGTTGGAAAATATTATACATTACCAACAGACAATTCAGTTGGTATTTAGTTGGTTGATGTCTAAGACTATCATGACAACTGATAACTTACTAGCTAAAATTTAGCTGGTAATATCGTAGTACAAAAACACTATATTGTTGGAAAGTACCAACAAATCTTCTATTGTTAAGCACCTACAAATTTCTATTGATAAGTACCAATAGATTTGTGTTGGTAACTAAAATTACCAACAGATATTCTGTTGGTGACTAAAACTACATTATCAAGATATAATCCATAATTCACATATTTGATAAAACAATCCGACATAATATTAAAAGTCCATCTATATCAAATGTCTTGCATCCATGTCAAAAGTGCATCCATTCATCAAGCTATTGTTGCTAGGGATCACTTTCAGTGCTATGTTGTCTACTCTAAAAGAAAGAATATAAGGAGGAGAAAAAAAAAAGTAACATATGTACTATAGACATGGACCAAAATTCTTCCAACTAAACGACATAACTTTTGCTTCCATACCATCCTCAGTTTTTCAACTACATCCATCTCCGCTTTCACATTTTGAACCGAAGTACTCCATTGTTTCTACCTTTCTAATCCATCTATGTCTGTACTGTAATGTAATAGCTATAGTGGCAACATCTTTTTTTCATTCATGGCTTGCACGAGAAGTAAATAAGACATAGTTTTCATGCTTTCCACCAAAAAATAGACTACATGAAGGCCAATAAAAAGCATCATGATAAGCAATTTTAGTTCCAAATCTTGTCATCCAAAAGTCAAGTTCACAAATAATTTTTTGCTAGATTAAAGTACCAACATTATAGAAGTAGTGCAATATCGCTTGCAAAATGCACAATCCAGGTACATCACAAGGTGAGATAACAAGCCAAGTAAAAGTGAGTTGCCATCTTATGCCTCTTAATAGATATATTTTGGAACTAAAACTCCAAAAGACCAAAACTAATAAAAAAAATACATAATAATACAGTCTAAAGTAATACTGATCACTAAATCCATATTTCCAATCTTTCCCGAATTAGGAGTAAATCCAAGCCACCTAGTTATCACAAGAATGAAAAATATAAATAAATAAATAAATAAAATAAAGCTTAAGCTAGCATTACTTGAAACTAATTTGATTTTTATTGTGCCACCGTTGACGCATACTAGACCATATGTGGGGACAAAATCTAGAATAGACAAAAGGAATGCAACAATAGAAAAAAAAAAGAAAAAAGAAAGAAAACAAAAGAAAGAAAACAAAACAAAACAAAAACAAAAGCAAAAACAAAAACAAAAAAAGCAAGTGCAAATATTTGGCATGAAATAGATGATTCTTCACATCTCAAGATTAGGCTTATTCATTTTAAAAGATAATGTGTTTAAAGAAGCTTGACAATTAACCTTATTTTTGTTGCTTTACCATGTAGGTGTATTTATAAGTTTAAAAAGACTTACAAGCCCTACATGAACTCTAAGAACCAAAGTGTCAGAGAATGAAAAAATTTCAGTCAGCTTTCCAAAGTATTTGAGTCTCCGGTAGCACAGTCAAGATAGCGACGAGTTCTCTGCCCCTACAGGGATGGAGCGATAGAAGTTTTGAGAATTTAATAGAAGGTCACGGTGAGACGAGCCATTATCATTACAATAGGTATCAAGTGGAAGTGTGGTGATGTATGCAGCTAAGGCATCTTAACAGACCGATAGACTTGGCGTACTCTTCCTATTCGAACCGAGATTTGAAACTAAACTTCTTCTCAAGAGGATAGATGAAGCGATTTGGGTTTAATTTTGAAAGTCTTTTTTATTATTCTTTTTAAAAATAAAAAAGTTTTGATAACCCAGGCAAGTAATCAACTATGAATCATTTCATAATGACAATGTTATTAGATTGCAAGATGAAATGCTATCCTAAAAAAAATACAAAAATTAGCCTATCATAATTGACCAACAACCACAACATCTCTTACCTATCTAGCACTAGTTTTAACAGGTTTGTGGCTAGTCATATCAGTTTTATGATGAAGTACTGCGATATGGATATTCCCAAGAACAAGAAGAGTCCTAATATGTAGATGTTGCGCATGGAATTTGGGTTTGCAAATAAAATAAATGAAATCCCAATAGAAGCTATGGAAAAATAAATATACTAGACATATTTGCTTCTTAATAATATAATGAAGAGGTCAAAAAGCAGTGCTAACAACAAATGACACTCACCAACAATGGCATATAGAACACAATATATGGCAACAAATATTGGCAAAGGAATTGATGTAAAGAATGGACCAAACATTCCTGAAAATAGAAATTCTTATCACACATTTGTAGAAAACCAAATAAAAGGCTAAAAGCAAAATGATAAGAAGGAAATCTAATCAAATACATATTCTTTTTTGAAAATGAAAGCCATGTGCGAAATACATAAAGTAAACATATACTAAATTGGAGTGCTTGCTATTCATGTTTGTATACATGCTCAAATATTCTTTTTTTTTTTTTTCCTTAAGAGAATGGATTCCAATTTTGATGACATTCTACTAGTTAAGTTTCATTTTTCGAAGGGAAAGGAAACAACAAATCTTATGTAGATGGTTGCTCTATCATAATGTTAATTATAGGGGGGGGGGGATAAAGAAAAAATAGAGACAATTACTCATCAAGCTTCATCGCTTTTCATTGGCAAAATAAAGATACAGTAGCAAGTCATATCCAAATAGGAAAAATCTGGTAAAACAACAAGATGACCAGTTTACCTATCTCCAAGTTATCTGTTCTTCCTAGAATTCCTTATTTTTTACGGTGTCATTTGATACACTGCAGAAAGAACAGAGAGAAAAATAAAATCCCTAAAAAATTACCAATTATTCACAAGATTTCTGATTCAATAATGTAATTTGCAATAGTAGGTAAATTATCTTAACATTTTACTAGGAGCAGTAGCATATAAGCTTTTAAGAATTCATTCTTCTAGTAGCTTTTACATAATGCTTGTAATCACTCTCTGAAGCAATAAACTCTTATCAAAGAATACTAAGATATGTCATAGAAAGGGCTATGCTGAAATTTGTCCCAAACTAGTAAAAACACCCAGTATTCATGTATTATACCTTCCAATTTCAAGGAGGATTCTGATATACAATCTTACCTTCCCTGGAGTTATAAGACCCATCTACTTAGCATCATCTATCAAGTTGTATCCTATCCTAAAAGGAAAAGGATTTTATTAAAAAATAATGCATCTCCTATTAAGCACTTTTAGTAGTCGAGAAGAAGTTTAGTGTCAATGCAATAGTCCTGAATTCTTTAAGTTTTACATTGAATGAGAATTAAAATTAAATGTTTACCAATTCAAAGAATTGAAATATAAGACTGTCTTAGGAGCATTAACCGATTTTGTCCATAACTAATTATCACAATAAACAAGTGAGTACAATGTCAAATGCATAACCTACAATTCTCGCAAACAATTTATGTATTTAGATGAGTTAGTAATTTAATAACATCAATACACTATTTGAGTCTAAATAACTAAGGAAGACAACCATCTTTCTCCACTCTCATTTTTGTCTACAAAAGTAGACAATGAAAGTGGACATCAGATTATAAAAGTGCCCTAGCTTTGTCTCTAATAATAATTAATTTAAATTTAAAAGTAAAACCTTCTAACAATATAAACTTTTAAATGAGGAGGTAATACAATGTGATATACAGATAGAGCAAGAAAAGACCTTAGGTCCAATTCTAACTACACTTAAATAAGTAAACAATGATAGCACATGAATTTGTAACTTGGAACCCTTCTTAATAATTTAAACATTTAGATGAAGGGATAGTTCGATAGTATCCATACATTATTCACATTACCTTAAGAGTTAAATTTTAAGAAGATTTTACAAACACAAAATTGTTGGGGATATGCCCTAGAGTCAATTTGTACTTATACAATTGTCATTATGTTTTATATAATAATATGAGGCTTTCCTTTCCATGAATAGTGAGTTTTGTTTTGATGGTCATCAAGTACGTGACTTGATAGTAAAACCCTACAATGAATACAATGACTATTCTAAAGCTGTCCCTGATCGATTATTATTATTGGAATAATAATAAATTAAGATTAGTATGTTTGTGACTTGATGGCTATGTTTTACTGGCCATGGATATTTGTGATATCGAGTCAAGACATAAATAAATGTTAGAGAACATTGTATTGGACATGACCCACTGTGAGAGTACTTCATGGAATATGTCATAAGTACTTTCTAGCCATAATAATATTGAAAGTCCTTCGACCTAAATTCATCATAGTTTCTTACTTGATAAATTATATATTTTGACATTGTCTAAAGTTGTCTTTAACCAGATAATAAATTAGACTATCGTTGGATATAAAATAAATCAAGGAGAGGAATATGATTGATTGTGAAGGAATTTGTCCCTCTCAATTATGGGAGAGATATCCATGGGCCCCTTGATAAGTTAGACTCGTTAAAAAAATGCATGGCCGTGCTCAAATATATCAATCTAAGATATTGATATCATTTGTTTGAACAGATCTACTATGAAATCAAGAAATAATTGATTAAGCTTAATAAGGATGACATGCTCCGTGCCTTATGCTTAATCCGGATATCGTGTGACAAAGGGACTAAATATAAAATTATGGTTCGGTTCAAAGAGATCACCGATCTTCATTTAACCTGGATAGTTATAATGTTTTGCTAGAAACCGCTTATAACTTGTGGGCCATTTAAATACGATTTAGGCATCGCCGCCGTTGTTAAATGAACCTATAGGGTCACACAATAAGCGAACTTGTTAGGTTATTTTTCTGGTGACCAGGTTCGATGAATCTGGATGATATCCGGATTATAAGAATCGACTCGGTAAAATAATTAGTTAAATTACCGAGATAATGGCGAGAATCTTATCATATCGGTTTTAATTTAATTTGAATTTAAATTAGAATATGATAAGATATGATTAGGGTTGGACTCTAAGAGGTTCGAGGGTTTTTTAAGAAAACCCTAGCCGTCTTTCGATAGTCCAATTTTTCGGTTGAGAACATTCGTGCCATTCTCTACCGAGAGAAAAAAAAACCTCTCAAACCCTAGGCGCTAGCACTCCCCGGGTATCGAGTGAGTTCGCGGTGTGTATCCGTAGAGGACGTTCGCATACTGCAGCGTCTGGTGATTGTTCGGGTCGAACGTACAACAAGCGTAAACTGTAATCGAAGGATTTCGATTACAGACAACCAGAGGTAACTCTTAAAGCTTAGATCTTCTTAATCGTTTACTTGGGTCCTCGGGAGGGATTCGTAGATGTTTTCCGCGTTTAGGAGTCCACGAATCCCAACAGTGGTATCAGAGCAACTTGCTAAACGATTAGGTTGATTTATCTGTATTAATCGTATTGTTGAATACATGTATGATATGTATATATGAATTTAACGGGTATGTATCAGCATGTTCGCATGATTATGATTTTAGAATACTTAGCATGCAGACTGCCTGAATTAGGTTTAATGTATGCATCTTAGTCGCCTGATCAGACCAGATTAGTTGCAGATTGTCTGTAAATTGGTCTGTTGTATTATGATATGGTATCGTAAGCATGCTATCCGTCGTTCTATATTTGCGAATTGCTTTTATTAATCGGACATGATAATATGTTATCTGTATAAATATGATTAAAAGAACGCATATTGTATGTAATATGAATTTTCATTGGAGATGGTTATTAAGGGGTCCGAACGTTAATTTGATTAATTTTCGGAAATCGGAAGGCAAAATCTCATTCAATGAGAGTAGCTGGCCCTTGGACCCCGCAGGGGCGCTGCCCCTTAACCCCGCCAGGGGCGTTGCCCCTTGGAACCCCAACTAACTGTTCGTTGTGTGTTATTCGTCAATGTTTTTGATTGTAGTTGTGGATTATTTTGAATAGTGCATAGCATGGCCCGTTTTATCCCAATGTGATTGGCTGGTTACATTATGGTTGTTTTAAGTTGTAATTTTTAAATACGGCCTGCGTGTCGTTTTTCATTGTTGTAAAATTGTACTGCTTTCCTAAAACAGGAATTATTTTAATTTTACTATCCAATGTAAAAGAAGACGGCAGCCGACATTTACAACCAAGGAGGAGTATGCTCAAGGCATTAGAGAATGCTTAAGGAGTTCATATACCTAGATTGACCACCTTGATCTTCACTTTGCTCGTGATGATCAACATAGGTTATGGGCCATGCTATGTCACTTTTATTTATGTCTTGCATGCATATTTGATATGTTTATTTCCTGCTTACTACAATCCAATCAAATTTTTTTTTTTTAAGAAGAAAAAAAAATTTAAGTGTTAAATGCCTTCCAAAATCAAACACTTGTTATTACTTAGATCATCATATGGTCATTCCCGCCAAAGTAGGATGCTTTTGATTATCTCGAGTGAGATAAGATGGAAAATAGTTTTCCATATGTTTGATATGGTTTGACTTAACTCGGGCTATCAAAATGGTTTTGGGCCTAGGGCATTTTATGAGATATTTTTAGCCGGGACATTTGATGTCTATCTCATTTAAAATTAGAATTTTTATTTAATTATAAGATTAAAGCCAAAGCTTACTTATGATTAAAACAAAATATTTTTCCCCACTACGAAACATCAAAATGTTGAAGTTTCAAAAAGTTTAAATGCTTTTAGTGGGAGTTTTTCGTTAGAGTCTCAAAAATTAATTACTTTGCATATTTTTGTATGTAGATAATGGCAACAAACAGCTTGGAATAATTCATTGCGATCTCGTGCTTGAGAAAGACAAGCTTAGTGGGACTAACTTTCTTGATTGGGCACGAAACTTAAGAATTGTTCTTAAGCAAGAAAAAAGGCTCTATGTTCTTGAAAATCCTATTCCCCCTACTCCAAGCAAATAACGCCTCAAAAGCTGAAAAAGATGCTTATAGTAAGCACAAAGATGACTCCAACGATGTTACTTGCCTCATGCTAGCAACCATGAACTCGAACTTCAAAAACAGCTTGAAGAAGCAGAGGCATATGACATGATTGTGCATCTCAAGGAAATGTTCCAAGAGCAAGCACGACAAGAGAGATTTGAAACTCACAAGGCGTTAAATGCATGTAAGATGGTTTCCGGCACCTCGGTAAGTGCTCATGTCCTTAAAATGAAGGGCTATCTAGATCATCTTGATAAGCTTGGTGCTCCCGTTAATCATGACATGGCCACGGATTTGATCTTGGGCTCTTTACCCGCCGAGTATGACCAGTTTGTCATGAATTTTAACATGCATAATATGGAGAAATCCATTACCGAATTGCATGGGATGCTAAAACAAGCTGAATTGAACATTAAGAAGAATACTCCTAGTGTTCTAATGGTTCAAAAAGGGAAAGGCAAAAAGAACAACCAAAAGGGCAAGGTCATGGCTAGTAAGGGTAAGGACAAGGCAAAGTCCAAGTTCAAGCCCAAACCTAAGGCCAAAACACCAAAGGAGGGAGCTTGCCACCATTGTGGAGAACAAGGACATTGGTTAAGAAATTGCAAGCTCTATTTGGAAGCAAAGAAAAAGAAGGAGCGTGAGACCGCCGCTTCGTGTATTTATGTTATTGAAATTAATTTATCTACTTCTGATTCATGGGTATTGGATACCGGTTGTGGATCTCACATTTGTGTAAATGTGCAGTGGTCTAAAAAGGAGTAGAGCCTTGGCAAAAGGCGAGGTGGACCTACGAGTTGCGAATGGAGCAAAAGTTGCCGCAGAGAGCCGTAGGAACTTTTGAATTAATTTTGCCCAAAGGGGCTTGTTTTAGAACCGAACAATTGTTTTTATGTTCCCGCTATGAGTAGGAATATTATTTCAGTTTCTTGTTTGGATTTAGAAGGTTTTGAATTTGTTATTAGGAATAACATTTGCTCCATTAATAAAAACGGCATTTTTTATGGAGATGCTTCATTATCGAATGGGCTTTATATTCTAAATCTTCGTGGATCTTCGTACATGTCTATCTATAATATAAATACTAAGAGATTGAAATCCAATGATTTAAATCGGACTTACTTCCGGCATTGTCGTTTGGGCCATATAAATGAGAAACGCATAACAAAGCTTCATAATGATGGGCTTCTAAAATCGTTTGATTTAGAATCTTACGTAACATGTGATTCTTGTTTATTAGGCAAAATGACTAAAGCGCCTTTCAAAAGACAAAATGAAAGGGCAACCGATTTATTGGGCCTAATACATACCGATGTATGTGGACCAATGAATTCACTCGCTAGAGGAGGATTTCAGCATTTCATTACATTTACGTATGATTTCAAGCAGATATGGCTACCCGTATCCGATGAAACACAAATCTGAATCGTTCCGTAAATTCAAAGAATTTCAAAATGAAGTACAAAATCAACTTGGCAAAAGTATCAAAACACTTCGATCGGATCGAGGTGGTGAATACTTAAGCCACGAGTTTGACGAGCATCTTAAAAATTGTGGAATTATTTCCCAATTAACTCCACCAGGAACACCTCAATGGAATGGTGTATCCGAACGGAGAAATCGGACTTTATTAGATATGGTTCGATCAATGATGAGTCAAACCGATCTTCCAATCTCCTTTTGGGGTTATGCCCTGGAGACTCGCCGCATTCATACTAAATCGAGTTCCATCTAAATCGGTTCGTAAAACGCCATATGAGATATGGACTCGGGAGACAACCTAGTTTGTTATTTCTGAAGATTTGGGGTTGTGAAGTTTATGTAAAGCGTTTATTATCTCGATAAACTTGCACCTAAATCTGATAAATGCATATTTGTGGGGTATCCTAAAGAAACTAAAGGATATCAATTTTATCTCCCAAAAGAAAATAGAGTAATTGTTGCTCGAAATGGATTCTTTCTTGAAAAGGAATTTATTTCCAAAAGAATCAATGGGAGTAAAATACATCTTGATGAGATTCAAGGACCACAGCTTAGTGCCTCGAACCTCATCAAGATGAGATTCAAGAGCCACAATTAGTGCCTCGAACCAAATAATGAATCTCGATTAGATGGCTCACAAGTCCAAGATGAGCCTATATCTATAGAACAAGGACCTCGAAGATCCGATAGGGTTCGTCAACAACCCGAGAGATATGGATTTCTCATCACCGACGATCACAATGTGGAGCTTATGGTTAATGATGAGCCCACTTCCTATCAAGAAGCCATTAAGAGTTCCGACTCTAGAAAATGGTTAGAGGCTATGAAGTCCGAGATGCAATCCATGTATGATAACCAAGTTTGGACTTTGGTTAACCCACCTAAAGGTTCAAAAACCATTGGGTGTAAGTGGGTTTTCAAAAAGAAAACAGACATGGAGGGAAATGTGCATACTTACAAAGCACGACCGGTAGCAAAAGGTTATAGACAAACTCATGGTATAGACTATGATGAAACCTTTTCACCAGCTTGTAATGCTTAAATCTATCGAATTCTTCTTGCCATAGCAAGCATATTATGACTATGAAATTTGGCAAATGGATGTCAAAACCGCGTTTCTTAATGGAAACTTACTCGAAGATGTGTACATGACACAACCCGAGGGTTTTGATGATCCTTTGAATTCTAATAAAGTGTGCAAGCTTCAAAGATCCATTTATGGATTGAAGCAAGCATCTCGAAGTTGGAATCTTCGTTTTGATGAAGCAATTAAAGAATTTAACTTTATCAAAAATGAAGATGAGCCTTGTGTCTATAAGAAAACAAGTGGGAATGCAATAGTCTTTTTGGTACTTTATGTTGATGATATCTTACTCATTGGAAACGACATCCCAACTCTACAAAGTGTAAAGACATGGTTGGGAAATTGTTTCTCAATGAAAGACTTAGGTGAAGCTGCCTATATTCTAGGTATAAGGATCTATAGAGATAGATCTAGAAAGCTAATTGGCCTAAGTCAAAGTGCATACATTGACAAGGTACCGAAAAGGTTCAAGATGCAAGACTCTAAGAGAGGATTCTTGCCTATGTCACATGGCATTAAGCTCAATAAAACTCAAGGTCCATCAACGAAGGATGAACAAGAGCGCATGAACAAGATACCATACGCTTCCGCTATAGGGTCTATCATGTATGCCATGTTATGTACTCGACCCGATGTATCATATGCATTGAGCATGACAAGCGTGTTCCAGCCAAATCCCGGAGAGGCACACTCGGATCGTCGTCAAGAACATACTAAAGTACTTAAGAAGAACTAAAGATATGTTCTTAGTTTATGGAGGACAAGAAGGCGAGCTAGTTGTAAATGGTTACACCGATGCTAGTTTTCGATCCGACATAGATGATTATAGATCGCAATCAGTGTTTTCTATTTTGTTTGAATGGAGGTGCCGTAAGTCGGAAAAGTTCAAAGCAAGACACCGTGGCCGATTCTACTACGTAAGCCGAGTATGTAGTCGCCTCACCGCAGCTAAAGAAGCAGCTTTGGATTAAAAAGTTCATTACGTAACTAGATGTAGTTCCTAGTATTGTGAACCCAGTGGATCTCTATTGTGACAACAATGGAGCCATTGCACAAGCTAAGGAACCAAGATCACATCAGCGATCCAAACATATACTTAGACGTTTTCATCTCATTCGAGAAATTGTTGATAGAGGAGATGTCAATGTATGCAAGGTGCCAACCGATGACAATGTTGCAGATCCATCGACAAAGCCTCTCCCATCGTCTAAACATGATAGTCATACCGTAACAATGGGATTACGGCTTATGCCAAATTGGTCTTAGTGCAAGTGGGAGACTCGTTGGGGATATGCCCTAGAGTCAATTTGTACTTATACAATTGTCATTATGTTTTATATAATAATATGAGGCTTTCCTTTCCATGAATAGTGAGTTTTGTTTTGTTGGTCATCAAGTACGTGACTTGATAGTAAAACCCTACAATGAATACAATGACTATTCTAAAGTCAGTCCTCGATCGATTATTATTATTGGAATAATAATAAATTAAGATTAGTATGTTTGTGACTTGATGGCTATGTTTTATCGGCCATGGATATTTGTGATATCGAGTCAAGACATAAATAAATGTTAGAGAACATTGTATTGGACATGACCCACTCGTGAGAGTACTTCATGGAATATGTCATAAGTACTTTCTAGCCATAATAATATTGAAAGTCCTTCGACCTAAATTCATCATAGTTTCTTACTTGATAAATTCTATATTTTGACATTGTCTAAAGTTGTCTTTAACCAGATAATAAATTAGACTACTCGTTGGATATAAAATAAATCAAGGAGAGGAATATGATTGATTGTGAAGGAATTTGTCCCTCTCAATTATGGGAGAGATATCCATGGGCCCCTTGATAAGTTAGACTCGTTAAAAAATGCATGGCCGTGCTCAAATATATCAATCTAAGATATTGATATCATTTGTTTGAACAGATCTACTATGAAATCAAGAAATAATTGATTAAGCTTAATAAGGATGACATGCTCCGTGCCTTATGCTTAATCTGGATATCGTGTGACAAAGGGACTAAATATAAAATTATGGTTTGGTTCAAAGAGATCACCGATCTTCATTTAACCTGGATAGTTATAATGTTTTGCTAGAAACCGCTTATAACTTGTGGGCCATTTAAATACGATTTAGGCATCGCCGCAGTTGTTAAATGAACCTATAGGGTCACACAATAAGCGAACTTGTTAGGTTATTTTTCTCGGTGACCAGGTTCGATGAATCTGGATGATATCCAGATTATAAGAATCCGACTCGGTAAAATAATTAGTTAAATTACCGAGATAATGGCGTAATCTTATCATATCGGTTTTAATTTAATTTGAATTTAAATTAGAATATGATAAGATATGATTAGGGTTGGACTCTAAGAGGTTCGAGGGTTTTTTAAGAAAACCCTAGCCGTCTTTCGATAGTCCAATTTTTCGGTTGAGAACATTCGTGCCATTCTCTACCAGAGAAAAAAAAAACCTCTCAAACCCTAGGCGCTAGCACTCCCCGGGTATCGAGTGAGTTCGCGGTGTGTATCCGTAGAGGACGTTCGCATACTGCAGCGTCTGGTGATTGTTCGGGTCGAACGTACAACAACGCAACCAGAATCGAAGGATTTCGATTACAGCAACCAGAGGTAACTCTTAAAGCTTAGATCTTCTTAATCGTTTACTTGGGTCCTCGGGAGGGATTCGTAGATGTTTTCCGCGTTTAGGAGTCCACGAATCCCAACAAAAATAAGTACCTCAAGGTAGCTACTTCTATTCAAGACTTAAACACTACTTTATTCAAGTTAGTAGGTTGGATATTTATAAGAAATATTTATGATGTTCTAGAACTACAGTTTGGTTTATTAAAAAAGTAAACTCAGTGCAAGAAGTCCATAGAGCTTTTTTTGCTTTGCACTAAAACACACACCAAACGTATAACAAGTTTCAGATTTTAGTAGTTCACTAGTTGGTGTTTTCAACAATTAATCATTGTGGCATACCTAGTTTCACATAAATGGACAAGTCACCACAGGTGCACTAGGTTTTTTAACGATGTCTAGAAAATGGGAGGGAAGGGTACAGTTTTCGTAGGTAGCAAAACTATGTAAGGTAGATGGGGCAACCATCTACTCAAGATTTGTTGTTTGCACCTTTTCCTTGGAAAAATGAAATTTAACTAGCCAAACCTCATCTAAAATTAGAATACGTCCTTTTACGCGGGGAAGGGGGGCGGGGGGCGGGGGGGGAGAAGGGGGAGAAGGGGAAGAATTTTTTAGTATGTATACAAACATGAATAGCAAGCACTCCAATTTAGCTAGTTTAAAAACCAATTGGATATAAGCAGCCACAACTTTAAGTTTTTTACATATATCATTACGACATCTCAACATGTTCAACAATAATAAAAATTATCAAAGCTAAATACTCAAAATTGCCAATTTTTAGTCATTGGCCTATACCGAGAACTACATCAATTAGTTTGACATGTTAATCCAATAGCTTAACAAGTAGCTTAACTAAAATATTGATACAATTCATGCCTGTCAAGTCTTAAGCTAGTGAAATGCAATCCTTAACACTTTACACTAAAGCTAGTATTTAGTAGCTAACCTTAATATTAATATAGTCTTAAAAGAAAAAAACTTATGTTTGTTTTGGAATCAATGCCGCATTTCTACTCTTGTTTGACTGAATTTATTCTCAAAAATTTTTTAATTTTCTAGTTAATTTCAGTAGGCTAAATTATATTATCTAGTGTGAATTACTAGTCCTTTATATTCTTCCTTCATGCCATTTTCTAGGTTTTGGGTCTTCAACCCATGAAAATAGATTATTTTTAATCTTTTAGTAAGTGAGAAATATTTAATGGGGAATAACTAATTTCAATTTGGTTTCTCTAATAAGATAAAAATTAACATTAATATTAATTTGCCATTTTATTCTTTGATATCCATGAACTAATTTATTTTTATGTGTTTATCTAAGTGAATACATGAGTTTTCCAACTAATTTGGTATCTTGTTTTGTACTCAAATATCTTGGTGAAAATATTTATTGATTTTAAATAATGATCTTTAGAGTTTTTAGACTCTTTTGAGTGTTTTGGGCTGTTTCTCGGTAATTAAAAAGAATGAAGAAAATTGGTGTTGGAGATAAGAGGAGTTGTGCAGTATCGGACTTTTGGTTTGATTTTAAGCTATTTTTTCTCTAGTTCCATTATTAATCTACACTATCCATATTTTTTATCTATGTTCCTTTGTGGACTGAAGGAAGAAATCAAGGTTGCAATTCAGTTGTTTAAACCCTATACCTTCGACTAAAGTGGAGAACTTGGATTGGGTTTCAAATGTGGGAACAAATGCACAACAAATCATGCTTGTGCTTTGAGGGAAATTATTATGTTGGTGGTGGATGGAAGCTATGTAGGGGAAGAGGAGGAGGGAGTATTATAGGAGATGCTAGATCATTCTAATGAAGGGGAAATAACTTAATTGATAGGGGAGGAACTGTAGGAGAGGATAATGATGGGTACAATAGCGTTAGAATTGGAAGAAACATTGAGAAGATGGCAGTGTCTACCTTTATTGACACTATTAGTGCTTACAATTTCTTTGATGAAATGTTGGCTAAGGAACTTAAACTAGCCACAAATACAGACTTGTACAAAGTAGAATGCGTGTATACAATCACTTAATTCAATTATTTAAGGAAAGAGAAGTTGATTACAAGTTTAAAACAGAAAACAAAGAATTTAAAAAAAAAAAGAGAAGTGTAGTAAGAAATCACAAATTTGTAGGACAATGTCGTGCTTCCAAGGTGGTGAATTTTGTAGACTTGATAGTAAATAATTTAGTAAAAAGGTAAATTTCATCAAAGTAAAAATAAAATAAAATAATCACTACATAAAAATAGTTAATTTGTTAATTTTGCTAATTTTGTTAATTTTGAATTAGTAAAAGTAATCTCCTTGCATAATGTGGATTCCAAACATTCATGATCTTGTAGTCAAGAAATAGACTTACTTATGTTTTCTTTATATCCCAAATAAGTCTTATAGAAATAATTTGTTTGTAAACTTCTTATAGGGTTATGATTTCTTTCTTTGTTTTGATTCCCTATAAGACTTGACAAGAATATTTACATTGTTGTTGTCCAAAATGAAAAGGGTCATAATAAATCCAGAAATTGAATATGCTCATTGTAGTCAAAGATAGCAAAAAGTACATGAGTGTCTACTTTTTTAATAATATTGAGGTTTAGTGCATGATTGGATTATTATGAGTGATAGGTAATCATTCTTCGTGACTGATGGCTAATCACTTCGAGTAGGTAATGGGTAATTACTTTTAAGTTAGTTTTAAACTATGTACCATTGAAAGATCTATCCTTCCTACTTGAATTGAATGATTAACGTATCTTAAGGTGATCTGTGCCTGGAAATTGGTCAATTTATTGGAAATCTATCAAAAAATTTTCAAATATTAAGAATCTTATGTGAAAAAATATCCATCCTTATCTAACTATAAGTCTATGGTTTAAAATCCATTTAAATAATTGAATAAACTTGTATATTGCCTAACTATTTGCAATAACCTACTTTGTTCACATGTTAGAGGGATGTCAGATTATGATTGACTTAAATTACCATTTAGGCGACAAATATAAATGTTTGGATACTTTTTTAAAATTCACATTAAGAGATAAACCCAATAGAGTTAAAATCCATTATCTTTGTATAACGTGCCAAAATAGGTATCTTTATAGTATAATAGTTGTCAAACAATATTGTCAAGTACCGGGTTTCATGTGTTAGTACAAAAAATATAGTGCTCAGAGAGAAACATATATATCTTCTTATGATATAAATAGCAGCATTCCTTCATCAAACAACATACAAGGGGATGATATAGTTGGGATAGTTCAAGATGTTGTTGATATTAATGACTTCAAGAATGTAAGCGAAGAGTCTAAAGATTTGAGAGAGATGCTTAAATTGTTAGAAGAGACTAATGTGGAGTTGTATCCAAGTTGTACTAAGTTTTCTTCTCTGTTATTTATCATAAGATTATTATACTTGAAAGTCTTAAATGGATGATTGAATAAGTCCGTTAACATGCTACTTAAGCGTCTAACAGAGACTTTCAGTGAGATGGATGTTAAAATTGCAAAAAATTACTACGAGGCTAGAAAGATAACAAATGTGCTATGAATGGAATGAAAAATATGGGATACATGTCCAAATAATTGCATGACATATAGGGGAGAAAATGAGATCGTTATTGCTTGTTTGGTGTGCAATGCTTCGAGGTACAAGAAGGAAGATAGTACCGTTGCATGCTCCGAGATGGAAGAACACTTGCACCGAGAGTAAGAGGTTGACAAGTTATATATAATAGTCGTTCAGACTAACATAAAAGATTTATTTTGTAAATTTAATGTAGATGCATTTTTCATAATACTTATACCAACATTTAGTACATCTATGGCATCTCCTGGTGTTAGTTCTACATCTCGACCCCATCCGACCATTTGATGCTTACGATGCTGGCATCATAATGATTGACATAATTCATTTTCTTGTTATTGTATTTGTAGTATTACTTATGATAGATACTTTCTATTTTCTATATATAGTATTACTTCTTCTTGGATATGTTCCACTACTTCTTCAGGAGATTATGGTTCATTTATGATTTGATTCTTTGTTAGTTGATTGTGTTTATAATTTGATTGGTGTGGTTTTATTTAGATTGGTGTTGGTTTGTTGAGGAAATTTAAATGGTTTGAATGAAGAAATTTACCTTGGTTAGATTTAAATGGTAGGTTGATAGGGCTCAAATAGAGAAATTATTAAACAAAAGAGATCAAATATAATGGTTCATGAACTGTCATATTTGATACATAAATACAACAGTTAAGGATCATTGCATTTAACATACTATTCAGATGGTTTCAAGCAGTTGTATTTGTTATGAGAACATACGATGCTAAAAAATAGTCACAATTAATGTGACCTAATACAACAATATAAAACCATCATATTTAGTCAAAACAATACTATAGTTGGAATCATCGTACTTGGTAAACAAATATAATGCTTTTTTGATTAAATACGACAGTTTGGTTAACCGTCATTTCAAACTTTTGAAATGAACTTATATGGCACTTACTTTCAACCATCATATTTACCTAATACAATAAGATTACGATCATCTTTTTATTTTTTTTTAAGTGATGGATTTTTTTTCAACGGTCCGTAATTTTAGGGATATACCCTAAGCAATTTGTATCTATCATCTAGTATTTTCAATAATAAGAGGTATTTATTTTCATGAATAGTGTATTTCACTTTATGGTCATTAGGTATGTGACTTGATAGTAAAATCCAATAACAAGTAGAATGACTATTCTTAATATGTTCCTAATCGATTACTATTAGTGGAATAATAATAAATTAAGATTAGTATATTAATGATTAGATGGCTATATTTTACTGGTTATGGATATATAAGATATCAAGTCAAGAAAGAAATAAATGTTAAAGAACATTGTATTAGACATAACCCACTATGAGAGTATTTTATGTGACATGTCATAAGTACTTCTCTTCTAAATTATGATATTATATGCCTTTTGATCTGAATTCATCATTGTTTCGTACTTGATGGATTCTATATCTTAACATAGTCTTAAGTCATCTTTAATCAGATAATTAAATAAGACTACTGTTGGATATAGAATAAGTCAGGAAGAGGAATGCGAATGAAATTGAAGGAATTTGTCCCTCTCATTTTTGAGAGAGATATCTATAGGTCCCTTGATAAGTTAAACTGTTAAAATATATGGTCGTGCTTAAATATGTCAATAAGGGAATAGTAATATTATTTGTTTGAAAACTTTACATAAAGATCAAGAAATGATTGGTTAAGATATGTAACGATGGCATGTTTCATACCTTATACTTAATCAGGATATCGTGAGACAAAAGAAGTAAATATCAAATTGTGTTTGTTACAAAGAGATCACCAATTTTTATTTTTGACCTGGATAGTTATAATATTTTGTTAGAAACTACTTTTAACTTCTGGGCCATATAAATATGTTTTAGACACACTACTAGTGTTAAATGAACATATAGGATCATATATTAAATGAACAATTAGGTTAATTTTCTGGTATCTAGATTCGATGTATCTAGAAATAGGTCTAAGTTAATTGTATCTAGAAAAATATCCAGATTCATTGTATTTGGAAAACTATCCAGGTTCGATGTATCTGAGGAATGTTAAGATTCTTTGTATCTAGCTTAGTAGCTTAATTAGTGAACTACCAAGATTATCTGAGAATGTAATCATATCTATTCTAACTTGATTTTGAATAGGATATGATATGATCTCGAGAGAGTTTGAGTATCAGAAGAATATATACAGATAATCGCTATTTCATTTTCATTAGGTTTAGAAAACCGTCTCTCTCTTCTAATTATTCTCACAAATAAAAAACTCCAGAAAAATAAACTCTTGAAACCTTTGGTGCTAGCTAGCATTTCGAGGGTTTTGGTTCTATTGTTCATCGTGTGCAGCTATAGAGGATGTTCACAGAGGCAATGCTTGTGATCAGAAATTGGACGGACAAAATTTCCTACAAATCATCTGAGATTGTACAATGCCTTTGAGGTGTGATCTTCTATCAAGTTTTAATCGATCCAATTAGTATGGGTCCTGGAGGAATTCGAGGATGTTTTTTTTGTTTAAGGTATCCTCAAATTCTAACACGCAAAACATCATTCGATGGTCAAGAAATGATTTGTACTACAAAACGACGATTTATTGATCATCATTTTTATCTTTTTATAAGTAATGGTACGAAGAGAAGTATCCATGAAAGAGTAATAGGGAAAATACTTAGCCTTAAGAGCCCAAAAAACCAAAAGGTTAGGGTTTTGGAGATTGTGCTAATCTTTTTTGTTTAAAAACTAAGATTGTGTTAGGGGTGAAATAATCACACTTTTGTAGCACTTTTCTGCAGCTTTTTGGCATGCTTTTATGAAATAAACAATGGTTTTCTACTCAAAATGTGTTTTCATAGATCAAAAGAACTCTTGATGAAAAATGGGTAGAATTCGGGCTTAAATGATGTCTTTTCATGATGTGAATGAAGATATGTGCATTTGAGGTCTTAGAATACATATTTCAAAAATTCTTTAAGTGTTTTTCAGCGATAGGCTTATTACACAATCATGCATCAAGCCCTACAAAATAGAACAGACCTTAGAAAGCATGCACGACCTAGTGCACGACCGTGCATGATCCTCTGCATAACAGGGAATGAATTGTTGCTCCTAGAAGTTCGCAAAAAATGAGAAAAAATTAGCTTTGCCATCTACACAACCAGAGGCATGACCACCACCAATAATGTTGTGCCAGCTACGAAGAATTTGGAAGATTTTTGTGCATGCCCATGCTGGACAACCGTGTGTGCATGTCATGCAAGCATCCTTAAGAGTTTTAGGAGTTTCTAAATTGATTCAAATGTAGTTTAAACTTCCCATTTTTATTCAAGGATGGTTTAGATGGCTTCTGTAAAGCAAGGGTGTAACACCCCACCTTTTTACTTTTGATTAGCTACTATTTGTAATAGGATAAGAATTTGTATTGATGTCTAGAAAAAAAGTTGAACAGTGTAATGAGACAAATATTTTGGTATAATAATATTTTGTCAGAACTTGGATGTAATTATTGGATTTGTTCTACCCGTACCCTAATCTTCGGAAGGCTATTTTTATTAACAAAATAAGAATTTGAGGGTATGCTAAAAAGAGAAATTGATTAGTGCGATGAAACGCACGTTTTGGTGTGAATTATGCTACCCGGGGTATTGGGGGCATTTTCATCATTTTGACCGTGCTCGCAATTTTGATAGCAAATTTGACCTAATAGAGAAGGAATTGAAGAATTTAAGTATTACTAATGAATTCTGTAGAATTTTTGGGGTTAGATGGTGAAATAAAAGATTTTTCCGTAACGGACCTGATTTTAGTCACTTCTGAAGAAAATAGAAAATTGCAGTTAAAACGATGCGTGTGGCATTTTGTGAATGGTAGCCCATGGACATGTGTCAATTTAAGAGAGGTTGCATGAAGGATTCATATAAGATGCATGGAATTAAAGGGTTACAAAATAAATAAAGAATGATGTGTAATTTTGTAATTGAAACATATCACTTATGGGCCCGTTTGATTAAGGCATTGAGCAATGTAATTGGCTAATGTTTGGACTAAGAGAAGATGCATGAATGACTTAAAATTGGCCAAGAATTTCGGCAGCTATGCAAGGAGAAATAAAAGGAATTTTTATAGAGGAAAAAAATAGTTGGTGTGTAAAAATCTTAAACACACCTAAGTATATCCACCATTCAATTAATCCAAAACAAGAAATGAAGGGCCGAGATTAAAGAGTGAATGGTGGTTAGGAGGGGCTGTTAAATAGCCAGAAATTCAGCAGCCATGAAGGAGAAAAACCAAGAGAAAAAGAAATCAAACAAGAGAGAGAAAAAAAAAAGGCTAGTTTGTGTTCTTGGTGTTCTAGGTGAAGTTTTGTGCGTTCTTGTAGTAAAATCACCTCAAATCGCCTCAAATACAAAGTAAAACCCTACCTTTCTTGAATTAAAGTTGTTGTTGGGCAAATGATGATTATGTAATGTGAATTTTAACATGAAAACATAATTTTCATGTCTTGATTTCGGATCAAAGTTAGGGTTTGTGAACTTTTGTGTATGAACTTTGTATATGATTGTATATGGGCCGGCTGGCTAAGGGTCATTGAATGATGTTTTCTGAGAGTAAGAACTAAATAATTATTGTGGTTTGAAGCGTAGTTTTCAGTAGAGGAAGAGATGAGTAGGGTAAAAATGGAATTTACTTGGTTGGAAAAAATAGATTATATTAGCTTTGATTAGAAAAAGATGAATTTGTGTTAAAGATGATTTGAAAGAAAATTGAATGGATTAATGGCTCCAAAGTGTTAAAGACTAAAGGAGAATAAAGGAAAGCATGAATAGTGGAATTAAGGTAAAACTATTGAGGTTGTTTTTGCCCTGTAGTATGTAACGGGAACTAGAACTATAAAAAGGGATAATTTCAAATTAAAGCTAAAAGTCTTATGGTTATTTTGGTATATCATTGAACCAAATCGGAGTTGTGGGTTGAAAGTTATATCCAAAACAAAATCATATGTCAAAGTAACAAAATTTCAGAATTTTTCTTAGAAAGTGGATGAACTTAAAGATGATTAATTGTATGATTTTGGATGAAATAATTGGAAAATATGAAGTGAATCCATTTTATATAAGGGGAGAAAGGATGTGAAAAAGGAAAGACAAAAGAATCGATAAAACGACGAAAAAATGACGTGAACGAAAGTTGAACATTTTCCTTAACTGCCGGCTAAGCGTCGGTTGGACGTCGGCTACCCGTCAATTGGATGTCAACCATTTTTTGGCCAAACACGAATTGATCCAAAAATGATATTTGGTGTAGGTTTATCGATAAACGTCTAACAGAACGTTGGAAATGGTAGAGACGGTGATTAAACGACCATGAACATAAATAGTTATTTAGGGCACGAGATGAATCCATTAGACTTCTAAAACCTTTTGAAAGCTAGTGTGCTTTGTTTTTCTATGAAATGCCATGTTTTATACCATTTTTGAAATCTCTGAATATGTTTAAGGTTTATCTTAGCAAGATTTGTTTTATGCCATTTTGGGCTTGAATGAACTTCATAATTGGCTTGGAAATCTTACCGGACAATTAAAGCATGAATTTGTGAATTTAGTTATTTTTGGATTAAATATTTGGGATTTTTAAAAAATGATAATTTTTTAAATCTGGTATTCATAAATTGACTAGAATGCCTGATATGTTTGGATTTGGGTATAAAAATAATATAAGAATAAGCACATTTCCAATCAAGTTTAAATAAAAATGTTAACTGCAAATTACACATATGAGCAAGCGTATTCATCATTAATATAGCATAGGATTCAAACAAGTGTCGATCCTCCAGGAACAAGTATGCATTAATCACTTTTCTTTCATTGTTTAACCAACTCAATAAAGTGAAAAAGAAGTCAAAAAAATAAAAGAAAATAAAAATATGTTCATGTTAAGGATGGAGGATTATGTAGTTCAACCATTATTTAGACAAACATGATCTTAAAGTACCTAATCATTATCAGAACTAATTATTCTCTTGGCATCATAAAGGATAATATAGATTCACTTCTTTGTCCAATCCATGAAATCCCTATCTTCTAGACAAATTTGCATCACATATCCTGTCTCAACTAATCCACCCAAAAGATGCATTAAACACAATCATTTGATTAAATTTTCATTCCTGGCAAATTTACATATAAAATTAACCAATGAATCAATATCCTGGCATACATCAATTCGCCTTTAATTAATTTGTCCTTACAATTAACCCCTTTATCCAAGCAAGTTAATGGAAAGAAACAACCAATTAATCTCGAAATAAGCACAAATAATTAAATACCAAGAATAACAATCAATTAATCAAAAGATCAAATAACTCTAAAAACCATGAATATCTAAAACAATGCCAAACTATAATAAAACAATTAACATATCATTGTTCAAGAAAAAGAAAACAAAGTAAAAGAAAGCACTCATAGACAAGCCTCATTCTTCTTCCTTTGTATACCTTATTGCACAACCCTCCTTGATTTGAATGAATTCCTCTCGAGAAGATATTGGTGATGTACTCTAAAATATACCTAAGTCTCTACATTGTGCACCCCCCCTTTTCTAGAGTAAATTGGCATTTATTTATAGGTTTACAAAATTTCTAAGAATCCTAAATAAATAAGAAGTAATTACCTAAAAAATCTAAAACAAAAAAGGATTAGTAAAAGCTAAATAAAAGTCTAAATAAAAACTAAATAATCCACTGCCATTATGAATTGTGAAATTGAATTAGACTTTTGTCTTTTTTTGTCATCTTGTGCTGAAGCACAATTCTTGTTGAATTGAAATTTGGTGAATTTGGCTGTAAATAAGCCGTGCAGAATTTTGTTTGAAGCCACCGAAAATCTGCTGCCTTTCTTTGTTGTGTCGGCTCGATTTAAGCCACAAACCAAGCCTACCGAAAATTGTGTTGCATTGGCTTGATTGAGCCATTTTTCAAGCCATCGCTTGCTATTTCTTTCTTCTTGTTGTTGTCTTGTTTCGGTTGCTTCTTTTCCAGCCTACCATTGTTGATTTTGCTTTACATCTGGGCCCACTGAAATCCTTCACTGTGTGCAATTGTCTTCTGTTGCTTTTGTTTTGCTGTCGACTTTGGCTTCTTCTTGTTGTCGACTTTCCAAGCCACCGAAATTCTTTCTTTGTTTTCAATTTCAATTACCCTGTTTCATTCAATTCCTTTGCTCTTCCAGTGGAAGACCGGTGCCGGCTGTCCTTCTCGGGCTGGCGCCACTTCTATTCTGAAAAATCACACAATTAGTTCTCATTTTCTCTTATTTTTGTATGAAATTATAAAAAAGCATTTTTATAAGGAAAATATCAAATAGGAAGGAATATGACTAATTATTTCACAAAATGGTATCAAATAATTAGGAAAAATATGACTAATTTAGGCCCTATCAACACCCATATTAGAACATTTTATGGAAATGTGTACTGGAAACTCTAAATTTAATCCTCTTTTTGGATTAGAATTCTGGATTGCTTGCAATGACTTCCCTTTGAAATTGGGTATTTAGAAAATGGTCTAAATATCCTTATTGGAATGTTTTATGTAAACCTTTGGAATCAAGTATTTGATAAATGACCGAAATATCCTTATTGGAACTCTTGTGAATATTTTGCAAATCAGGTATGGATAAAATAACTCGAATACCCTTGGAAATAACTTTTATGATCGAGTACGGGTAAAATGACCCAAATGCTTCTGAAAACTTATTTTGATGTATGAAAAGAACTATTTAACCTGTTTTCACATGATTTTGGAAAATGATTTCTCTTGATGAGATTGACTTTTGAAAAACGACTTTTGATCTCTGAAATTATTTTATTGGCCTGATGCGCTTATGGAATGAATTGATTGGCCCTGCGAAGCCTATATGAATGATGATTTGACTTGTGAGTCTGTGGGATCAAATTCTAGAAAGTGTTATTTGCCCTAACAATGTTTTGATTGAAAATTCTATGGGCTTAGATAATCCTCTGGCTTGATTAGTCAGAAGGGGTTGGTAGTAGTGATGTTGAGTACTCAACAAGGACTTTGACCTTTGTAGTAGCCTACATTAGAGTTAGACGGCCCTAGTAACCTGGCCTAGTTCTAGGGATTGTCTTACTCCGAACGGGGTAATAGGATATTGAGATGAGCCGTCCTGGCTAGCTGTCTAGAGTCTGGAAATTGCCGTTCCTTGTGTACACTTTGTGATTTGGGTTGTTCACAAACTGGGCTGGACGCTGGCATTGTTCAAACCCCTTGCTATCTCGATGGTGATTGAAGTTAAGATTGGGACCCCTAGCTTACGGTAGCAAGTAAAAGATTATATGCTGTGTGCACTTGTTAATTATAGTATGCTATGGTGTACTTATTTTCCAGCGACGCATGAATTGAGTACTGGAGGCGGTGATTTCAGTACAATGATATGTGGTGCCGAAGGCAAGGCCTGCGGGACTTGCATACAGGCCGACCTTCTGTTGAAGAAGTGCCTGTAATTTAGAAACTTGGGCATTGATTTGAAATCTGAAATATTGTTTTCTAAAAATGATTGAGTTCTAAATAAACTCTTCTTCTTAGAGTGTTTTAAAAATTGTTTCCAATAGGAAAAGAACGATATGTTATTTCACAAAACTTTTGTGTTCTCTATTCTTTCATAAAGCACTAGCACACACGGGACTCATTGGATGATTAGCCACTCACACGTGTTTTTTATCTTACCTTTTTATAGGATTCAGAGCTGAACGGACCTACAAATAGAAGGACGATACCACAGAGTCACCAGTATAGGTCTAGACAGCTTTTCTTTTGATCATATACTTTTTTCTATTATATATAAAGATGGCATGTATGAGATTATCTTATATATGTATATGTGTGACCATTAGTATGGGATATTGTTGAGTTTGGACCTTATATATATATATATATATATATATATATATATTTACTCTGTTATTTTAGTTATAAAGAGTCCTTGTCTGGGAAACTGGATGGGGTAACACCCGGTGTTAATATGCTTCCGCTATTATATTTAGTAGATGTGTTACAAAGGGACATCCAAGAATACCTATGTCTGATATTCTTGAAGATACTTCATTAAGAAATATTATTTTTTGAGGGAAAAACATCTAAGAAGGCCAAGAAAGGGAAGAGAAGGTAAGGAGGCAAGAAGACTTGAGATTGTGGGCTTCTAAAGTTTAAAATTTTCACTCTTTCTCTTGTTTTTTCTTGTTTTCAAGTTTGTTTGTTCTTAGTTTCTTTGAAATCCAAACAATTTAAGTTTTATATATGTTTTGAGGCTATGTTAATAATTAGATTTTGATATATGGAGATTCATATATGTTGAAGATCTGATCTTTATTATAATTGAGAATACCTATTGAGTATTTGTACGATTCTAGATTTCATTCTTGTCAATGGTGTTGAGTTAATTGTGTTTGGCTAACAACATCTTGATTCACATGATTGAGTAAGCTAATATAATTTGATTTTTGATTTTTTTTAATCTAAGTAGCAACTATACTTAATTGAGTTTCTAGGCTAACTGGCCTAGCTAACTGGATTGCATGATGATCAATTTGCATATTTTCAAGGCTTACTAGATATGTAAATTGGTTTTAGTGGTGTCTTATATGCTTATCAATTTTGTTCTTTATTTTTTATAATTGATTAATTGAAGTATTAATATCTTTAAGAAAGGGTGAATCAATTTGGAGTAAATTGAAGAATGAAGTTAGGGATTTTAACTTATAGGCTAACTAAGAAAGAGTTAATTGACTTTTGCAAGAATAGAATATTTAATTCGCTAAGAAAGGTCTCAAAAATCAATTACTCAAAGTAATCCTATCTATGATAAATGTCATAGTTTGATCAAAACTACATAAGTTGAAGCATAGTAATTCTTGGAAGTTTCTTATTTTGATTTTGTTTCCTGTTTGGTTTTGGTTTTCTAATTTGTTTAGGATTAAGTTTAGGAAGTTTCTTAATTCATCCCCCCCCCCCCCCCAATTTGTGCATATATGTGGATAAGTCATCATTAGGATTGATTTAGCTAAGTGTTTACAAGATGATTTCATAAGAATAGTGTGATTGATGTTTTCTTATAGAATATACTTCTCTTGTTCATTGTGGGATTCGGTACCTTACTTTCCTCTATGCTAATTTATATCTTAATGAGTAGGGTTTAAAATTTGTTGGTGCATAATGACTGCATTTTTTATAAACCTGTATTTTTATATTGTGATCCTCCTCAAACAAATTTTTGGCGCCGTTTTCGGGCATAAAAGAAATATTTTGAACATCTTTATCATTGAATGATTATTGTGATACTTGGTTAAAGTAATTTTCTTGGTGCCAAAATTTCCTTTTTACTCTTTAACTTGGTTTATTTTGCTTCGTAGGTTGCTCATCTTATTGATGAATCTTAGAAATGGTAAGAAAATCGATAAAGAAACAACTACCAAGGAGCTTAAATTGATCCCTCAGGAAGCTAGGATTTGTGAAGAAGGAGTTCATTCATAGACCCATTCTTCTCCCAAATTTGAAATTCTTTCAATTAGTGAACAACTCGAGGGAAAAATTGGTGACATCTCTCCTCACTTTGATTCCCCAATAGCTCCCAATTTATCTCTAAAAGAACTTATTTCACCCATTCCTAATGATCACCCCCTATGCATTGTTTTTCTTCAAGTCACAGCTAATTTTAAATCGTATTTGGGTTTCATTCATCTTTTGCTAGGTGCTAACGAACATGTGAATGTCAACCTCCTAGAAGGTGCAATCCCTATTCCAACACTTATAATGAGAGATGGCGTGACCATCTAAACTTTAGATGGTGAAACCAAGGAGGTAGACTACAAAACTTTTCCAACAACCCTTCCAATGCACCACCTTCCTATTGGAAGATATGGTCAAATCCCTTGCATCTAGTTCTTTAACTTTTTAAAAAGAGACCAATTCTAGCATTCAAAATCTAGAGAATCAAGTGGGGCAATTGACCATAGATGTGAGTCAAATCAAAGTACAACTGTCTAATAAACTTCTATCTTAACCTCTTAACCCTAGGGATCCTTCTAATGCTAAAATACCATCTTGGGGTAAAAGAGTAATTTCTCAACAAGTTGTGTGTTTCTCTATTTATTTTTCACACTCACTTTGGTTTTATTTCTTGCCTAGGATCCATTGAAAAAGAGCTAGGTCGAGCAAACAATGTAGAATAACAGTGCTTGTTGGGAGGCCACTAATCTCAAGTTTCCTTCTTATTGTTTCACCACATTTTTTCCTTTTTAGTTTGACTAAACAAAAAACTTTAAAATCCCAAAAAGGTGTTTTTTTTTTAGATTGTTTAAAAATTCTTAGAATTATTTTTCTTTATTTTTATAATAAAAAAATGTTTGAAATCTGCGCAGCCTTTACTGAACTTTTCTGCAATATGCACGGGTAAGGGCATGGTCGTGCCTCTGCCTATGCACCCAACATAGAATTCTTTAAAATTTCATATCTGCACTCGTGTTTCACTTTTCTTCTCAAAGTTCTTCATTCTTCTTCCACTCGTGCACCCTTGCTCTGTTTTCTTCATACCAACAACCAATTACCTACCATCTTCACCTTTAAATCCATTATTTGGCCATAACAATTTCAAGAATCAAAATTTCTCCAAATTTTGGTCCAAAAATTGTAGCTTTTGAAGGGAGTTATCTTTAGAAAACTTTCTACAAATAGAAGGTGTTTTGGTAAGAAAAGTTTCACACAATTCATCTTTAATACATAAGCAAGAGATTATACGGAACAAAATATAATTTTGATTAATTTTTGTTATTTAATTTTACTACTTATGGGGGTCCAAAAATCATGAGTTTTTCTGCAATTATGAAGTAAATAAAAGCTGCAATTAGTTGTTCTAACGGTTAAGAATTGATGGTTGAATGATGTTTTGTCTATCGTGAAGTTGATGGATGATTTTGGTGCACTGTAAGGTTGATTATGATATTTTCCCATTGCTGAAAATTTCTTCCATCATACTGATTTAAATTGATCTACATTTCAACATTTTATTGTTGGAGCATGTTTGATTGATTGCAAGAAAGTGGTGAGGATAAATTGAGATGCTTGGGCTTTGTTATGCTAAAGTTTGGTTGATTATTGTGGCTGGTTTTCTATCTACTTGAGATAGCTGAATTTTTTCTTGTGTGGGTTGCCAATTGACATCTTAACATTGAGGAATGGAGTTAATTTGAATTGTGTTGGTAATGATACAAGAATTAGATCACCTTGTTGTGAAAATTGCAGAGTAGTTTGCTGCCTAAATGAAGGGATTTTGTTTGGTGGTTGAATGAAAGTGGAGGGAGATATTCACTCTTGATTAAACACCTAGTCACCTATTCTCTTCCTATCTTTTGATCCCCCCTTGACATCCTAAATTCCTTTTTCTTGGTTTGCACTCTTATAGCTTATTTTTCTTGGCATTATTTTTCTATTTTGATATATCTCATGGCTTTTAAACAAAAGCATGTGATGCGAAGAGATAGTGGCTCTAGTTTAAGACCTTCGGACCAAGCTAGGGACCATGACCCTATGAATCTACATTTCACAGACCCTACACAAATTGCTAGATTTAAGAATTTCTGTCATAGGACTTTTTGGCCTAATCGCTTTATTGATCACTCAAGCCTTCAACAATTAGGCCTTAATGAGGAAATCACTCGTCTCTTCTCTGACTCAGGTTGGGATCATTTCTTTGACATCATAGAGCCGGGTTATGGTAATCTAATGCTAGAATTCCTTAGCACCTACTCTTTTAGATGAGAATGCATATGTTTGAACTGTAAACACTATTAGCTTCCACCTATGTGGACAAACCTTCAACATGTCTATAAATAAATTTGGGGTGGCTTTAAGATTTTATGTAGGGGAGGATAGTGCACCACAAAGAGATAGCTTTGCCAATAACTTAGATGAGATAGCTTTTTGGCAAACACATGCACTAGCCCTATGTGGAGGGCATGTATTTCTAAGATTAGCCAATTTCCCTCCCCTATTATTATATATCTCTATAGACTCATTGCTCATACTATTGGGAGTAGGAAGTAGAGTAATAGAGTGGTGACTTGGTAGGATCTATTTTATCTGTTAGCCCTAAGGGCTTTCTCTTATGTTTTGACTTATGACAAATATTGATGTGGACTAACTTGTGTGATCTATATGTGATAGGACATGTTTGACCTCAATTCTTCAAAGGTATTCAAATAAGATTGATTAAGCAACCCTTAAGCAATAGAATTCAAGAATGGGTGATCAAGATGAAGTTCAAGCTTAAGAGATTACAAACCAAGAAGTCCTTATAGAAGAACTTTAGATTAGGAATTTTTGTTAAGGTATTTCTTGTTAAATCCTATATCTCTTACCTTATGATTCAAATGATTTCTACCTTAAAGTACACAAAGAAAAAAGAATTCAAAGTTTTAAATCTCAGAATTTTAGATTGAGAAGTTTGGATGATTCTACATCCAAAAGATTCGTCCAAAATCCTATAAACTGTGTCAAATCATTTCTACCTGAAAAAGTGCTATTTTGGACTTACCTTATGGATGAAATATGAGTCCAAAACATGGGTAAATTTAACATAAAAATTATAGCCGTTTTATAACCATTGGTACTTCACTTTATGGCTCTATATAAAGCCTCTAAACTTGATTTGACATAAGATTTTTGTAATATCCTTCTAAGAAACACTCTTACTCTATAGAAAACAAAAATCTCCTTTATCAAAGTACTTCAAAGTGATTTCAAATTGTGTCTAAAAGGTAAAAGTGTTTGTTCTTTTTCCTTGGTGTGCATTTACTCAAACAAGTGAGCTTTTACTATTCCATAGATATTCAATGTCTTTTTATATTAAGGTTATGGTGTAAAACCCATATAGGGTGAACCTTGATTTGAGTGGTTGATTGAGAGGTTTTGAAAAATCAATTGTGGTGATCCTCTCTTATATTTGGTACAGATTGATTCCATTAAGTTAGATATATGAAATCTGGTTGAAAATCCTTAAGTGTGAGCTTAAGGTAGTGGATGTAAATCTTAATAGATCGAACCACCATACATTCTGTGTCTCATTTCTCTGTATACAACATTAACTGTATTGTATTTCTTACCTTAGTCTGAATCTGGATATTTCTCAAAGTTTTCTTGAATAGCTTTCTCTGTTGCCATGAAGTTGGTCTAAGCAACTTGAAAATTATTAATATTCTATATAACAGACTACTTGAAAATTTTAGTTTGTCAAAAACCTTATTCATCCCCTCTAAGATTTTTTATTTGGTGTCAGAGCTTGGTCTATATATTTTTGGTTTAACAACCTTGTAGGAAAGATCCTTATGGTAAGCTCATTCTCTCTTCCATATGTTGAAGGATCTTCAACAAATTGACCTCCTTTATTCAATGGAAACAACTACACATTCTGAAAAATTAGAATGAAAATCTATGTGTGCTCAATCAACTTTGAATTATGGAATTTGATAGGGAAATGTCATTTTATTCTATCAAAAGTTATTGATGGCGTAAAAATGCCTAAACAAAATGACGAGTTTGATTTTGGAGACAATGCTAAGATGACATTAAATTTTCAGGCTATGAACATCTTATGCTGTGCACTAGATGCAATTGAATACAATCGAGTTAGTGGTTGTGTTCAGCCCATGACATGTGAAAATTACTCGATGTCACCTATGGGGGGACAAACTAAGTTAAGGAATCCAAATTGGGGCTTCTAATTCATGATTATGAATTATTCACAATGAAACTGAATGAAAGCATTACTGATATGTTCACTAGATTCACAAATATTACAAATGGTCTCAAAGTCAATGGAAAGGTTTATTCCCTTGGAGAATAAAATTGAAAAATTCTAGATGCATTACCTAAAAGCTGGTAGCCTAAAGTTCTTGCCGTGGAAGAATCCAAGGATTTAAAATCCTTACCAACCGAAGAGCTGATCGACTCTCTTCTAACACATGAAATGAAACTCAAAAGGTTTCAGGAATCCAATGATCATGATAAAGGTAAAAAGGAAATAGCATTGAAAGCTGAAAAAGAGGATGAAGCAACTAGTCAATCTGACAGTAGTAATGGAATGGAAGTTGAAAATGAAGATCTGGCAATGATAACAAAGAAATTCAGAAGGATGTTCAACAAAGAAAACTTCAAAAGAGGAAAGAAGTTTACAAAAAAGAAAGGACAAACCTCAGCGTTCAAGCTTCAATGTTATGAATGCAAAAGAAAAATTGAGGAAGATCCTCAAGAAGAATCCTCAACTAAAGGAAAAGAAAAGGACAAGGGACTATCTGAAAGTATTTTGGGCACTATAAACTTATTGGTTGCTAAACTAGATGGTTTCAGTTCAAAACTTCAAAATGTTGGCCATATATTGACTGCAATGGAAAAGAAAGCAAAAATAGATGACTTGGTGTCTGTTCCAAAGGGAATTGAGGAGGAACCAGTCATTGAGGAAGAAATTGAACAAGAACAACCTGCAGTGGAGGAAGTGCCTGTTATTGTGCAAACTAAGGAAAAGTTCTTGATTCAAGAAGCTGTAGCACCCTCTGCCTCATCTAAACCACATGTCTCATCTGGAAAGAGACAGAAGCATGTTGTGGTTAAAAAGAAGTCTAGTAGGATTGCTGGTCAACATTCTCAAAAGAGTGCAGGATTAAAAACTGAAACAATTCACATTTCCTAAAAGACCAAATTGGCAAAATGCTCTTCAGTTGACCTTTAACCTGACTGCCCTCAATTCTCTCTGCTATCGTGAACAGTTTACTTTTTATAGTTGAACAATTAACTTTTCTGTCTTACTTATGCACAAGCTTATCTGCTTAAATTCTGAATACTTCATATCCATATATATATATTCCATTTTCTTCTGTTCTTTTTTGTTATTCCACTTTTTTTATTGATGACAAAGGGGGAAAAAATATGGATATGACTGGAAATGTGGGATAGTTACTGGAAAAATGTTGGGATAGTTTTCTATATGTGATTCTGCTTATAATTGTGAGTGTTACAATTGATTATTCTACTAATTGTGAGAGTTACAATTGGCTATGTCGACTGGGCTGTGATTATTCTACTGATTTATTTGATTATCTATCTATGTGATAGTATGCTATGCTCTTTGTTCCTAATTGTTAATAATACATAACTGATTAATGTTTGCCTGGTAGTCCTTGAGTAGTAAATTTACTTGAGGAAAACTTTGTACTTTAATTTAATATTTTTGGATGAACTGTTTGATATGAATATTAATCATTTGTGATCTTAGTGTAGATATCCAAATTGGACACCAATTTGGTATCTTGAATTTCATCCAAATGTACTCTTTCCGTAATAAAAGTATCTTTGAGACCAGATTGATAAGATGTTTTTAAGTGATTCTGTGACAATTTCATTGATAAAGATTTCAATCAGATGGATTGCTTCCTTTATGATCAAAACTCTATGAGAAAATCAGGATAGATCAAATTTCTAAAAAATCCATTATCTCGTGCATTATGACAGAGGGAGTTTTGGACTAATATATCCTTGATCCAAAAATCTTGTCCAAAAAGGTTTTCTTCAAAAACATTCATACCATTTTGGACACACACATTTTGGACATCCAAAAGTCACATTCATAAAGGTTTTATATTCACTTTCACCAATGTTTTGGATGTACATTTTGGACGTACAAAATATTCAGTTTTTTCCTCAGTTACAAATATTCATATATGTAAATATTAAGGGGGAGCATTTTGTCCCATGACTTATCTACTATATCTCTTCTACAAAAATCATCATATTGGTTATTTCTTTATGGAATAATTGTTTAATGGAAGGATGGAGGAAATGGAGGTAGGTTGGGCCATAAGCTCATTGAGCCATGCTTGTGAAGCATATATATTTTTCTATCATAATCTTATAAGCACTCTTTAAGTTCTATAATGAGAGATTGTATTTCAATAAAAAATATTCTTATTTCTCTCAGTCTAACATGTTTATATAGTTCTTTATTTCACAATCCCATCAAGTTTTGTCATCACTTAAAAGGGGAGAGATTGTTAGCCCTAAGGGCTTTCTCCTATATTTTAAGTTATGACAAATATTGATGTAGACTAACTTGTGTGATCTATATATGATAGGACATGTTTGACTTCAGTTCTTCTAAGGTATTTAAATAAGATTGATTAAGCAACTCTTGAGCAATGGAATTCAAAAATGGGTAATCAAGATAAAGTTCAAGCTTAAGAGATTGCAAACTAAGAAGTCTTTATAGAAGAACTTTAGACTAGGAATTGTTATTAAGGTATTTCTTGTTAAATTCTATGTCTCTTTACCTTATGATTCAATTGATTTATACCTTGAAGAACACAAAGAAAAAAGAATTCAAAGTTTTAAATCTAAGAATTTTGGATTGAGTAGTTTAGATGATTTTGCATCCAAAAGATTCTTCCAAAATCCTGTAAATTGTGTCAAATCATTTCTACCTGAAAAAGTGCCATTTTAGACTTACATTTTGGATGCATCGTCGTTTGAAACATGAGTCCAAAACATAGGTAAATTTAACAGAAAAATTATAGCCGTTGACACTTCACTTTATGGCTCTATATAAAGCCTCTAAACTTGATGTGACATAAGATTTTTGTGGCATCCTTCTAAGAAACACTTTTGTTCTATAGAAAACAAAAAATCTCATTTATCAAAATGCTTCAAAGTGATTGTAAACTGTGTCTAAAAGGTAAAAGTGTTTGTGCTTTTTCCTTAGTGCATATCTGCTTAAATACTGTTCCATAGATATTCAATCTCTTTTATATAACAAGGTTATTGTGTAAAATCTAATTGGGGTGAACTTTGATTTGAGTGGTTGATTGAGATGTTTTGGAAAACCAAGTATGGTGATCCTCTCTTATATTTGGTGCAGATTGATTTCATTAAGTTGGATATGTGAAATCTGGTTGAAAATCCTTAAGTGTGAGCTTAAGGTAGTGAATGTAAATCTTGATAGATCGAATCACTATACATTATGTGTCTCATTTCTCTATATACAACATTAACTACATTGTATTTCTTACCTTAGTCTGAATCTGGATATTTCTCAAAGTTTCTTTAGATGGCTTTCTCTATTGCCATGAAGTTGGTCTAAGAAACTTGAAAATCATTAATATTTTGTATAACAGACTATTTGAAAATTTTAGTTTTCCAAAAACCTTATTCACCCCGTCTAAGGTTTTTCATTATCTTTGGTCTATCATGACTCGCACTCCTATCAATATCACTATCTCTTTTGCTTTTTATCTTGACTGCATGGTAGCTTCTAAGATAGGTGCTCTTTGTGGTTCCCTATATATCACCCGACTAACTAAGAAACCTTATTTAGTTCATGATGATATGTGCTTAGATGTGATTGTGCATATAATTCCCCCCAATTTTCAAACTGTCCAAAAGATAGGCATGGTTAGAAGACTTGGTGTAATTCAATATGTTTTGGAAGGTAAGTGGGACATGAGAAGGAAGTTTGAAGATGAGCTGGATATTCCTATTGAGCTTGAGGTTCCTGTTGATCCCCCTTCTATGCCACCATTTTCTTCACATGATTTCTCACCTATGATGTATATATTGGGAAGATATGAGCTAGTATGGAACAAGACTTTAGTCTTCTACACCAAAGGATGGATGGTATGCATAGTCCTTATATGCAAAAGATGGATTCTATAGGCCAAAGAATAGGTAATATAGATCTCCATATGGGATGGATGGAGGCCAATTTATGTTCTTATTTCAATTCCATCCATTTTACTTACATTCCATGACCCTCTCATTTTGGTGCAAGGACATCTTCTCAATCCGGCCCATCGGCGACTCCTTTTGATGATGCACCAATGCATGATGATCCACCTCCTTCGGCTACCCATTATTGAATGTATTTAGTAGTTTTCCTTCTTTTTTTCCTCTTTTTATTCATTTTCCTTTTTCTTGCTCGGGTGAGAGTTTTTAGACTAGGTTTATTTTTATGTACTTTTATGTTGTTTTATTTTGCAATTTTCCTTTTTCCTTTTAGCTATGTATCTAATGATCTAACTTTGTTTCTTTGATACTTTGCTATGGCAATATTTTGCAACTTCAGAGCTTGATGTGTGTTTTTTAGTGTTGAAAATATTATCAACAAAGTCCACAATCCATCTAGTTTTAATTAACATGTTAACCACTAAAACTACACATACAGGAAAGTATACCCATCATATAGTACAGTGAATAATAGGTATTGAATTCACGAGAACTTAGGCTCCCACCTTACTTTACCCAAATCTTTATTGTTTAGCTAATAAATAAGAAGAGATAAATAAAACACTAATCTAATACATTAGAAAAAAGTCAAGTTACATAAGAAAAGTTACAAGGATAATCAAAGAGTGAGAAGAAGGAGAAAAGACATGTAAACAGATAGAAATTCTTGAATACACAATAATAATTGACTAACTATTCTCTCAATTAATTATTTTCTTGGCATTATAAAGGATTAAAGTACACACACTTCATTTACAATCTATGAAATCACTATCTTCTAGTTAAATTAGTGAACAAATTCTGTCTCAACTAATTTATCCAAAAAATGCATTAAAATCAATCCTTACATAAATCCCCATATTCTAGGTGATTTAAAGCATGAAATTAGCAAATAAATCTATATTCTAGAAATCATCAACTAATCTTTAATTACCAAGTTCTTAACAATTAACCAAATTTTCAAGTAAGTTAAGAGATAACAAATATGAAATTAATTAAATTGAAACAACTACCAACCTCTTTTGTACGCAAGTTAATAAGAAGAATTAATCAATCAATTCCTTAATTAAAACAAGTAATCAAATACCAAGCATAAAAACTAATTGGTCAGAGAATTAAAATCAACACAAAGTCATGAATCTAAAAATATCCTCCAAATACAATTAAAATAATTAAAATTTAAATTGTCAAAAATTACAAAGAAGGGAAAAAGAAACCACTCATAGACAAGTAAGCCTTCTTCTTCTTCCTTGAACTTCTTGAGCAACCTCCTATTCTTTTCCAAGAATTCTCTTTGATCTCCTAAACTATGGTGTTTCTCTAGGAGTTTTCTAAAGATATTACACTGAAGAATTGAAAAATTACTTTGTACAAGAGTACTAATTCATTTCCAAATCAAGTCTCAAAAGAATCCTTATGGAATTTACTAGTATCTGCTTAAAATAGGAAATCCATCGCCATATTCCCGACCACACTCGGCACCGATTTAGAGGTATAACCGGTGCCGGTTCACCTCTATGTCTCGGTTATTTTGTTTCCAATAACAAGCTGGCACCAAGTTAGGTAGGTCACCCGGCACTGGTTCAACTCTATTATGTCTCGAATTGCTCTGTTTTTCTCTTTTTTGTGTAGTATTAAGCCATGGCCGCTCTCTATATTGGGCAGGCACCGGGTCAAGTCTAGAATCGCATAATTAAGCCCTAAATTCCTCAATTTCTGCATAAAAATGTCAAAAACACCTTTCCAAATGCAATATATCAAATTGGAAGGAATATAATAGTTATTACGTCAAATATATCACAAAATATCCTCAAATAACTAGGAAAATATAGATAAATTTAGGCCATATCACATTCCCGCACACTTAAGCTTTACTTATCCTCAAGCAAACAAGAATTAAAACACTAAGCATTTAGAACAACACAAAATAATTTAACAAAATTTTCCATAACAAATTCATCCATAATGAAGACATAACCTTTTTCCAACCTTAAACATAAATTTGTCATTCATTCAACCCTTTCAAAACTTGTAAACTCATGAATTAAATCAAACAATCCCAAGGCCATCAAAGTTAAGTTAAACAAGCTTGTATCCAGTACAAGAAAATCATCCTATTCCTCAAGCAAAAATATAGATAACATAAATCATACAGGTTAAACCATTCAACCAATTCCAACATTATAAATTCAAATGTACACAACTCAAGCTAGTGAAACAAGGAAACACTCCACTCCTTTTTTTTTTTTTTTTTTCTATGACTTAGGGGATTGATAGCCGCAAGTAAATAGATTTCTCTTCATGCACCGTATTGACCCCTTTATAGTTATTATTTTTGTTCAGCAATTTCTTTTTCATTCTTACCATTTTACCTTCAGGATAGCCTCAAGAGAGTATACTGAACAATACTTGTTATTTCTCTCCATATTAATCCCCTTTTTAGCAAAATGTCTTTTTTCTTTCAAAGATAAAAGCATTTTTTAACACAATTTTTTTCATCTCACGTAACAATGATTTTTTTTTTCACTTATTATTTTTCTATCTTCCTCACATTTCCTATTAACAACTCAAAATTAAACAAATTTTAAACCCATAATATAGGAATTAGTCAAAAAATCTTCCTATATTCATCACACCATCCATATTCAAACTTAAAGAATAAAACAAAACTCAAATAGCAAATATAACAAAGGTTAACTTAAATTCTCAAGACTTAACAAAATCTAACTTAATACACATGTCAACTTTTTAATTTTTTTTCCACTCATTATTTTTCTATCTTCCTCAGATTCCCTATTCACAACTCAAAGTTAAGCAAATTTTAAACTCATAATATAGGAATTAGTCACCAACTCTTCCTATATTCATCACATCATTCATATTCAAACTCAAAGAATAAAGAAAAACTCAAATACTAAATATAACTAAGGTTAATTTAAATTCTCAATACTTAGCAAAATCCAACTTAATATACAAGTTAACTTTTTAATAAAAAATCCAACTATAATGAATGAAAAATCTATATCCAAAGTTAAATAGAAAATCATAACTCCATTATAGATAAATAAACTCAATTTAGCTCCAAAATCTCCAAACTTTCAAAGTTTCAAATTTTCAAAAACAAAATTGTTTCAACATTTAGCTTTAAAAATTTTGCTTGATACCAAGAAAACACCAAGATGATTGATAAAACTTTGGACAAAGAATATCACCAAACTACTCTCCCACACTTAAATTGGACAATGTCCTTATTAGCCAAAAATTAATACAAGAAAGCATCTCTAAAGGGACCAAAAATGATAAAGCGAGGGATAAAGTGAAGCAATACTCTCCAAGTGCAACAACGCTCCAATATATATTACAACTTTGAGAAGAAAGAATTGAGAAGGTTTCAAGATGACTTTATTCAATCCTTCAAAATAAAACATACAAAAAAGCACAAAGAAAATAATAACAAATTAAAAACACATCGAAATAAAAGAAAACAAACAAAAGAAAAATACTAATAAAAATCCTAACAAAGCAAATAAAAATACAACTCACTCCCCCACACTTAAGATGGAAAATATTTATCTTATTTGGGGAAAATAACACTAAAAAACTCTAAACACAAAATAAAAATACAAAACTCTTTCCACTCATCATACTTCCTCATCAAACCTTAATAAAAGAAATTAATACTTATTGAAAAAGGTAGGCATAATAAAAGTAGAAATAAGAGAAGGTTTTGAAAAATGGAGGGTTCTAAGAAAATATTGGTTGCAATGAATGTAAATGCATGACCCCCTTTCTGTAGCACCTTTTTAGATATACAAATCAAGTTCTCAACACAAAAATGTAAATTATGTCTAAAAGGTGTATAAATATTAAAATCACCACTTATCCCTTCAAAAGATTTGTCGCAATTAAAATGCTCCTTTAGACTTAGTAATGTAGATTTTAAAGATGGAATCAAGAAATTATTGCTTTTCAAATTATGGTCTACAAAAATTAAGTTACCTCCCTTTGAATGGGGTGAAAGCTAGAAATTGTTGAAATGTATGCCCTCTTAGACTAAGTTTCTGATGTATTTTTTACTTGTATTAATAAAAGTATTTTTCTTAGAATTTGTTTGTGAAATTTTCTTTATATTTGTGCACAATGTTATTGGAAAAGACCCATTGTGTTTAAGTAAATGGTTCATGTGAATGGAGGTCTTTCACAGTAAGGTATGGACTATGGGATACTTAACACATAAACTATAGTTCTTAACCGGATGAGAATGAGAATCTCATCATGGTAAGGTTATTATGTTATAAATTTCAAATAGAGAATGGCTTACCTTTAGCCAATGAGTAGTCTACTCATTTTATAACACAAATGTATTTCGAATACGTAGAACAAGACTTCTAGTAGTGGTTTCCAAAAGTACTATGTGATAGAAACCTAGACTACTATTGCTATAGCGTGGACTTGTACTTTACAACTTAAGTATAAGTTGGGGGTCTAATGAAATTGGAAGTGTATGCTTTGATATACTATAGTTGAGGTTCTTGAAAAGGACAAATATACTTATATGTTGGGTATATGTGACTAGTTAGTCAAGACAGACTTGCATGAGATAGTGTCTATGCTATATCGCTCCTTGTGGCTGTGCAAATGATCTAATTATCTAGGGTCCTAGGGAATATGACTTGGATATTGGCTTTAGTGTAGCTCCCTTGGAAAGCTAAAATATTCCAAGAAGTCGTGGATCATTGGACTAGAAGCCTAGGGATGGTAGATGTCTTTTAGAGAGGTATTAGTATACTATTTCCTATCTAAATGAACGTCAATGTGTAGAGGGGTATTTTAGTCATTTTATATGTGGGTCGAAGACATAGTTAACACAGCATTGTCATTGGGGTCAATATTTCCTTATAGTGATATTAAGAAATATTTAAAATGTAAAATACAACTAATTATATATAAAGGGTATTTTGGTCATTTTAGTAGCCAAGGCAATGTGTCTTTTTAGTCATCAGAATAGCCCGTAAGTCCTAATTATTTTAGGTCGAGGAAATGGTCACAATGGAAAAAGGATTTTATTTTATTCAGAAAGTCTAATTTATTTTTGGATTAGAATAAAATAAAAAGAATGAGAGAAATTAAATTTATTATCTAGTTTGATTAGTAAATTAATTATTCAGCATCTAAGCACGGATTGAATAATTAAAAAAATTGACCTGGACATAAACCAGTTAATAAAAGGCTTAATAATTATTTTAGTTCATTTGGTCACATTAATTATTTATTCGGCTATTTTAATAGGCCCAGGAAATAAATAATTGATGGCTATTATTTTTGGGCTCATTGGATCCAAAGAAAAATAATAATTTATTTTAGCCCAATAACCTGAACTAAACGATTTTTTATTATTCACGATATAGAAGAGTTGGGGATTACCCAAATCTCTTTTGTTGATAGCCTCTGGATTTTTAAAATATCAAAATACTAGGGTTAGGTTATCTGGGATGTGAATATGAGTTGTGCAGTAGAGAAAAAAAAAAAAAAGAGAGAACTCACAACACTGCGGAAGAAAAAAAAACAGAGTTGGTCCTCTGTTCTCTCTCTCTCGTTTTGCTCTATTTTTCCTTTTCCATCTTCTTGTCTTTGCTAACCAATAGCAAAGGATCAAGAAGGACCAGTCCTCACCTAGGTTGTTTCACCAACATAGATAGGCGGATGAATATTCTGAGAAGCAAAAAGCTTCGCGTACATGCTTAGAAGAAGCCTACGGATTGCTGGTTTCTTGCCGGAATCGTCGTCGAGACAGTTAGCTACTTCTGTGGTTAGTGCCTCATCTTCTCAGCCAAATCAGAAAAAGACACATAAAGGTATTGATTTTCACCTTCCGCTGTGTTGTGTCTTTGTTTTTGGGTCTTGTTTCATGCGTGTATAGCGTCCCCTGTTTTTCGTTCCTACGAGAGGTATCAAAGCATTTGCTTTGAAAGGCATGGTAGTTAATAAAACCTGGTAAGACTATTTATAATAAGATCCTTCATTGTTTTGGTTTGGGTAGATTGTCTGTACACCTCACCATTGAGGTATAGGAGATTCTATAAATTTTTTTCCCATGTTTTGGTTAGCTTCGTGTGAACCCGATTCAAAAGGGTATAGGTGTAAAACTCCTCCTAAAGCCAACCCTAGAGTAAGGGGGGTCGGGATGCATATCATATTATTTTACATGAATATATATGTTTTAAAATGATTTTATGTGCTTTAGAATTGTGGATTATAGGTTAAAATGCTTAGTTATGCTTATTGAGTAGGAGGGGTAAAATGGTAATTTTACTTGAGGTCAAAATAGGAAGATAGCTTGAGGATTACATAAGAAGAATATGTGGTTGAGAAAATAAGAACAAGAGTTAGTGTGGTTTAGTGGTTAGAGCTTGGTGAATTAATTTCTAAGGTCATGAGTTCAAATCCCATCATTTAAGTTTTTGTCATGATTATCTCAACTAAGTTTGAATTTTTGTTTTCTTGCATTCCATGAAAATAGGAATGTTTTCTTAGGGGAGACATGAAGAGAATGTCCTAATCTTGCCCTCATGTCCTAAAAAGAATTCTAGAGGAATTCTTGTCCTTTTTATTACCTCTAGCTTTTCCTAACATTTTTACAATTTAAATTCATTAAATCTCTTCTTTTGAACTCCAAAATTCTGTGATATTTATTCACCTTGAATTTCAAAAATCAGCTGTGGAGGATGGGGAGTTGGCCGAAAATAGGAGGGGAAATAGGAAGGGGTTCCAAGAGAAAACAAACACCATGAAAGAACCTTCAAAAATTCACCTTCATGTTGTTCATGTTTTAGTGAAGGGAAATCTGGAAAATTTTCCAGAATTTTTGCAGACCATCTCTTCGAAAATTCAGCCAGTAAACCTCTTCATTTGCTGCTAAGAAAATGGTCATTTCATATGGCTTGAAGGCTGGAAAATCTGTGCAATTTTCGGACTGCACAAACTACACCAAACTAGGAAAAAAAATTCTGGCAGTTCGCCATTTCTAGCTAGGAAAATGCAGCTGTTTTAATCCACCTTCAAGCCAGTAAAACTCTTCTGTTTTTCTTCAGAAAGAAGGCTGGAAAACCATCCTTGGAAGACCCTCAAACACCCCAGAAGAACCACTGAAAATCGAGCCAAGTGAGTGCAAAAATTCTGCACCAAAAGTCTTTATCCTTCGAAACTCATGAGCATTAAAACCAGAAATTTTCCCAGCTTTACTTCCTTCAAGGCTAGGCTGAGAACCACCCTTCAACTTCTGCAACATTGCTCCTTGATCAGCCATGGACTGCACACCACTAACCCCTCACTTACCTTGAACTCTTGGACTCCATAACCATACCTCAAAACACTCCTAAGATCACTCCATTCAAACTCTTTTTGAACTTCAAATAATTTCAGATTTTTGCTCCATGAAAACACTCTTGTATCAAGCTAATAAACCAGAATTTTCTCTGCCATCTTAGACTGCATTTCAGCTAGCCTTCTAACCTGAACAAGCTTCACTCATTTCAGCAAAGGTAGCTAGTTCAATCGGCACCATTGAAGAGCATAGAAACCTTCCTTGATCAAACACCATAGCTAACCTCCTACCTTAAACAACTCCACAACTTCCTCCATTTAAATTTCAAAAAAAAATCTGATCACTCTCTCTCCCACAAGCTGAAAACCGAAACTCCTATCCACCCCAAACCATTCGGCCAACCGCTCTCCAGAAAATTGTGAGCCTTTTCTCTTATTCTCTCCATCTTTCACCAAGAACACCAAGAACATACACTAAACTTCTTCAAGCCTAACCCAACTCTAAACACCTCCAATCACTCTCAAATACTCCGGATCACTTCTATTTAATCCCTAAACTTCATTTTTGGGATTTATAACGCAAAACCTCGCAAACAAGAAATTTCAAACGGATCGAAATTAGCCTTTTCCCTTGAAGGTCTCAAGAACATCAACAAGGTAAATCAAGAACAACCTTCTTGTCCATCCTTTTCCATTCAATTCTTAATATACTCTTCTAATGCTCTCTCTCTCTCTCTCTCTCTCTCTCTCTCTCTCTCTCTCTCTCTCTCCTCTACCGAAATGGTTGATTAACCATCAACCATGGCTGTTTTTCCCGGTGGATCACTCAAGGCTCTCTATCGCGCGTAGACCTTCTTTTGTCTTCATCAAAGCAATCGACAATCAAGTATCTATTCTTAAATTCTTTCTTTTTAAATTCTGAAATCATGTCTCCTAGGTGTTGATAAGGAGATAGAGTATGAATGGAGATTGAGTATATGCATGTGGATTAAGAGGATGGAGTTAAGATATGATGAATGTTGTATATGGCTAAGTTGTATGTGTTCTCTTTTTGAATCATTATATGTTCTTCGTGCTTAATGAATTTTATGGATGTTTGAAGCATGTTAGAGATCATGACACCAAAGGTGATTAGGCTCTCATGTTTCTATTTTCCATTGAAGCCATTAATGATGATTATGCCTAGAAGGAAGTTAGCCTTGTGATAGTATGCGTGAATTCAAGCATGTGTTCATGAATGGATTGGTTTATTATTTGATGTTGGAGAATGTGTTTATGAATCTTTTCTAACAGTAGGAAAATCATGGTGAAAGGGTATTTCCTTGTTAAGTCTAGGTTATTTTTATTAACAAAATTTTATTACTTTAAATAGAATTACTACTATATTTTTCTCTATAAAATTCGAAACTCTAGGAAGATTTGGAGTGGTTTATTAATTAAAATGTTAATATTTTCTTTATCAAATAAATGAGATCTTTTGTTAAAAATGATATATATATAGTAACAAATCATTTATGATAAATGAAATATTAGAATTAATTGATGACCTTGTAGACCTTAGTTCAAACTTTTACCTATATTCCTAAATATTATTTATATTAAAATCTATTTGTTATTTATTAATTTAAAATTTAAAATAATTCATTTATTATTAATTTTATTTATTACTAATTAATTATTATCTAAATAAATAAATAAATAAATAAATAAATTTGTGATTTATTATTTACTAATAATAAAGCTATTTTTAAATTACCATTTGTTAATATTGTTAGACTTAATATTATTTAAAATTCAAACTTTCTTTTATTTATTAATAGCACACAAGAATTATTAAATGAGTCTACAATTTATTAGCAACTATTTTAGAACCCCAGGTTATTTTAACTTATTAAACTAGACTTATTTTATAAAGTTCTTTTTTTTTTTTTTTTAGCTAGCCTTAAAGCTTAGCGCGTTAGGGTCGTGGTGGTAATGGGTTGAACTAGGATTATTTTGTGTAAGTGAGTTTTGCTTGAATGTAACTTTATGTTTTGTGTTTACCCCAGGCAGGGTTAGGTCAACCTTGGAAGACTTTTGAGTTTGAGCAAGCAAAGAACTAGGTAAGCTCCTGCATGGAATTTTTGTGGAGACCAAAAAATTACTGTGGCAATCAAAATGCGATGTGTACGGACATTTATTTTGTGAAGGCAATTAAGGACTGTTTTTCCTTTTTATTGTGGACAAACAAATCATTTGAAAAATTAAACAAGCAGTTTTACACAAAATGTTAAACTCTTTCTAAAACCCAACTTTGACAAGACTTTTAGAAACCATTAATTGCTATTTCTAAATAAAGCCGATTATGACCAATTTTCTCCCAAGTGGGACAATTAACGTTGAGTACTCAATAAGGGTAGACCACCAGGATTAGTCTTTGAAGGGTTAGGGTAAGTCTCTCAGTAGTTGGCCACCTCTGAGGGGTAAGTCCTTCCTGGATAGGGTGCCAGTCCGGTAGGTCATGCCGGTCCGAGCTAGTAAGTTTCAGTCCTGTGGACTGTGTATTCTGGAGTGGACAACCGGTAAGTTTGGGTGTAGAGATGGAGGAGTATCTCACTCGGTAGGCCGTACACCTACCCTTTTGTCACTTGCACAACGTGTGGCATTCTGAACGTTATTTAGTCATAGGGCCCAACGTGTGGTAACCCATGGCTACCCATTTGAGTGGTTGTATTTATTGTGTACATGTATGATTTGAAAAGCGAAACGCCATTCTCTATTTTCAACACTTATTTACTGCTTGCCAGCACTTTTTCTTACGAAACTTCTACAACTTGCATACATGAATTATTTTACCTGAAACACTCAAAGCACACACGGGCTTACTGAGATTTTTATCTTACCACCTTTTATGCCATGTTTTCAGGAAGATCCTGCTGTGGAGGTCATTAGCTAGATTGTTGCCTATGCTTTGAAGACTCATGTTATTTCCTTTATGTGGTGTTTTGAGAGATTGTTGCAAACAATATATTTTGGATTTGTTCCAGTATTCATCTTTTAGGTTGTAATAAGTTTAATTTTAAAGTCTTTATTTTATTTTATTCTATGTAACCTAGTTATAAAGACCCCTTGTCCTCTGGACGGGGCGACATCCCGGCCCTGATGGGCCTAGGTAGTGGGGTGTTACAATAGGCAATTGTCATGTTTTTTTGTTGAAAAATGTAACATGAAATGGCCTTGGACCATTGTAAAGCATTGAAGAGGAGCCCAGCAAAAAATTTGTAGAGAAATCACAGTAGAGAAAATTTTTTCGCCAGGAAGAAGATGAGCAAAGCCGAGCCGCAGCTCGATGTGAGGAGAGCTGAGGACGCTCAGGCCAGCCATGGCTTGAAGCCGCAGTCGGGCTCGAGCATTCCTCGGCTTTGGATGCGTGCGAGGATGCATCCTCGCAGATGCAATAGCTTCCTTGCGGAGGTTGATGCATCCTTGCAGATGCAAAGCTTTCTCACAGAAGCTGTTGCATTGGGTGCCCGGACTGTGGTCCATGGGTCTTCCCATGGGCTATACTCCAGTATGGCAGGTGCATTGAACTAGAGATTTTTTTTATTTTTTTTTTAGTTTCTGGCCTTATACCAGGCAAAGTTATTTTTATTGCAATAGTTAATATTCATTGAATATTTTACATGAAAAATAATAGTAAAGGATATTAGGATTAAACAAAATCATTAATTAATTTTATTAATGTGTTTAATTCTTTTATTTGGGTACTTAGGATTAAAAATAAAAAAGCATGAAAACATTTACAGTTTTTTAGCATTCTAATTATTTTAAGTCCTGTGTGCACTTTTCTCAAAGACCAAAGTCTTCGGGGAATTTCATTTGACATGGAAAAATATTTTTCTTTAATTAAACGTTATTTTAATTTGAAGAAAAATTAATCTTTGGTTATTTTCTTAAAGGTTTTTCTCCTTAACATAGGAAATATTTTGAATTTTGAAATTTTTGTAAGTTAAAATGGGAAGCTATTTTAATTCATTTTAGCAAAGGAAAAATTATTTTGTCAAATAAAGTCTTGAGATCAAAATCTATAGGAATTTTTAAATGGAAAAGTTTTGAAATTATTAAGTTTTTGACTTAAATAAAATTAATCCATGAGGAAATATTTCTCAAGGGGTATAAACCTTGACATAAAATTTTTTTATGGATTTAGACATTTTAGTTTAAGTTAAAGGAGAACTTACTTGAAAATTTTCATATGATATTTTTCCAAGAAACCCTTATTTAAAAAACTAAGTAGGATAGGGGTTTCAATAGCTTTACAGCTTCCATCACGATCCTTATTAGAGATCGTGGATCTCCTCACATCACTCTAGGAGTGAACTCGTATAGGATAGAAATACCACAAGGATCTAGAACTAATGGAATGATGTAATTAATAACTTGGGACACGTACTATGATCGGCTGGCCCACGTCCTCAATGGAGTTATCTTTTAGATCGTTATCTAGAAGTGAAATTAATTTGTGGTGGTTAACACACTTAGCTTATGAAACTGTTAATCTTCCTAAGAAGCTATGTCAGTTTTCCTAAGAGCTAAATTAATCATGATAAAAATAATAGTAATGGGGTTAGCTGTCATCAAGTTTAATATGAGGATAAAGTGCACAAAATTATTTTTTGTTTTCATATATTGAGAATTTCTTTTATTTTTCAAAATTTCAAAAATGGTTGGTGGAAGTTCTTTCAGTCCCTTAGCCGTTATTCTCCACGAAAATAAGCTAATGGGTCCAAACTATGTGGACTGAAAACGGAACCTGGATATAATACTTACAGTCAAAGAGTATAAGTATGTCATATACGAGACCTGCCCAGTAATCGGAGAATGTTCCACCATTGAGGAGCTTGAAGCTGAAAAGACTTGAAAGAAGGCTGATGAAATGGCCCGATACTATGTGTTAGCCTCCATGTTAAATGTGCTATAGTCCAAACAAAGAGCACATGGCTACTGCAATGACATTAGAACATAGCTAGCCATAATGTTCGAGGATAAGAGCTGGCTCGCAAGGTAGGAGGCTCTTATAATGATCATAAACACTAAGATCGCTGAGGGAGCATCAGTCAGAGAGCATATGCTTAAGATAATTACTGTTTTCGAGGAAGCAGAAGTCTTGGCAGTTGTTATTGACCCCGAGAGCTAAGTGGACATGGTCCTCGAATCTTTGCCAGGCTCATTCACTCAATTCAAGTTGAATTACAACATGAACATGTTAAATATGAGTTTAATGGAGTTGATAAAGGAATTCCAGGTGACAGAGAAGGTCATAGAGCTAAGACTAGAGCTATGATGGCCTCTTCTTTGAAAACAAGCTCAAGCCCAGAAAGTTCAAGAAGAAGAAGTGTAATGTAGTGCATTACCTCAAGTCCCAACCCAAAGATAAACCAAATGGCAAATACTTCAAGTGTGGGAAGAAGGAACACTGGAAAAAAGAGTGTCCAGATCTTCAGGTCAAGAAAAACCCCACAGGTAATGTTCACTATCTAAAGTCTATATCAATGTTTGGATCAACATCCATTTAAATTGTTGATTCAGGAGCCACTGAACATATTTGTAACTCCTTACGGGGGTTTAGGAATGTTAGAAGACTCTAAAAGGGCGAACATGGACTACGCGTGGGAAATGGAGCACAAGTTTGGGCCCTTACTGTGGAAGAATTGGAACTTACTTTTGATTGTAATAGAATAGTTATTTTGAAGGATATTTTATTTTTTCCTGGTTTTAGACATAATTTGGTTTCAATTGCAAAACTAATAAATCAAGGATATTCTATTTCTTTCTATTCTGGTATTACTATCAGTAGAAAGAGAGAAGCTATATGTACTAGGCACATGTATGGAAATCTATTCTTTATTAATCCTATTAATAATAAATTGAATAATGCTTAACCAGAACCTTGAAATAGAAAGAGAAAGATGAATGCCAATGAATCATATATTTAGCATCTAAGGTTGGGTTATATTAACTCAACGAGGATTCATAGGTTAATCCATAATGGGCCTTTAGGCTCCTTGAGATTAGAAAGTTGGCCTTAGTACGAATCCTTTCTTATGGGAAAAATGACCAAAAAGTCCTTCACCCAAAAAGTGGATAGAACTAAAGAAGCATTAAGTCTTGTTCACACTGATGTGTGTGGTCCTTTGTCTACACCAGAAAGAGGGATGTTTGAGTACTTCATCACTTTCATAGATGATTACACAAGTTATGGCTACGTTTATCTAATGAGATACAAGTCTGACTCTTTTGACAAGTTCAAAGAGTTTAAGGCTGAAGTGGAGCATCGAATAGGTAAGCTAATCAAGACCTTATGATCAGATTGTGATGTAGAATACCTCCTTGGTGAATTCAAGGACTACATAGTACATCATAGGATAGTATCCCAACTCTCTACGCTGGGGACACCCCAGCAGAATGGAGTAGCTGAGAGAAGGAACAGGACATTGATGGAAATGGTCCGAAGCATAATGTCTCATACTACTTTTTCATTTTCTTTTTAGGGATATGCCCTAGAAACAACGACATATAATCTGAACTTAATGCCTTCCAAGTCAGTACCTAGGACTCTCTATGAGATGTGGACTAAGTGTAAGCCAAGTCTAAATCATCTCAAGATATGGGGTTGTCTAACTTATGTACTAATCAAATAAGACAAATTAGAACAAAGATCAAAATTATGCTATTTTGTAGGGTATCTAAAAGGTACAAACGATTACTGAGCAAAAAGTACTTGTGAGTACTAATGCTATATATTTAGAGGATGAATAAAGTACATTCACTAAAGGCTTAATAAGGTTGGAACTCGAAGAGAAATTATTTTCTAAATCAACTTCTCCTAACCCGATTATAGAACAAAAAGAGGCATAGCCTTAAGAACCTATACAAGTGGAGCCTCATCGTAGCAGGAGGATATCTAGAGTTCCAAAAGATGGACTAGAGAGGCTTTTGACCAAGTCTCCAACCGTCAGGAACAAGATCCAACTAGATACAAGGAGGCTATTGCTGATGCCGATGTAAACCTATGGCTTGAAGTAATAAAAGTCGAGATTGAGTCTATGTACTTCAATCAGGTTTGGTATGTTGTAGCTTCACCTAAAGGATAAAACCCATTAGGTGTAAGTGGATTTACAAGAGAACGAGGGGAGTGGATGAGAAGGTCAAAACCTCTAAAGCTATGCTTGTGGCAAAAGGGTATACTCAGAAAGAAAGAATGTACTATGAGGAAACCTTTTCCCCAGTAACCATACTTAAGTCTATCCGTATCCTTCTTGCCATCGCATGTCATTGTGACTACGAGATATGGCAAATCGATGTCAAGACGATATTTTTAAATGGCCATCTTAGTGAAAACATCTATATATCCCAACCAGAAGGATTTATTACTAAAGGCCAAGAACATATGATTTGTAAGCTTAAGAAATCCATTTATAGATTTAAGCAGGCATCTAAAGCATGGAACATTCATTTCAATGAAACTATGAAGTCTTACGATTTCATTCCAAACGAGGATGAACTATATGTGTATAGAAAATTGGAAGGCATAAATGTAGTTTTTCTTGTCCTGTATATAGATGATATTCTACTCACTGAGAATGATATAGGGACTGTCATTTACTAAGGTTTGGCTATCTAGTCAATTTAGTATGAAGGACTTGGGTGAAGCTAGTTACATTCTCAAAATAAAGCTTCTTAGAACTAGGAAGCAGAGAATGTTAGGTTTATCCTAAACTACATACATTGATAAGATGTTGGCTAAGTACAACATGAACTTATGCAAGGGGGCATTGATCCCTTACAGATATGGGTTATCTTTTTCTTTAAAGAACTATCCAAAGTCTCAAGAAGAAAAAGATAGGATGAGTAGGATTCCCCATGCTTTAGCTGTGGGAAGTCTCGTGTATGCCATGCTGTGTACTAGGCTAGATATCTGCTTTGTCGTAAGCTTAGTTAGTAGTTATCAGTTAAACCTCAGAGAGGCTCATTGGCAGGCTATAAAGTACATTCTCAGGTATCTCAAAGGTACGAAAAATTATATGCTTATTTATAAGGATGATGACTTAGTTCTTACAAGATACACAGACTTAGACTTCCAGGCAAATAAGGATGAAAGAAAATCTACTAGTGGATATATCTTCACCTTACCTGGAAGAGCCATTTCATGGAGGAGTATCAAGCAATCTTGCATTGATAACTCAACCATGGAAACTGAGTATGTGGCAGCTTCGGAGGCATCCAAGGAAGCAGTTTGGCTTTGGAAGTTCCTTTTGGAACTTGGAGTCATACCACATATTAGTTGTGATGTATTACAACCATACTAGTGCAATCTCACAATTCAAAGAACCAAGGAACCACAAATAAGGGAACCACATAGAGAGGAAGTACCATTTGATCCGAGATTTTATCTAGAGACGGGAAGTTGTGGTGGAACAGATTACCTTTGAGAACAATCTAGCAGATCGTTTCACCAAGTATTTGGGGGAGAGAGTCATTAGAAGATAACTTAGATGCCATTAGGGTGGGCACCTTTGGACTTAGTCTTAGAGTGCAAGTGGGAGATTGTTAGAATGTATGCCCTCTTAGACTAGGTTTCTGATGTATTTTTGACTTGTATTAATAAAAGTATTTTTCTCAGAATTTGTTTGTGAAATTTTCTTTATATTTGTGCTCGATTTTATTGAAAAGGGCCTATTATGTTTAAATAAATGATTCATGTGAATGGATGTCTTTCACAGTAAGGTATAAACTATGGGATACTTAACATATAAACTATTGTTCTTGACCGGATGATGAGAATGAGAATCTTATCATGGTAAGGTTATTGTGTTATGAACTCCAAATAGGGAATGACTTACCTTTAGTTAATGAGTAGTCTACTTGTTTCATAACACAAGCATATTTTGAATACGTAGAACAGGACTTGTAGCAGTGGTTTCTAAAACTACTATATGATAGAAACCTAGACTACTACTGCTACAGTGTGGATTTGTACTCTAGCTTGAGTATAAGTTGATAGTCTGACAAGACTGGAAGTGTATGCTTTGATATACTATAGTTGAAGTTCTTGAGAAAGACCAATATACTTGTATGTTGGATATATGTGACTAGTTAGTCAAGACAGACTTGTACGAGATAGTGTCTACACTATATCGCCCATTGTGGTTGTCCGAATGATCTAATTATCCAGGACTCTGGGGAACATGACTTGGATATTGGTTTTAGGATAGCTCTCTTAGAAAGCTAAAATATTCCAAGAAGTCATGGATCATTAGACTAGAAGCCTAAGGATGGTAGATATCTTTTAGAGAGGTGTTAGTGCACTATTTCCTCTCTAAATGAACGACGATGTGTAGAGGTGTATTTTAGTCATTTTACCTATAGGTTGAAGAGATAACTAACACAACATTGTCTTCGGGGTCAATATTTTCTTATGGTGATATTAGAAAATATTTAAAATACAAAATACACATATTTGTATAGCAAGGGTATTTTAATCATTTTAGTAGCCAAGGCGATGTGTCTTTTTGGTCCTCGGAATAGCTCGTAAGTTTTAATTATTTTAGGTTGAGGAAATAGTCACAATGAAAAATGGATTGTATTTTATTTAGAAAGTCTAATTTAGTTTTGGACTAGAATAAAGTAAAAGGAATGAGAGAAATTAAATTTATTTTCTAGTTTGATTAGTTAATTAATTATTCAGGATCTAAGCCCAGATTGAATAATTATAAAAATTAACCTGGACTTAAACTAATTAATAAAAGGCTTAATAATTATTTTAGTTCATTTGAACTCATTAATTATTTATTGGGTTATTTTAATAAGCCTAGAAAATAAATAATTAATAGTCATTATTTTTGGGCTCATTGGGTCCAAGGAAAAATAATAAATTATTTTGGCCCAATAACTTGAACTAAAGGATTTTTTATTATTCACGGTGTAGAAGAGTTGGGGATTACCCAAACCTCTTCTCTTGATAACCTCTGGATGTTTGAAATATCAAAATACCGAGGTTGGGTTATCTGGAATGTAAATAGGAGTCGTGCAGTAGAGAGAAAAAAGAGAACTCACGACACTGCAGAAGAAAAAAAAAACCAGAGTTGGTCCTCTGTTCTCTCTCTCTTTTTCTCATTTTGCTCTATTTTTCCTTTTCCATCTTCTTGTCTTTGCTAACTAATAGCAAAGGATCAAGAAAGACCAGTCCTCGCCTAGGTTGTTTCATGAACATAGATAGGCAAAGGAATATTTTGAGAAGCGAAAAGCTTCACATACATGCCAAGAAGAAGCCGGCGGATCGCCGATTTCTCGCAAGAATCGTCGTCAAGGTAGGTAGCTGCTCCCGTAGTTGGTGCCTCATCTTCTTAGCCAAACTAGAAAAAGACACGTAAAGGTATTAATTTTCACCTTCCGCTATGCCATGTCTTTATTTTTTGGGTCTTGTTTCATGCATGCATGGTGTCCCCTGTTTTTTGTTCTTGTAGAAATTGCCACCATCCTCCAAGGACTTCTTATGATATAGCGTTGAAAGATCCAACTCTTTGACGCATAGTAAATTCAACAAATCATCAATGGTATGATTAGGCTCCGTGAATAGAGAGGTACCTATAAATTCATATGATAAAGAAAATTAGAAATATTAGAGTATAGGATAGAATAAAAAAATTTCCCCATCACATTGCACAATTGTTCCTCATATCCTCTCTCCTCTTCTTGGGGGTCCACTTGTTCAAGTGTATGAGCCTTTATGGCATCTTCAACCAACTTGGCTAGTTTTGTTCTTTGATGGCTTATTCATTGAGAAGATTCATCTTGATACTTAAGGAATGAATTTGTGCTGATGATAAAAGAATTCATTTAGGCTTCAAGTGACATGTCACAAAAAGCGTTAATCGGAGCTTGCAAATTTGCTGAATTCTCATCATTGTGACTCCTATGAATTTGTGTCCATAGCCACATATATCCCTATAGTTGATTGTCCATGATGATAATTTTAACCTCACGTTAAAAGAAAAACAAAGATCAAATCGAAAAGAAAAATAAAACAAGTAAAAATTCAAACAAATCACAAAAAAAAAGAAAAATTATTAAAAAACGCAAATATGCACAAAGTACATAAAAACAAAAGTTAGTAATATTTACAAATACAACAAAGGCTAAATCAACAAGATTCGAGTATTTTCGATAATGTCCATCCCTGACAAGAGTACCAAAAACTTAATGTGTATTTTTTAGTGTTGAAAATATTATCAACAAAGTCCACAATCAATCAAGCTTTAATTAAAATGCTAATCACTAAAAGCTATTGAGGAAGTAAGTAGATTACATGGAGTGTTGGATTGTATGCCCTCTTAGACTAGGTTTCTGATGTAAAATCGAATTATTTAATAAAAGAATTTATTTTCAGAAATTGTTTGTGAATTTACTTTTTGTTTGTGCACGATTTTCGTTTGGAACAGACCCATTGTGTTTAAATAAGTGATCCATGTGAATGGTGGTCTTTCACAGTAAGGTATGGATAACGGGTTATTTAGCACATAAACATTTGTTCTTAACCTATTGATGAGACTGGGAACCTCATCATGTTTAGGTTATTATGTTATGAATTCCAAATGGGGAATGGCTTACCTTTAGCTAGTGGGTAGTCTACTCACTTCATGACATAAGCGTATTTCGAATACGTAGAACATGACCTGTAGTAGTGGTTTCTCAAAGTACTATATGGTAGAAACCTAGACTACTACCGCTACAGCGTGGACTAGTACTCTACGACTTGAGTATGAGTTGGTGGTCTAGCGAAGCTGGAAGCATATACTTTGATTTGCTGTAGTTGAGGTTCTATCATAGGGCCAATATACTTGCATGTTGGGTATGTGTGACTAGTTAGTTAAGACAGACTTATGCAAGATAGTTTCTGCACTATATCGCCCCTTGTGGTTGTCCGAATGGTCTAAATTATCCAGGGCCCTGGGAAACATGACTTGGATGTTTGCTTTAGGGTAGCTCCCTTGGAAAGCGGAAACACTCCAGGAAGTCGTGGATCATTGTACTAGAAGCCTAAGGATGGTAGATGTCATTTAGAGGGGTGTTAGTACACTTCTTCCTCTCTAAATGTACGGCGATGTGTAGAGGGGTATTTTAGTCATTTCACCTGTAGGTCGGAGACTTTGCGAATGCAGCATTGTCCTTGGGGTCAATATTTCCTTATGGTGATATTAGGAAATATTTAAAATGCAAAATACAGCTATTTATATAGTAGGGGTATTTTGGTCATTTTAGCAACCAAGGCGATGTGTCTTTTTGGTCCTCGGGATAGCCCGTAAGTCCTAACTATTTTCGGGTTGAGGAATTGGTCTCAGTTGAAGAGGATTTTGTTTTATTTTGTTTTATTTTATTTTATTCAGGAAGTCTAATTTATTATTGGACTGGAATAAAATAAATAAATAAATAAATAAAATAGGAGTTGAGAGAAATTAATTATCTAGTTTATTTGGTTAATTAATTATTCATGGCCTAGGTCCAGTATGAATAATTAAGAAATTAACCTGGGCTTAAACTAGGGGAAATAATTAATGTTTAATTATTTATTGGGTTATTTATGTAGGCCCAAGAAATAAATAATTAAAGATTAATTATTATGGTTCATTTGGGCTCATTAATTATTTATTGGGTTACTTATGTAAGCCCAGAAAATAATTAATTAATATTTATTATTTTGGGCTTTTTGGGTCCAAGAAAAATAATAAATATTTATCTGGCCCAATAGCTTGGACCTTAGGGTTTTTTCCAGATACGGTTAAGAGGAGTTTAAGGTTAGGCCAAACTGTTTCTCAGAATAACATCCGGGTATTTTGAAATCCTGGGGATATGTTTATCAGAGATTGAGAGACCTAGTTTAGGCTAAATATAAACAACTCTTTGAAAAGAAAAAACCCTAATTTTTCCTTTCCTAAGCCACACCTCATGTGGGTCTCTCTCTCTCAAGGCCTCTCTCATTCTTCTTGTTTTTCTCTTGTTCTTTGCTAATCAATAGCGAAAGAACTAAGGAGTTTTGAGATCGTTCCTCTTCACCATAGTGTTCACCAACTAGAGGTTAGGCTGAGGAATATCCCGAGAGTTGGAGAGCTAAGCGCTAATGCAAACAAGGCGGAGTAGAAGGCTAGCGGGTGTTCAACCGGAAGCTCTTTCAAGTGGACAAAGCGAGGCGATTCCAGTCGTTCAATCCGCTCTTACTCAACCTAGAAGGGTTAAGGAGCGCAAAGGTATGATCTTTACGCTTCCGCATGGCCTTTATGGCTCGCGTTTAATTTTTCTCTCTGTAATTTTTTCCCGTCCATGGCTCCCTGTTACTGCGTTTTTCCATCAAAGTGGTATCAGAGCCATTGGTTTTGATCAATATAGGGAGCATGGTAGTTAATAAAATGGAGAAGATGATTATACCTATGATCCTTCGCTGTTTTGGTATGGGATAGGCTTGATGTAAGCTTCACCGTTTGAAGCATAGGAGCATACTGTAAATTTTTGGCTTTGATGTTTTAATCGTGTAAACCCAATTTTAATGGGTATAGGCGGTTGTGGTTATGTTTTGGATGAGTTTTTATAAGTAAAAATGTCCAAAGAAGCTAAAGAAGATAGGAAAAATCGAAAAAAAAATGCTCTGCAAATTCGCGCGGTGAAAAACGAAGAAGATTACACTGTTCATAAGCCGCCGCGTGGAGCCGAGCCGCCGAGCCGAGCCGCTTCTGTTCTGTGAGTGGAGCCGTGCTTCTGGAGCAGCGAAGCCGAGCCAATTGGGAGGTGATTTGAGCCGAATTCAATTGCAAATTTTGCAATTGAATTCGTTTGGTTTTCGGGTTTGCGCGGGTCAGAGGAGATCCAACCAGGGCAGCTCGCGGGCTGGATCGCGGGTCGGCAGCAGAGGAGAACCGGGCGCGGGCGAAGTCCACGGGTCGTGGCTGGCGTGCGATTTGGTGCGGCACGGTGCATTGCGGCTGCAGTGGACCGCAGGCCATTCTGGCGCGGATCCTGTGCGGCCGGTGCAGTGGACCGCCAGCCATTTTTGGCAATTTTTTTTTAAAATTTTTTTTCCTTTTTCGTTTTGGGTCCCATACCAGGCGAAGTTAATATTTTTGCAATATTTATATTCTTGGAATATATTTGCATGAAAAATATTAGTAAGGGATTTTAGGATTAAACAAGATCATTAATTAATTAATTAATGTGTTTAATTCTATTATTTGGGCACTTAGGTTAAAAAATAGAGAAGCATGAAAACGTTTATTGTTTTCTAGCATGCTATTTTTTTTTATGTACCTATGTGTGCTTTTTCTCAAAGACTAAAGTCTTTGGGAACCTTTTGTTTTGGCAAGAAAAAATATTTTTCTTTAAAAAACTAAATGGTTATTTTAATTGGTACAAAAATTAATCCTTAAATATTTTCTCAAAGGATTTAATCCTTGACATAGAAAATATATTGGATTTAGATATTTTTGTAAATTAAAATGGAGAGCCATTTTGTTTTGTTTTGGACTAGAAAAATGATTTTGTCAAATAAACTTGAGACCAAAGTCTCTAGAAAGTTTTAATTGGAAAATTTTTGAAATCATTAAGTTTTAACTTATATAAAATTAGTCCATGGAGGAAATCTCTCAAAGGATATAAGCCTTGACATAGAGATTTTATTGGACTTAGATATTTTATTTTTGAGTTAAGAAAAACTTAATGAAAATTTCAAAAGGATATTTTCCAGAAAACCTTTATTTTAAAAGACTAAGTGGGATAGGGGTTCCAACGGCCCCACGGCTTCCATCACGGTCCTCATTAGAGATCGTGGATCCCCTCGCGTCACCCTGGGAGTGAACCCGTATAGGATGGGGATACCACAAGGATCTAGATCTAATGGAAGGATGTAATTAATAACCCGGGGCACGTACTATGATCGGCCAGCCCACGTTAGAGGTTATAGTGCGAGGTATGTCCATAGGAAATGAGAGGAAACGGCCATCCCACGATGGAGTTATTCTCTAGACCATTACCTAGAAGGGAAATTAATTTGTGGTGGTTAATACACTTAGCTTAGGAAGCTGTTAATCTTCCCAAGAAGCTATGTCGGTTTTCCTAAGAGCCAAATTATTTTCGGTGCACAAATTCCATTTTGTTTTCACAAACTAATTTCTTTCTTTTATTTTCGATTTTCGAAATGGTGGGAGGTTCTTTTAGTCCATTGGCCGTTATTCTCGGGGAGAATAAGTTAACGGGTCTAAACTATGTGGATTGGAAAAGGAACCTGGACATAATACTCACGAGTCGAGGAGTATAAGTATGTCCTTTACGAAACCCGCCTCGCTATCGGGGAAGGTTCCACCGCCGAAGAGCGAGAGGCTGAAAAGGCATGGAAGAAAGGCGACGAAATGGCACGTTGCTATATGTTAGCTTCCATGTCTAATGTGCTCCGGTCAAAACACGAGCGCATGGCTTCGCATATGACATAAGTCAATCGTTGGCAACTATGTTCGCGGACAAGAGCCGGCCCGCAAGGCAAGAGGCTCTTCGAACAATTGTAAACACTAAGATGGCCGAGGGAGCATCGGTCCGAGAGCATATGCTCAAGATGATTGCTGCTTTCGAGGAGGCAGAAATCTTAGGGGCTGTCATTGACCCCGAGAGCCAAGTGGACATGGTTCTCGAATCTCTACCGGACTCTTTCACTCAGTTCAAGTTAAACTATAACATGAACAAGTTGAACATGAGTTTGACTGAACTGATGAAGGAGCTCCAGATGGCGGAGAAGGTCATGAAGCCGCAGTCTAAGGCCATGATTGCTAAGGCCTCTTCTTCAAGAATTGGGCCTAAGCCCAGAAAGTTCAAGAAGAAGAAGGGGAATGCGACGAGCCCGACCAAGAACCAGCCCAAGGAAAAACCAAAGGGTAAGTGCTTCAAGTGTGGAAAGAAGGGACACTGGAAAAAGAGTGTCCAGATCTTCGAGCCAAGAAAAACCCCACGGGTAATGTTTACTATCTAGAGTCCATATCAATGGTAGGATCAACTTCCACTTGGATTGTTGATTCAGGAGCCACTGATCATATCTATAACTCCTTGCAGGGGTTTAGGAAGATAAGAAGACTCAACAAGGGCGAACATGGGCTTCGAGTGGGTAATGGAGCACAAGTCTGGGCCCTTGCAGTGGGAGAGCTGGATCTTATTTTTTATTGTAATAAGATAGTGGTTTTAAAAGACATTTTATATGTACCTGGTTTTCGTCAGAATTTGATTTCAGTTGCAAAACTTATTAATCAAGGATATTCTATATCTTTCCATTCTGGTATTTCTATCAGTAGAGATGAAGAAATTTTATGTACTGGGCACATGTATGGAAATTTGTTCTTTTTAAACCCTATTAACAACCAATCAAATAACGCTCAGTCTGAACCTTTAACTAAGAAGAGAAAGACCAATATCAATGATTCATACCTTTGGCACCTGAGGTTGGGTCATATTAACTCAACTAGGATTCAGAGGCTAATCCATGATGGGCCTTTGGGCTCATTGAGATTGAAAAGTTGGCCTCAGTGTGAATCCTACCTGAAGGGAAAAATAACCAAAAGGTCTTTTACACCAAAGGCGGATAGAGCCAAGAAGGTGTTGAGTCTTGTTCACACTGATGTGTGCGGTCCATTGTCTACACCAGCTAGGGGAGGTTTTGAGTACTTCATCACATTCACGGATGATTGTACGAGGTATGGTTACATTTACCTGATGAGACGCAAGTCTGACTCTTTTGACAAGTTCAAAGAGTTTAAGGCTGAAGTGGAGCGTCGTACAGGTAAATTAATCAAAACCTTACGATCGGATCGTGGTGGAGAGTACCTCCTAGGTGAATTTAAGGACTACATGGTACATCATGGGATAGTATCCCAGCTCTCTGCGCAGGAACCCCCGGCAGAACGCGATAGGCGAGAGAAGGAACAGGACGTTGATGGAAATGGTCCGAAGCATGATGTCTCATGCTACTCTTCCAGTGTCCTTTTGGGGATATGCCCTGGAAACAACGGTATATATTCTGAACTTGGTGCCTTCCAAGTCAGTACCTAGGACTCCCTATGAGAAGTGGACTGGGCGTAAGACAAGTCTGAATCATCTCAGGATTTGGGGGTGTCCAGCTTATGTACTGATCAAGGGAGACAAGTTGGAACCAAGATCAGAATTATGTTATTTTGTTGGGTATCCAAAAGGGACAAAAGGAGGCTACTTTTATCATCCTAAGGAGCAGAAGGTACTAGTCAGTACCAATGCTAGATACTTGGAAGATGATCAAAGTACTTCCACTAAAGGTTCAACGAGGCTGGAACTGCAGGAGAAGTTATCTATGGAATCAACTTCTATTGACCCGATTTTGGAACAAGAAGAGGCACAGCCTCAAGAGCCTGTACAAATGGAGCCTCGTCGTAGTGGGAGAGTGTCTAGGGTTCCGGATAGATGGACTGGAGAAGCCTTTGAGCTGGTTTCCGAACATCAGGAACAAGACCCCGCTAGATACGAGGAGGCTATTGCTGATGCCGATGCAAATCTGTGGCATGAAGCAATGAAAGCCGAGATTGAGTCTATGTATCTCAATCAGGTTTGGGATCTTGTAGCTTCACCTGAAAGGATAAAACCCATTGGGTGCAAGTGGGTATACAAGAGGAAGAGAGGAGCGGATGGGAAGGTGGAAACCTTCAAAGCTAGGCTTGTGGCGAAAGGGTATACTCAGAAAGAGGGTATCGACTATGAGGAAACCTTTTCCCCGGTAGCCATGCTTAAATCCATTCGCATCCTCCTTGCCATCGCCTATCACTATGACTATGAGATATGGCAAATGGATGTCAAGAAGGCATTCTTGAATGGCCATCTTAGCGAAGACATCTATATGTCCCAACTAGAAGGCTTCATTGCTGAAGGCTAGGAACACATGGTTTGCAAGCTTAAGAAGTCCATTTATGGACTTAAGCAAGCATCAAGAGCATGGAACATTCATTTTGATGAGACTGTAAAGTCTTATGGTTTTATTCAAAACGAAGATGAACCATGTGTGTACAGGAAACTTGAAGGCATCAATGTGGTTTTTCTTGTCCTGTATGTGGATGACATTCTACTCATTGGAAATGATGTAGGGACATTGTCATCTACAAATGTTTGGCTGTCTAATCAATTCAGTATGAAGGACTTGGGAGAAGCTAGCTACATTCTCGGGATTAGGTTTCTTAGAAATAGGAAGCAGAGAATGTTAGGATTATCCCAAGCGACATACATTGACAAGATGCTGGCCAAGTACAGCATGGACTCATGCAAGGGAGCTCTAATCCCTTGCAGACATGTGTTGTCATTTTCTTCGAAGGACTGTCATAAGTCTCAAGAAGAAAAGGACAGAATGAGTAGGATTCCCTACGCTTCGGCGGTGGGAAGTCTCATATACGCCATGCTGTGTACTAGGCCAGATATCTGTTTTGCCGTGGGCTTAGTTAGCAGATATCAGTCAAACCCAGGGGAGGTTCATTGGCAAGCTGTAAAGCATATTCTCAAGTACCTCAAGGGAACGAGAAATTATATGCTGGTTTACAGGGCTGATGATTTGGTTCCTACAGGATACACAGACTCAGACTTCCAGGCGGATAAGGATGAGAGAAAATCCACTAGTGGATATGTCTTCACCTTGTCTGGAGGAGTAATTTCATGGAGGAGTATCAAGCAATCTTGTATTACTGACTCAACCATGGAAGCTGAGTATGTGGCAGCTTCGGAGGCGTCCAAGGAAGCAGTCTGGCTCTGGAAGTTTCTTTCAGAACTTGGAGTCGTACCACATATGGATAGGCCGGTTGTGATGTATTGCGACAACACTGGAGCAGTGTCACAATCTAAGAAGCCTCGGAACCACAAGAAGGGGAAACACATCGAGAGGAAGTACCACCTGATCCGGGATTTCATCCAGAGACGGGAAGTCGTGGTGGAGCATATTACCTCAGAAAATAATCTAACAGACCCATTCACCAAGCCTTTGGCTGAGAGAGTCTTCAAGAGACACTTAGACGCCATAAGGGTGGGCACCTATGGACTTACCTAGTCTTAGAGTGCAAGTGGGAGATTGTTGGATTGTATGCCCTCTTAGACTAGGTTTCTGATGTAAAATCGAATTATTTAATAAAAGAATTTATTTTCAGAAATTGTTTGTGAATTTACTTTTTGTTTGTGCACGATTTTTGTTTGGAATAGACCCATTGTGTTTAAATAAGTGATCCATGTGAATGGTGGTCTTTCACAGTAAGGTATGGATCACGGGTTATTTAGCACATAAACATTTGTTCTTAACCTATTGATAAGACTGGGAACCTCATCATGTTTAGGTTATTATGTTATGAATTCCAAATGGGGAATGGCTTACCTTTAGCCAGTGGGTAGTCCACTCACTTCATGACATAAGCGTATTTCGAATACGTAGAACAGGACTGTAGTAGTGGTTTCTCAAAGTACTATATGGTAGAAACCTAGACTACTACCGCTACGAGCGTGGACTAGTACTCTACGACTTGAGTATGAGTTGGTGGTCTAGCGAAGGCTGGAAGCATATACTTTGATTTCTTTGTAGTTGAGGTTCTATCATAGGGCCGATATACTTGCATGTTGGGTATGTGTGACTAGTTAGTTAAGACAGGACTTATGCAAGATAGTTTCGCACTATATCGCCCCTTGTGGTTGTCAGAATGGTCTAAATTATCCGGGGCCCTGGGAAACATGACTTGGATGTTTGCTTTAGGGTAGCTCCCTTGGAAAGCGGAAACACTCCGGAAGTCGTGGATCATTGGACTAGAAGCCTAAGGATGGTAGATGTCATTTAGAGGGGTGTTAATACACTTCTTCCTTTCTAAATGTACGGCGATGTGTAGAGGGGTATTTTAGTCATTTCACTTGTAGGTCGGAGACTTTGCGAATGCAGCATTGTCCTTGGGGTCAATATTTCCTTATGGTGATATTAGGAAATATTTAAAATGCAAAATACAGCTATTTATATAGCAGGGGTATTTTGGTCATTTTAGCGACCAAGGCGATGTGTCTTTTTGGTCCTCGGGATAGCCGTAAGTCCTAACTATTTTTGGGTTGAGGAATTGGTCTCGGTTGAAGAGGATTTCATTTTATTTTGTTTTATTTTATTTTATTCAGGAAGTCTAATTTATTATTGGACTGGAATAAAATAAATAAATAAATAAATAAAATAGGAGTTGAGAGAAATTAATTATGTAGTTTATTTGGTTAATTAATTATTCAGGGCCTAGGTCTAGTATGAATAATTAAGAAATTAACCTGGGCTTAAACTAGGGGAAATAATTAATGTTTAATTATTTATTGGGTTATTTATGTAGGCCCAAGAAATAAATAATTAAAGATTAATTATTATGGTTCATTTGGGCTCATTAATTATTTATTGGGTTACTTATGTAAGCCCAGAAAATAATTAATTAATATTTATTATTTTGGGCTTTTTGGGTCCAAGAAAAATAATAAATATTTATCTGGCCCAATAGCTTGGACCTTAGGGTTTTTTCCAGATACGGTTAAGAGGAGTTTAAGGTTAGGCCAAACTGTTTCTCAGGATAACATCCGGGTATTTTGAAATCCTGGGGATATGTTTATCAGAGATTGAGAGACCTAGTTTAGGCTAAATATAAACAACTCTTTGAAAAGAAAAAAACCCTAATTTTTCCTTTCCTAAGCCACACCTCACGTGGGTCTCTCTCTCTCAAGGCCTCTCTCCTTCTTCTTGTTTTTCTCTTATTCTTTGCTAATCAATAGCGAAAGAACTAAGGAGTTTTGAGATCGTTCCTCTTCACCATAGTGTTCACCAACTAGAGGTTAGGCTGAGGAATATCCCGAGAGCTGGAGAGCTAAGCGCTAATGCAAACAAGGCGGAGTAGAAGGCTAGCGGGTGTTCAACCGGAAGCTCTTTCAAGTGGACAAAGCGAGGCGATTCCATTCGTTCAATCCGCTCTTACTCAACCTAGAAGGGTTAAGGAGCGCAAAGGTATGATCTTTACGCTTCCGCATGGCCTTTATGGCTCGCGTTTAATTTTTCTCTTTGTAATTTTTTCCCGTCCATGGCTCCCTGTTACTGCGTTTTTCCATCATGGAGTACCCTCTAGTATTGTGTCAGATCGAGATCTTAGATTTACTTCGAAGTTTTGGACTAAATTGTAGCAGAGATATGGTCAACATTAAAGTTCAGCACAATAGCGCACCCATAGACAGATGGATAGACTGAATGAGTGAATAGAGTTTTGGAAAACAAGTTACGGGCTCATGCATTGGATTTTGGAACTAAGTGGATTGATAATTTGGCGCAAGCAGAATTCACATACAATAATAGTTATTAATCAACAATTGGAATGGCCCTGTTTGAAGCCTTATATAGAAAGAAATGTCAATCCTTGTTATATTGGGAAAGTTAGAACGGAGAACAGATGAACATGATGCTTTTGATCTTCAAAAAGTTCAACAGGTTGTGGAAATGATCAAAGTCAAGTTGGAGGCAGCTCAGAGGACACGAAAAAGCTATGCGGATCGACGTAGGAGAGATTTAGAGTTTGTAGAAGGAGATCATGTATTCTTAAAGTTGACTCCACAACGGCTATTGGGAACCAGAGAACAAGGGAAGAAGTTGGCACCAGGTACGTTGGACTATTCCTCATTGTGGAAAGGATTAGGAAGGTGGCTTATCGATTGGAATTATCAGCAGAGCTTCAAGGTATTCACAATGTATTCCATGTCTCCCAACTTTGGAAGTACATAGCTAATCTTGCACACGTTTTGAATGAAGAACCTATTGAGATGACTCCAAGTTTGAAGTATGAGGAAAAGCCAATTAAGATCTTGGAGTATGTTGAAAAGGAATTGTGGAATAAGAAAATTCAACTTGTAAAAGTGTTATGGATGTTGGGAAATATGCTCACTTAGACTAGGTTTTTGATGTAAATATTGAATATATTAATAAAAGAATTTATTTTCAGAAATTGTTTGTGAATTTACATTTTTATATGTCAACTATTATGTTTGGAAAAGGCCCATTGTATTTAAGTAAGTGGTCCATGTAAATGGAGGTCTTTCACAGTAAAGTATGGATCATGGGTTACTTAACACATAAACGTTCATTCTTAACTGATTGATGAGAATGGGAATCTCATCATGTCTACATTATTATGTTGTGAATTCCAAATGGGGAATGGTTTAGCTTTAACCAGTGAGTAGTCCACTCACTTTATGATATAAGCGTATTTCGAATACGTAGAACATGACCTGTAGTAGTAGTTTATTAAAAGTACTATATGGTAGAAACTTAGACTACTAATGCTATAGCATGGACTAGTACTCTACGACTCGAGTATGAGTTGGTTGTCTGACGAAACTAGAAGCATGTACTTTGATATGCTATAGTTGAGGTTCTATCGTAGGGCTAATATACTTGCATGTTGGGTATGTATGACTAGTTAGTTAAGACAGACTTGTACAAGATAGTTTCTATTCTATGTCGCCCCTTGTGGTTGTCTGAATGATCTAAATATCCAGGGCCCTGGGAAACATAACTTAGATGTTTGCTTTAGGGTAGCTCCCTTGGAAAGCGGAAACAATCCAGGAAGTCGTGGATCATTGGACTAGAAGCCTAAGGATGGTAAATGTCATTTAGAGAGGTGTTAGTACACTTCTTCCTCTCTAAATGGATGGCAATGTATAGAGGGGTATTTCAATCATTACACCTGTAAGTCAGAGATTTTGCTAACGCAGCATTGTCCTAAGGGTCAATATTTCCTTATAGTGATATTAAGAAATATTTAAAATGCAAAATACAACTATTTATATGGCAAGGGTATTTTGGTCATTTTAGAATCCAATGTGGTGTGTCTTTTGGTCCCCAGTATACATCGTGAGTCCTAATTAAATACGGGTTAAGGAATTGATCTTAAATTAAATGGAAATTATTTTATTTAAGTAGCCTGATTTAATTATTGGGTTAGAATAAAATAAAGGTCCATAGAGAGAGAAAATTAATTAATTTAGTTTGGTGGGTTAATTAATTATTCAGGGCTTTGACCCAGTTTGAATAATTAGAGATTAACCTTGGACTAAACTAATATAGGCTTTTTAATTGAACTAGTTTATTTGGGCTGGAAAAATTATTTATTTGTTGGGCCATTAAGTTTGTTCTAATTAAAATAATTAATTTAGTCCAAAAGGTTAAACTAAGAGTCCAATGTCCCAATTCAGTTTAACCCAGGGTTTTTATTTAGGTTAAATAGGAGGATTGGATATTATCGTTGTTTTTTTACAAACTCTTCTCTGTGAAAAAACCCAGACGTCTCTCTCTCTCTCTCTCTCTCTCTCTCCAGAAAATATTCCTTAGTTCTGTTAGTTGTTCACCAAACGGAATTAGGCAGGCCATATACTGGAAGATCAAGAGTTTGGCATTCACCTACATGTAATGACGGAGTAGGAGGCTTGTAGGCATCGCACCAGAGGTTTCTACGAGCGCATATACCCCGGTTGCACACATTCCGGTCCAGCCAATTCTTAGAATGAGAAAAAGAGGTAAATTTTTTTTAACCTCAGAATTAGTACAGAGTGCAACCGGTGTCGGCTAGGGCTACCGGAGCTGGTGCTGGCTCTGTTCGGTTCCCCTGTTCTTCAATTTTTCCTGGTTTTTTTGCTTTCGCTTCTGCTGTGTGCCCTGTGTTTTCCTTTCTATGCCTTTAATTGGTATCAGAACATGAAGGTTTTGTGAAAATATAGAGAGCATCCATCTAGTTGAATAAAACTGGACACATATGTGTGATTAAAACGTGATCCTTCGCTATTTTGTATGGATAGATTCTCTTGTTAAACCTCTTTGATGAAGATATAGGAGATTTGTAATTTACTGTTTTTCTTAGCAAATCGTGTAAGCTCGATATTAAAGGGTATAGGCGATTGTTAGTTTTGGTTGATTTCATTGTATTGAGATTGAAATTGAAGAGCTAATGGTACAAGAAGTTGCACAGAAAAACAGAGAAAAATCGCAGAAAAAAACTGCAGAAGAACTCATCTAGACCGGAACTGACGCCGGCTAGGGTCTGGACTCGCTCTAGATTTTAGGTCACCCATGGGTCTTGGTTCTATGCGGCGTGTGCAGTGGACCACAGTGCAGATGGGTGCTTGATCCAGTGTGGCGGGTGCAGTGGACTAAGGAGAAATTTTTGATTTTTTCCTTGTAGTTTTTCTTACATTTTCCTTTTTGTTTTGGAGTTCATACCAGGCGAAGTTAATATTTTTACAATAGTTAATATTCATGGAATATTTTGCATGAAAAATATTAGAAAGGGATTTTAGGATTAAACAAGACCATTAATTAATTAATTAATGTGTTTAATTCTATTATTTGGGCACTTAGGTTTAAAAAATAGAAAAGCATGAAAACGTCTACTGTTTTCTAGCATGCTATTTTTTTGAGTACCTATGTGCACGGTCTCTCAAAGACGAAAGTCTTTGGGAATATTTTTGACAAGGAAAACATTTTTCTATAAATTAAATGCTTATTTTAACTTGAACAAAAATTAATCCTTAGATATTTTTTTCAAATGATTTAACCCTTGACATAGAAAATATATTAGATTTAGATATTTTTGTAAGTTAAAATAGAAAGCCATTTTGTTTTATTTTAATACAAAGAAAAATTATTTTGTCAAATAAACTTGAGTCTTGTTCACACTGCTATGTGTGGTCCCTTGTCTACACCAGCTAGAGGGGGTTTTGAATATTTCATCACTTTCATGGATGATTGCACAAGATGTGGTTTTATTTTCCTGATGAGACGCAAGTCTGACTCTTTTGACAAGTTCAAAGAGTTTAAGGTTGAAGTAGAGCATCAGATAGGTAAATAGATCAAGACTTTACGATCAGATCGTAGTGGAAAGTACCTCCTGGGTGAATTCATGGACTACATGGTATATTATGGGATAGTATCCCAGCTCTTTGTGCTGGGAACTCTCTAGTAGAATGGAGTAGCTGAGAGAAGGAACATAACATTGATGGAAATGGTCCAAAGCATGATGTCTTATGCTACTATTCCAATGTCTTTTTGGGGATATGCCCTGAAAATAGCAACATACATTTTGAACATGGTGCCTTTTAAGTTAGTACCTAGGACTCCTTATGAGATATGGACTGGCCGTAAGCCAAGTCTGAATCATCTTAGGATATGGGGTTGTCCAACTTATGTACTGGTCAAGGGAGACAAGATAGAACCAAGATCAGAATTATGCTTTTTTGTTGGGTATCCAAAAAAGACAAAGGGTGATTACTTTTATCATCCAAATGAGCAGAAAGTATTGGTTAATACCAATGCTAGATACTTAGAGGATGATCGGAATACTTCCACGAAAGGTTCAACTAGGTTGGAACTGGAGGAGATGTTATCTTCGGAATCAACTTCTTCTGACTCGATTGTAGAACGAGAAGAGGCACAGCCTCAAGAGCCTGTATAATTGGAGCCTCATTGTAGTGGGAGAGTGTCTAAGGTTCTAGAGAGATAGACTGGAGAAGCTTTTGAGCTAGTCTCCAACCATGAGGAATAAGACCCCACTAGATACTAGTAGGCTATTGCTGATGCCTATGCAAATCTATGGTATGAAGTAATGAAAGCCGAGATTGAGCCTATGTACCTCAATCAGGTTTGGGATCTTGTAGCTTCACTTGAAGGGATAAAACCCATTGAGTGTAAGTGGGTATATAGGAGAAAGAGGGGAGTAGATGGGAAGGTGAAAACCTTCAAAGCTAGGCTTGTGGCGAAAGGGTATACTCAGAAAAAGGGAATCGATTATGAGGAGACCTTTTTCCCAGTAGCCATGCTTAAGTCCATCCGTATCCTCCTTACCATCGCATGTCATTATGACTATGAGATATGACAAATGGATATCAAGACGGCATTTTTAAACGGCCATCTTAGCGAAGACATCAATATGTCCCAACAGGAAGCCTTTATTGCTAAAGGCCAAGAATATATGGTTTGTAAGCTTAAGAAGTCCATTTATGGACTTAAGCAGGCATCGAGAGGATAGAACATTCGTTTTGATAAGACTGTAAAGTCTTATAGATTTATTCAAAATGAGGATAAACCATGTGTGTACAGGAAACTTGAAGGCATTAATGTGGTTTTTCTTGTCTTATATGTGGATGACATTCTATTCATTGGAAATGATGTAGGGTTATTATCATCTACAAAGGTTTGGCTGTCTAGTCAATTTAGTATAAAGGACATGGGAGAAGCCAACTACATTCTCGAGATTAGACTTCTTAGAAATAGGAAGTAGAGGATGTTAGGATTATCCCAAGCGGCATACATTGACAAGATGCTGGCCAGGTATAGCATGGACTTATGCAAGGGAGCTCTAATTCCTTACAGACATAAGTTGTCATTTTTTTCAAAGGACTGTCCTAAGTCTCAAGAAGAAAAGGGCAAAATGAGTAGGATTCCTTACGCTTTGGTTGTGGGAAGTCTCATGTACGCCATGCTATGTACTTGGCCAGATATCTGCTTTGCCGTAGGCGTAGTTAATAGATATCAGTCAAACTTTGGGGAGGTTTATTGGCTAACTGTAAAGCATATTCTCAAGTACCTCAAGGGAACGAAAGATTACATGCTGGTTTACAGGGCTGATGATTGGGTTCTTACAGGATACACAGACTCAGACTTCCAAGGGAATAAGGATGTGAGAAAATTCACTAATGGATATGTCTTAACCTTGTTTGGAGGAGCCATTTCATGGATGAGTATTAAGCAATCATGCATTGCTGACTCAACCATGGAAGCTGAGTATGTGGCAGCTTCAAAGGCATCCAATGAAGCAGTCTGGCTCCGGAAGTTCCTTTCAATACTTGGAGTCGTGCCATACATGGACAGGCCGATTGTGATGTATTATGACAATACTGGAGTAGTATCACAATCTAAAGAACCCAGGAACTACAAGAAGGGGAAGCACATCGAGAGAAAGTACCACCTGATTCAGAATTTTATGCAGAGACGGGAAGTCATAGTGGAATAGATTGCCTCCGAGAATAATCTAGCTAATCCATTCACCAAGCCTTTGGTTGAGAGAGTCTTCAAGAGACACTTAGACACCATAAGGGTGGGCACCTACGGACTTACATAGCCTTAGAGTGCAAGTGGGAGATTGTTGGGAAATATGCCCTCTTAGACTAGGTTTCTGATGTAAATATCGAATGGTTTAATAAAATAATTTATTTTCAAATTTTTTTTATGAATTTACATTTTTATTTGTGTACAATTATGTTTGGAAAAGACCCCTTGTGTTTAAGTAAGTGGTCCATGTGAATGGAGGTCTTTCACAGTAAGGTATGAATCACGAGTTACTTAACACATAAACGTTTGATCTTAACTGATTAATGAGAATAGGAATCTCATCATATCTAGGTTATTATGTTGTGAATTCCAAATGGGGAATGACTTACCTTTAGCCAGTGAGGAGTCCACTCACTTCATGACATAAGCGTATTTCAAATACATAGAACAGGATCTGTACTAGTAGTTTCTTAAAAGTACTATATGGTAGAAACCTAGACTACTACTGTTATAGCGTGGACTAGTACTCTATGACTTGAGTATGAGTTGGTGGTCTGGCGAAGCTGGAAGCATATACTTTGATATGCTATAGTTGAGGTTCTATCCTAGGGCCAATATACTTGCATGTTGGGTATGTGTGACTAGTTAGTTAAGACAGACCTGTATAAAATAGTTTCTATACTATGTCACCCCTTGTAGTTATCTGAATGATCTAAATATCCAGAGCCCTGAGAAATATAACTTGAATATTTGCTTTAGGGTAGCTTCCTCAGAAAGCGGAAATAATCCAGGAAGTCGTGAATCATTGAACTAGAAGCCTAAGGGTGGTATTCCTCTCTAAATGTACGGCGATGTATAGAGGGGTATTTCAGTCATTACACCTGTAGGTCAGAGACTTCGCTAACGAAGCATTGTCCTTGGGATCAATATTTCCTTACGGTGATATTAAGAAATATTTAAAATGCAAAATACAACTATTTATATTGTAAGGATATTTTGGTCATTTTAGTAGCCAAGGCAGTGTGTCTTTTGGTCCCCAGTATAGATCGTGAGTCCTAATTAAATACGGATTAAGGAATTGATCTTAAATTAAATGGAATTTATTTTATTTAAGTAGCTTGATTTAATTATTGGGGTAGAATAAAATAAAGGTCCATGGAGAGAGAGAATTACTTAAATTAGTTTGGTGGGTTAATTAATTATTCAGGGCTTTGGCCCAGTTTGAATAATTAGGGATTAACCTGGGACTAAACTAATATAGGCTTGTTAATTGGACTAGTTTATTTAGGCTGAAAAAATTAATTATTTGTTAGGCCATTAAGTTAGTTCTAATTAGAATAATTAATTTAGTCCAAAAGGTTAAACTAAGAGTCCAATGGCCCAGTCTAGTTTAACCTAGAGTTTTATTTAGGTTAAACAGTAGGATTGGATATTATCATTATTTTTTGATAGACTCTTCTCTGTGAAAAAAACCAGACATCTCTCTCTCTCTCTCTCTCTCTCTCTCTCTCTCTCTCTCTCTCTCTCTCTCTCTCTCTCTCTCTCACACTCTCTCTCGAAAATATTCCTTAGTTCTGTTAGTTGTTCACCAAACCTAAATTAGGCAGGCCGTATACTAGAAGATCGAGAGTTTGGCGTTTGCCTACATTCAAAAGATGCATTAAACACAATCCTTAATTAAATTTTCTTGGTCTGGCAAATTTGAAGCATGAAATTAATCAATGAATCCTTGGTCTGACAGACATCAATTAACATTTAATTACCCAATCCTCAGCAATTAACCCCCTTGGTCTAGTAAGTTAATAGCCAATAAATATGAAATCAATAAATTACAACCACCATCAACCCCTTTGGTCTAGTAAGTTAATGGAAAGAAACAACCAATTAATCTCCTAATAAGCACAAGTAAATAAATACCAAGAAGAACAATCAATTAATCAAAAGATTAAATAACTCTAAAAATTATGAATACCTAAAACAATGTCAAATTATAATAAAACAATTAATACATCATTGTTCAAGAAAAAGAAAACAAAGTAAAAGAAAGCACTTATAGACAAGCCACTTTCTTCTTCCTTTGAAGACCTTCTTGTACAATCCTTCTTGAATAGAAGAATTCCTCCTTTGATTTGAGCAATTTTCTATGATGATCTATGAATTCTCCCCTTTTCTCTTGTGTTTTCCATCTATTTATAGGGTTAGGAAGTGCCTAAACTCGTTGGTGTAAGGTTTTTGGCCGAGTAGAAATAAGAAAATGCTAAAATTCTGTAGATTACCAAAAACCGCGTGCAAAAATCAAGGTTCCGCCTTATCTTCAGGGCACAGCTGGTATCGCCTTGGCTATTGGAGCCGGTGCTGGTTGTGTTCTGTTTCTTCCGTTGTTCGCCGATTTTTTTCTTAATTTCCACGCAATATTGTCCAAAGTATAGCCAGCGTTGCCTTGGCTGCTAGAGCTGGCACTGGTTTGGTTCTATTTCGATCCTGTTTCAACAATTTTTTGTCACCTTGAAATGCGTGCAAGCAGCACATGGCTAGCGCCGATTCCTCTGTCCTGGTCGGTGCTACATCTGTTCTGTTTTGCAACATTTTTACTTTGTTTTACCCCTTAAATCTGAAATAACGCACAAAATACCTTTCCTTGGGTAAAATCTCAAATATGAAGAAATATGACTAGTTATTGAACAGAATGTTTCACAAAATAACCTCAAATAACTAAAAAATATATGACTAATTTAGGCCATATCACATTCCGATCCAGCCAATTCTTAGAATGAGGAAAAGAAGTAAAATTTTTTTAACCTCGGAATCAGTACAGAGTGCAACCGGCACCGGCTAGGGCTGTCAGAGCCGGTGCTGGCTCTGTTCAGTTCCCCTGTTCTTCAGTTTTTTCAGGTTTTTTTGCTTTCGCTTCCACTGCGTGCCCTGTGTTTTCCTTTCTATGCCTTCAATGGAATCATCATCCAGTGTAAGACGCGACCTGGGAAACGGAAGCAAAAATGTTGAAGAAATATCCGAAATTATTCCAGGTGTAGGCCAATTTTGAGGACGGAATTTTTGTAAGGAGGGGAAATTGTAATACCCTGTATTTTAACCTTCGATTGGCTACTATTTGTAATAGGATGAGAATTGTATCAATGGCCAGAACAAAAAGTGATTAGTATAATGAAGTGAATATTTTAGTATAATAGCTTTTTGTAGGGATTTGGATGTAATTATTGGATTTGTTCTACCCGTACTCTAAATCTTCAGAAGGCTACTATGTTATTAAAATAAGAATTTGACAGTACACTGAGAATGGAAATTGATCAGTGCGATGAAGCGCACGTTTTGGTGTGAATTAAGTTATTAGGGTTATCGAGGGCATTTTTGTCATTTTGACCGTGCCCGTGATTTTATCCAAACTAAGAAAGAATTGAAGAATTTAAGTACTACCAATGGATTCAGTGAAATTTTTAGAGTTGAATGGTAAAGTAAAATAATTTTCCATTTCGAACCTGAATTTTGATTATTTCGGAAAAAAAAAGTGAAATTGCATTTAAAAGAAATGGTACGTGTGGTGTTTTATGATTGGTAGCCATGAACATATGTCAACTTATGAGAAGTTGCTTGAAGAATTCATGCAAGACAAATGAAATTAAAGAATTACAAAATAAATAAAAGAATGATGTGTTTAATTGTGATTGGAGCACATCATCTGTGGAGCCATTTAATTAATACCTTGTTCAATTTATTTGCCCAATATTTTTCCATGAAAAGGGGGTGGATTGGCTGGAAAAATAGCCAAAAAAATTGGTAGCCACAAGAAAGAAGAGAAGAGAAAATTTAAGGAAGAAAATCAAGAAAAATGGTGTGTAATTTTGTGATTGGAACACACCTACATGAAAACCACCATGCAATTAATTGAATTAAAAAATTACTTGGCCAAAATTCTGACGAATTGTGGTGGAGAGAAGGCTAAAAAACAGCCAGAATTGTGCTTTGGAGGACAAAAATAAGACAAAAGGAAATAAAAAGAAATAAGTAAAAGAGAGAGAAAATGTGAATAGTGTGTGTTCTTGGTGTAGTATGTGTGTTCTTGAGAGATTCTTGGAGCAAATCACACCAAAGAGCTCTATATAAAAGGTAAAACCTTACCTTGCTAGAATTAAAGTTGTTGTTAGGTGAATGGTGATTATGTTGATGTTAATTTTAACATGAAAACATGATTTTCATTTCTTGATTTTGGATCAAAAGTTAGGGTACATAAACTTTGTTTGTGAATTTTGTGTATGATTATGTGTCTGGCTGCTTAGGGGATTTATAGATTATGTTGTGTGATGAAGGAATGAATATTCATGGTTGTTTAAAGATTTGATCTTGGTTGATGAGATAATGATCAAAGTGGAATGAAAATGGAAGTCAATTGGTTAGAAGGATGAATTATGCTATCTTTTGATTGAAGGAAGTGAATTTGTGTTGAAAAAACATGACTTTTATGAGTCTTTGAAATCCAAAAATCGAAGGATCAAAGATTATTTGAAGGGAAAATTGAATGAATCTAACATTCTCAAGGTGTTAAAGGTTAAAGAAAATCAAAGGATAAGATGAATGGTTGAGATTAGGCAAACTACTAGGACTATTTTTGCCCCTTCATTGTATTAAGAAAATCTGAACTTAGGAAAGGGCTTATACAGAATTAAAGTTAAGCATCTTACAATCATTTTGATATATCATACAACCCAATCGAAGTTGTGGACGAAAGTTATGTGCAAAACAAAATCATGTGTCAAGAAAGGAAATTCTAGAATTTCTGTTAGGAAATGAATGAACTTAAGAAGGACTAATTGTGTGATTTTAGGATGAAATGAATGAGAAACATGAAGATAATTCCTTGTTCATGAAGAGAGAAAGGATATAGAGAAAGGAAAATGGAAGAATTAAACAAATGATGAAAAAACACAACATGAATGACCGTTGTGCGTTTTCTTAAATGTCGGCGAACCGTCGCGCACGTCAGCTACTTTTCGACCAAACCCAACTAAGAGTAAAAACGATGTTTGATGTAGATTTATCGGTAAACAGCCAACGATACGTTGGAAATGGTAGTCGAACGGTGTGAACTATAAAATCTTATTTATGACATAAAGTGAGTCCCTTTGACTTCTAAAACCTTTTGAAAACTAATATGCTTTATTTTTCCATGAAATGTTATGTTTTACAACGTTTTGGAAGTTCCTGAATATATTTAAGGTTTTTCTGAGCAAAATTTATTTTATGCCATTTTAGACTCAAATGAACATCACAATTGGCTTAGAAACCTTAATATATGATTAAAACATGAATTTTGTGAATGTAGTCCTTTTTTTATTAAATACTTGAGATTTTCAGAAAATGGCAAATTTTGGATTCAGGTATTCATGAATTAACTAGAATGTCTTTATTAGAACATTTTATGGAAACATGATTGAAAACTTTGAATTTAATCCTCTTTTAAGATTAGAATTTTGAATTTCTTGAAATAAATTCCTTTGAAAATTAGGTATCTGAAAAATGATCCAAATATTCTTATTGGAATATTTTATAGAAACCTTTGGAATCGGGTATTCAGTAAATGACCGAAATATCTTTATTGGAACTTTTGTAAATACTTTTTAAATCGGGTAAGGGTAAAATGACCCGAATACCCTCGGAAGTCTTTTTGGAATCAGGTACGGATAAAATGACCTAAATATCCTTGAAAATAACTTTTGCGATTGAGTACGGATAAAATGACCTGAATACTTATGGAAACTTGATTTAATATGCAAAAAGAACACTTTACCCTATTTTGATACGATTTTGGAAAATAATCTCTTGGTATGAGATTGACTTTTAAAAAATGACATTTTGATCTTGAAAATTGCTATATTAGCCTGATGTGGCCATAAAATGAACTAATTAGCCCTGCAGAGCCTATGAGAATAATTATCTAACTTGCGAGTCAGTGGGATCAATTTTTGGAGAATGATATGTTGCCCTAAAAATGTTTGATTTGAAAATCCTGTGGAAACAAATAACCCTCTGGCCTGATCAGTCAGTAGGGATTGGTATTGGAATATTGAGTACTCAACAAGGATTTTGATCTTTGTACTAACTCATGTTAGGGATAGACGACCCCAAGTAACCTAACTAGTTTTGGGGATTATCTTACTCCAAATAAGGTGACAGGATATTGAGATGAGTCGTCCTGGCTAGCCGTCTAGTGTCTGGCAATTACCGTGCCTTGTGTACACTTTGACTTAGGTTGTTCATGAGCTAGGCTGGACATCGGGTGTTATTTAATCCCTTACTACCTCGATGGTGAATGACGTCAGAATTGGGACCCCTTGACTTACGGTAGCAAGTAAAATATTTAGTGTGCTGCAACACACTTAGTATGTTGTGGTATACTTGTTATTCATTCTTGGTAGTACGTTAGGTGTACTTACCCTTTAGCGACGCACAATTAAGTGTTGTAGTTTGCGGTCTTAGCATAATAAGATGTGGCGCCGGAGGCGAAGCCTTCGGAGCTTTGCATACAAACCGACCTTCTGTTGGAGAAGTGCCTGTAATTTAGGAATTGGGGCAATGATTTAAAATTTAAATACAATTTTCCAAAAATAATTGAGTTTTGAATAAAATCTTCTTTAGAGAGTTTTGGAATTAATTTCTGGGGAAAAAGGAAACGAAAGCCTTTCTATAGTGCCCCATTTTGGGGACAAAAACGTAACATTACTTTACTTTATCTGTTTTTGTAAAGCACTAGCATACACGGGACTCACTGGGTAATTTTTTACTCACACGTGCCTTTTATGTTACTATTTTGTAGGATCCCTTGTTAAGCAGACCTGCGAATAGAGAGACAATGTCGCAGTGACAGCAGTCTAGGTTTGGACACTTTCTCTTTTGATTATGTACTTTATTAATGATGTAGTATGGAGATTGCTTGTACAAGACTCTCTGTTATATATGTATATGACCATTAGTATGAGTTAGTTCTATTAGTTTAGGCCTTAATTTCAACTTATGATTCTTTGTTATAAAGACCCCTTGTTTGGGTAACTGGACGAGGCGACATTCGATTTTATTATGCTTCCGCTGTTACTTTTAGTAGGAGTGTTACAATACCCGTGCATCAAGCCATACATTCCCTATTTTCTACTCTCCAAGTTTGCCTTCAATGATCTTTTGTAGCATGCGTAGGTGAGTGATTGGGAAAATTATCACCAATGGGCCACAAGTAAATTAAGTATTAAAAGAAAATACTAATTCTCAAGACCATACATAATAGGGTTAGTATATCCATCTTATAGTATAAGGAATATCAAGTATCGAATCTGCGAGAACTTTAACAATTACAACTACTTCCTTCTCATGTAATTGTTTAGCGAATTGAATATAAGATGAAGTAATTAAACTAATAGAGTAGAAAGTATTTCAAGTTTACACATGAAAGGTCACAAGGGTCATTAAGGAACAAGAGAAAGGAGAAAAACTATGCAAAAATAGAGATGCCCCAATTCTAAATCAAGTAAAGAAAATCTCCTTAGACCAATTGACTTTCAATACTAGCACCAGTAAGGGTTTCTTATAGTAAATCTCACCCTCTTTAGAGGCATGACATTCTTAATTTAAATTCAATAGATTAACATCTCTATCAAACCAATCTAGCCAAGCAAGTATTAAAAATTAACCCAATTACCAAAAGTAATCGGAAGACATATGACATAAAATCCTTATCTCTAGACAATCTTATAATCCATTTGATTACCAAGTTTAATTCCCTAACTTCTTTCTCGAGTTAATTAAATGAAAACAAATATTGAATCAATCAATTAGGTGCTCCTAACTTTATATCTCAGAATTATTATAAGAGAACAAATTAATTGAACAAATCAATTAATCCCAACAATTAACCCACCACAATTATAAGCAAGTAATCAAACATGAGAAGTTGAAATTCAATAGATTATAAAAGAAAATAAATCCAAGACATAAAATTAGGGTTTATACCTCAATTACAATTTAAAATCATATTTAGAATCTAAATTGACAATGTTAGATTACAAAGAAGAGAAAAGAAAGAACCCGTAGACAAGCCTTATTCCTCTTTATTCCTTGATATCTCATTATCAACTCTCCTTCTCGCTTCCAAGATTGCGTTGATCCTTCTTCTCCTTGTGTTTTCTCAAGCTATCTAGGGTTTGTTGAGGTTTTTTCTCTACGAAGAACTTATTTGTAGGGTTTATAATAGTTTATTTATAGTTTTCTTCTTTAATGACCTAAAAATTCTTGAAAAAAGATTTTCTATGGTGATAGGTAGCCCTGCCTAATATGAGTTGGACGGCCTGACCTTCTGTATATTTTTATCTCCATCACTAGGTGGCATTACCTGGGTCAGCTTAAGTGGCCCAACTTTTTCTTAGCACTTATTCTTTGATGTTTGCCATATTGTCCTTTTGATCTTCTGAAGAGAGGCAGCCCAGCTTAGGATAAACTTGGCATCATCCTCTGTCCCTTCTAAAGTAGATTCCATCTTTTTTTACCATGTTCTTCTTCATATGAATATTTAATCAATTCCTACACAAAATAAGGTAAAAAGCGCGTGGTAAGTAGTCATCTAAACCAAATTTCACAACAAATAAAGCACAAATGACATATAAAATATAGTAATGATGATAGTCATTAATCCCTTTTACCTTCCAATTGGTTCTTTTAGTTTTTGATATGAATTGTTGATCATATTTGGCTTCTTTTAGTTATCCTTTAATCACCCATTTCTTGATATATTTCTTTATCTTTGATTTATAAGTTGAAGATACCCTTGAAGTCTGTTGAAAATTATTATTTCCCAAGGAATCATGATATGCATCTTGTTCTTCATTCCTTCTTCTTTAGATAGTCCTAGATGCCTGGCAAATTCCTATCATATACTCATTCTCTGAGAAGATTTGTCCTTGAATTGATATATTCATTAGAAATCAAATAAGAGTTTTTGTATGAAAGTAAAATCATAGACTTTTATTCTTTAACAACTTCATTATATTCACTCTTCAAAACTAAGGAAGTTACTCTCATTTTACCTCCACTATCTTTCTTTTTCTTATTCTCTCATTTTGCACTCTCTTGTTTGTCTTCTTTTGTTCTTCACTTTTATGTTTTCACTCCTTTGTCTTTTACTCTTTTGTTTTTGTTTCTCTCTTTTGTTTTTTTCTTCATCTTTCATAATGTTTTAATCTTTGTTGGCCTCACTTAGGAGTAGTGGAAGAGAGTAAATTTCTTACCCTTTTTAATCAATGAATAAGTATTCCTTCTACTATTGTGCACCATTTCTCTATAACATTACCATAGTCTCCTTAACAATAAATACCCTACTCACTTTATATACATATCATAAGTTACTTCATCTTTGTATTGCCTAATGTCAAATGCCACATTTACGTACTTGTTAATCTTTATCTTTCTACTATCATTCAACCATTTTAATTCGTAAGGATTTCTTAGTCTCTAATTATTTAACTAATGCATCACTTATCAAATTTGTATAACTTTCTCGATATATAATTACACTATAAGGCTTCTCTGTAATTAGACATCTTGTGTAAAAGATGTTCTTCTTTTGCATATTCTCCCCCTCCTCAATCACACATGCACCTAAATTTTTTCTCTCAACACTAACTAATGAAAAATTTTGCCCCACAAAAACCCTATCATACTCTTTTCATGATCATTATTAAGTTCACCTTTATGTTTCTCACAATAATATTCTTCATGGGATAAAATTTCTACTTGACTATTGGTGAACATCATCTTCTTGTTTGGACAATTAGATGAAGTATGCCTATAACCAAGACATTTGAAACACTTAATGTCTCTAATTCTTTATGTCCTTTCCATAGTTTTTCCCTTTTTTCTCCACTCTTCTCTAGGCTTGTTATTGTCCTTAAATTATGGTTTTAGTATTTCCACCTTCATGATTAGGGTTGATTTGGTATAGGATTGGAATATGAAGTTTCTATAGGATATGTGCCTTTCTTTGGAGTTGCATTTTACCTTCATGGCCATGTGTACTATTTTCTCTATGGCCTTATATGAATGAAGCTACACAATATTAGAAATATCTTTATTCAAAGAACTAAAAAATATAGCTTTTGTAGCCCTTTGGACTTCTACCACGTTATCTCTCATTATATTAACCTTCAAATCATTGTAATAATCATTCACACTCTTATGCTATTGTTTAGCATTTAGAATCATTTGATAAGACTCATCGTAATAGTGTAAAGGCACAAATATTGTTCTCACCAAGTTCTTCTATAATTCCTAGTGGCTACCATTTACTCACCTATTCTCCTTCTATTTGTGATAATTTGCTCCCACTAAACTAGTGCATAGTTTGTGAAGCCTAAAATTGCCAATTTAACTTTTACTCTTTCACTAGAATCATGACAATCAACTAGGATTTTCATCTTTTTCTTCCACTCAAACCATAATTCCAAATTACTTTTCTCTTGGAAATAATGGGACCTTCATCTTTATGTGTCTCATTTTTCTTTCTTTCTCATCATCTTCCATTCTCCTACCTCTCATTGTAAAACTCCTATTTTGCATCCTAATATTCTCATCATGAACTCCCTTATTGCAATAGTAAACTTAGAGATGTCCCCAGTTGTGAAACTAGCAGTTGCCAATTCACAAATGACGGTTGATAGTTAACCATTTTGGCCAACCTCAACTTTAACCCCCAACCTTGGTTTGGTCGTTGAACCAAACTAGTAGTTGGTGATTAAGGTTACAATTGGTGAACTAGCGATTTGTCTGTTTTAGGTTTTTTAAAATTAAAAATAATTAAAAATATAAGAAATAATAATAAAAAAAGAGTTTGAACTTAATTTTAGTTTCCTAAAATTAAGCTTGCTACATATTCTCTTAGGGTTTAGAGGAATTAAAGTTCTTGTACTTCTCATATCTTTTAATTATTTACCTCATTTAATGCTTATCACTCTTAACTGTACTTGAAGTTTTTTTAGTGTCTACATCCAAAAATTTATTTAAATTCGGCTATATATTTTATTGTTGATGATCTTTGGCTCTAATCCAATTATTTAAATATGATTGAACTTTAACAACCTCCGGTGCTATTGATGAGCAAGTTTCGCTCAAATTGTTTCCTCCAATACTAAAAGCTTGTTCTAACACAACGATTAAAATGAGAGTAGCAAGAATCTTCTCAGCCATTAGTACTATAACAAGTAATTTATTCCCATTTTTTGCCCATTACTTTAAGATATCAAAATTTTCACCTATATTCTTCCACTTCAAATCACAAGTTAGATATAATTCAAGTTTTGTCATGGAACTTGAAGATCTTCTCAATTGTTTTGAGCTTTCTAATATAAGAAGCCTTACTTTGTTAATCCTTAAATATTTGAATGTTAGAATTTTAATATTTTTAGTTGTTTAGATCGCTAAAATATACCTTTTAGAATATTTATGTTATAAGTCATAAAGAATATTTCTTATATTAACTATTAGGAGGGGATATAAGATTTTGAGTACTACTATCACCACCGCCATCATCATTATTATCTTTAAAGAATCATAATAACAAGTAAGACAACCTTATAAATCATCAATTTTTATATATGGATAAAGAATACTAACAACTAAATTAACATTAGATATTTTTAAATAATTTTATCTATTTAGTTTTCATAGTATTAATATAAGGAGACAAAAGATTATCACTAGAACATTCGTTAAAAACATTACTAATATTTAACATATTCTTGAACAACTAAATATGAAGTAGGATAATAAATACTAGATAAATTTTAAGTAGAATCAATAAATATTTTTAAAATATTTAAAATACCTTTACAAATACGTGTATTCCAACAGCTCTATTTGCCAAAAAATAAAATAAAATAAAAAACACATATAAGTTCTTTATATGGAAAACATTCATTTAACAATTTGTATGATGAATTCTATATATTTGGAACATCTTTTAATAATTATTTTATTTTCACACCATTATAGCTACAAATTGTGTTTATTTTTTTTTTAATTGTAACCCTAGCTAGATCATAAATAAGAAAAAGAGACTTTTATTGGGTTAATATAAAGATTTAGACTTTTTAAATCATTTTATTATACATAAGTTTAAAATATGACATATATATCTAACATGAAAAAATTTACCTCCAAAAGTTTACTCAATTAAATTTTTATGACTAGTACTTGAGACAATATTTGTACTACTATTATCAAAAGAAAATGAAAAAATCTTATTTACTGAACCATATTCTTCTAAGATAATAATTAATAGTTAACAAATATTTTCAATAGAATGTAGATCATCAAAGTACATATAAGCAAGTAATCATTTTTTAACATTCTATTTATTATCTATCCAATGATATGTAATACCTATATACAAATGAAATTTCTAATGATCACTTCAAATATCACTATACAAAAAAACTTTACCCAAAAAATCTAAAAAAAATTGAGTTATTATTTCTTACTTTCCCTATATTTATGTGAATGTATGAGCGTAGGGGAGAGAGAACATTTTGTAGTAGGATTTAAAGCATATTAACAATATTTATTAAAACAAAATCTTTCACCGAAACTAAATGCAAGATGTTCTACAATTACCATTCTAACTATTTCTTCTCTTTGTACTTTATCAAAATATTTAAATAAATCAATAGAAAAAGGAGCAGAGATAACAACAATATATTTAGTAATTTATTGTAGTTTGGAATCCAAACCGAACTCTTGAAGATAATGCCTTATTGGATATTGAGAGAGCTTACCATAACCTATTTTTGGCTTGAATACATACAATTTAGTAGTAACAGTGTAATAATTGCACTTAACTTTCACTTCACCAAATGACATTGTTGTAAAGGTGAAATACTAATTGAACATACCAATTTCCCTTTTTCAAGCTTTCTTTGTTTTAATCTCAGTTTCAATCTAAATTTGTACTTTACTTAGATATCGAATACTTTCTTGAGTATCAACGTAAGCATGTTGTTGTTGAGCTTCAACTTCTTCATCACTAACTTGCACCGGATGGTCAGTTGTTGGAGGAGAAAATATCACCAGAAAAAAATTTGAATCAAAACTGAAGGTCTGTTGAAAACCAAATGAAGTAGTAAATGTCCCCAATTGGAAATTTGGATCACAACTAGCACTCATTTTTCCTTTACTCTTGGAGCTACTTGTATAAGGCATTTTTTTTTTTCAAAAACTAAAAAATATTTAATAAAAATATATTATAAATTAAAATTGAGAATTTAGAGAATTGAGGAAGTTGAGAGAGTTGGTAAAACTGAGGGATGGATTAAGAGATGTTTATTGAGAGAGGAAGATGATGGAATATATGCCATCTTAGATTAAGTTTCTGATGTATTTTTGACTTGTATTAATAAAAGTATTTTTTTTTAATTTATTTTTGAATTTTTCTTTATAATTGTGCACAATTTTATTAAAAAAAGACCCATTGTATTTAAGTAAATGGTTCATGTGAATAGAGGTCTTTCACAGTAAGGTATGGACCATGAGAAACTTAACATATAAACTATTATTCTTAACTGGATGATGTGAATGGAAATCTCATCATGTCAAGGTTATTATGTTATGAATTCCAAATAGGGAATGACTTACCTTTAGCTAATAAGTAGTCTATTCATTTCATAACACAAGCATATTTCTAAAATGTAGAACTGGACCTGTAGTGTTGGTTTCTAAAAGTACTATGTGATAGAAACCCAAATTACTACTGCTATAGCGTGGACTTGTACTCTACAACTTAAGTATAAGTTGGTAGTCCGACGAAGCTGGAAATGTATGATTTGATATTTTATAGTTGAGGTTCTGGAGAAGGACCAATATACTTGTATATTGAGTATATATGTGATTAGTTAGTCAAGATAGACTTGTACAAGATAGTATCTACACTATATTGCCCCTTGTGGTTGTCCGAATAATCTAATTATCTAGTGCCCTAGGGAATATGATTTGGATATTGACTTTAGGGTAGCTCTCTTGGAAAGTTGGAATATTCCAAGAAGTCATGGATCATTGGACTAGAAACCTAAGGATGCTAGATGTCGTTTAGAGAGATGTTAATACGCTCTTTTGTCCCTAAATGAACGCCGATGTGTAGAGGGGTATTTTAGTCATTTTATCGGTGGGTTGAAGACATAGTAACGCAGTATTGTCCTTGGTGTCAATATTTACTTATGGTGATATTAAGAAATATTTCAAATGTAAAATACAGCTATTTATATAGTAAGGGTATTTTGGTTATTTTAGTAGCCAAGGCGATGTGTCTTTTTGGTCCTCAGAATAGCCCGTAAGTCCTAATTATTTTCGATCGAGGAAATGGTCACAATGGAAAAAGGATTTTATTTTATTCAGGAAGTCTAATTTATTTTTTAGACTGGAATAAAATAAAAGAAAATGAGAGAAATTAAATTTATTATCTAGTTTAATTGATTAATTAATTATTCAGGGTCTAAGCCCAGATTTTATAATTAAAAAAATTAACCTGGACTTAAACTAGTTAATAAATGGCTTAATAATTATTCTAGTTCATTTGGCTCATTAATTATTTATTGGGTTATTTTAATTAGCCCAGGAAATAAATAATTAATGGTTATTTTTTTTGGGCTTATTGGGTCTAAGAAAAAATAATAAATTATTTTGGCTCAATAGCCTAGACTAAAGGGTTTTTATTATTCACGGTACAGAAGAGTTGGGGATTACCCAAACCTCTTTTGTTGATAACCTCCAGATGTTTGAAATATCAAAACATCGGGGTTGAGTTATTTGGGATGTGAATAAGAGTCATTGTGTAGAGAAAAAAGGGAACACACGACAAACTAAAGGAAAGAAAAACCCAGAGTCACTGTTCTCTCTCTTCTTCTCATTTCTTCTTCTTCTCCCTTTTTCCATCTTCTTGTCCTCGCTAACTAATAGCAAATGATCAAGAAGGACTATCCTCGCCTAGGTTGTTTCACTAACATAGATAGGTGGAGGAGTATTCTGAGAAGCGAAAAACTTTGTATACATGCCAAGGAAAAGCTAACGGATCGCTGGTTTCTCGCTGGATTCGTCATCGAGACAGATAGCTGTTGGTGCCTTGTCTTCTCAACCAATTCAGAAAAGGACATGTAAAGGTATTAATTTTAACCTTTCGTTGTGCCGTGTTCTTGTTTTTCTGGTAGAATTTCGTGTGTGCATGTTCCTCTGTTTTTTTCGTTCCTGCAAGTAGTATCAGAGCATTTTCTTTGAAAGGTTTAGGATGATGTGTGCTAGTTAATTAAACCTGGCAAGACTACTTATAATGATATCCTTTGTTAGTTTGGTATGGGTAGATTGTCTGTACACCTCACCGTTGAAGTATAGGAGCCTCTGTAAAATTTTCTTTACTTTTTTGTTTAACTTCGTGTAAGCCTAATTTGAAAGGGTATAGGCAGTTGCTATGGTTTTTTGGTGAAAAATTTAACAAGAAATGGCCTTAGACGATTGAAAAGCATTAAAGAAGTGCCCAATGAAATTCGCTGAAAACAATTCGCAGCGAAATCTCGGTGGAGAAGATGGATCGAGCCGAGGACAAGCCAAGTTGGTCCTTTGGTGTGAGGGGAGTCGAGGCAGTCACGGCTTGAAGCTAGAGCCGGGCCCGAGCATGGCCTCGGATCGGGGTGTGCACGAGGAAGCTTCCTTGCGGAACCTGAGTAGCAACTTCCTTGCGGAAGCTACTGCACCAGGCGCCTGGGTCGCGGGCACCCCCCCTACGGACCATGGTCCATAGGTCTTCCCATGGGCCATGATCCAGTGTGGCGGGTGCACTGGACCAGAATTATTATTATTATTATTGTTGTTGTTGTTGTTGTAATTTTTGGTCCTATACCAGGAGAAGTTATTTTTATTACAATAGTTAATATTCATTGAATATTTTGCATGAAAAATAATAGTAAAGGATATTAGGATTAAACAAGATCATTAATTAATTTAATTAATGTGTTTAATTCTTTTATTTAGGCACTTAGGATAAAAAGTAAAAAAGTATGAAAATATTTACAGTTTTCTAGTATGCTAATTATTTTAAGTCCTATGTGCATGTTTTCTCAAATACCAAAGTTTTTGGGAAACTTTATTTGACACGAAAAATATTTTTCTTTATTTAAATGGTTATTTTTACTTAAACAAAAATTAATATTTGGTTATTTTCTTAAAGTTCTTTTATCCCTGACACATAAATATTATGGATTTAGAAATTTTTGAAAGTTAAAATGGAAAGCCATTTTAATTCATTTTAGCAAAAGAAAAATTACTTTTGTCAAATAAAGCCTTGAGATCAAAATCTCTAGGAATTTTTTAAATGGAAAATTTTTGATATTATTAAGTTTTTGGTTTAAATAAAATTAATCTATAAGGAAAGATTTCTCAAAGGATATATACCTTGACAGAGAAATTTTTTATGGATTTAGATATTTTATTTTAAGTTAAAGGAGAACTTAATTGGAATATTTCAAATAATATTTTTTCAAGAAAATCCTTATTTAAAAAACTAAGTAGGAGAGGGGTTTCAATGGCCCCACGACTTCCGTCACGATCCTCATTAGAGATCGTGGATCTCCTCGTATCACCTTGGGAGTGAATCCGTATAGGATGGAGATACCACAAGAATTTGGAACTAATGGAATGATGTAATTGATAACCCGTGATACATACTATGATTGGCCGACCCACGTTGGAGGTTATAGTGCGAGGTATATCTATAAAAATGAGAAGAAATGGCCATCCACTTGATGGAGTTATCTTCTATATCATTATCTACAAGGAAAATTAATTTGTGCTGATTAACACACTTTGCTTAGGAAACTATTAAATATTCCAAAGAAACTATATTAGTTTTCCTAAGAGTTAAATTAATCATGTGAATGATAATAGTAATGGTTTAGCTATTATAAAGTTTAATATGAGGATAAAGTGCACAAAATTATTTTTGTTTTACAAATACTGAGAATTTTTTTTTTCTTTTTTTAAAATTTCAGAAATGGTTGGTGGAGATTCTTGCAACCCCTTGGTCGTTATTCTTTGTGAGAATAAGCTAACGGGTCCAAACGTTGTGAATTGAAAAAGGAACCTGGACATAATACTCACAATTGAAGAGTATAAATATGTCCTATACGAGACTTGCCCAGTAATTGGGGAAGGTTCCATCGCTGAGGAGCGTGAGTTTGAAAAGGAATGGAAGAAGGCTAATGCAATGGCTTGATGCTATATGTTAGCCTCCATGTCAAATGTGTTACAGTTCAAACATGAACACATGGCTACTGCATATAACATTAGCATATCTCTGGCTACAATGTTCATGAATAAGAGCTAGCTCGTATGGCAAGAGGCCCTTAGAATGACCATAAACACTAAGATGACTGAGGGAGTATCAGTCGGAGAGTATATACTCAAGATGATTGCTACTTTCGAGGATGCGAAGTCGTGGGGGCTGTTAATAACCCCGAGAGCCAAGTGAACATGGTTCTCAAATCTTTGCCAGGCTCATTCACTCAGTTCAAGTTGAATTACAACATGAACAAGTTAAACATAGGTATAACTGAGTTGATAAAGGAGCTCCAGGTGACAGAGAAGGTCAGTAAGCCACAGGCTAGAACCATGATGGCTTCTTCTTCTAGAATAGGGCCTACGCCTAGAATGTTCAAGAAGAAGAAGGGAAATGCAGTGTGTCAGCCCAAGTCCCAGCCCAAAGATAAACCCAAAGACAAATACTTCAAGTATGGAAAGAAGGGACACTGAAAAAAGAAGTGTCTAGATCTTCAGGCTAAGAAAAATCCCACAAATAATGTTCTCTATCTAGAGTCTATATCAATGGTTGGATAAACTTCCACTTGGATTGTTGATTTAGGAGCCACTGATCATATTTGTAACTTCTTGCTAGGGTTTAGGAAGGTTAGAAGACTCCAGAAGGGTGAACATGGACTATGCGTGAGAAATGGAGCATAAGTTTGGGCCCTTACTATGGGAGAACTGGAATTTACTTTTAATTGTAATAGAATAGTTGTTTTGAAGGATATTTTATTTGTTCCTGGTTTTAGACAAAATTTGATTTCAATTGCAAAGTTAATCAATCAAGGATATTCTATTTCTTTTCATTCTGGTATTACTATCAGTGAAAATGGAGAAGTTATATGTACTGGGCACATATATGAAACTCTATTCTTCATTAATCCTATTAACAATTAATTGAATAACACTCAACCAAAACCTTTAAATAGGAAGAGAAACACCAATGTCAATGACTCATATCTTTGGCATATAAGGTTAGGCCATATGAACTCAATCAGAATTCAGAAGTTAATCCATGATGGACCTTTAGGCTTATTGAGATTGGAAAGTTGGCCTTAGTGTGAATCCTATCTTATGGGAAAAATGACCAAAAGGACTTTTACCCAAAAGGCGAATAGAGCCAAAGAAGTATTGAGTCTTGTTCACACTAATATGTATGGTCCTTTATCTATGCCAGTAGGAAGGGGGTTAGAGTACTTCATCACTTTCACAGATGATTGTATAATGTATGATCACATTTATTTGATGAGACATAAGTCTGACTCTTTTGACAAGTTCAAAGAGTTTAAAGCTAAAGTGGAGCACCGAACAGGTAAGCTAATCAAGATCTTATGATCGGATCGTAATGGAGAATGCTTTATTGGTGAATTCAAGGACTACATGGTACATCATGGGATAGTATCCCAACTCTCTGTGTCAGGGACACCCCAGCAGAATGGAGTAGCTGAAAGAAGGAATAGGACAGTGATGGAAATGATCCAAAGCATGATGTCTTCTAGTACTCTTCTAGTATCTTTTTGGGGATATGCCCGAGAAATAGCGGCATATATTCTGAACTTGGTGCCTTCCAAGTCAGTACCTAGGACTCCTTATGAGATGTGGTTTGACCGTAGGCCAAGTGTAAATTATCTCAAGATATGGGGTTGTCCAACTTTTGTACTGATCAAAAAAGACAAGTTAGAACTAAGATCATAATTATGCAATTTTGTAGGGTATTTAAAAGGTACAAATGGTGGTTACTTTTATCATTCCAAGAAGCAGAAAGTACTCGTGAGTACTAATGCTAGATATTTGGAGGATGAACAAAGTACATCCACTAAAGGTTCAACAAGGTTGGAATTTAAAGAGAAGTTATCTTCTGAATCAACTTCTCCTAACCCGATTATAGAACAAGAAGAGGCACAACCTCAGGAGGCTATACAATTGGAGCCTTGCTGTAGTGGGAGGATATCTAGGGTTTCAGAAAGATGGATTGGAGAGGCTTTGACCTTGTTTCCAACCATCAGGAACAAGATCCTACTAGATATAAGGAGGTTATTGCTGATGCCGATGCCGATGCCGATGCATACCTATGGCATGAAACAATGAAAGTCGAGATTGAGTCTATATACTTCAATCAGGTTTGGGATCTTGTAGCTTTACCTAAAGTGATAAAACTCACTAAGTGTAAGTGGATTTACAAAAAGAAGAGGGAAGTAGATGAGAAGATGGAAATCTTCAAAGCTTGGTTTGTGGCGAAAGGGTATACTCAGAAAGAAGGAATCGACTATGAGGAAACCTTTTCCTCGGTAGCCATGCTTAAGTCCATTTGTATCCTTCTTGCCATCACATATTATTATGACTACGAGATATGACAAATGGATGTCAATTCGATATTTTCAAATGGCCATCTTAGTGAAGACATCTATATGTCTCAACCAGAAGGCTTTATTACTAAAGGCCAAGAACATGTGGTTTGTCTATATGGGCTGTCTTTTTCTTCAAAGGATTATCCAAAGTCTCAAAAAGAAAAAGATAGGATGAGTAGGATTCCTTATGCTTCGGCTGTGGGATGTCTTATGTATGCCATGCAGTGTACTAGGCCAGATATCTGTTTTGCCGTAGGCTTAGTCAGCAGATATTAGTCAAATCTCGAGGAGGTTCATTGGCATACGGTAAAGCATATTCTTAATTATCTCAAAGGTACAAGAGATTATATGCTAGTTTACAGGGCCAATGACTTGGTTCCTACAGGATACACGGACTCAGAATTCCAAGCGAATAAGGATAAGGGAAAATCTATTCGTGAATATATCTTCATTTTGTCTAGATGAGCCATTTCATAGAGGAGTATCAAGAAATCTTGTATTGCTGACTCAACTATGGAAGCTAAGTATGTAGCAGCTTCGGAGGCTCCGAAAGTTCATTTTAGAACTTGGAGTCATGTCACACATGGACAAATCGGTTGTGATGTATCACGACAACACTGGTGCAGTCTCATACTCTAAAGAACCAAGGAACCATAAAAAGAAAAAGCACATAGAGAGAAAGTACCACCTGATCTAGGATTTCATCCAGAGATGAAAAATCGTGGCAGAATAGATTGCCTCAGAGAACAATCTAGCAAATCCTTTCACCAAGGCTTTGGTAGAGAGAGTCTTTAGAAGACACTTAGACGCCATAGGGGTGGGCACCTATGGACTTACATAGTCTTAGAGTGCAAGTGGAAGATTGTTGAAATGTATGCCCTCTTAGACTAGGATTCTTATGTATTTTTTTGCTTTTATTAATAAAAGTATTTTTCTCAGAATTTGTCTATGAAATTTTCCTTATAATTGTGCACAATTTTATTGAAAAAGACCTATTGTGTTTAAGTAAATAGTTCACGTGAATGGAGGTCTTTCACAGTAAAGTATGGATCATGGGATACTTAACACATAAACTATTGTTCTTAACTGGATGATGAGAATGAGAATCTTATCATGGCATGGATATTATGTTATGAATTCCAAATAGGGAATGGCTTACCTTTAGCAATGAGTAGTCTACTCATTTCATAACACAAACATATTTTGAATACGTAGAACTGGACCTATAGTGGTGGTTTCTAAAAGTACTATGTGATAGAAACCCTAACTACTACTGCTACAACGTGGACTTGTACTATACAACTTGATTTTAAGTTGGTGGTTTGACGAAGTTAGAAATGTATGCTTTGATATACTATAATTAAGGTTCTTAAGAAGGACCAATATACTTGTATATTGGGTATATGTGACTAGTTAGCCAAGACAGACTTGTATAACATAGTGTCTACACTATATCGTCCATTGTGATTGTCTGAATGATCTAATTATCCAGGACCCTGGGGAACATAACTTGGATATTGGTTTTAGGGTAGCTCTCTTGAAAAGTTAGAATATTCTAAGAAGTCGTGGATCATTGTACTAGAAGCCTAAAGATCATAAGTATCGTTTAGAGATGTGTTAATATACTCTTTCCTCTCTAAATGAACGGTGATATGTAGAGGGGTATTTTAGTCATTTCACCTGTGAGTCATAGACATAGCTAACACAACATTGTCCTTAGTGTCAATTTTTTTTTATGATGATATTAGAAAGTATTTAAAATGAAAAATACAGTTATTTATATACTAAGGGAATTTTGGTCATTTTAGTAGCCAAGGCGATGTGTCTTTTTGGTCATTAGAATAGCCCATAAGTCCTAATTATTTTAGGTCGAGGAAATGGTCACAATGAAAAAATGATTTTATTTTATTCAGGAAGTCTAATTTATTTTTTAGATTGACATAAAATAAAAGGAATGCGAGAAATTAAATTTATTGTGTAGTTTGATTGGTAATTAATTATTCAGGGCCTAAGCCCAGATTGAATAATTAAAAAATTTAACCTAGATTTAAACTAGTTAATAAAAGACTTAATAATTATTTTAGTTCATTTGAACTCATTAATTATTTATTGAGTTATTTTAATAGGCCCAAGAAATAAATAATTAATGGTTATTATTTTTGGGCTCATTAGGTCCAAGGAAAAATAATAAATTATTTTGGCCCAATAGCCTAGGCTAAAAGGTTTTTATTATTCACGGTATAGAAGAGTTGGAGATTACCCAAACCTTTTCTATTGATAACCTCTGGATGTTTGAAATATCAAAATACCGAGGTTGGGTTATCTGGGATGTGAATAGGCGTTGTTGTGTAGAGAAAAAAGGGAACACACAACAGACTAAAGGAAAGAAAAACCCAGAGTGTCTGTTCTCTCTCTTCTTCTCATTTCTTCTACTTCTCCTTTTTTCCATCTTCTTGGCTTTGCTAACTAATAGCGAAGGATCAAGAAGGACCATCCTCTCCTAGGTTATTTCACCAACATAGATAGGCTGATGAGTATTCTGAGAAGCAAAAAGCTCTGCGTACATGCCAAGAATAAGCCGACGGATCGCTGGTTTCTGGTTGGAAATGTCGTCGAGACAGGTAGCTACTCCCGTGGTTGGTGGCTCGTCTTCTCAACCAAACCAGAAAAGGATACGTGAAGGTATTAATTTTAACCTTCTGTTGTGCTGTGTTCTTATTTTTCTTGTAGCATTTTGTGCATGCATGTTCCTCTATTTTTTTCGTTCCTACTGAAGAAGATATAAAGAGAGAGAGAGAGAGAGAGAGAGAGAGAGAGAGAGAGAGAGAGAGAGAGAGAATGGCCATTATGGGCGTTGCATGCAACCATCCAATCTATATGGCCACCATAAGTAATGGCACACCATAATAGGCCATTGATGTTGGCCCTTTTATTATTTTTATTTTTACGTGTCCATGTGTCAGTGTCGCATGTCGACAAGTGGCTAGAGAAAAAATTATAAAAAAAAAAAAAACTGGCGACAAAACCCCAACCATAACTGGAACATAGATTATAGTTTCTATTTGCGATTGAACTGCCAAAAATGGGAACCTTGGCCAGGTCTAATAAACCATCTCATATTCCTTCTCTAGACTCCTCTAGTTGTTCTTCTCAAATCTCCCTTGTATTATCACTCTTCCTCCCGTTAATCCATGCCTTCTCACTCTCAATAGAGCTTGGTAATAACCCCCAAATGAGTACTCATTCCATACTTTTCCTTGTTGCACATTCATTAGAAGAGTATTCAACTCATCCCTTATCCTAAGATTTGGCATATCTTAATTTATTTGGCCCCTTAACTACTATTGAAGTTCGGCCATGGTGATTTTGCAAGTTCAAGGTTTATATCTATTATGTCCATTCTTTTTTCCACCATAAGCTCCCTGAAAGACATTATGGCTATCTTCATATCATATTGATAAGGGCTAAATTAGTCATGTTTTCTAAGTTATTTGAGGTTCTTTTGTGATATATTTTATTCAATAACTAGCCATATTCCTTCATATTTGAGATTTTACCCTTGGAAAGGTGTTTTGTTCATTATTTCAGATTTTTAGGATAAAACGAAACAAAAACGTCACAGAATAGAGGAGAGGCGGCGCCGGCCATGCACTGGATTACACGAACTTCGAAGCGACGAAAAATTGTCAAAACATAGCAAAACAGAGGGGGACCGGCGCCGGCTCCAAGAGTCAAGGTGGCATCGGCTGCATTCTGGTCTTCATTGTGCAAAATTTGGAGAAAAATCGGCGAACAAGTAGAGAAGTAGAACACAACCGGCGCTGGCTCTGAGAGCTAAGGCGGTGCCAACTGTGCCCTGAAGATAAGGTGGTGCTTGATTTTTTCTATGCGGTTTTTGATAATCTACGGAGTTTTAGTATCTTTCAACTTCTATTCGGCCAAGAACTCTGTACCTACGAGTTTAGGCACTCCTAAGCCTATACATAGATGAAAAACACAAGGGAAAATGGGAGAATTCATTGATCATCATAGAAAATTACTCAATCAAAGGAGGAATTCTTTAATTCAAGGAGGGTTGTGCAAGAAGGTCTTCAAAGGAAGAAGAAGGAGGCTTGTCTATGAGTGCTTTCTTTTACTTTGTTTTCTTTTTCTTGAACAATGATATGTTAATTGTTTCATTATAATTTGACATTGTTTTAGATATTCATAATTTTTAGAGTTATTTGATCTTTTGATTAATTGATTGTTCTTCTTGGTATTCAATTACTTGGGCGTATTACGAGATTAATTGGTTGTTTCTTTTTATTAACTTGCTAGACCAAAGCGGTTGATGGTAATTGCAATTGATTAATTTCATATTTATTTGTTGTTAACTTGCTAGATCAAAGAGGTTAATTGCTGAGGATTGAGTAATTAAAGGTTAATTGATATTTGCAAGACCAAGGATTCATTAATTAATTTCATGTTTTAAATTTGCCAGACCAAAGAAATTTAATCAAGGATTGTGTTTAATGCATCTTGTGGATGAATTAGTTGAGACAGACCAAGTGATGCTAATTTATCTTTATCCTTCATGGTGCCAAGAGAATGATTAGTTATGACAATGGTTAGGTCCTTTGAGATCATATTTGTCTAAACAATTGTTTGAGTTACATATTTCTCCATCCTTGACATGTATATACTTTTATTTTTATTTTAGTTTCCTTTTCACTTTATCGAGTCGGTTAAACAATGAAAGAAAGGTGACTAATATCTACTTGTTCCTAGAGGATCGACACTCGTTTGAACCCTATGCTCGGTTAATGATGAGTATGCTTGCTCATATGTGTGATTTGGGTTGAACGTTTTAATTTAAACTTGATTGGGAATGTGCTTAGTTTTTATATGAGTTTTACACCTAAATCCGGACACATCACATACAGATCCTTTTGTGGTCTACTTGGGCCACCTTAACGGTATCTAGAAACCTTATCTTCTTGTGCCATTGTTTAGGAATTCAATGAAAATTTCCTACAAAAATTGGTTAGAGAAAAAAATAAATAAAATAGTTCCTCACTTCACTCATCTCACTTGTTTATACTCAATTGATGGTTCAACCTCTTTTTTTTTCTTTTTTTTTTTTGTAGTAGCATTCAATTCCTTAAAGAATTATTCACAAAACCTCCCGAATTACTTGAACTAGTCCAACTAAATAAGTTAATCTAATTCTCTAAAGACATCCAACTAGGGGTCAAGGCAATAATGACCAAGGCAATTCAAGTAAGAATCAAAGAAAGAAGAGATGAGCAAACACAATTAATAATAAAAAATGTAATTTAAAGCAAAGAATCAACATTGTTAAGCATGAATCAAATAAAAAATAGATACTAGATCAATAGACAAGATGATCAAAGATGTTAAGATTAAGAAAACTAAATATTTCAACTTAGATGAACTCAGTTGATCACATAGCTTGTAATTGAATCATGAATTTAAAATATAAACTCCATTGGAATAGAATTAAGTGAACATAGATAATAATTAAGTCACAATTTAATTCACAATCACCTAACAAATACTTGGTGACCACAAATATGTCACCCAATATATCTCAGATTTTTCAAGCATTTTGAAGCACAATTGTTCAAAATTCTCATGTTAATTTTATCGCCCAAGAAATATAAAAACCATAAAGTAATTTCCACATGGATTTTGAAGAGAATTTAAAGTTTTGATGACCTATTTAAGGGGCTAATTTTTGTCTCCGATTTTCCCCTATTTTGTGTAGTTTTTTTTTACCTCTTTTCTTGCAACCTAAATCAAAACTCCTCAAATCTATGATACCAATTTGATGTGATGCTTTCAAGGATCTCTTCACCTCTAATGTGTAGCTCAATGTAGCTTAGAAATCAATAACAAGATTAGAACTCAAAACAAAGAATTATGGATGAAACTTGTTCAACAATCAATCACTTGATCTAAAATTTAGAACCATAGATGAACTAAGCAATCTAAAACTTTAAGATTATTAGATTAAGCCTACAAAGTTAACACCCAACAACCCCAAACACAACAAAGGATTTAAAACCAATGCGATATGAAGATTTAGGTAAAGGACCTATGGATCTAAAACTCAAAATTAAAGAGAGTAATTGATCTATCCTAGTATTTTAGAGACTCAATCTGAGAAAAGGACTACACCCAGAAACAAGTCTTGGTAATTTGCAACAATGAGGAACTCCCTCACAATTGTTCAAAAACCACTCTTTAACCATTCAAATTCATTTGATATTATTTACAAGATGTTATAATGACTTAGATATAGATAGCTAAATCTAATCTATTTATGGTTACAAACTAATGCTAAATAAGGCCCATTAACATGCCGTTAGGGCTTCATAAGCAATACAATCTATGGAAATTGAAAAAAAAAAAAAAAGTTGAAACAAAGGCAAACAAGTAAGGAAGAAAACATAATCTTCCACCTAAAATTTAGGAAAGGACGACATATGGCGGTGAATGAAAGGGCCAAACTTAAAACTGTGCACAACTCTTTAGTTTATGCATTTGGCTTCTGTTGGTATGGTTTGGTGCATGCCAATGCATTAAGCCATAAATCTACTATTTTCTACTCTCCAAACTTATCTTAAATTATATCTTTTGCCTCTAATGAGTTCCTTTAGCCTTTCATTTGAATTGTTAATCATATTTGGCTCATTTTGGTCTTTCTTCGCCCATATCTTAACATACTTCTTGGCCTTTAGTTTGTAAGCTAAAAGATTCCTTTGAAGCCTCTTGAAACTTATTATTTTCTAAGGAATCATGAGATGTGTCTTGTTCTTCCTTCCCTCTTCTTTAGATATTCCTCGATGCCTAGGCTAATTTCTATCACCACTCTTTTAGTTTTGCAAGCACCATGTTGATCTTGAAGACTAGAGATGTGATTCTTATAGTGCCTTTGGGAAGCTTTTTTTTAGGTAAAATTAGTATTCAAATCCCTAGTTTCTATCCATTTAACCCTATTCCTAGTATGCTAAAATTCCTCCTAAAGATCCAACAAATTCTCAACCTTTTTGCACATAATGACATCTCTCTTTCTACCAAATTAAGTTTTACTTCACAAGCTCTCAAGCTCCTTCTATGCATGGTCTAATTTCTATATAATATTTTCAATTTTTTTATTATTCTAGCTAATTAATTCAGTATGAATATCCTTGATGTTCTACTTGATGGCTTCTATAGATGTTTGACTAGAAAGAACTCACGTATGCTGAAAATATTTCTTGTAGTCTTCATATTGAAGCTGATGAAGTTTAAACCAACAAATTAACTTGTGCTTATTCCATATTTGATTGGTGCTTGACTTAGGCATAATTAGAAATTCCAAATGGTTAAAGTATATAGCAAATAGATGGTGTATTGAGCATGTAGGGAATAGAACAAAGGAAGAAGTATTCCCTATAGCTCAATCAAGCCTTGGTCATATTATATCCTATCACTCACGATGACTACACCATTTGAAATGTGGACCTTAGAACTAGAGATTATGCAAATCAATATCTAACAAAATTTGGTGAAATTCTCCAATCACCACTAGCTCTGATACGAGCATGAAAGCACCTTGATTTTTGAAATCAAATATTGAAGGATTGGTCACCTAACTTTCTACCAAACTCACACCACACAAGAACACTAAAATTCTAGGAAATTAACACTCTTATGATAATATGAATCTAGCTTACTTCAAAGATACCCTAATATCCTAATCTAACTAGAGATTAGAACACTAAGGATAAGACTTTGAACGTACCTAACTCAATCCTATCAAACACACTAGGCAACCTAGTGCATAAGAATAGAAAAGAAGTTGAGATATCCCTTAAAGTTTAAAGACAAGATCAAATGTTAGACTAAATTCTTTGATTTCATCTTGATTTTTTATGGGAATTGCCCAAGAGGATCACCCTCAAGAACTCTCTCTAGAGTGAACAAATCTAATTTCTTAATTGTCAAAAATATCAAAATTGTTCATACAAGAGCTACAATGGGGTATTTATAAGCCCCAAGTTACCTTAACTAATTAGTAAGGTAGACAAAAAATTAAATAGCCTTAAGACAAGATTTAAGGTCCTATTACATGCCTTTAAATAAGTAAAATATGAGAAAAGTTGTGAAAATTAAAAGGACTATGAGTAAGCTTAAAATAAGAAAGAAACAACAAAATTATATTAGCCCCGACATGGGCTGGCTCCATCTCTGGTACACGTAGCCGGCACTGGCTTGGTTTCTGTCTAAGACAAAATTGTTCTAGCTTCGGGCCGGTGCCTATTCCGTCACTATTGGCCTGCGCCGATTTGGCTCTGGGATGCCCTCCTCTATTTTGTTGCACTTTTATCTCTACTCATTTGACCTCTATTTCTTTTTCATGTATTCCCTTGATCTTTCAAATGAAATGTTGATTATTCTAAACTCCTCTTGATAATATTTCGTCCTTTAATCCTTGTTTCAATGTTGGCTTGATTCTCCACAAGAATTGTTGTTTGTTTTGTGTCCCATTTAGAGCTTCTTTCACTACCTATCTCTTGACAAACTTCTTGGCTTGTATGCTTGGATGTCTTGAAAATCCTCTCAAAACTTTTTGAATGTTGAATGTTTCCAAAGAACCTTGAAGCATGTCTTGACTTTTCATCCCTCTTCTTTAGATGTTCCTTCTTATGTGGACAGATTCCTATCATTTCCCCTTTTTGGGATGATTTGTCATCAAATTGATGTACCTTATTGCTTGTATGGATTTTCCTACATAAGAATTCAAACAAGAGTTTGTGTGTGAAAGTATAACTTTAGAATTTTGCTCCACAACTCCTGCCTTGTTTTCTCTCTTCTTAATCCAAATTTTCATTTTCATCTTACCTCTACTCTCTTTTCCCTCCCTCTTGTTGTTTTCACCTTTCCAAACCCAAGTTGACACTGTTGTTTTATCTTCAAGCTCCCTCGTTTGTTCTATCTCTCTCCTAGTTTTTTCTTGAATTTTGAGCTCTAGACTTTCCTTTTCTTCTTTTGATCTTCTCTCATACACTTTTTTTTTCCCACTCTTGCTTTTCTTTTTCTTTTTGTTCTCTTTTCTTTTTATTTTACTTTTCAAAATATTTTGATCTTTTACAACCTCACTTAGGGATATAGGACAAAGTGTGAATTTTCTTCCATTCTTATACAAGGTGTAAGTGTTCTTCTTGCTATAGTGAATCACATCTATATCATATAGCCAAGGTCTTCCTAGCAATAGATGCCCAATATGCATAGGAAAGACATCACACACAATCTCGTCTTTATATCCCCCATGTCGAATGCAACTTTAAGTTATTTGTTCACTTTTGCCTCTCAACAATTATTCAACCATTAAAGTTTATAAGGCTTAGGGTGTTTCAAGGTCTCCATTCCTAATTCATCCACCATGTAGCACTAATAACATTTTTACAACTCCCTCCGTTAATAATCAAACTACATGGTTTATGTTTGATTTGGCATCTTGAATAGAAAATATTTTTCCATTGTAAATCTTCTTCTTTTTCAACCACACAACCTCCCTCATAACACCAATCAATGAGTATGGTTTCTTAAGTGCATCTCCATATTTTTCATTCACTCTAATTTCTCTACTAGATTTGGTGTCTCTCCGTATTGTTAAACTAGATGGCCCATTCTCACTAATCTCATTTCTTTTTATTTGTTCTTCCACCATTTCTAGCCTGCTCTTCCTTTTCTTCTTGTTGATATGAGCTTTCTGCCACTTTGTAAGTACTCGAAAGCATTTTTGGGACCTTCATCCATAGCACACACTTGCTTCTTCTCCATCTCATTCCTTGGATTAATCTGCACTTCAATAAATTTTACATCATTTTCCTCTATTCTTTCTTGCTCATTCTCCTCTAACACTCCTAATAGGTGTGACTCATCCTCTAAAAAGAATAGAATATTGTAGAACTCCTTAGTCACCCTATATGTTAAACTCAATTGATTCACTTTTTCATCATCATCATCACCACTAATCTTCTCGTCCTTTTGATTAGGTAAATTTTTTGCCTTTGGATTCCCTTTCTAGCTTCTTCTTCTTCTCAAATTCATGAATCTCACTTTGCTCATTATTTTTAGCATTTTTCTTGGCTTCATTGGCTCCAAACTTAACCATTTATTTTCCCTCACATTGTTTCTTTCTCAACTTAAATTTTTTGTTTATTTAGCTGTATTGCTCCTTAAAGGACTTCCAATGAGAATCTAATGAATTATGTGCATAGCCACTATAATGTTCACAATGGATTGCACTACCTTTTTACAAATCAATACTTCTTTCTTGATCATTCTCTTTTAGGCATTTACATGGGTATAACCATATCTTTAACAAGTAGAGCAAACATAATCTTGTTTTCTCCTTATTTCTCATTTTATAAAATTTCGTATTGTACTTTCCTCCCTATACTTAGAACTTCATGGACAATTATAGAACATGTGAGCAAAACTTCACACATATTTTGCACTCATCGGGTACAAATCGCTCCTTCATCAAATCTTTCATCTCTTCCCAAGAAATCACCGTTTGATATCCACTTCACCTTCTTTGTGTATTCATTTGCTTCCACTATTCTAAAATTTTTTTGGAGAACCCTATTAATGCCCAATTCACTTTGTTTCTTCCATTACACTCAAAGTATTTAAATAATTTTTCTATTCTTCTTTCTCATCCATAATACTCCCTCAAATCTTTCTTCCTATGGAACGGAGGTATCAACTTCTTATTGTACAAAAATAATTTTAAGTTCCAAACATTCAAACATAGTACAAAAATAAATGACAAAAATTGAAAAAAAATTCAATAAGCTCTTGAAGAAGGTTGTACCTCTTCCCCAAAGAAAGTTGTGTTAGTGAGAATCAATGCAACTTTCCTCTGATACTAAACTCTTTGATACAAGCACGGAAGTATCTTGATTTTTGAAATCAAATATTCAAGGGTTGGTCACCCAACTCTCTACCAAACTCGCACCACACAAGAATACTAAAATGCTAGAAAATTAACACTCTTGTGACAATATGAATCTAGCGTACTTCAAAGACACCCCAACACTCTAATCAAATTAGAGATTAGAACACTAAGGATAGGACTTTGAATGCACCTAACACAATCCTATCAAACACACTGGGCAACTTAGCACATAAGAATAGAGAAAAAGTTGAGGTTATCCCTTAAGGATTAGAGATACGATTAAAGGTGGGACTAAATCTCTTGATTTGGTCTTGATTATTTATGGGAATTATACATGAGGATCACCCTTAATAACTTTCTCTAGAGAGAACAAATCTGATTTCTCAATTTTCTAAATATCAAAATTGTTTATACAAGAGCTATAATAGGGTATTTATAAGCTTAAAGTTACCCTAACTAATTAGTAAGCTAGACATAAAATTAAGTAGCCTTAAGATAATTTTTAAGACCCTATTACATGCCTTTAAATAAGTAAAATATAAAAAAAGTCATGGAAATTAAAAAGAATGCTAGTAAGCTTTAAAAAGAAATAAATTATAAATTTAGGTTGGCCCCGACATGGGCCGGCACCGGCTCTAGCATACATTTCCAGCAGTGGCTTGGTTCTGTCCAAGAAAGAATTGTGCCAGTTTCGAGCTAGCACTGTTCCACTACTCTTGGCCAGAGCCGGTTCGGCTCTGGGGTGCCCTCCCTTATTTTGTTACACTTCTATCCCTGCTCATTTGACCTCCATTTCTTCTTTGTGTGTTTCCTTGATCTTTCAAATGAACTGTTGATCATTCTGAGTTGGCTTAATTCTCGACAACGATAGTCGTTCGTTTTGTGTCCCATTTGGAGCTTCCTTCACTACCAATCTCTTGACAAAAATTTTGGCTCTTGGTTTGTATGCTTGGATGGCTTGAAAATCCTCTCAAAACTTCTTGAATATTAAATGTTTCGAAGGAGCCTTGTAGCAAGTCTTGACTTTCCATCTCTCTTCTTTAGATGTGCCTTGTTGCTTGGACGGATTCCTATCAAGCTTCTATCTCTATACGTCTTCTTCTCAAGACATAAGATTTTGTTAAAATCTTTGGCACATAGCTAAGAGAGATTCGCATAACTATGAGGTCGATGAAACAAAATCTATGAATGGTGTTGCTTTTCATATTATTGCTAATAAAAGAGAATAAGTGTCTAAATTTTTGGATATCATCAGTGATTTAGGTCCGTGATCAATATTGTCACCACCACACCTCAAATCATGCTTCTATGGAGAAAAGACATTGTGGGAGCCTCTTTGACTAATATAGTTTGTGTAATGTCCTAAATTCAGTACCCAAAAAGAAACCTGGCCCTAACGCAAGATATCATATAACAACATCCTTATGATTTCCCTCAAGAAATGTCAAGCCTCTAACACTTAAACTATCCATCTACTTATACTAGGGTTAAAAGATTATGAAACTAGAAAACTCCTGAAAATATTTAATATTAATGACCAACATTTTAAAATAAAGAAATCTATGATAATATTAAAGTGCCTTGTCCATAACAATATACAAATTGAGTCCAAGAAAAAATAATAAACTAATCCCAACTTATCTCCAATGATCAAAATAAGAAAAACTAACAAGTCATCCTAATAAAAGAAATAGATGACAACACTAACTAAGTTTATTAGCTTTTAAGCCCAATTGTCATCAAAGTCTAAAAAATCCTCATTAACCTTCTAGCTAACATATGCAAAATAGAGCATAAAATGAGTCATGCTACCTCAATAAGTAGTTAAGAAATCCTCGAGGAATGAGTACGTTAAATATATTATTATTCATTTAGCAAAGAACCAACAAGAAAAAAAAACTATAAAAAAAAAGAAATAAATTTGATAATAGAATCTACTTATTTAGAAATGGCCTTCAACAAAACCAAGAAAAAGTTTCAGTAACAAAAAACACTAGTTAATAGTATCGAATTTTTAAAAAGAAAAAAGAAAAACTAATGTGCACATGTAATAATCTGGCAATCAAGAATATTCTTTGAAAAAAATTATTAAAAAACACAGTACAACATAACCCTCTTAGGACTTAGGTAGGCCTGTTGGTGAGTGCTGTCCCTCGCTCTCTCTCTCTCTCTCTCTCTCTCTCTCTCTCTCTCTCTCTCTCATTTTAACAAATAATAACAGGACTACAAGACTTGACCAAAGGACCAAGCTACATAAAAGCATGAAAGACGAGGATAAGGTCCATTCACCAATCTTTTTTTTCCCTAAAAAATGAATAATGGAAATAATAACACACAGAATATAGACTGTTGAGAAGATAACAAAGAATTCTCTTTTTTCCCCCCCTTTCTTTATACAGTACAAATAATAACTAGCAAAAAGAATTACAACAAACAGCTTTCATACACACCAAACTAAAGCTAATGAATTGTAGAGTTAAGAGAGTATAATTGATATTAGCCCTCACTATTTATTTTTCCAGGAAAGCCAAATTGTACTAGCTAAACCTGCGAGAAAGGTTCTAACTGATTGAAAGGAATTTTAGAATTACAAATTTTTAAAACATGTTCTTTCTATACTACTCTTACACTCAATAACAACAACTTAATATTAGAATTTGAATTAACATACAATAACATTATTCATAATCCTAGTACAAAATAACTATACTTAGTTCAATTTATACTAAAAATAAAAATTATTAGATTTTTTCACAATACAAAAATGTTAAAACCATTCATCTCACTTTTGCTTGTCAGAAAGTGAACTATCTGATGGAATATGTGCCCTCTACACTAATTTTATCTAATGTAATTATCGAATTTATTAATAAAAGAATTTATTTTCAAAATTTGTTTGTGAATTTACATTTTATTTGTGCACGATTTTGTTTGGAAAGGACCCATTGTGTTTAAGTAAGTGATCCATATGAATGGTGGTCTTTCACAGTAAGGTATAGATCACGGGTTACTTAACACATAAGTTTTTTTACTTAACCAATTGATAGGAATGGGAATCTCATCATGTTTAGGTTATCGTGTTATGAATTTCAAATGGGAAATGGCTTACCATTAGCCAGTAAGTAGTACATTCACTTCATAGCATGAGCGTATATCGAATACGTAGAATGTGACCTGTAATAGTGGTTTTTAAAAGTATTATTTAGAAGAAATTCAGACTATTATCGCTACGAGCGTGGATTAATACTCTATTGCTTGAGTATGAATTGGTGGTCTAACGAAGTTAGAAGCATATACTTTGATATGTTGTAGTTGAGGTTCTTTCGTAAAGTCGATATACTTGTGGATATATATTACTAGTTAGTTAAGACAGACTTGTACAAGATAGCTTTTGCGCTATATCGCCCCTTGTGACTGTTCAAATGATCTCATTATCTAAGGCCTTAGGGAACATGACTTGGATGTTTACTTTAGGATAGTTTCCTTGGAAAGTGAAAACATTCCAGGAGTCGTGGATCATTGGACTAGAGGTCTAAGGATGGTAGATATCTATTAGAGAGGTGTTAGTACACTCCTCCTCTCTAAACACACGGCGATGTGTAGAGGGGTATTTTAGTTATTACACATGTAGGTCGAAAACTTTGCTAACGTAGCATTATCCTTGGGGCCAATATTTTCCTTATAGTAATATTAGAAAATATTTAAAATGTAAAATATAGCTATTTATATAGTAGGGGTATTTTGATCATTTTACTAGCCAAGGCGATGTGTCTTTTGGTACTCAAAATAGTGCTTAAGTCCTGACAGATTTGGGTTAAGGAATTGGTCTTGATAATTATGAATTTTATTTTATTTTATTTAAGTGGTTTAATTTATTATTGGATTAGAATAAAATAAAAGGCCCAAGAGAAAGTATATATTTTTTCTAGTTTAATTGGTTAATTAATTATTCGAGGCCCAAGGCCGAGATTGAATAATTTGAAAATTAATCTAGATATAAACTAAATAAAATGCCTATTATTTTATATTGGTCTATTTGGCTTTATTAATTATTTATTGGGTTATTTAATGAAGCCCAAAATATAAATAATTGAGACTTATTATTTATGAGTATTCAAACCCAAACGTAAATAATTTTATCTCTAGCCCAATAAATAAGACAAAGGGTAAAATAAATTCAAAAAATTTAATTAATGATTAAATTAATTAATTAAATACCTGAAAGATAATAGAAAGCATGGGGCTTTCTATTTTCATGCTATTGGTCTCTCTCTCTGTGAATTGATGAAAAGAAATGAAGAGGAAATCATTTGGTAAGCTTTTCATTTTCAGTTCACAGCAAACCCATTTCATCACAGTGAGCTTCAAGAAAATATTGCAAACCCAACTTTCTGTAAACTTCACCGGCAGAGGAAAAGGCACCATTTCAGAAGCACAAAAATTTGGCGTGAATGAGACGAAATCAACGTTTACAAGGACGTGACCCAATAGCTTCAAGCATCCTCGTACAGACATCTTCTTTAGTGCCAACAAGGTCATTCAAATATAGAGGTAAACTCTTTCGTTCTGTAAGCATGCTTTCGATTTGATAATTTTTTCCATTTTCGTCTCAGGTTTGGAAAATGTAGAAAGCATGCTAGGCTTAACTAAAATAAGAAAACATTTGTTTTGGATGTTTTTTGTGATCTTTCGTGTTTTCTTGTATGGGTAGTTTCACTGTAAGCTTCGCGAGTGGAAGCACAGGAACACTGTATTTTGATTACTTTAATAGATATCATGTAAGTCCAGTTTTTTTAAGGTTATAGGCGGGTGTTTGGATGAGTTTTTATTGAAATCAGTGGAAAAAACCAAGTCCAAAGACATCTGCAATTCACAGAGAAACTTGGAGAAGAAGGACACTGTAGCAGCCTAGCCATGAAGCCGAGCCGAGCTACGGATTGTGAGAGGAGCCACCGCTTGGAGCCACAGCCCAGCCATGCTCACAAGGACTACTTCCTTGTAGAAGCCTGTGGCTTCCTCACACTGCGCGAGGAAGCAAATCTTCAATTTGCAATTGCAAATTAAAGATTGCCACAGTCATCAATTTTGACCACGGCAGTGGGGCAGGTCGCGGGCACCTACCCCAGATCATTTATTTTTATTGCAATAGTTAATATTCTTTGATTATTTTGCATAAAAAATAGTAGTAAAGGAAATTTAGGATTAAACAAGACCATTAATTAATTAATCTATTTAATTTTATTATTTGGACACTTAGGTTAAAAGAATAGAAAATCATGAAAATGTTTACAGTTTTCTAGCATGCATATTTCTTTTTGTATCCTATGTACGTATTTTCTCAAAGACCAAAGTCTTTGGGAATTTTTGACAAAGAAAAATATTTTTCTTAAATCAAATGGTTAATTTTAATTCAAACAAAAATTAATTCTTGGTTATTTCTCAAAGGATTTTATCCTTGACATAGAAAATATTTTGGATTTAGATATTTTGTAAATTAAAATAGAAAACCATTTTGATTGAATTTTAACAAGAACAATTATTTTTATCAAATTAAACTTGAGATCAACATCTCTCGAAAATTTTATTGGAGATTTTTGAAATTATTAAGTTTATTAACTTAAATAAAATTAATCAATGGAAAATTTTCTCAAAGCGTATAACCTTGACATAGAAATTTTATAGGTATAGATATTTTATTTTTAAGTTAAAAAAAAACTTAATTGAAAATTTTAAAAGATATTTTTCAAGAAAACTCTTATTTTAAAATACTAAGTGGGAGAGGAGTTCAAACAACCCTATAGCTTCCATCACTATCGTCATAAGAGATCAGGGTCTTCTCGCATCACCCTGGGAGTGAAATCGAATAGGATGGGGATACCACAAGAATTTATAACTAATGGATGGATGTAATTAATAACCTGGGACACGTGCTATGATCGGTCAGCCTGCATTAGAGGTTGTAGTGCGAGGAATGTCTATAGGAAATGAGAAGAAATGGTCATCCCACGATGGAGTTATTTTCTAGATCATTACCTAGAAGGGAAATTAATTTGTGGTGGTTAATACACTTAGCTTAGGAAACTGTTAATCTTCCCAATAAGCTATGTTAATTTTCTAAGAGTCAAATTAATTATATTAAAGATAATAGTGACATGATTAACTATTATCAAATTTAATATGGTTTGATAGGATAAAGTCACAAATTATTTTGTTGATTCTGGTGCCACTGATCATATCTGTAACTCCTTGCAGGGGTTTAGGAAGATAAGAAGACTCTAGAATGGTGAGTATGGACTACGAGTATGAAATGGAGCACAAGTATGGGCCCTTGCAATGGGAGAACTGGATATTGTTTTTATATTGTAATAAATTAGTTATTTTGAAGGATATTTTATATGTACCCAGTTTTAGACAGAATTTGATTTCAGTTGCAAAGTTAATAAATCATGGATATTCTATTTCTTTCCAGTCTGGTGTTCTATCAGTAGAAATTGAGAAGTTTTATATACAGGGCATATGTATGGAAACTTATTCTTTTCAAATCTTACAAACAATTAAATAAATAATGCTCAATCTGAATCTTTAAGTAAAAAGAGAAAGACTAATGTCAATGACTTATATCTTTGGCGTCTAAGATTGGGTCATATTAATTCAACCAGGATTCAGAGATTAATCCATGATGGGCCCTTGGGCTTATTAAAATTGAAAAGTTGGCCTCAGTGTGAATCCTGCCTTACGGAAAAAATGACCAAAAGGTCATTTACTCAAAAGGCTAATAGAGCCAAGGAGATATTGGGCCTTGTTCATACTGATGTGTGTGGTCCATTGTCTACACAAGCTAGCGAGAGTTTTAAGTACTTCATCACTTTCACGGATGATTATATAAGCTTTGGTTATGTCTACCTGATGAGGCACAAGTCTGACTCTTTTGATAAGTTCAAAGAGTTTAAGGCTAAAGTGGAGCGTCGGACAAGTAAACTGATCAAAACCTTATGATCGAATCGTGGTGGAGAGTACCCCTTCAGTGAGGTCAAAGATTACATGGTATATTATGGGATAGTATCCCAACTCTTTGCACCGGGTACATCCTAGCAGAATGGAGTAGCTGAGAGAAGAAACATGACATTAATGGAAATGGTCCGAAGTATGATGTCTCATACTACTCTTCTGGGTTTTTTTTGGGGATACGCCTTGAAAATAGTGGCATACATTCTGAACTTGGTGCCTTCCAAGTTAGTACCTAGGACACCCTATGAGATGTGGACTAGGCGTAAGCCAAGTCTAAATCATCTCAGGATATGGGCTTATCCAACTTATATACTAATCAAGGGAGATAAGTTAGAACCAAAATCAGAATTATGCTACTTTGTTGGGTATCCAAAAGGGATAAAAGGAGGTTACTTTTGTCATCCCAAAGAGCAGAAAGTACTAGTAAGTACTAATGTTAGATACTTTAAAGATGATTAAAGTACTTCTACTAAAGGTTTAACAAGGTTGGAATTCGAGAAGAAGTTATTTTCAGAATTAACTTCTTCAGATCCAATTATAGAACAAGAAGAGGCACAACCTTAAGAACCTTTACAAATGGAGCTTCATCGTAGTGGGAGAGTATCTAGAGTTCTAGAAAGATGGACAGGAGAGGCTTTCGAGCTGGTCTTTGACCATCAGGAACAAGATCCTACTAGATACGAGGAAGCTATTACTGATGTCGATGCGAATCTATGGCATGAAGCAATGAAAACCGATATTAAGTCTATGTACTTCAATTAGGTTTGGGATCTTGTAGCTTCACCTGAAGGGATAAAACCTATTAGGTGTAAGTGGCAATACAAGAGAAAGAGGGGAGCGGATGGGAAGATGGAAACCTTCAAAGCTAGGCTTGTGACGAAAAGGGTATACTCAGAAAGAGGGAATTGATAATGATGAAACCTTTTCTCGGTAGCCATGCTTAAGTCCATCCGTATCCTCCTTGTTATTGCATGTCATTTCGACTATGAGATATGGCAAATGGATGTCAAGATAATATTTCTTAATGGCCATCTTAACGAAGACATCTATATGTCCCAACCGAAAGGTTTTATTGCTAGAGGCCAGGAACATTTGGTTTGCAAGCTTAAGAAGTCCAATTATGGACTTAAGTAGGCATCTAGAACATGGAACATTCATTTTGATGAGACTGTAAAGTCTTACGATTTCATTCAAAATGAGGATGAACCATGCGTGTACAGGAAATTGCAAGGCATAAATGTGATTTTTCTTATCCTATATGTAGATGACATTCTACTCATTAGGAATAATGTAGGAATATTATCATCTACTAAGGTTTGGCTGTCTAGTCAATTTAGTATGAAGGACTTGGGAGAAGCTAGTTATATTCTCAGGATTAAGCTTCTAAGAAATAGGAAGTAGAGAATGTTAGGATTATCCCAAATGATAAACACTGACAAGATGCTGGCCAAGTTTAGCATAGACTCATGCAAGGGAGCTCTAATCCTTTGCAGACATAGGTTCTCTTTTTTGTTCTAAGGATTGTCTTAAGTCTCAAGAGGAAAAAGATAGAATGAAATCTCATGTACACCATGTTGTGCACTAGGCCAGATATCTGCTTTGTCGTAGGCTTAGTTAGTAGATATCAGTCAAACCCTGGAGAGGTTCATTGGCAAGCTATAAAGCATATTCTCAAGTACCTCATTGGTACGAAAGATTATATGCTGGTTTACAGGGTTGATGACTTGGTTCCTACTGGATACACAAACTTAGATTTCCAAGCAGATAAGGATAAGAGAAAATCCACTAGTGGATATGTCTTCACCTTGTCTGGAGGAGTTGTTTCATGGAGAAGTATCAAGTAATCTTGTATTGTTGACTCAATCATGGAAGCTAAGTATGTGGTAGCTTCGGAAGCATCCAAAGAAGCAGTTAGGCTCCGGAAGTTCCTTTCATAACTTGGAGTTGTTCCACACATGGACAGATTGATTGTGGTGTATTGTGACAACTTTGGAGTAGTCTCACAATCTAAAGAACTCAGGAACCACAAGAAGGGAAAGCCCATTCAGTGGAAGTTCCACCTGATCCAAGATTTCATTTAGAGACGAAAAATCGTGGTAGAACAGATAGTCTCGGAGAACAACTTAGCAAATCCCTTCACCAAGCCTTTAGCTGAGAAAGTCTTCAAAAGACACTTAAACGCCATAGGGGTAGGCACTTACGGGCTTTCTTAGTCTTAGAGTGCAAGTGGGAGATTGTTAGAATATATGCCCTCTAGACTAATTTTATCTGATGTAATCATCGAATTTATTAATAAAAGAATTTATTCTCAAAATTTGTTTGTGAATTTATATTTTCTTTGTTCACAATTTTCGTTTGAAAAAAATCCATTGTGTTTAAGTAAGTAATCCATATGAATGGTAGTCTTTCACAGTAAGGTATGGATTACGGGTTACTTACACATAAATATTTGTTCTTAATCGATTGATGAGAATGTGAATCTCATCATATTTAAGTTATTGTGTTATGAATTCTAAATGGGGAATGGCTTACCTTTAGCCAGTGAGTAGTCCACTCACTTCATAGTATGAGCGTATTTTGAATACGTAGAATAGGACCTGTGATAGTAGTTTCTAAAAGTACTATTTAGAAGAAACATAAACTATAACTGTTATACCATGGACTAATACTCTACCGCTTGAATATGAGTTGGTGGTCTGACGAAACTAGAAGCATATACTTTAATAAGCTGTAGTTGAGGTTCTTTCGTAGAGCCAATATACTTGTATGTTGGGTATATGTGACTAACTAGTTAAGACAGACTTGTACAAGATAACTTCTGTGCTATATCATCCATTTTGACTATTCAAATGATCTAATTATCCAGAGCCCTTGGGAACATAACTTAGATGTTTACTTTAGGGTAGCTCCCATGAAAAGTGAAAATATTTCAGGAGTCGTGGATCATTGCACTAGAGGTCTAAGGATGGTAGATGTCTATTAGAGAGGTGTTAGTACACTCCCTCTCTCTAAATGCACGGCGATGCATAGAGAGGTATTTTAGTCATTACACCTGTAAGTCGAAGACTTTGCTAACACAACATTATCCTTGGGGTCAATATTTCTTTATAATGATATTAGAAAATATTTAAAATGTAAAATATAGCTATTTATATAGCCGGGGTATTTTGGTCATTTTAGTAGCCAAGACGATGTGTCTTTTGGTCACCGGAATAGCCCTTATGTCCTGACAAATTTGGGTTAAGGAATTAGTCTTGACAATTATGGGTTTTATTTTATTTTATTTAAGTAGTCTAATTTATTATTTGTCTAGAATAAAATAAAAGGCCTAAGAGAGAGTATATATTTTATCTACTTTAACTGGTTAATTAATTATTTGGGGCCCAAGGCCCAGATTGAATAATTAGAAAATTAATCTATATATAAACTAGATAAAAGGCATGTTATTTTAATTAGTTTATTTGGCCTTATTAATTATTTATTGGGCTGTTTAATGAAGTCCAAAAAATACATAATTGAGACTTATTATTTATGGGTATTCAAGCCCAAGAGTAAATAATTTTATCTAGCCCAATAAATAAGACTAAGGATAAAATAAAATTTTAAAAAATTAATTAATTAAATAAATAAAATAACACGGGATGGATCCCATGTTGTTTTGCGTGAAAGATAACAGAAAGCATGGAGCTTTCTATTTTCAAGCTGTTGGTCTCTCTCTCTCTCTCTGTGAATTGATGAAAAGAAATGAAGAGGAAATCATTTGGTTAGCTTTTCATTTTCATTTCACAGCAAACCCATTTCGTCACACTGAGCTTCAAGAAAATATTGCAAACCCAACTCTCTGTAAGCTTCACCGGTAGAGGAGAGGGCACCATTTCGAAAGTTCAAAAGTTTCACCTGAATGAGACAAAGTCGACGTTTATAAGGACATGAGATGAAGTCGACGTTTATAAGGACGTGATCCAATAGTTTCAAGTATCCTTGTATAGACATCTTCTTCAGTGCCAATAAGGTCATTCAAAAATAGAGGTAAATTTTTTCGTTCTGTAAGCATGCTTTCAGTTTGATGATTTTTACCATTTTCGTCCTTCACTATCAATCTAGGTCAAATAGTCGCATGGATTATTCCCTATGTATCAAAATAGTAAAAATGTTTATAATTAAATCATTAATGATATTTCCCCAAATAAAACTAATAACCTTAGGTTAATAGCCTTCAAAGCAACATAATGATGAACCTCATAACATCTATATACACACCCTCTAAACGAATTAAAATCGAATGATACACAGGAATTAATCTTCAATAATTGAAACCCAGGACTGTTCTTCTCCAAAGCATTTGGAAATTATTGACTTGTTTTTCCTTCAACTAATGATTAAAAAAGAATAAGAAGAACTGGCATTGGTAAGAGGTAAACTATTGTTGTAGGTCAACACAAAGAGAAAAATTAACTAATTAAATACCCTTCTAATTTAACTAATTTACTCAAGATCTCTAAAATATATGTGTCATGTTATGGGATGTCCAAACAAAAAAAAAAAAAAATGACAAATACCTAAACTAATCAATTTGAGTTGCGTATTTACATTTTGAGTCCCACTTAAACCGAATTAAGTTAAATTGATGGAAAACAAGACTTCTTCCTTTTATATGAGCTAAAAAAACTAGATTAACTCCCTTATTGCAATAAGGAATTGTATAAAATGTTCTTAAGCTTGAACATGTGTTAAAAACAAGGTTAAACCCTCACGATTAGACAAAACTCATATTTCATGCAGGCTTTCTAGAGCCAGCACTTTGTTTGCTTCCACTGCTTGATCCGAGTGGTGGACAATAGGAGAAGCCATATAAAGAACCACACAATTATCAAAGTGCTCACTGTGTTGTATTTTCCATTGTGGAGGATGTGTGCAATGTTGGAGATAGTATTTCCTATAACGTTTAATTTCTAAATTTTGTTTTAGAACCTTTTTGTGAGAATCATTATCTACTTTGAACTAAAAGGTATTTAAATATTAATGAAAAGCTATGACTTGTAAAAATATGGCTTATTATTAGTGAAAAGTTGTAACCACTACATGAAAAATGAATTATGCAACCGTTAAATTTTGTGGGAAAAATGATTGATTTGGTCATAAATAATCAATTTCAACGGCATTGCAATGGAAAAATACTCATTGCTATTGTAGGAGGTTGCAATTGCCTTTTTAATCGTAAGCACCGTTGTAATGATCTATTTTCCATGGAAAATGCCTCTTTTAACAACTTGTTTTTTTCATTGCAAGAAACCTCAAATCTATCCAAACTAAATGTAACGGTTCTTTTTCCGTTGCATAGCCATTGCAAATAAGTTTTTTTTTTTTTTTATAAACGGATTTTGGTCATCATAAATACAATTATTGCTCTTTGCAAATATTTAATACTATAATTATTTTTATTTTTAAATAAATATTTAGTTAATTCCCATCACTTTTAAATGTGTCCTTACTTCTATGCATTCTAAAATTTGACAACGCATAATTTTCGACGCTTATTATGTAAGTGTACCTAATTTTATGACAGTTATATTTGCTAGTGTCGCTTAATTTACTAATAATTAATATATAGAATTATTTTATTTCACAAAACATTTTGTATAAGTGTTTCTAAATTATTGACATAAAATTACACTTGAGTCCCCTTTCTTGCAATACTATGTTGTGTAGCGTCCCAAATGTGGCATCATTTTCTTTACATAAATATCCTTAAAATAACGACACATAATTATGATTATGTTCCTTTCTTACTGATGAAATAATTCATAACATCCCAAATTGAAACGACATGTTTTTAGTGTCACAAAGTAACGATGTGTAAGGATGATATTTTAATTTTATAAAAGTATATTTTTCTAATTTTTTGTTATTTTTGTTTTTGGGATGAGAGGAGTACATGAACATTTTCCTAAATTAGTATGGACAATATATACCATCACATAATCAACTCAAGCATATCATAATCAATATTTTCATTTCAATTCAAATTCAATAGCATAAAGACATTATTCTAAATTCCTATATCAAACTAATATGATGCAAAGATTTAGCAAAAACTACATAAAACTAAATCAAATCCAATAGCCACCTCAAAAAAAAAAAAAAAAAAACTCTTCAAATCTAGATCAATAATTTAACATAATAGCTATAACACCCTGTGACAATGTGACCCGAAGGGGGGGCGGGGGGTTGGGGATGTTGTCCCGTCTTTAGGACTAGGGGTCTTTATAACTAGGTGAAACAGAAAAAAAAAATAGTAAACTCAATTTAAATTTCATCACATCAAAAAATTATTACATGGTCTCAGGAATAAAATTTAAAACGTACAAATCCATAATCTATTATTTGAATAAAATCACGTCTAGAGGGCAAATAAAATCTCAAACCCAAATAGATAAATGGACAAAGTAAACTTGACAGCACTTGTCTCTATTAATAATTTCCCACCTCAAATCTAGTACCTCCTGAAATATAATAAAGAAAATTGTGTGAGAACAGAATTCTCAGTAAGTCCTGTGTGTGCTCTTGACTGAATCAAACTAGATTTCATGAATGCACTTTGAAACCAATAATCAAACATTAATTGCAAGTCAAACATTTTCTATAAACATAGTGAGTGGTATACCATATTGAAGTCATGTCACAGTAATAATTATCATATAAAAAAACCCACTCAAAACAAACGGTCTATGAAGCCTTACATCATAGCTTTGCCATGAAACCCTACATCATGACAAATACTGTGAAACTTATATCATAGTGTAGTGGGTGTACAGCCCATTGGGTAAGATACTCCTCCATTTCTTACCTTAACTTACCGAATGTCTATCCCGGAATAACAACCCATTTGGATTGAAGTGTTAGCTTGGACAGGCCTGACCTACTAGGATTGTCACCTCTTCCCAATAGAGCTCATCTCTTAGAGATGGTCTCCTATTGAGAGACTTGCTCTACCATTCAAAGGTTAGTCTCGGAGGTCTGTCTTTTTTGAGTACTCAACATTTCTCTACATCAATCAAGATCCAAACTCAATAAAAACATTTCCAATACACTTTGATCATGAAAGAATGGTTTTCAAATAATTTGCGGTAAAATCGTTTTACAAATAAAAGGTGATTTTCCAATAAAACCTTTGTTTGTATAAAAGCTTTTAATGAGAAATAGTCAAACTTGCATTCCAAACAATCACATCATTGAGACAATATTCGTTTTTCAAATGACTTGCAATTTAGAGTTTTTGTATCAAATATTTGATGCAATCACTTACTTGTCAAGCCTATTCAAACCATTGAACTAGTAAGCTGCTCCTTCCTCTCGATCCACACCCGTCTAAACAAGAAAGTTACAAACCCTCAATCAAATACTACTCAAAATGCCATATTAATACATCCAAAATTCAACTCCCCCAATTACCCCTTAATTAAGATGAATCCCCTAGTCCAAGGTATTTATTTCTACCCCATGATAAGTGGAAAATAAATAAAAAATAAATATATAAAATAATTACTCATTAACACTATATACCATAAATATTTTTAATTAATAAGTTTTGACACAAGTTTTTAAATATTAAAAACGAGGGTACTGGAGCTCTTTATATAAGTTAAAGACACTTAGAACACAATACTAACAATCACAATAATATTATTTAATGATAAATATTAAAGAATAAGTAATGAATAACCATTTTATTATCACAACTTATTTAGTGATAAATAGAAAAAAATGATAATAAGGTATAATAATTTTAAGTAATAAAAGAGCATTGGACAATATATTATTGACACCACCTACGGATATTTATAACTAGGAACAAAAACCAAATGTTATAGGCGTTGTTAAGTTTTGAGTGCTGAACTCCAATATTGACGGCTACCGATTAGCATAGAAGATGTAAATATCAAACTCGGGATAACGGTTAAGAGAGAAAAAAAAAGGAAAAGGATAATATTATTGTTAATAATAATAGTAGTCTTAATCATGTTAATAATTAATTAATTAATTAATTAATATATAGATTAATAATTAAATGATTGGTGCTATAATTGAACACCCCACCGGAAATATGCTGGCCAATATAGGAGTTCTGTTAAAAGAATAATAATAATGATCACAATATTAATGATGATATTAACAATAATAATAGTAGATACTAATAGATAATTATCATAGCAACATTAATAATAAATAAATAGATAATCACATAATCAAGAAATTAAATTAATAACTGGGTTAGCCAACAACTATATAGCACTCTGAGCAAACAAATCATAGGATCATTGTAACTAATATAATATGGCTAAATATACAACAAT